>OY728127.1:1322253861-1322888861 GCA_963277665.1 Viscum album | reverse complement strand
TATAAGTCTAGGCAAGAAAATGTTTCATATATGAGGATTTGTGAAAGTGATTATAGTTATGATTTGTGATACCATTAATCTACTAGTATTATGTTCCATCTTTTCAAATTGGGAAACTTGAACCATTGGTTTCAATAGTGTTTCCTCATGGTTTATTACTTTATATTATACTTCATTATTGTAGTTGTAATTTAAGTTTAAAATTTTTAATTTTCTTACTTCGATGCTCTATGAGTAAACATAGTGGGCGTGAGACATTTTTTTAGTGTTACCATCTCCTCATAAATGTTCAAATATTTTCATTTTATTATGCATTCCATTTACTATAACCATGTATGTGGTGCATGGGTTAATGATCAATTTAAAAAAATTGAATTAAGAAATTTTTTAAATTAAACCCATGTAATTTGTTTCCTTTGAAATCTTAATTTAAATAATGTGTACATTTGTTTTTAAAGGTGGATGTTTTCAATGGAAAATGGGTGTTTGGTACTTTTTGAAATAAAAGTGTTTTTTAAAGTGAAGTGGTTGATTTTTGAAATGAAATTACATTTCTATGTCCTCTTTGAGGCTTGTTTTTATAAATGGAATGTTTTGAGAATTTATATTTAGAAAATATTATTTTATTTCCATTTTTTATAAAGAAACTGATAATATATTTTATTAAATCAAATTTTTTAAAGTAGAATTCATGGTTTCTTGATAAATGGAATTTTAATAGACTCATGGTGTTATCCTACTGGTCTATAGAGAACACTCTACATACTCACATCATTTGGTATGAATTTTTTATTTTTTCTCTAGGTTATATGATTATGAATTTAAGGTTATATTTTTATCACTATATATTGGGAATCGAGTGTTTTCTCGATTAATCTGGTTACTCGAGGGTCACATAGGGTAATGGTTGTTTTCACCCATTTTGGTTCATGTTTGTGTTATGAGTAGTGTCAACCTCTTAGGAAACATGCTTTATTTATGTTTTTTTATTGTATTGGAAATAAAAAAACTTATGAAATTTCTTAATGTGTGGAAAATATTTTATAGAAGTTAAATTTTTTATGTGTATTCCTAGTTGTGGTGTTTTGATTTTGTTTCCACTTATTTATGATAGAACGATCATCTATTGTAATGAGAATGTAGGACCCCGGGACACCCTGAGAGGGGAGGGGTGAATCAGGGTGTCATCTTTTTCTTCTTAAAGTTGTGGATCTTGAACCCACGTTGGTAGGAACTACATAAACCTGTATGATGGATATGATCAACAATGAAACATTCTCATGAAGAGAGATGACACAACTATTTTTACTTGGTTCACCACTAAGGGATACATCCAAGGAGCATACGCCGACAGGTTGTCGGTCGGGCCTAAATCCACTATGCTTCACTAGCTGTAGATTACAAAGGTTCTGGTACAGTCACTCGTCCCAGGCTCACTGCCTTCACAAAAGTTCAGGGATAGCTCACTACGTCCCTCAGGTCACTCCTGTTGACTCCCCCTGGCTCACTGCCCTTGGTGAAGTCTCACTCAGTTTATAGACGTGAATGTCTCTTCAATAGATAGAAATGAAGGTCTCTGTCTCCTATTCAGCATGAGACTTTTCTTGCATCAGAGCCCTGAGTTGATGCTCTTTTTAGTTCAATCCTTCTTCTTTAGTGCAATGACTGAATGCACTAGATCCTCTTGTCTTCGCTTGCTTGAATCACAATCACTTGTTTGATTTCTCAATAAATGATTCTCTATTGATGTCCAAATTTCACCCACTGATGAATACCCCCTTTTCCCATGTCCACTTTGCGAACAACCTTTGAAAGGGCCTTCGCAAAGTACCCTACATCGCAAGGCTCCCAATTTTGGAAAGCTCAAACAAGTCTTCGCAGAGCCCCTGCCTTTTCGCGAAGCTCAATCGTGATGCACTCTCACGATGCTCCATCCTTGACAATGTTGGGCTATCGCGGATCTCCTACCTCTTCGCGATGCTCACTGAGCCAACGCGGGGCGCAAAAATTTCTCTGAGCTAGAATAGCCGCCACAAAGCTCCTCTTTCGCGAAGCATACTGCCTTCGCGAGTGACCTTTGCGAACCGAGAGAAAAGGATTTTCGTTGAGAGCTCTCTATCCATCTCTTGAGGGGGTCGACCTGTATTTATAGGCAATTCCACCGACCCTCGAACTTTCCGCGTGAATTCAATTCCATGTCTGCTCAAATCGCAAAGCTCTGAAGTTCCCGTCAGAATTCTCTCAAAATTGCGAAGCACTATGGAAATTTTCCATTCACAGAGATCATCGTAATCGTGGATCATCCCGTCAATTACTTCGCACCTTCACCGCGATGCTCCCTCGCAAATCCCTTCATCTCCGCGAAGCTCCCTTACAAATCCCTTCATCGCTGTGAAGCTCTCCAGCCTCTGCCGTTCGCGAAGCTTGATGTAATCGCAAAGAATCACCGCCTCCATTCTTCTGGTCTTCGCAAAATCCAATCCATGAATGCCATATTCGCAAAATTCATGCCTTTGACATATTTAATTATTATCTTCATGGAAATCCACTTTTCGCGATGCTCACCAACCTCCAAATTTTGGACCCAAAAATTTGGCAAACACTGGAAAACGACGCGACCTTGTATCTGCCCTTTTTTCTACCTCCAGATCATCCATTCATTTGTCGATGTTCCTTGAATAAAACATGGATCATTATACAA
This sequence comes from Viscum album, assembly GCA_963277665.1. Taxonomy (NCBI): domain Eukaryota; kingdom Viridiplantae; phylum Streptophyta; class Magnoliopsida; order Santalales; family Viscaceae; genus Viscum; species Viscum album. The sequence goes on along the minus strand of OY728127.1, from coordinate 1,322,886,160 downwards.
AGTACTTGAACTTGACATGCCACCATGTAATCTCCTTTTTCATAAAATTTTTATGTCATCTGTTTGTTTTGTCAACAATAACGATCACCTCAACATCACTTCTTCTTGGTGATATGTATCCTTCAGCAACTCTTCTGCTTTTATCACAAACTCCACTATTGTGATATGTATTCTTTGATGGAATAGATTCACCATAATCATCTTCTATGACAATGTGATGTGCATGGCTATCGCAGAAGTCCAATGTTCATGGCCGTCACAAAAGGCCAATCCCTTGCACATTGTCTTATTCTTCAACCATCTTCCTCTACTTCATGCAAAACATACGATTCTAGTCTTCAAGAAGTCTCTTGCATTTTTCTCATGCAATCATGAAGATTTGCATGGTATTCATCAAATACCATTCTTCTTTAATGATCCTCAGATGGATTACACCTCACATTCTTCATTGTTGTAAACAATGTATCACCTTTGACACATGTTCTTTGAACTTATGATCAGTACAAAAATCTTCTGAATCACTATTCCAATACTTCAGCGGAGTACTTCATGATCTCCTTCATTTTGATCTTCCAATCCTCCATTTCATTGGAGTAATTCTTGATCTCCTTCATTTTTATCTTCATTGAAAACTATTGACAACAAATACAAACTTATACACAAAGTGGTTCCAACAGAGACTTCATGTCAGGTTCCATGTTGGGACAGTTATTGATCTGGATTTTTTAAAAGGGTGAAACTATTTCCATGTATTCTCCTGAGACACCCTGAGGATTATCACCAGCTAATTATGATTGGTAAAATGCATTGATCCAAGTCAAATCAAGGTTCATGTGACATTTATAGTTAACCCGGGCTCGTTCCCTATTCCTAGTCCACTAGAGTCATTCCATTGAGAAGTCAATCCCCTTAAATAATTGGATCAATGAATTGTGGAATGATGTACAATATACTCTATTCTATTCCATTCTATATCTAAATTTTCACTTTCTCGATGATCTGAGTAATGAGAGGATATATTTTGGTCATTTATAAAATATGTTCCGATAATTTCTCAATTTAGATAGACTTTTGTGGATTTCTATTCATCATTGGTGAATTTAGATCCCCTGGTTATTTGGTCATGAGTGTTGATTATCATTAAATCTTGAATCAAGGTAGATGATCCTTTTTCTCATATTCCATTATGCGAATCTATATAAATTTCATTCTTTTTTATTCTTTTTGATGGATAATATTGTTTGGTATAATTAGATAAATAATTTTTTTAATATGAAATAGAAGGGGATGTGGGTTCATAGATGATTTTACTTTTTCTATAATATTGCGTAAGGGATTATCTATGATTGTTTCGTTATTGAAACCCATGGTTATTGGGATACCTGTTTTTGTTTTTGTTGATGTGATTTATGAAAACCTTACCATGTTTATTGATTAAACTCACCCAAAATAAAATTTTAGGAACATATATATTGATAATTAATATTTTGTCCATGAAATTATATAAATTCATGAGAATTTCTTTGGAATTGATGAAATACCTTCATATGAATTCAAAAATTTAATGTGTGTAGAAGGTGAATTTTATTTTAATGTATTGTGTGCTTGATGAAATTTTCTTTGTGATTTGTGGGGGAATATTTTTTATACTATTTTGGTGATGTTGGTAACTGGGTTTAGATATGGAATGTGTTGGGTAATTAAGATATGGTTGTTTGGCATGGGAGATGATATCGACTGATATGTGGTGTTTTTGGTGGGTATTTGTTGTAGTGAGATGGTTTTTTTGAGGTGGATAGTTGTTTTTTGTTGTATTGATGTTGTTTCCTAGTAAAAATTGAATGAAACTATAATTATTATATTTAATGGGATGTTAATATTAGAGTGGTTTATCCAAATTAAATTAATCGATTATCAAAGGAAGATGGATAGTAACTAATAAATCATGAATTTCGTTATCTTGAAAGGGTAAAATGAAATGTTTCTTTATTGATTGGCGTGTTACACTTTTAGTGGTATCCATTTATGAATGAAGTTGTAATATTTTATAGTGGGTTTATGGGATTTTCTAATGGTGTTGGATGTAACCCCTTAGGTTGGGTGTTGTGTGATATATGTAATTATCATATGTTGAAATCATATTAATAACATGGGGAATAGTTATAGAATAAATAGATGTCCTTGAATACATAGTAAGGTATAAAATCATCAATATTACATCAAATATTATATTTAAAGTATATAATATATCATTTATTGGGGATAAATATCTTATTAAAATAAAATAGAACCATTCTAGTGGTCGATAATCTATTCTATGAAAATATTTAATCTAAAAAGAGAAAACCTATACAATGAACTATGAGATTTGAAGAATAATACATGTAGAATAATAAAAGGACTAGTGATTTTTAATTTCATGGAAATGGAGAATAGCTACAAACTCTTCCCGTAACATTGGAAAAGAAATAATAAAATAGTTAAGTGGGAATCCCTAAATGATTCCCATAACATGGTGGAGAAGAATCACTACCAAACTCTCATTGTGGAGAAGACATCCCTACATGATTCCCATAAACAAAATGTATAATGATTCACTACATTATTACTATCAATATAGGGGAGTTGTAAAAACTTCTCAATTTATATAAACATTGTGGAGAAGAAATCACATCTTAGTTCCAATAAACGTAGTGGAGAAAGTATCATTTTCTAATTCTCATAGTCATACAATGAGCTATAAATCTACAACCAATGCATTGGATGGATATATAGGACCCACCCATTAATCATATATACATAGTTGTTCCACGTGAAATTTTTCATGAAACACATCATAATGTACCCATAAAAATAAAAATGGGTTTAACAACATTCTTAGATGATATCATCAATATTTTCCATAATAATTTAAATGGTTGGTACCAAAAATTTAATCACCAAATGTTTTAAATTCATAATAAAATATAGAGGGTGATACATTAAAAATATATTTCAAATAAAAACACATTTTTTGATATAGTGGAAAATGGTTGAAAATATTAAATTAGTTTTTATAAAAATTAATTTATCTTTGGAATATGTGATGATGTTATAGGTCACATTGAAAAGTAATTTTTTTGGAAGTTCACTCTAAGAAATAGATAATATGTTCATTTATAATTAAGTATTTTGGAATAGATCTCAATAATTAATCCCATGAATGGGAATAATGGTTTTTAAAAGGTGATGTTAAAACATTTTTGAAAAGACTTACTTCTAAAAATAATCTTCAATAATGGAGTCCTGAAGAAGACATAAATATTTCCAAATGTAGAGATGAATTATTTGCAGAAAACATTATCTTGAAAAATAACATTCAATAATAGATCCTTAAAATGAGATATAATTTATCAAATGATATTTTGAGTGGATGATAAAACATTATATTTTGAAATAATAGAATTACTTTACATATTTTGAAATACATTGTTGGAAAACCATATCATAAAAAGAATAATAATAATAAACATTTAAAAGATTTTTTGGCATGAACCTCCTCCTTCAATATGATGGAAGGGATGGAAAATTGTAGTAAACTTCATTCTTCATGATGAAAATGAGATAATGACCTCCATGTCCTCTTCTAATAGGACCTGGGGTGGAAACTAGAACCATGGGTATTCAATATCATGAAATGGGAGTCATTAACCTTTTTATAGTAACCAAGATCGGGAGATAATATGTATCAACCTAAAAAAACACCAAGACATATATATATATATTATATATATATATATATATCAAAACGCCATCGTAGATGAATGTTTAATGTAAAAAATCAATAAATACAAAGAAAAGCACCAAATTAAATACAAAACTAAAACTAGAAGTGACACAACAACTCCATAAAGTCAAATTGTTATGGTTCAACACGGTCCACATAATATCCCTGGGAACCAAAAAGTAGTTGTATATACATAGGATGAGAATACAAGTATACTTAGTTGGAAAATCCAATGTCAATTTTGCACAAGTGGGAGATGAATACTAATTCACCTATAAGAAAATTATAGAACAAAAAATAGCCTAAAAAGGTATAAAATCCCTTAAAAATTCATTCAAGAATGCTCACCAAATAATTCAAGTCAAGAATACTAAAGTAGTACGAACATCAATATTTGGGTACACTACACTACTTCTCACTAGTTAACTGCTCATCCCTAATAGAGAATAGTCGGACACTACCATGCTATCTCACAAGACCCACTATCACAACCTTCCCACACACACCTGGGCAAAAAACCACACCGCATTCATACCTGAAGACACATGGGCCTCATCCCCAAGAAACCTGGGAAAGCACCCCTCTCCCACACACAACTGGGCCTCAAAACTTCACCACAACCTTCCCATAGAGTCTTGGGTTACAAATTCCTTGAAGAGGGGTAGAGAAGACCCAATAACAATCTATCCATACATGAACCATGATTTTGGGAAAGGACACCCTCCCCCATAACACTGAGGGTGTTCATTAAGTATTTCTCAACATGTGTGGGGTGCATATAGAAATTACAAGGAAGTATAGGTACATATATATAGGTATCAAACAGTCATCCCTACATAGAATTTTTCAAAAAAAAAACAACATACCTACACCAAAATACTTTTGTTTCTTCCTCTAAATTTACGTATCATAACCTATGATGGTAACATCCCAATTAGAAAAAAATACACGGGACACACAATCATTTTAATGTTAAAATTAATATACTAGTTATTCTATCACTACATAGGAAACTAAAAAACACATCACACCACAAGTAATACCCTAAACCACAATCAATTCGCAAAATTCATTTGAAACCTTGGGCGAAAGGCCCACCAACAGTAACACCATCCATCTTCAAAATTACCCCTCCTAAACCATCATTTAATGTCCAGAGTCATTAAAAATAACACATCCAGCAATACAACAGATCTCAATAATCTTACGGTCCCAGTTCACACTCCCCTTTCTTCAACACATGTTCAACCACTGCCACCATCATTATTCAATGTAATGTCACCAATTACTTCTTATCAACATGCAAACCCCCAACACACCTCATCACAATATCACTCAATATCCATGATGTATAAAAACACCATACCCAGTAACATAAACCTAGAACGACCTAAAAATAAAACCATGCTGCCCAACCACTACCCAGAAGCAGTCCCACTGCATAACAAGTTCATCTATACCACTATAAATCAATCTATCAAGCTGAGATACTGTCACATGACCCATACCACCCCATACACATAGACACAACCCCACATGATGATCACAAATAGAAGGTCAAACAAAACAATAAACATCAGACAACCACACCAAACAACAAGGTGTATTCAGGTTTAGCAACACCTGTTCTTTAACTTCACATTAAATATTCATGGGTGATCATAGTGAACGTTTGATCCTAGGGAATCCATATATTAAATAAAATATAGGTGATTAATAAAATTTCCATATTTTAGCTGTTCTGCAAAGATGAAAATATATGTAATCACATGTCACACAAGTGCACAATCAGAGGCCACAAACGACCACGATTTTCAGAAGGAATTCATCCATTATCAAACAAAAAACTTTTCCAATATTAAAAATAAGACTACGCAATCATATTCATCTTCCCAGACCCTCAATTATTACTTCATATAATCCTTGTTAAATTTTTTTGTAACAATATTCTGAAGAGTAAATTTTTACACCCACCCCATGTGATACACAGATTAAAGAGACACAAAGGAATTCATACCTTAAAGGACAGATGATCAATAACTCCTCCTTATGCCAAAAATAGGGGTTCATGCAATCAGTATGATAATAGAATAGAAAAATCAACTAATTTCTACAACACATATGTGAATAATTGAGGAATAAAGGTTTTAGGTTCCCAAATAGGGAAACAAAAGGGTTCAAAGGAATAGAGGATCTTGGATTTAGAAAAGCCTGATCCTATATCAATGAAAGAAAAAAATGATTCAAGGGAAATTTAAGACAGACCACTATTAAGACCAATTGGCTTGACTATTTCAATGTCAATGGAGTATTTGGATATTAATTATATAGTTAATATCCTTTTAAATTTATTTTAATTTCTTAAACAAGCCTTTAGTCTAAATTTACATCAAATAAAATTTAAGAGGGGGAAACTGATTTTATTTTGAAAAATTGGATGTGAATCACTGGTGGGTGAGGAACTCAAATGATTCATAGTCATTGAGGATCTGATGCCTAACTCACCAACAGATGATGCACTAACACTAAGCCACTGACATGACTATCCGATGTTACTCACTGATGCTTGACTCACTGAAACTTGACCAACCGATTCCCTGACCTACCAACGCCTCGACCTACCAATGCCCTGTCTCAATAACGCCCTGACCCACTGATGTCCCAACCTACCGATGTCTCAACCATCTCACACCAATTACTACCGACATAACAACCTACATATGCCTTGACCTAAAAACACCTCAACCAATATATTCCTCAACCTACCAACGCTGATCTACTATGGGAAAACAAGAATTTTGGAAAAATCCTCAAATGAGCTATCGATGCCTCCCAGAACACACCAGACACTGTATTCTGAAAATGTAATGGACCAAGGAGGTTCAGGATTTTACATCATATACCTATCAAACTATTATCACCCTTTAAAAATTAAAACCTAACATAGAAGAATGAGGATTCTGAACAACCCCGATATGAAATCTCTCAATGATAAACAACCTTTGTTGTTAAAAATATTTGGTGAAACCAACGAACCCATTTTAACTTGCACCCACATCTACTAACCGAAATATCCACATGATACCCCACACAATAACCAACTATTCAGACACATGAATTAGGGAATTCCTTCCTCCATGTCAAGATACTATACATTCTGGGTGACATAGACTCGCTCGCATGGGTTTAATCATATCCCAATTAGTGTGTCTTAATTAGGAATATGTTCTCCCCCTTTTCACATTTTAGTAAATTATCAAACATTATAGAACAAGTAAGAAAATCTTCTTATTGAAAACAATTTTCAAGAATTACATCACAAAGCAAGGCACATAAGAGAAACTCAAAACAACTTTAGATACTATTCAACCATCTGCACTTCTTGCTCCCAAGTAATCTCCTCCAACACACCATTCCTCCACAAAAAATGAACCAAAATGAATGGTCCATCCACAAAAAACATTCTCCCGATGATCCAAGATCTCCACTGGTCGCTCTATGAATGTCACATCATCCACAATATCCATATTGCCCCAATCAATGACATGGGAGTCATCATGAGTATAAAAAATGTTTAGAGATTTGAAAGAAATTGTGGACCATCTCTAACTATTGTGGAAACACCAACTATTATGAAACCTTACGAACTCACCCCAACACCTCAAAAGGTCCGATGAACCTAGGAGATAATTTTCCCCCTCTACCAATCATAATCTACCCACGTCAAGGGAAACCTTAAAGAACACATGGTAGACAACCAATAACTCCATGTGCCTCCTCCTATAGTTAGAATATGAAATTTTATAGTCTTGTCCTACCTTCATCATCTCACAGACATGCCGCACCATCTCAGTCAAACTCTACACTACGTCTGGACTAAGAATAGCTACCTCCCCAATATCTGTCAAACACCATGGTGAACAAAACAGTCTTCCATACAAAGAATTGAATGAAGAATTACCAACGGAAGAGTTATATCTATTACTGTATGAAAACTATAACAAGGTTAGTTTTCACACAAAATACCAACCAATTCCCAAGATGCATGATCGTAGCATGTCCTCCTATGTCAGGATGGTCCTATATGTCTACCCATCAGTCTATGGTAAGAAAGCAGTGTTGAGGCATAACTGAGTGCCAAAATAATTACACAATCCCCTCCAGAATTGTGATGTAAAATTGGTATCTTGATATGAGATGGTGTATCATGGAACTGCTTGAAACCACACCATATTATCCATGTATCTATGAACCAAGTCATCCACTGTGCTTGATTCCTTGATCTATATGATTTGGGATGATTTTATCAGTTGATCCATTACTATATATATTACATTACATCCACCATAAGCCCTATGTAACCCTGTGATGAATTCAATATAGATTTCATCCCACTACTACTAAATGACATCTAAAGGATGCAAAAAACCACCAATAATATGGTGCTCAACCTTAACTTGCTGGCACACAATGCACTTCATCACAAACTCTGCCACGACCTGCTTCATCCTTGTCCACTAAAACTATTCTATCATGCCGCAGTACACCATGGGAACTCTTAGGTGTTCCGCTAAGTGTGATCTATGAAACTCATGGATAAATCTTTCACCCATTTCCATAGGAATAATTAACTTTCCACGGAACAACATCCAATTTTGAACAACTATATAGAGCATCACCCTAGACAAAGTGATCATACATCCCCTCTGCCTCTAAGTCTCCCCCTTGAGACTCCTCCACTTACCATCTCAAAGATAACTGCATTTTCATATGAAACATACAACCCCTTCAACTAGTAATTCCATCCTCTATGTGAAAGGAAACTAACTCCTCTGTTTCCTTCCAAGAATTAAAAGAATCTTGAACTACATCTCACTATGAATTCCAAATCACTGAATCTACTACAATGTTCCCATTTCATGATGTGTAGAAGATCTCAAAATCATAGTCCTCATGAAACACCTTCCACCTCCCAAGTCGCATGTTCGCAACTCGTTGGGAAAATATATACCTCAAGATCTTATTATCTTTGAAGACCACAAAGAACTCCACAATGAGGTAGTGATGTCACAATAATAGCACAAGAATGACCTCTTCTAGCTCCAGATTATGGGTGGAATAATAATGTTCATTTAGATGTAACTTCCTAGACCCATAAGAGTTCACACCCAACTTTTGCATCAGAACACGCCCCATCCCTAATGGGATGTATGAAAAAACACCTAAAAAATCATCCCTTCCTCAAGAAACCTGAGCACTAGAGAACTAAATTAATTCCCCTTTAGGTCGTCAAATGCTGCCTGGAACTTCTCGCTCAACACTAATGTTTGGCCTTTTCTTGTTAGATCCTTCAACAGAGATGCTACTCAAGAGTAATCGGGTACAAATCTCCATAAAATCCTATCAGATCGAATAAACTATAATCCTCTGCCAAATTATTCAGTGATTCCCAAGAAATAATTTCCTCAAACATTGAAGGATCCTTTGCTACCCCCTATTGAGACACCACATGTGCAAGGAAGTGGACCGATTGTGTTCAAAACATTTACACGGATTGATCTCTATAGAGCTGATGTTGTCAATGGAAATATAGTATAATCATTCGATTCTTAGTATACTACCCTAATGAGTTCAAGTAGATCAGAATTTCATCGATGAAGAAGACAACTAACTATTTTTGGAACCCACATAATATGGAGTTCATATTTCCCATGAACATGGAGGGTGAGTTCAAAACACTGAACATTATAACCAGGAACATGAAATGCCCATAACTACACATGAAAGCATTCATCATGATGTCAACCTACTTCACCCTCTATTGGTGATACCCAGACCATAGATCAATCTTTGAAAACATACATTCTCTCCTCACCTAGTAGAAAATATCATCTATTATATGGATAGGGTAATAGTTCTTGACCATTAACTGATTCAATCTCTTGTATTCTATACATAGCCTCATACCACCATCTTCCTTCTTCACAAACTATACTACAGCAACCCACAGTGACACAATGGGCTTTATAAATCCCTTCTTCATGAGATCATGTATATGAATCCTTATCTTCCACAACTCAGATGGTTCTATCTTTTCAGATTCCTTTGAAATTGGAGAAGCATTGGGCTACACGTCTATCCCGAAATCAATGTAAAACTTTAGTGGATAGAGTCACAAACTCTTTGAAAAAACATCCAATAACTATTTGAAAACTATTGGAACCCCCACAACCCAATATCCTCTAATTCTAATAAAATATCCTCCAACAAGGAAAGAATAGGCCACACATGTATACTGTCCATTAGGAAACACTGATCGCCAATGGAAGCCACATGTTGTCCATTCACATCTGAAAACATGACTCTTATTTGGAAATCATTGATAACGGGATTAATAGAGTAAAATCAATCTATGCCAACGATAACTTTATATGGATGAATATATAGATGAAACAGATCACCACTAGACATATGCATAACAAACACTGGTCTACATCCCTGAAAACATCAATAAAGTAAGTATGACCTCTGACTGGTGTACTCCACACTAGGGGAACATAAAGTCCCTATATGTCTAGGCCCACTACATGGGATAGATTAGGGTCAATAAATGATTGAAAATCTTTTAAATTAAACAATCCACAAGAAATAATACTGAACATAATGATCATACCTCAAACTATCTCTATCCCTATAGGAACAGATCTCTTTGGGGTGTGAAACTAACCATGCTTAGGTCCTCAACCCCAATTATATTAGCCACCGGCCCAATCATGCTCGGGTCTGGGTCCCTAAGGGATGAACTGTTTTCAGACTCTACCTACTCCATCTCCCCTAGGGGGAGCAGGAGCCTACAGTTCCTACTGCTGGAATGGCCTTCACGAAAACTGCTTCTGAGGATTCCACTGAAACTGACAACCTCCACCATACTGAGAATGAACTGGGAACTACTCTAAATGTACCGTAAGGATCTACAAGGGAAACACCTATGTCATAAGACTACGTGAAATTTTTTTAACCCGAAGGATGGAACTAAACCAACTGAGGTCGACTCCTTGCTGGTTGAAACCTAGAAGTACCGGACACAGGAGACCTATTACTGGCATTGTTCCCCTTTAAAAAACTCAGGTGGCTCCCCTCTCATAGTAATCCTCCTCACAAGTTCATCCTCTTAACTACCTCAACCTTCTTTTGGACCTAAAATTATTTAGGAAATGTGAACAGAGTAACTACGTACTAGGGAGAAGGACAATGTGCCGTTTCTAAACATCTTGTCTGTGAATCCTCATCTTGAAATAGATCTAGAACAAAGCAAAAGATATGCTTAAACTTAATCCCCATATATGGAAATGACTTACTCCCATGGTAGAGGGAGGGTAACTCATGCCTCTTCTCAGCCTTCATGGTTGAGGAAAAGAATTACTCCCGAAACTACTTCTCAAAATCCATCCACAGAACGTCATCCTTGTTTCTCTCCCCCTAGAATATCATCCACCATTGTTGCACAACACCCCTCATCTAAAAAACTACAAATGGAACCCATTACTCCATCAAACCCCAGATCAAGATGATTGTGATCAACTGATACTCAAGAAAACTGTCTATATGTATATCTAAATCTCTTACTTTGTACATTCCCAGAGTCTATTTCTAGGAATAAAAAATTTTCGTTTTTCCATTGGGTTTCCTCCTCCTCATGATCAAACCTCCACTGCATGGCATGATTTTCCTACTGATCCTCCTCTGCTCCTACCACAAATGGGCGAATACTAGATGCTATAGCTGAATTTTAAACATGGACCTACTAAGCCTAGGTAGTTTTTAATTTTTAAAGGTTCATTTTAACTAAATATTTTTTTAGTTTCCCAAAAACACCAAAAAAGGATAAGTAGTCATCATGAAGCATGTCCCTTCCCTAGGGTCTCTCACCTAGAAACTGCATAGCATAACATGGTTGTTTGGAAAGCTCAGAGTCCTTTCATTAGATCATGGTGGTCCCGAAAATACCTTGACCTACCTACTATTCCCTGGCCTAGGTTTTCACCAATATCTCATAACACTACTTCCCTATGATCCCATGAAATACTCATTATACCAAACTCCAAATTATATAATATCTCTCAAAAATCACCTCTGATTCAATTCTGTCATGAACCTCCTTCTACAAGATGAGGGAATGGATGAAAATGTTCTGTGACCTTCCATATTCATGAAGAAAAAGAGATAATTACCCTTGAGTCCCACATCCAATAGGCCATAGTATGGTGACCACCACCAAGGTTATTCAATCTCACGAAATGGGTTGCATTATCCTTTTATAGTATCCAATATCGAGATATAATATGTATCAACCTCAAAAAACTCCATGATACACACACACACACAAACACACACATATATAGAAGAATCCAAACACTATCCCACAATATTTTTTAATGTAAAACTGCTAGAAATACAACTAAAATCTCCCAATTAAATATAAAAAGATAACTATGTAATGAAACAAAAATCCTCAATGTCTGAGAAAATCAGGTCTATCATGGTCCACATAATCTCCTTGGAAACCTAAATATGGTTTTATATATGTAGGGTGAGAATACCTGTATACATAGTAGTAAAATCCACTATCACTCATGCACAAGTCATAGAAGCTTACTAATTCCCCTATGAGAAGATGAAAGAAACTAAAAATCACCTATTATGGTATAAAATCCACACAAAACATTCCAGGGAACACTAACCAAATAATGAAATTCATGTAATGTAAATTATATGCACACTGATAAATGGGTACCCCACACCACTTCACACTAGTTAACTTCTCATCAATAATGGAGAACGTCTGGAAACTACCTCACTCTCCAAAAATCCCCACTTTCATAACCTACCCACACACAACTGGGACACACACCACACCACATTATGGCCCACAGTCACCTGGGCCTCATCCGAAAGACACTTGGGAAAGCACACCTCACCCGCAGACACTTTGGCCTCGTAACCGCACCACAACCTACTCAAAGAGTCCTGGGATACCAATGCCTAGAAGATGTAGCCAAGAAGATCCAATAATCCACCATCCATCCTCCCATAAAGACATTGGGAAATGTAACATATCTTATAACAATGGGGTTGTTCAGAATATAGTGATCAACCCGGGTCGGGTGTGTATAAAAATTCCAATGAAGTACCGCTATATATATAGCTATCAAACACTCATCCCAACCTAAGGAATTTAAAAACAAACAACCATACCACACTATAAAACCATTGATGCAACATATAAATGCACATATTAGAATGAATGAATTTCACTTACCAATTTGAATAATGAAAGCCTCGTGACACCCAATCATTTTGATGTTAAAACAAATTCACTAGTTATTCCATCCATTCTGAGAAACTACCAAACAAAACTCACCATAAGTAACATCATAACCCATACTCACATAACAAATTCCTCTGGAAACTCTAGGAAAAATGCCCATGCATGGTAAGAACATACATCCTCAAAATTATCCCTCTTAAACCATCCTTAGCAGCCCCACTGCATGAAAATTAGCATAGCTATAAAAACAACAAAACTGAAACATCTTAAAGTCCTACTGCACACCCCCCTTTCTTGAACTCCCATTCAACCACTACCATAATCATTATTTCATGTAATGAAACCCTATCTATCCTCTAAACAAGTAAACCCCCATAACACATCATCACAACTACACTCGACATCCTTACCGCATAACAACACCACAATAAGGAACATAAAAATAACACAACCCAAAAATACTTCCCCACCATCCAAACGCTTCCCAGATGTAGGCCCACTATATAATATGATCATTAATTCCATAATCAATCAATATTTCTACCAAAAATATCCTCACACCACCCGTATTACCCCATTCACAAAGAGACACTCCTAGCCACAACACCCCACCACCCACACAAACACCTGGTTGAACAGAAAACTATACAACATACAGCCACACCGAAAAACATGGGGTATTCAGGTTTAACAACCCTCGTTATATAATTCCATATTCATTATTCATGTGTTATCAAAGAACAAGTTTGATCTTGGGGTATCTATATATTTACCAAATATATGTGACTAATCAAATTTCCAAATATCATCTATTCAAAAAGTAAATAATGAAAAATATTCACAAGTCACACAATTGTTCAAATAGAGTCCTCCAATATCCATGATTTTTCAAAGGCATTTAGCCCTTACAAAACACAACCTGGGTCAAGGATAACATATAAAAAATGTGATCATCATCATCATCATCCAATCCCATAAATTATTACTTAATATTATATTCCTTAAATTTGTATCCAACTATTTTCACAAGGGGACATGATTACACCCACCTCGCATGATACATAAATAAAAGAGAGACCAATGAATTCATACCTTGAAAAATAAACAATCATCAAATCGTACATGCACCGATAATTGGGGGCTGACACAAGAAGTATGTGACTCTATGGGAAAACTAAACTGACATCTACAACACAGATGTGACTCCACGAGGAATAAATTTATTTGTCACACCAAGAGGGAAACATAAGGGTTCAAATGAAAAGAGTATATTTCATTTAGAAAATATAGATTCAATATCAACATAAGGGGTATGGATTCAAGGGTCATTTAAGATAGATCATTGTCAAGACCACGCGGTTTGAATATTTCAATGTACACATAATGTTTGGTTATTAAATATATAATTAATATCCTTTAAAATATATTAGAAACATTCAAACATGGTTTTAAACTCGAATTCTGTCAAATAAAATGTAATAGGGGAGAAATGTGAAAACAATACATGAAAAAAATGGAAATTACTAATTGAGGTATGAGTCATCAAAACAAGTCACTGATAGTGAGTCACCAATGCATGAAACACGGATGGATGAGCCTTTGATGTTGAACCAATAACGAAATTCAGTGATGCATGACTCACCAATGCCTAACCTACTGATACCCCGATATATCGATGCCCCATCCTACCGACACCCTGACTCACTAATGCCCTAACCCACTGATGTCCTAACCTATCGATGCCTCAACCAACTGAAACATTGACCTACTAACACCTTGAGATACCAACGCCTCAACCTACTAATGATGATCATCCATTGGAAAAATTATAATTTTGGGAACTCTTGAAATGGGCTACTGAGGCCTCCCAGAACACCCCAAACATTGGATTTTGACAACTTAATGAACTAGGGAGGTCCTAGAAATTAATGTATAATGGAATTATGAGTGTCACATGACATGAATAATAATTATTTTTACAATTATAATGGATAACATTCATGGGGAAAAAATATTTAAATTGAGTGTAACCATAATTGAAGAGGATGGAAAATATTCTCTACAATTAATGAATGTTTTGAGGAATAAATTTATCAACATAAAATATGTTAAGAAAAAATTAATTATCCCTAGAGAGTATGATAAAGTACAAAAAAATATATTAGGGTAGAAACAACCAAACCATTAAGAATATATGTCCAAGAAGAATCCTTCTTACTCAACGTATAGAGTTGAGTTATTAATGACCCATAAAAACATGGTATATTTGAATCAAAATACATTTAATGAAGTGTAATGATATGTATCGTAAACCACCATTATTTACATGAATATGTAAAAACACATTAAATATGTAGTAATAACACCATAAAAAGAAGTTATTTTGAAGAATATGAAATAAATCTTAGGAAATTTAAATTTGAGACAAAGAACCCCTTACCTTAATTCATGACATCCTCTACAATTCCTAAATCTCTTCTATAAGGTAATCTTACTCTTTTTTAACTAAATTAAAAATAGAAGGGTTTTTTTTATTCTTCCAAATTTCATCATTCTCAGATCATAAAATCTACATTAATTTTTGATTTATAATTATTTATTTTTATATTGAAATTATTTTCCTTACAATACTTAAAATGAATTCAATGATGAGCATGTTTTAGTGACTTATTATGAGAAATTTTTGGTATCTTAAATAATGATTTTGAAAATAATGTAAATGTACCATGAAAAAATACAATGATTATTTTCTTTTATGTCATATATCATTAGTAATTATATTCTAATAGTCATCCATGATATTATTTTATATAAACATCGAAGTAAGTTATTATATTTACCCAAACATGACCATATAATAATTAATGAATGAGTATAGTTATGAAAGTGGTATATTTTAAAATAATATATTTATTAGATTAGAATAATTATATTATTATTATATTATAAAGGTTTGAATAAAATTTTATAAAAATTTAATAAATAACTATGTAATCAGATGAAAAATAAGATATGTTAGATTGTTGAGGTGTTAGTTCGAACAAACAGAAAAGAAGTTTTCATTTTTATTAATGGAAAAGGAGAAAGTTGGTTAGTATTTATTCCATTAGTACAATAATAGTGACAATAAAAAATTGAAATTTTATTATATATAAAGGAAAAAAATTATATTTTTTATGCTAAAAATTTAACAGATGCTAGGGAAACGTTTTACTGATGTCCATGTCTTGGGTTTTCACATAGAGTAATGCTTTTTAATGGAATGATTTTGATAAATTATTTTGAATTTAATTTAATCTAATTGAAATAGTGTTCTATAGTAATAAAATAGGGAATATTTTCTATATTAAAATGAAAGTTGGTAGTGATCTTGACGTGGTGGTGAGTGTCACATTTTACCCAAGTAAATCATTTTTTATACTTAAACATAAGATGATTATTTAAAAAAAATAGGTTTATATTGATTCAATATATTAAATCCATTTTCTCAGAATAAATTTCTATGTATACTTAATATTGAATTTACCATTGATGTATGGAATAGTTAAATGTCCGTTCTTATAAGAAGTGAAATTTTAATATTAAAACATATATGTTAGATAAAACTATCAATGTAATTATTTTTAATAATATATAATGGTTTATTTAAAAAAAGATTATTTGAAATAAATTAAAAATGTATTTTAAAAAATGTAATATTTTAATGAAATAAAATACCAAAATTATTTTCTTTTATTGGGAAATATCACTTATGTTCATAATATGTCAATCATTGGTGTTATAAATTTAGAATAGTATTTTAAAAATATATAGTTTTACTCCAAAAATAGTTATTTGATAAATTAAGTGCAGTCAAACTGATATAGGTATCTAATATAATGATAAGGTCATAAAGTATCTACTTTTGATAAAAATATATTTTTCACTATTCACTAAAAATAAAATATTTATGAAAAATAGAAAAAATTAATCTTAGGATAATATCAATATGTATAATTCAGAAATGAATCTAATTTTTTATAATATATATTATAAAATAAAATAATTTATCTTATAAATGAAAATTAAAAATATAATGGATAAGTACTTTTATTGAAAATTGATGTTATAATATATTAAGTGTTCCTAATATTATTACATATAGATTTATAATTTAAAGAGTAAAATATATTTATTTAGATAATATATTATCATATATTTTCATAATATTCATTTGAAAGTGTTCATTTGATTTATGAAGAATTTTAACAATTATTGGAGAAGGATTTTTTAAATTAAATTAAATTAATTATTAATCCTACAATAACATGAATTATTATTTGAAAACTAATTTTTTTTCCAAAGGATTCATTTATCTAAAAATTTCAGATAATGTTCATCTAATATGTCCCAAGTCATTACGGTTCAGTGTGGCATGTGAATAAATCTATTGAATATAGTATTTATTTAATTAAATATATTCCAAATACTAGGGGCTTTATAGATATTTCAGGAATCTTGATGTAAATTGAACATCATTATTATGTCCATGGCAATGGAGTTTTATTGAATTTTTTTATCATAAAGTCAAATAATGAGACATATAGTATGTAGGTTGATGACATCATCATAAAACCTACTAGATTCCGGATGTTGAGAAAAAGGGTTATATTAAATAGTATACATTTGTAAGTAGTTCTATTCATTATATTAGTTAACTTCTTTCTCTATAGTTTACATGGAATTTTTCAAGATAAAAACTTTTAAATTTTGGTGTCCTAACCTAATTCCCTGGAGAAAGGGGCCAAGAGGGGAACATAATAGTTGTATCCTAAACATCAGTTAAATAATATTTGAAGTTGACATGTTGGATAAATACTATTATATTATAAGGTTTAATTATTATTTTTACTTGGATGATCACATATATTCAGTCAAAAGTTATTTGAGATAATATTATTTGAGTTTAATATTATATGATTTTTCATTCGGGAAGGTAATTATCAATTATATGAGTGTATAATATTTATTAATTTGGGATTATTCAGGGTAACAAATATTTATTTAATTAGTAACATGAAAAATTAATAAATATTTATTCACTATTTTAGTTAATTTAATGGTTATTTATTAATTGAAAAATAATGTAGTGATATTTATTAATTTAATTAATAATCATTATTCTGGCCTTGATAAATATTGAGGATGATTAATGAACCAAGATTATTTGATTATTGAGAGATATATTTTTTAAAAAGTATATGTATAAATAATAAATTATTTTTTTAAGGAAATATTTTTTACTTTGTCAATAAATTTAACTCATTTACAGTAAATTATTATTATTAAGATATAATTTGTTATTTAGAAATTTAGTTCACAATAGATGAATAAAATAATAAGGTCCAATGTTAAATTTTTTATCTTCTAACCCTAGCTTTATTTAAACCCATTTTTATCATTTTGAGAGAAAAACTATTCAAATCATTAAACACAATGAATTATAACACATTATTTGTGCATTTAATTACATCAGTTGGGTTAATAATTCATTAACATCGGGTTTTGTCTAACATCAAACTCATTTAAACATCCTTAATAATTTTTCATAGATTGTAATTAATATCTTAAAGAAAAATATTCATCTTTATAACACAATATATGAGCATTTAATTACATCATTTCACACTTTAAATGAATTTTTTTTGTTCCTTGCATTGTTCTTGGTGCGTTCTTTACATGATTTCCTTATCGGTTCATGATGGATATTTTTGTTGATTGGAAGTGAAAATACAGATTTGGAATGGAATGGTATTTAAATATTTAAAATAATATAGATTATACTATTTATCATTTTTAATTCTGACAAGAGAATGATTCATAATGTAGAACAATACTGATATTTTCTTAGGTCATTTTGGCTATTCTTCGATCGTAATGAACTCATTTTGTTTCATAAATTAATAAAATTTGTACAAAATTATTCCAGAACCATATATATGATATAATACAAAAATTATAATCTTTATCAACCATAAAAATTGTTTCATGACCAGTCTTGAAGGATGTTAATGAAATTTAAATCACATCGTCCACGATGTTGATAAATTGATGCAAGAGGGATGATGTTTTGATTTCATGAATTAGTGTGATAGGAGAATAAGTATAATGTTGAGTCTTCCATAAATATGATGAAATTAATAATATTTAAGATAGTATATCATTAATTACCCTTGTATAAGGAGATGTGAGGAAAGAAGAAAAATAGAAATGAAAATGAAAAGATAACAAAGGAAACAAAAGAGGATGTTTACCTCTTGATATATTCTCCTTCAGATCCTTATTAAGACTATTGGTTTTGGACTTTGATTGATACCAAAAGGACTAGGACATTGAGAATAGCCTTGGGAGGAGTATTGGTTAAAACATAGGTATGTACCAATGCTTGAGTGGTGTGGGAGGAAGTGGTAAATGATGGTGGTATTTATAGTGGATGAGAGGAGGTATTTTACATTATTTTAATAATTATTATAATACTTTTCTCATGAATGTCAATAATATTACTTCATGTGACCCATAATAGTAATAATGGCATGTGAGTTCATTCCAAGTTGGGATACATCACTTATGATGTCATAAATAGTTTATTTAACTAATGATTTGAATATACGGTATTTTTCTATATTTCACTATTCATCAAAAATTCTAGAATATCATAAAAATACGTAAAATTATCCCTACCCATTTTTTGAAGTGTAAAATTAAAAAAATAAACTCCATTTTTTCAAAATAATTTTCAAAATATTATTAATTTAAATTTTTATTTAAATCATAATTTATTCAAAAATAATAATTTTAAATCTATAACACATTTTTTAAGAATTTGAAAAATTAATCAAGTTGAAATTATATTAAATCCTTAAGAAAATAAAATAATAATACAAATAACTATTCATTAGGGTCATATTACATTTAATATTAAGAATGAAATGTTATTATTGACCAAAAAACAAGTTGGTCCTATCAAAGTTGAGAAAACTTAATGATCACAATTATAGATGACTGTTTTTCGAAATTCAAAATATACAAGAAAAAAAATTATGTTTAAAGGATAGTTATAAATATCTACAAAAAAAATTCATTCTGTTCAATTTATTGTTAAAAATATTGGGGTGTTATATCATCCCCACCTTCTGGAAATTTCATCCCCACAATTTTATTTACCTATTAAACAAGTGAGGGCACCTTTCCTTTATAGCATTTTAATAATCCAATGTTTCTTATTTTACCATGGGTTTTATCTAAAATACCTTTACATAGTTGATTAACTTATTCCAGAATAATTGTTCCCAGCAATCAAGAATCCGAACTGGTTTATCTTCATATCAATTTGTATCTTCCAGATGGGAAACATCTCGGCTCATGACATGAGATGAATTTGGCACATACTTTCTCAACACCGAAACATGAAAAACATTGTGTACCTGGGAAAAATCATAAACTATGCTACTCAGTATGCAACAGTTCCAAAATTATATAGTATTTCAAACGTACTGATGAATCACATACTTGTCTTTCCATTCTTACTTAAACACATAACACATTTCCATGGAGGGATTTTAAGGAAAACCTGATCGCCTTCCTCCAAAGAGAAGTATTTCTTTCGGTTATCTGCATTACTTTTCTACCTCCTCTGAGCAGTCCTAATGTCTTTCTGGATTATCTTCACTTTCTTAGCCACATCCTCTATTAATTCTAGTCAAATAAAATTCTAGTCCCCGAGTTCATCCCAAAGAAGTCTTTTCATATAAACCAAATGGAGTTAACCAAAAAAGGGTAACATTCCTCAACGATTAGTTTTTTATTTTTCAACCAATTCAATAATTATTATATATTGATTATATAATAACATCAGTATCCTCAATATACTTATTTTTTTAATCTAAATGGCATGGCCAATATGTTCACACACTTCTATCAAATGGGATACCCAGTCAACATTCATATGTATGGCGTACTAACGCCTCAAGAACTGATGTCATTTGTTCTACTATTAAAAACTTTTATGGTCAGAAATAATGATGGATATATAAATTACATATGTTATATATATTATATTCTTAATCTATTTATGCTTATTTAATTAGTATATAACATATATAAAAATGTTTTCTATTTCGTGATAATACAATAACATCGTTTGTGGACGTGTGGACTACCGCCTCCTCAAAGCGACATGATTCGTTCACGATTTACATGGAATATATTAAGGATTGTTTTAATAAAGGAAAATTATATATATTACATAAATATTTTAATATAATAATAATATAAATATATATAATTTAAATTCCATTCTTTAATGCAATAATAAAATGGAAGCAACATTCATGTGTATGTAGGACTTAGTGTCTCCATGAACGGTGTATTCCATTTCCTATTACCAAAAAATAAAAATAACTCAAAATAATTATATAATGAATATATATGATATAAATGAAATAATTATAATTTTAATAACATAATTAACTATCT
This sequence comes from Viscum album, assembly GCA_963277665.1. Taxonomy (NCBI): domain Eukaryota; kingdom Viridiplantae; phylum Streptophyta; class Magnoliopsida; order Santalales; family Viscaceae; genus Viscum; species Viscum album. The sequence continues at coordinate 1,322,864,552 of OY728127.1, read as the reverse complement.
TTTAATATAATATAAAATTTTCTTTTTTACACATTGACAAAATGAAAAAGTGACAACGTTGTTCGTGGGTGTGTGAACTACTGCCTCCTCAAAGCGATGTGATAACTTTTTTAATCACATGAATTCGATATAAAATTATATATTATTACATAATATGTTATTTAATATATAATTATAATTCTTTAAAAAGAAATTTTACATACCTTATTTCGACAATAATCATTGAAAAATGGAAATGTTAATCACGCGTACGTACGACCTATAGTTTCCATGATCATAATGTTAGACCATTTTTCATAACCATGTTACTTGATTTGTTTTAAAAGTATAACTTATTTTAATATATGACAATTATTTCATGATTATTAATATATATCATTAAATAATGACCCCTTTGACCATAGTCTATCTTCCAAAGTCATTTTTCTCATAAAAACTAATATAGTCATAACACCTTAATTAAAATTGTTTGATTATGTAATTGTATATAAATTGTTAATATGTGAAATAAAATTAACAATAATATTGATTATGTTTTATCAAAATAATAAATAATTAACATATTATTATTATTATGGAATATAGAGACACGTGTGACAAATCAGACTCAAGGTGAGTGACTTCGTCTCAATTTATAGTCCATTGAGACTTATTCGTTATTATGCACAAATTCACTTTTATGTGGTGTATATACTAAACCATTTTCATTAAATAAAAAAATTCGCACATTATTAATGGTATTTTAAATTTCACATTTAATTTCATCATCCAAGGGGTTTTTACATGAAAATTACCATGTGGTAAAAGTTATCATTTTAGCCTCACTTTATTTTGTGATTTTTATCTATCTCCTGAAAAAATACCCTCATTGTGATAATTTTTTATTTTACATTAAATTTAACATAAATATATATATTATTTTTAATTTATATGATTATTTCCTAAACCTAAATAAAATTTTTACATATGGTGTATACTTGTAATGTTATTTGATTAATTGGGAAATTGTTTATAAATCCACATATTTTACCCAATAAATTTATTTTATAAGGCACATTATTCAAGAATTAAATCCACTATTTGATATATGAAAATTCTTTGAAAATGCATGAAATGGTTAAGGGACCCATAAATGAAATCCCCTCTATGAATCATTGTTCTCATGGGATAAATTAATTTTCTAAATCAGAATATTTTTAAATTATCTTGACAATAGATCTTGATGGTAACTGTTTAATTTACCTAGAAAAAATAGTGTCCAATATTTAATAACTAACATCATTTAGTGTTCAATAATTATTATCCAGAGGATTTTAACAATGAAAAAAATTATGGATGCATTTTATATTCATTATATCTATTAAATGGTATGCATTTTTAGTTATCTTCTTTACCATATGGTCTATTCCTTTTACAGTTATTTAAATGGAATGTGTGATCAGTTATTTACCTTTCCATGTTGGTTATGATTATTGATTCATGATAAATTCCACTATACAAAAACATTACTAAACATTTGAGCTCAACCTTATTTGTTTCCCTTGGTTCAAAAGATGAGAAATTTTAAGGACTATTAAATGATTCAATTAATATTTTTTTATTTATCATAATTAATTTTCAATCACAAATGTAAAATGTGTATTTTGTTTGTAATATGGTTTTCAAAAATTTCTAAAAAATTTGGTCCTTTCGGATTTTAATCTTGTCTCAATTCCAATGTTATAACGTAAGGCACTAGATCTGAGCTACTATATCGGGGACTCTAAAGTTGGTATCCGATATATTTTAATAAAAAAATTGGAAACAAGATTTATGAAAACATAGATGTTAGAAAAAACCCTATGATATATATTTGGGATAATTATATAATAACATTCCAAGGAAACATTGTTTATGATTATGAGATTTGATACACATAAATTTTTTAATTTATGTTTAGTATTTCACTAGTTATGTGATTATACATTAAGTTTTCAAACGATATGATGTAATCTAGTGTATATTGTTAGTTAGAAATGGTACCTAGAAGTATTAATGCGACATTTCAAAATGTACATGATCCATATGGTATGAATGATTATATCATTACTGATCCTAGGTGAATATTTTGAAGGTAACTAGTCTCCAAAACAATTTCACCATATGAAGACTGTAACATCCCAGGTAAATAATGAGTAAGTAATTTTCATATTTATTCATATTTGTGAATTAAATATTAATTTTAAATTAAAGTGTATTCTATGATTTTATGCCATACATGATACGCATCAATAGGGTTCTTTGAAATCTTACGTTTCACACAATGTTGAGTCATACTGAAAAATAATAATAAAATATTATTATTTTAAATGGTAGTTAATACCTAGCCATTGTAATGTCAGGAATGAAAAAATAACTACAAAATGATTATACATGTTTGTTAAATGTTTTTACATTTATCCAATAAATGTTAGGGGAGTAAAATTTTAATGAATCTAATTTTAATCATGAATACTCTAATATTAAGTAAACCATCGATTTATTGCCTTTTGATGGAGAACTCTCTTTAAATATAGTTTGGTCAATTTAATATGTTCTTTTTGATAAAATAAATTTCTTATTTAGAACTGTGACATAAAAATTCACTTTGGGTAATGTTTTGGTATTTTTCAGAGAAAATTTTGTTTTTTGTTGAATAGTGAAAATACTGTATTTTAATTCAAAACTGCCTTTTAATATAATTTATTAATTTTGTTAGATTATATTTTTAAGTGGTTTTAAAGTGTAATTAGATTTTATTTTAACTATTTAATCCAATGGTTGTCATTGAAATTAATTTCACTTTGAAATTGGACATAAACAAGTGTCAATCTTTTGATAGTTATTATTTCTTAAAAGCAAGCTATTTTTTTGACAACGAGAATTAATTTTAAATTAATTAATGAAACTTCTATCCTATTAATTTGGTAAAATAGAAATAATTTTAGAATTTGGAATATCAAATATATCTTAGACGGAATATTTGGTATTTTTCTGAAAAACATCAATTTTTGATGAATAGTGAAACCATTTAGTATTAATTAAAAAACTGAGTTTTTCATTTAAATGAAATTTTACCACATCTGTGAATTGAATTTCAAAAATCCGACATCCATGGTTGTTATTTTTAGTAAAATTTGGTTTAATAAGATGAAAATAATTTTTGGTGAATAGTAACTTTTGACTTTTATTTACCACATTTAAAGTTAAATAGGGTAATTCAAGGTAAAAGGAATATGATAATAATATCAAATTACCTTAGAACTTGTTTTAACCTTATTGGATGAGTCATTTCCAACCATGGGAATATTTGGGTCGATTTTGGGACCCCATGGAGCCACTTAAGAGTGATAATGACACTTTAGATAAATTAATTTAATGTAAAGGCAAAAATGACACAAACTAATATCTTTTAGTAAAATAATTTTTACATGGGGTTATATAAGTTATATTTTCGACTATAAATATTCATTGGAAAGATAAAAATATTTTCTACATCATCGTATTTTTTTAATTTTTAGACAAAAAAATATTAAATTATTTATGACACAATATTGATGCAGTATATACCTCATTAATAAATGAGTGAAATAAATAAGATTATAAATATTAAAATAGAATTGAAAACATAAACAATTAATATTGGATTATATTATATAGACCATGAGTCATCTTATCTTTGACTTTAATTAGTTTTTGACCTATAGAAACCAGATATCATTATATAATAAAATAATAGTTTCACATTTCATAAAGATCCCCTCCCCCCCTTATAAAAGGACACCACTTATAACAAATTCCTCACACCTCTCAAGCCATTTTTCTTGTCAAAACTCTACCCAATTATGCTCCCTACATCCTTCTCCTCCTTCTATAAGCATTACCTTAGGCATAAGACATTTCAATAAGTCTTTTTGGTACATACTAACTGAACTTACCCAAAATAAATGTAACAGTTCCTCTAAACTTTTTTTTATTTTACTTCTCCAACCCCTAAAATCTTTTTATTCCTTTCTTTTATAATAACACAAGTATCCTAAATATACTAGTATGTTGTTACTATAAGTATTTCAACTACACTTTCACACACCACAATCTAATGCGGGAAGAACATATTGTTTTTTGTGGATGGAAAACTAACGCCTCACGAAATGATGATTGTTTGATTATATCCTACCGCCTATGATGGTGGCCATTAAGATGGAACTTTATTTTTATATGATATATATTATTTTTATATTTTCTTTATGTGTCTGTATTTCACATTTATATTCTACTTTTATAGTTTCCATAATGGGTAAACACGATAATTTCATTTGAGGAAGTGCGGACTACCGACCCTCAAAGTGATATGACTCCTTAATGCAATATGTGGGATGTATAAAGGATAGAATTAATGATATTATATATTATATTATATTTTAATTATAATATACATATGTATCGTTAGGTTTTAATTCCATTAATATATGAAAAAGAAATGAAAGTAGCTATCATGCGTACGTAAGGCTTACCGTCTCCATGAACGGTGCATTTCATTTCTTATCTCCAACATGTTATGTATTGTTATAAATACATATATGTAATGGATATATATGATTTATATGATATATAAATCATGAATATTATTCTTCAGATAATGGAATATTGACGACATGGACAACTTTTAATTATAATATGTTCATTTTTTACTCAAGTACCAAATATCGAACAAACGATCATTATTTACTTAAATGATTTCATAATGATAATAACATGGTAATAAGTTCTATAAAAAGTTTAATAAACATGGAAAATATTCTTAATCAATTATAAAATAGCTTTAGTTTATTATTAATGAATAACAAGGAACAAACGAATCATGTAGGACATGAGGTAAGAGGATTTCTTATCTCACTTTTAATTCTGTGAGATTTCCATTGTTTGCCACTTATTTATTGCATGTGGTGTAATGTATAATTCCATTGATATATATTATAATGACTCTATTTATATTCATGGTATTTTATGATTCATTTGGTGGTTATTATCTTTTGTTCATACGAATCGATTGATTACAACGAGGTTAAGGGTTTTATCTCACTTTTTATTCCCGTGAGATTCATGCTATATTTGTCACTTTTTCCATTGAATGGTGTATGTAATGCCCATTATTCTACTATTTTTTTAATATAATTTCATTTATGGGTATTTACATATATATTTTTTGGTTCTTCTTTCATGTGGCGTAGGTTTTTTAAGCTACCTAATCTTTAAGGGAACCTTTCACCCTCCTCTTTTTAAAAAACATCATTTTGGTATGTCTTTTAATTTAAATATAATTATGTTTGGATATGTTCTTATATATCTTTATTGATGTAAATTTTCTTTCCAAGTGATGAGATACCCTTTTTACCTCATCAACACATTTTCGGAATTTTAATGTGACGTCGTTAGGCTTTCGAATATCTTCAAGGGAACTTCTTAACCCAATTTCAATTCTTTTGGTTAAAATTGTACTTCTTGAATATGTCATCCTATGAATATGTGTGAATGACCTGTAATTGTTTTACACTTAATATCCACATATATTGGGTGTATTTATATTTTTCACACATAATTATGTGATTTATTTATCCTTAATTTAATGATATCATCTTTATAAGGGATTTCATCTAAATTTACATTTCCATTGAGACTTCACAGTTGTTATGCACCAATTCACTATTATATAGTGTATATACTATCCATTTTCATATTATATAATGAATCCCTTTATTCTCATGATATTATAAAGTTTAGATTAAATGTTATTCCTCAATTATTTGTATTCAAGAGTCTCTCATTTTGTTAAAAAACTCTTTAACTAAAATATCATTTTAAATGTTTTAATGATTTATTATTCTAAATAATTATATTTAATGTCCATGTTTTAAAAATGGGTTTGAGTATTTATTTATATTGACATTAATGTTGTAAAATTATAATTCCATTAAAATATTTAAAGTGGTATAGGGAACATTGATTCAAAAATCTATTTTTTAAATGGTTTATGAAAATGAAATGATTATTTCAATATCTTGAAATTACTTCTTGTGATTTAAAATGAAATGTTATTAGTGACATATTTATATTTTCCATATTTTCTGTGTTGTGATGGTACTTAAACATTTTACGGGTGGTTAAATGATAAACCATATGACGGGTGGTGCCATGATAAACCAGGACTCGTGGTTACATTATAACTTCCAATGCAGTGGGTATGGATGTCGGACATATGGCTATTCCATTTAGTGATATTTGTGGAAGTCAACCATATGGTTGTTAAAATTAATAATGTTAAAGTCCCAATTTCCCTTTATATGTTATGTGTTCTTTGTATCGATTTTATGGAAATCTTTTGGTTACAAAAGGGTAAGAAATGATCTTTTATTCAGTGGAGAGTATTTACTACTTCATAAAGGGAAAAAATATTACTTATGATAAAGTATTCATGTATTACTTGTTGTTTTGAAAATATAATAGTTTTCCTTCTTTGTGTATCCCTTACTAAGATTTCTATGATCATCCCATGTTTTTTAAATGTTTTTCACAGGACATAATGTGGAATAGGGTCAAGGATGGGATCAAGTAAAATTCATGCTGTTTAAAACATGGAACTAGACATGTCTTTTTTATTCAAGAGTTTTTATTTTATGAAAAAAAGGGAAACGGAGTAGAAGTGTCTAATTTTTAATATTTGAGATGTAATGTAATTTTTATGCCTAATTCTTTAAAAATCCAAACCTGAAAAGATACTCAATGTGAAATATTCATTTAATTCAAGATTATGTAATGTATAAGGTCGGGTCCTTATAGTTGGTATTAGAGGTTGGTTTAGAAAACTTTAGAATTTAGGGTGTAATTTAATCATAAGTGACATAACCATAATGGTTAAGATAATAGAATGATTCATAGTTATTTTTGAAGTGATAAATGGTAATTACATTTTGGGGTGAAAAATGAAAGGTATTAGATAACCTTTGAGGTTAAATTATATTATAGTTATTTTTGAGAAATTGGTCTCTTTTTTTTGAATGTTATGAAATAGTATAGTTTTTGAAAAAGGAAAACATGAAGACCATGTGACAACCCACTGCGTTGGACAAAGCTGCGGGAATCGAACCCACAACCATAGTGTGATTGGGATTTATCACCTACCACTGGACTATGTGAAGTCCCTTGTTAGTATGACTAATTATTTTTAGTTAAATGATTTTATTGATCAAGAATAAGTTTATTTGGTATTATATGTTTTATCAATTGGAAATCATTAGTATAGACAAATGAATTTGTGATTATTTGATAAAGGTTATTTTGGAAGGAATTCTCTCTTTTAGGAACACTATATGCTTAAGGAAAATAGAATACCTTTGGATTTAATTTTCGGAGTAATGGTTGAAATATTAATTTGGAAGAATATATATTTTTATTGTGGAAATAAGTTGATTTGGATTATTTATGGAAATGATTAACCTATAATAGAGAATATGTGATTAGGTTAATTACACTTCAGTATGAGACTTTAAGAGTAGTCAATGTTTTTGGAGATAAATATAAATATTTACCATGTAAGACTATGCGATTTAAATCCTTTTGAGTTTTGGGTTTCAATTTTAGTTTTTATTATTTTGATGAATTATGAGGACAATTGTATATTTAATGGTATTTGTTGGTCATTGCGTATTTTTTGACAAATTTTAGAGATTAAGAGTAGTTTTTATTTTTGTAAAAGATTATCCTTTTGGGGATTATCTGATCTTCTAATAACCAATTTGAGTTTTGGTTGATGTCTAAAGATAGGAAAAAATATAGTTAATCATTTTTATATTATGTGATACCCTAGAAGTTTATTCTAGCACATCAGGTGTGATCAAGTCGTCTTGAATACTTACTGTTTAGAGAAAAGACGAGTATGCAGTATAATTTTATTATAAGATGACTCTCTACATAGAAAGTAAGTATATTTCCATATGATCTTAGTCTAGTTATTAATAAAATTCATCAACTCTATGTAATGGATCTTGATGTAAAAAAATTTTGATCTCTTTTTTATCATCAGAATTTTACACACCCACAAATTTATTGTATTTTGGCGGTTAACTTTCCATGATCAAGATCTCCATCACTCTCTATTAATCTAGGAGAGTTAAATTCTCTTCCATATCAATGTTTTCATGGAATCCTAGTATCAATTTTCTCATGTGTCCCTTGAATATATATTTCAATCCTATAAAGTGATAGTTTTATTTTACTCTTTTTCTGATATGACACTTTCAATTAAGTTTTCATGCCCAGTTTAAAAATTTCAAGGACGCAATTTCCAAAAATGGGGGAAGAATGTAACATCCCAGGTAAATAATGAGTAAGAAATTTTCATATTTATTAATATTTGTGAATTAAATATTAATTTTACTTTAAAAGGGATGCTACGATTCAATGGCATACCCGATATAAAAAAATGGGTTTCTTTGAAATCTTACGTCGCTGCCAATGCTGAGTCATACTGAAAAATAATTATATAATATTATTATTTTAAATGGTAGTTAACACCTAGCCATTGAAATGATGGGAATGAACAGAACAAAATAAAAAATTATTATACATTCTGGTTAATGTTTTTTAAATTTATCCAAAAAATGTTAGGGGCTTAAAATATGAATGAATCTAATTTTAAGCATGAATACTCTAATATTCAGTAAAAGGCTGATTTACTGCATTTTGATGGTGAACTATATTTAAATCTAGTTTTGTTCACTTTTATATGTTCTTTTTGATAAAATAAAATTTTTATTTAGAACCGGGACATCAAAATTCACTTTGGGTAAAATTTTGGTATTAGTCTAATAAAATTATGTTTTTTGATGAATAGTGAAAATGCAGTATTTTAATTCAAAACTGCCTTTTAATAATTTTTTTTATATTGTTAAATTATGTTTTTAATTTGTTTTAAAGGGTAATTAGAGTATATCTTTACCATTTAATCCAATGATGGTAATTGGAATTAATTTCACATTGAAATTTGATATAAACAATTGTTAATCTTTTGATAGTTATTGTTTCTTATAAACATGCTATTTGTTTTGAAAATAAGAATTAATTTTAAATTAATTAATGAAAATTATATATTTTTAATTTGGTAAAATAGACATCATTTTTGAATTTGGAATATCAAATATATCTTAGGATTATTTTTTATTATTTTTTTGGAAAGCTTAATTTTTTTATTAATAGTGAAACCACTTAGTAGTAGTTAAAAAACTGACTTTTTCATTTAAATGAATTTTTATTGCTTTTTTGAATTGAATTTTGAAAATCTGAAATACATGGTTTTTATTAGTAATTAAAATTTGGTTCAATAAGATGAAAATAATTTTGGTCAATAGAAACTTTTGACTTTTATTTAAGGCGGTTAAAGGTAAATAGGGTAATTCAAGATAAAAAGAATGTGATAATAATACCAAATTACCTTAACACTTGTCGTAAACATTTTGGATGAGTCATGGAAGACCATGGGAATATTTGGGTCGTTTTTAGTACCCCATGGATCCACTTAGGAGTGATAATGACACTTTAGATTAATTAATTTAATGTAAAGGAAAAAATGACACAAACAAATATCTTTTAATAAATTAATTTTAAAACGGGGTTATATGAGTTATAATTTCAACTATAAGTATTCATTGTAAATCTAAACATATTTCATAAATCATGATATTTGTTTTTAATTTTTAGACAAAAAATAAATTAAATTATTTATGACACAATAATGATGTAGTATATAACTCATTAATAATTGATTTAAATAAATAAGATTATAAATATTAAAATAACATCCAAAACCTATCTAATTCTTATTGGATGATTTTATTTCGACCATGATTCATCTTATATTATACTTAAATTAGTTTGGACCTTTATAAACTGAATATAATTATATAATAAAAAAATATTTTCACACTTTTATAAAGAGATCCTCCCCCCTTATAAAAGGACCCCACTTATTACAAATTCCTCACACCTCTCAAGCCTTTTGGCTCATCCAACCTCTACACAATTAATCTCCCTACATCCATATCCTCATCAAAGATGCCTTAACTTAGTCAGAAGACACTTTAGGAAGTCCTTTTGGTCCAACCAATGGAAGTTACCCAAATTAAAGGCAACAGTTCCCCTTAACTTATTTGATTATATTTTACTTCTCCAACCCTTAAATTCTTTTTATTACTTTCATTTATAACAAAAACAGTCTCCTCAATATACTTGTATGTTGTTATGAGATGGATTTTAACTACACATACACACACCTCCATCTAATGGGTGAAGAACATACCGTTTCTGTGGATGGAAAACTAACGCCTCACAAAACGATGATTGTTCGATTATCTCCTACTGCCTATCATGGTTCCCATTAAGATGGAAATGTATTTTTATATGATATATATTATGTTTATATTTTCTTTATGCTTCTGTATTTTACATTTATATCCTACCTTTATAGTTTCCATTATAGGTAAACGCGATAATTTCATTTGAGGAAGTGCGGACTACCGCCCCCTCAGAGTGATATGACTCATTATTGCCATTTGTGGGATGAATAATGGATAGATTTAATGATATTATATATTATATTATACTGGAATTATAATATACCTATGTATATTTATGTTTTAATTCTATTAAAATACTAAATAGAAATGATTGTAGCGTTCATGCATACATACAACTTACCGTCTCCATCAACGGTGCATTTCATTTCTTATCTCCAAAATGTTATGTACTAATATAAAGAAATATATGTACAAGATATATATGATTTATATGATATCTAGATCATGAATATCATTCTGGGGATAATGAACTATTTACCACATGGACAACTTGTAATTATAAGGTGTTCATTTTTTACTCAGGTACCAAATATCGACCAAACGATCATTATTAAATTATATTATTGAATAATGCTTATAACATGTTAATAAGTGATATAAAAAGAATAATAAACTTGAAAAATGTTATTAATCAAGTAGGAATTAACATTAGTTTGTTATTCATGAATAACAAGGAACAAATGAGTCAAGTAGGACACGAGGTAAGGGGATTTCATATCTCACTTTTAATTCCATGAGATTTCCATTGTTCGCCACTTATTTATTGCACATGGTGTAATGTGTAGGTACATTGATATATATTATCATTATTCTATTAATATTCATGTTAATGTGTGATTCATTTTCTGGTTATTATCTTTTGTTCACACAACTCGGTTGATTACAACGAGGTAAGGGGTTTTTATCTCACTTTTTATTACCATGAGATTCATGCTATATTTGTCACAATTTCCATTGAGTGGTGTATTCAATGACCATGATTATACTAATTTTGTAATATAATTTCATTCATTGGTATTTACATCTACATTTTATGGTCCTTCTTTCATGTGGCGTTTGTTTTGTAAGTTACCTAATCGGTAAAGGAACCTTTCACTCTCCTCTTTTTTAAAAAACTTATTTTTGTTATGTCTTATCGTTTACATATTATTATGTTGGGATATGTTCTTATATATCCTTATTGATGTAAATTTTATGTCCAAGTGATGAGATACACTTTTTATCTCATCAACACATTTTTTAAATTTTAATGTGATGTCGTCAGGCTTTCGAATTTTTGCAAAGGAACTTCTTAACCCAATTTCAATTCTTTGGGTTAAACATGTACTTCTTGAATATGTTTTACTATGAATATGTGTTAATGACCTATAATTGTTTTAAACATAATATACACTTATATTGGGGGTATTTATATTTTTCACACATAATTATGTGATGGATTTATCGTTAATTTAAGGATACTATCTTTATAAGGGATTTCATCACAATATACATTTCCATTGAAACTTCATTGTTGTTATGCACCAATTCACTCTTTTATGGTGTATATACTCTCCTTTTTCATATTATATCATGAATCCCTTTATTATCATGATATTAAAAAGGTCAGATTAAAAGTTATTCCTCAATTATTTGTATTCAAGATTGTCTCATTTTTTTAAAAACTCTTTAACTAAAATATTGTTTTAAATGTTTTAAAAATTTATTATTATAAATCATTATGTTTAATATCCATGTTTTAAAAAATGTTTTGAGTGTTTATTTATATGGACATTAATTTATTAAAATTATAATTCCATTACATCCTTCAAAGTGGTATGGGACACTTTGATTCAGAAATATCTTTTTTAAATGGTTGATGAAAATGGAATGATTATTTCAGTATCTTGAAATTACATCATGTGATTTAAAATGATATTTTATTAGTGAAATGTTTATATTTGAAATATTTTATGTGTTGTGATGGTACATGGATATTTGATGGGTGGTTACGTGATAAACCATATGACTAGTGGTGCCGTGATAATACAGGATGGGTGGTTATGTTATAAAATCCAATGCATTGGGTATGGAAGTCGGCCGTATGACTATTCCATGAGGTGATATTTGTGGAATTCGACTGTATGGTTATTCCACTTAATAATTTTTTATGTTCCAAGTTAAATTTATATGTTATGTTTTCTTTATATGGGTTTTATGGAAATCTTTTGGTTACAAAAGGGTATGACATTATCTTTTATTAAGTGAAGAGTATTTACTACTTCATAAAGGGGAAAAATATTACATATGATAAAGTATTCATAGCTTACTTGTTGTTTTGAAAATATAATAGTTTTCCTTCTTTTTGTATCCCCTACTGAGCTTTTTATGCTCATAACAGGTTTTTGAAAAAAATTTCATAGGAAATAAAGTGGAATAGGGTCAAAGATGTGATCAAGGAAAATTCATGCTTTCTAAAACATGGAACTAGACATGTCTCATTTATTGAAGAGTTTTTATTTTATGAAAAAAATGGAAACTGAGTTGAAGTTTCTAATTTATAATTTTTGAGATGTAATGTAATTGATATGACTAATTCTCTAAAACTCTAAACCTGAAAAGATCCCCAATTTAAATTATTCATTTAATTCATGATTATGTAATATTTAAGGTCAGTTCCCTATAAAGACACATTATCATGTTCTAATAACACAGATATTAAATTATCTATGTATTATGAATATGGATGAAATAGTGAGAATTAATGAAGAAATGGGAAATATATGGATAATGGAAAGAAGAGAAATAAGTATTTTCCCACATGTAATAATTGTTGAAATAAAAAACCAAGTAGTTGATTTAAGGGAATGGGTGTCTATTAAAAATGTCGAAAAATGGGATAATAAGAAAAAACTGAAAAGTGGAGAAAGAAAAAAAATGATATTTAGTGTCTCAATTGTAGTTAAATCGATAACTATAAAAATAGATTCCCCATTAATCAATGGTGATATACCTCAGAATAAGCTAATGGATCATTTTCAAGCACATTATATTACCATATAAGAGGTGAAATAATTAATGTTATTGTATTTGGATTCATGAATTATGTTATTTGGGTATTTTAACAATGATTCATTATTTATGATAATTATGAAATTTATATGGATTGTATTGTAGTACTATTTTTTAAAGGATTTGAAAGCATGTATTGAATGGTGCGTTGAAAATGATTCAATGATAGGTTGAACATTATAGAATTAATAGGATTAAAGGAAATTCAACCCTAAATATATTTATGATTTTGAGATAATGATCATTGTATAATGAGATGATTGATATGTATAATGTAAATTTAATATTAGCAACAACCTTGGAACTAATAAATGATTTGTTGAAAAAGTGGTTGATACTGTCATTGATGGATTTTACAGCTTTTTTAGATTTATGGAATACCCAATAACCACTGTCTTATTTAATTAATAAGGAAGAAATCTTGTTTTGAACATGTTTTTTTATAGTAATACAATTTATTACGATTTTTTTAAAATAATACATGATGATTGTATTCACATGTTTAGTATGTGGAAATTTATATATACTTAATGTTTTTTAGATTATTAATATGTCAATTTTTTAAATTAAGTGAACTTATAAAGCATTGGACATTGATGTCTTAGAAGGGACCAAATTTTAGCAATTTATGAAATTGTTAATGTGGAAATTTGGACAATGGTTTTAGGATTAGTGTATTACATAAAGATATTATTTACCATGTTTTTAGAGTGAAAGGAGAAATTTTTCATAGTGCAACAAAAGGATAATATTTTTCTTAGGAAAATTAAATGCATCATGTAATTATTTTTCCTTAAATTCGTAGAGAGTGAAAAAATTCCATAACTATAAAAAAGGGCCTTGAAATAAATATTTTTCCCCATTATCATCATATTTGATGATATCAATATCATTTTTCACATCTCTATTTTATGGATTTATGGTAAAAATATTTCTCCTAAACATGTTCTCTATCGCTCTCCCTTAGTATTTGAGTGTTATTTTTCTATTATGTGTTTTTGTTTTCATTTCCCAACTATGTTCTCCTATATGGAAACCATGTTATGTGATTATTAAAGATGACTATTGTACTTTCTCTTCTCTCATATTAAGTGGATATTTTATTAACTTTTTGAGGCTGATGTTTGGGAAATAATAGTATTTAAAAATTTCAGACCCAATTTACTAGAAATAACTTAAAATTGTGAGGAAAGAATTTTATTATTGTGGGAAGAATTTACCTTTCTAAAATTATAAATTAAGAACATTGTATTCAATAGTATGTATGACGTACAACACCAAACATAGATGGGAATATAAAATCCCATGACATTAAGAAATATTGATAATTTTAAATTAAATTTTTTTTATATAGAGTGAAATTTATAAAACATTATGTTTTCCATACATTTCACAAAATATAAATTTTATATTTCTATACACGGAATACTATTGATAGATTGTGTTACATACAACAATTAATTTCTTCAATGGCATACATTACAAGAAATATTTTCTTTTTCCAAATGATATTAATAATATTATATTAGATTTAATTGGTCTTTTAGATGTTAAATTAGTAGTTATTAATAAGATTAACTAAATTATGAATATATATTAATAATTCATTGATTACCAATTAATTATAAATAAATATAATAACCAAATGAATATTAATGAATTAATTTTATAAAAAAAATTATTTTACACCAAAGGTGTTTTATCCTAAAAAATTAAATTAATTTATATTGTTGAATAATATTAATGAAATTTATATATTATATATTAAATAAATTGTTTTTAAATTAAATAAATATATTTTAGAGGTATGAGACAAGAAAAAAAAATCAAATTTTAAGATTAAAATATTCTATTTTTGGAAAAGGAAGTTTTATTCTCTTTTTATGTAAGAATTGTATTAAAAATAAATTTTGAAACAATTATAAACTAAAATTGAAAAAATAAACTAATTTTTTGAAATATTAAAATTAAAATTATATTATAGTGAATTGTTTATCTTTTTTTGAGAAGTTTAATTTTTTGATGAATAATAAAAAAATTGAATTGTAATTGAAAACCAACTTTTTGTCTAAATAATTTATACTATAAAATTTTATTTTAGTTTATTTTATTCTATAAATAGATAAATTATATTTAATATATATTAATCAAATTTAGGTTATTTGGATATATTTTTTTTATTGAAATTGAACAAAAAAATGTTTCAAACTATTAAACATTTTCACATTAAAAACCAGCTTTCATATCCCCTCTAGGTGATTAATTTTAAGTTAATTTATTTTAATTCATTGATTTGAATTTGGAATAATGTATTCCATATTTAGAATCTACATAAATTATAATTTATTATATGCTCAAATTAGTTTTTTACAAAAAATATTAGTGAAGGTAATTAAAATTTATTACAATAATTAGGTTAAGAAAGAGATTACTTAATTTTATAATTTAATAATATGGGTATAAATTAACTAGAAACTCTAAAATAATCTATTTATTGGACATATTTCGACAATAAAACCAATTTTACAAAATATAATTCATTATTTGAAGTACATGATGTATGGACTACCTCCTAATTGTGTTTTCCTTTTTGTATTTACAACAATGCCACTCCACCTCCAACATAAAAACGAACTCACCCACATAACTTATTCACACATATCAGTCCTCTTTCATCACAATAATTTTATATTAATTTATATATTATTAAATAATATTGTATTTATGATTTACTTTTAATTATAGAAATATAAATTTTACTTATCTTTTTTCTAAAATGATATTTAAAAATTGAAATGTTACTCTAACATTCGTATGACCTGCCGTCTCTATGATTCTAACATTAGTTAATTTTTCATATACATATTACATTATTGGTTATAAAGGTATAATTTATAGATAAATATGATAATATTTTTTTATTATTATTTTTTATTTTTAAATAATTACCTAGTTGACCATAACCACCTACCAAATGCGTTTTTGATTGATAAACAGAATATGGTCGAAGCATGTGACGTAAATTTATTTAAATAAGTAGTGTTATATAATATTGTAATAGGTGAAATAAATTTAAAAATAATCTATAATTTTTTTCTCAAAAATATAAATATTTATAAGTGTATTATTTAGGAATATTGATACATACGTGATGAGTCATACTCATGGTAAGGGATTTAGTCTCAATTTACCTTCCATTGAGGCTTATTTTTTTATGATCCAATTAAATTTGACGAAGTTTATTAATTAACTTTTTAAATTTAATTTCAAGATTAAAAAAAATCATGTTATTTTTTGTTTCAAATTGAATTTTCCCATCAATGGGGTTTTGACCTGAAAATAAAAATGTGGTGGACATTATCTTTAAAATAACACTTTCTTTTGCGATTATTAACTTTATCTTGAAAAAATAACTTCCTTATGATCATATTTTTTTACTTTAAATTTATTTTAAATATCCACATTTATTTTTAAATGGATATTATTATTTCCTATAACATATACAATTTTTATATACAGTGTTTACATTGAATGTTATATTATTAATTGGAAAAATTTTGACAAATATATTTCTTTTACTTCATACAGTTATTAGATATGGAACATTACATATTAATTAATTACATTCTTTTATATATTAGGAAGGCCATGTATATGCTTGACAAGGGTTGTGGACCAGTTAATAAATCCCCCCCGATGCATCGATTGTCTCATGAGATTAATCATTTTGACAAACCAGTATAGTTTAAAACTTTTTTGTGAGAAGATCTTGATAGTAAAGTTCCACATACCTGGGAAAAATTGAATCCAATATTTAAGAATTGGATTCATCATTTTTTCAATTATTATTATACAAGAAAATTTTGATTATGACGTAATCAATAGATTCATTTCATTTAAGTCTATTGATTAAATGGAATGTGCTGTCTGTTATCAACCATTCCATATTGTTTATGTATTATCTTGTTATTTTAAGGGAATGTGTGATAAGTTATTTACCATTCTATATAGATTATTTTCATTGATACATGATAGATTACATTGTACTTAAACCTTACTGAGTATTTTAGATCACCCTTATTTTTATTTCGTTCACCAAATTACGATGAATAGATCACTGAACGAGTCTTCAAGGATGTTGTTAATTTGTTTTGTTATGTATGGTATTTTATTTTGTATCCCCAATGTAAAATGGGAATCATGTATTTAATATAGTTTTCCAAAACCGCTAAATTGTTCAGTCCTTTGGGATATTAATATTGTATATATGATACTGTAATAAATTAAGGCCCCAGATCCTTGCTAATGTGTTAGGGTCACTATTGTTGGTTTTAGAGAAGTTTTAGTTTAACCCATTTAAACTAGTTTTAGAAAAATATTAATTTGGGAAAAACCCCTATGATATACATTGGGGATATGTATAGAATAACATCCCAAATAAACCATGTTTATGATTAAGAGATTACATAGGCAGAAAATTTTCAATTTATGTTATGTATTTCACTAGTTTTGTGATTATATGTTATGTTTTATAATGATATGATTTAATCTAGTGTATATAATCTTTTAGAAATGGTGAATAGAATAAAGAAGTGAACCTAAGCAATGAATATGATACAATGTGTAATAATCATCATATTTGTAATGATCATAGTATAATATTTCTAACATAACTTGTTTCCCAAACATTATCATTATATGAGGACATTGCATCATGTGCAAACACAACATAGATAAAATTATATAAGCATTAATTCTTTATGTAGAATCATGAGAAAAAGAGTATAGCTATGAAAAATATTGATAAAGGTAATAAGTGAATTAATTATTTTCCCACATGTGATGATTGTGGAATGAAACACCATAATATATGCTTGATGGGAATTTGAGTTGTTATAAATGTTGAAAAAGCTGACGCTAGTAAAATGAATGAAAATATAAGATAGAAAAAAATTGATATTCATTTTTTTAACTTTAGTGAAATAGGGAACCATGAAAATAAATTCCCCACACATTATAAGAATATACATGAGGGTAAGATAATGTATGGTGGTCAAGATTACGCTATTACCACTGATCAAGAAGACTGATTAATGTTCATGTCTTCCGAATCATGAATTATGTAACTTCATTATTTTATCAATGATTTATTTCTTATGATACCTGTGAAATGTGTATGGATTACCATGCAATTCTATTTCATAATGGATTTGAAATCATGTGTTGAATTATGATAATAAAAATGATTTAGTGACAAGTCAAAATTCATATAAAATTGATGATTGAGGGAAATTCAAACCTTATAATATTCTTGATATTTTCATAATTATCATTAGATAAAGAGTTTATTTGTATAGATAATTTCAATTAGATATTACTGAATACATTAGACTTAATTAATGAAATGTTGAAAACATGGTTTATAATATAATTAATGGATTTTACATCCTTTTTGGATTCAATAAATATATAAAATAATTTATTATTTACCTAATTATTAAGGAAGAATGCATGATTTATATAATGTTTTATAGTCATTGATGATATTACCATGATTCAAGAGAATACATGATGAAGTTATTCACATGTTTTTTATGTTATTATTTAATTCTAAATTATGTTGTTTGGATTAATGATAAGTTCATTTTTCAAATTTTATGACCTCCAAATTCAATTGAACATTATTTTTTTTGATGGGTCATAAGGTTACCAATTTATGAAATAGATTATGTGGATATATGGATAATGTTTTAGAGATTTATTCAATACTTCCCCACATTACGCAACCTATGCATTGAGATGATGTAGAAATATCTCATGTCACAACCAAAGGATGAAATTTTTCATATAAAAAACAATGATATAAAGTAATTATATTTCCATATATTCTTAGAGAGTGAAATAATTCCTAAACTCTTGGAAAATGGTATTGAAACCAAAATATTTCCCCTTATTTTCATATTTGATTATATCAATACACATTTTATACACCTATGCTGTGTGTATTTTTTGGTCAACCGCATTCTTTAGAACATGATCTTTATTGCTCTCCCTCATTGTTTGAGTGTTAGTTTTCCCTCCCATGTAGAATTTTTAATTTCCCAAAATTTGTTCTCTTATCTGGAATCCATGTTATAAAATTATTCTAGATATCTATTGTACATTATTTTCAATATTATTAAGGGTATATTTTATTATCTCTTTTACAATTTGGATTTTTCAAAAATAGTTTTACCAAATATCAAACCACATTTATCATGACTGAATTTCAATTATGGGGATGAAATATAATTAATATGGGGAGAATGTAACACCCAAAAATTATAACGTAAGAACAAGGTATTTAATAGCATGAATTACACACAACAACATGCATAAAAGAGAATATCATATCCTTGACTTCATGATATATTGGCAATTCTAAATAAATTTAATTTATTATATATATTTCATTTCACACTACAACAGTTTTATCTTCAGTTACATGTGACATAATTTTTATCTTCCTATTCTCAAAACACAAAGGTTACATTGTGTTATATACAACATTTATTTTCTTCAATGGCTTGTGTCACACGAATGACCGAGTCTAACAAAATACTAGTAATTATTATTTAAAATGATAATGATCTCAATTCCATTAAATTACTGGTTATTAATAGGATTAAATATATTATTCAAATATATGGTTAAATTCATTTTTCACCAATTAAATATAAATTAATATAAAAAATTATTTTGTATGAATGAAATGTTTTTATAAAAATATATTATTTTTTAAGAAAGGTGTTTTATCCTAATAAATTATATTAATTATTATTAGTGAATTATATTAATGAAATTTATATATTATATATTCAATGATTTTTTTTACATTCAACAAATATATTTTATAGTTATAAGATAAGAAAAAATAAAATTTTAAGTAAAAATATATATTTTTCTAAAAAGATTTTTTTCACCTTTTAATTTTACAATTATTTTAAAACAAATATAAATTTTTTTTATAAATATTATTTTAAAAAATAAAATTCTTTTTGATAGAGTAAAAAAAATTATATAAGGGTGAATTTTTGATATTTTTCTAAGAAGATTAAATTTTTTATGAATAGTAAAAAATACTAAATTTTAATTGAAAACAATCTTTCAATCTAAATAATTTATATCATTAAGTTATGTTTTAAATTTAACATAATGTATCTTTACATTAATTTTACATAAATAAATCCAATTTATTTCATTAGGATTAAATATATATATAATATTGTATTAAAAATATTTCAAACATATTAACATTTTTAGTTTAAAACCCATCATTCTCATCTCGTCTACTTTATTAAAATTAGTTTAATTTCTAAAAATTATATGTTTATAATTTCTAAAAATGGGTTACATATTTTGAATCATAAGAATTTATAATTAATAGTATGGTTAACTTAGTTTTTGACCAAAAATATTAGTGAATGTAATTAAAATTAATTATAGTGATTAAGGAGGAAATGAGTCCACTTTGTTGTCAAACGTTTATCATAAGTAGCCAAATGACCTAATCACTTGAAAAAACCTATTTTATGGCCATATTTAAACCAAAAAAAAATTTAACTAATAGATTTCATTATTAGAGGCACATAATGTACGATATACCTCCCAATAGTGTTTACCTTTTTATATTTAGAAAAACCCCTTTCATCCTCCACTATATAAACACACCCACCCCCAACTTATTCAAAGATATGAAGTGTTTTATATCATTAAACCCTAAAAAATAATCTCTTTAAATACCTTCCCTCATCATAAAATCCTCAAATTTTATATAAATCCAAAAAAGGATTTATTTTGGTTTAAACCAAAATTAATTACCCAAGAAAGAGTTAATACTCTTCAACAAGAAATTTTTTATTAATTATTTAACCACCGCTTGAATTATTATTTTATATTTATTATATAACAACATTCATTTACTCAATATTACGAGTTTATTTTATATAAATTCTATTAAATACACATTCACACACTTCCATCAAATTGGATATTCAATCCTCGTTCATGTGTATGACAGACTACTACCTCGTGAAATGATGTCACCCATTATTCCATTAAAACATTTCATTGTAGGAAATAATGAATTATATTTAGTTTAAATATGGTATATATTATATTTATAATTTATTTTTTCTTACTTAATTATTATATAACACATACCACCATGCTTTCAATTTAGTGAGAATACGATAACATCGTTTGTGGACATATGAACTACCACCTCCGTAATAAAATGTGATTCATTCATGCTTTACATTAAATTTATTAAGGATAAATTTAATATAAAAATGTGATATATACAAAATATGTACTATCATAGAATTTTAGTATACATTTTTATCATTTACATTAATTTATTTTATTATAATGTATACTAGAAGAAGCCTTCAGGCATACGTATGACCTACCATCTCCAGGAACGGTGTATTCTATTTCCTATCACCAAAAATTATGGATTAATATAAACTCATATATATTAAATATATATGATATAAATTGAATTTATATGATATTAATTAACTATTTATCTTTCTATTTTTAATATATATAATTTTCTTTGTTACACATTCACACACCGTAAAATTTATAATGTCGTTCATTGATGTGTGGACTACAACCTCAACAATGCAATGGGATTCATTTTTTTGCATCACATGAATTATATATAAAATTATATATTATTAAATAATATGGTATTTAATATATAATTATCATTCTGGGTAGATAAATTTTACATTCCTTCACTCCATAATAATCATAGAAAAATGGAAACGTTACACATGCATACGTATGACCTGTAGTTTATATAATCATAACATTATTAAATTTTTCATAAAAGTATTACCTTATTTGTTTTAATAGAATAATTGATGTATAAATGTAGTAATTATTTTATTATTATTATTATATATATGTTTAAAATTATGACCCATTTTATCGTAGTCTACCTACCGAATTTTCTTTCGACATATAAACATAATAATGTCAAAACATCTGACATAAACATAATTAATTTAAATATTTTATTGAACTTTTTAATATGTAAAATAAAATTAACAATAAACATTATTTTTTTCAAACATGTAAAAAAATAACATGAGTTTATTATTCAAGAATATGGAGGCACAAATGATAAGTCAGAATCATTATAAGGGATTTTATCTCAATTTACATTATATTGAGTCTTATTTGTCATTATGCAGCAATTCACATTGAGGTGGCGTATATACTACCCAATTTTCATTTAATTTCATGAATAAATCATACATAATGGTATTTTATATGTCACATCGAATTACCTCATCCAAATGGATTTGACATGAAAATTACCAACTGTTAAAGCTTATCTCTACAATATCACATTCTTTTGTGATTATGAACTTTCTTCTAAAATAATATCATCATTATGATAATTTTTTTTACATTACATTTATCTTTAATATAAATATTAATTTATAATGTATATTATTATTTCAAAATCATCTTTATAAAAATTTCATATGTTGTATATTTGGAATAATGTTTTATTAATTGGGAAAATATTGATAAATCCTCATCTTTTACTTTATACTGATATTTTATAAGTAATTTTGTTTATGAGTTAAATAGATTATTTTATATATGATGAATTATTTTGAAATTCATGAAATGGGTAGGGTAGTAGTTAATTAAAGACCATTGATTAATTAGTAGTTTTATGAGACTAATCTGATTTCTAAATCAGAGTTGTTTTAAATTGTCTTTGGAATATATCATGATCCTAAAGTGTATATGTAAATGGGAAACGTAGTATCCAATATTTAAGAATTGACTTCATTAATTATTCAATTATTATTATCTTGAGGATTTTCACTTTGAAAAAATATATGGATGCCTTTTGTTTTCACTCTATTGATTCAATGGTATGTGTTTTCATTTATCTACCCTGCCATATATTTTATGATTTGTCACATTACTTAAATGGAATGTTTGATAAGTAAATTACATTTCCATGTTGATTATGCTTATTTTTTCAGGATATCATTCTCTTTAATTAAATCATTCTAATAATTTATGCACACCCTTAGTTTTTCCATTCCCAAGGTTGTAAAGATGAGATCATTGAATCGGTATTAAAGGAAGAAGATCATTAGTTTTATTATGTATTGTATTTCATTTTATATCTACAATGTAAAATTAGTATTTTGTGTGTAATCTATTATTCTGAAATTTTTAAACTTTTCAGTCCTTTAGGAATTGAATATTTCAATTATTCTAACGTAATAAAATAATTCACCAGCTCTAGGCTACTAGGTCTTGGTCATTAGAATTGGTATGTGAGAAATTTCATTATAACCATAGGAAAATGGATTTATGAAAACATAGATTAGTGAAATAAATTATTATATACATTGGGGATAAGTATAAAAGAACATATCAAAGAAGACTTGTTTATGATTATGAGATTAGATACACATAAATTTCTTTATTTATATTATGTATTTCCTAATTTTGTGACTATACATTTTTTATTATAATGATACAATCTAATATACATTATTTATTCATTTAGAAATGGGTCCTAGAAGACTTAATGTGATCCTCACCAATGCACATGATACAAAGGGTAATAATTATTATAACATTAATGGGATGAGGATAACATTTTAATGGGAAATAGTCTCCCAAGCATTCTCATCGTGTGAGGACATAGTTTCATGAGCTAAAAACACATATATGAAATTATCTAAGTATTATGACTTTAGAGGGAAGCCTAAGAAATAGTGTATAACTAGGAAAAATGTGGATAATGGAAAGAAGGGAAAGAAGTATTTTTTCACATGTGATAATTTGGAAAGAAAAACCCTAGTGCTTTCTTGAAGGAAGTGAGAGTTTGTTATAATTTTTAAAAAGTGGAAAAAATAATAAAATGAAATTATAATAAAGATAAATATGATATTCAATGTTTCATATGGTGTAAAATATGTCACTATCTATATAAATACCCAACTGTAAAGGAAATATATATCATAATAAGATAATGGATCATGCTCAAGTTTATGATATTTCCATATAAGAATAGGAAGGATTAATTATATTGTATTTAGTTTCATGAATTATGTTTTTTGAGTTTTTTATCAAGGATGTATTTTTTATGGGAATTTTGAAATTTATAATGGTTGTATTTCATTATTATCTACTAAAGTATTTGAAAGAATATATTTAATGGTGCTATAAAAAATGATTTTTTGAGAAGTTTAACTTCTCAAAAAAAACTTTTGCTTGAGGGAAATTTAACCGTTAATATATTACAAATGTTGATATAATTATCATTGTATAAATATATTGCTGATATGGATAATGTATATTGGATTTAACTGAATAACTTGTAACTAATTAATGATTTTTTGAAAATGTTTATTATACTATCATTTGTGGGGTTTAAAACAATTTTGGTTTTAAGGAATATATAAAATAACATAGTTTTTACATAAGTAATATGGAAGAATTATTATTTTAAACATGGTTTTATGGTAATTCATGTTATTACTATGTTTCAAGAGAATACATCATGATGGTATTCCCATGTTTGGTATTTGATGATTTAGAGAAACATTATGTATTTTAGATTAGTGATAATTTATTAATAAAATTCAACATTCTTTAAAATCTAGGGATTTTGATAATTTGGAAGGGCCTTAGGTTTAAATATTTTTTAAATGGTTTAATTGGATCTTTGGGAATGGCTTAAGATATTGACACAATACTTCACCATTTTATGTTCCATGTTCTTAGAGATAAAGTAGAAGTAGTTCATGGAATGACAAAAGGGTAAGATTTTACTTATATTAAATAAATTTATAAAGTGATTATATTTCATTAAGATATGGTTTATGGATTTGTGGTAAACAATTTTCTCCTAAACATGTCCTCTATAAACCTTCATCATTATTGAGTGGTTGTTTTAAATTACACATCCTTATTTTCATTTCCCAACTATGTTATACTACTAGGAAACATAGTTATGTGATTATTCAAGATGACTATTGTATTTTCTTTTCTCTATCATTAAGATTATATTTGTATCAGCTCTTTTCTGATAAGGGTTTTTCAAAAATGGGGTTTCCAAATAACAAACCACAGTTAGCATGTCTGAGTTTAAATTTTTAGGAGACAATATAATTAATTTTTGTGGAAAATAAGACACCCAAATTATATATTAAGAACATTGTATTCAATTGCATGTATAATGTGCAACACCAAGCATAGATGGGAATATAATATCCAAAGGATTTTTGATATATTGATAATTCTAAATAAATTTAATTTATTATATAGAAATAAATTCATGCAACTCTAATAATAGGTTTTATTACAAAAACATAATGTTTATCTTTATTTTAATGGAAAACTGAGGATAGTTTGTCTTAAATGAAATAATGAATTTTTCAATGGATTTCATTACACACATGACAGTGTATTGAAAAAAAATATTATTATTATTATTTAAAATTTAAATTATCTTCTGGATGTCTAATTAGTGGTTATAAATAAGATTAAATAATTCATGGAATTATATCATAAAATATTTTGGTTACTGATTAATTATAAATGAATATAAAAACCAATTGAAAATAAAGGAAATGATTTTATTAAAAACAATTATTATGCAGTAAAGGTATTTTATCCAAATAAATAAAATTATTTAATATTATTTAATTATTTTAATTAAAGTTATATATTATATATTAAATCATTTTTACATTAATCTATAATATTTTATAGGCATAAGATAATATCAAATCCCATTTTAAGAATAAACTCATGCATTTTCCTAAAAGAATGTTTTGTAACCATTTAATGGAAGACTTTTTTTTCAAACTAAAATTTGAAAAATTTATAAATTTTATTTGAAAAAAACATATTTTTTTAAATATTAACATGAAAATTAAATGATGTTGAATTTTTTTTTTGGGAAGTACAGTTTTTTTATGAATAGTAAAAAATAGTGAATTTTAATTCCAAACCGACTTTTCATAAAAATAATTTATATTATAAAATTAGGTTATTAACTAATTTTAAATTATTATTATATATATTAAATATATTATCCAATTTATCCCATTGGTATCAATGCTTTATTGAAATAGGATATTAAAATGTAGAAATATTTTAAACATTTTCACTTTAGAAACCAGTTTTCTCATTCTTCCAGTGAGAGTAATTTTAAATTTATTTCTAAAAAATATGTGATATGGATTTTTAAAAATGGATTCCATATTTTGATAAGAATAAATTATAATAACGGGTATTTTAATTTATTTATTACATAAAATATTAGTGAATGAAATTAATATTAATTACAACATTTATTATGAAAATTATAATACATAGAGGTCAAAAATTAATCTTAAGGGGACCAATGAACATTACACTTTACCAAAACCCTGTTTATGGACATATTTCTACCACACCCCAAATTTTCCCTAATATAGTTCATTATTTTAGAAACATTATTTAAGGAATATTTCCCAATAGTGTTTTGCTTTGTGTATTTATAATAATAACACCGATCTTGCACTATAAAAAAGCACACACCCCTCACTTATTCACACTTATTAATCCATCTGAATCATAATAAATATATATATAATTATATATTATAAATAAATATGGTATTTATTATTTAATTATCATTTTGGAAATGTAAATGCTACTTTTCTTCTTTCAATAATGATCACTGAAAGAGGGAAACAATTCTCTTGTGTATGTATGGACTACAATCTATATGATAAAGATGTTAGTTTATTTTTAGTAACCTTGTTACATTTTTGTCATTGAAGTTATAATTGATGTATAAATATGATAAATCTTTAATGATTACTATAATGGGGATTTTTAAATAATGACCCATTTGACTATATCCAACTTTCCAATGATGTTTTGATGCACAAACTGAATATGGTCAAAACATATAACTTAAATAGAATTGGATAAGTAGTGGTATATAATTTATTTATAAGTGAAATAATAGTTTTAGTGAAATATAAAAATGTTCTCTAAAATGTAAATAATTAACATAAGTTTATTATTTAGCAAGAAATATACACAAGTGACAAGTCAAACAAAAGGTAAGGGATTTCGTCTCAGTTTTCATTCCATTATGACTTTTTTTTACTATCAACCAACTCATTTAATTGAGGTTTATAATTTTACCACTTTCATTAAATTTCACGATTCAATATTTCTTCATGTTATTTTATGTTTCAATTTGAATTATACCATCCTTGTATTATTTTACTTGAATAATACCATGTGGTAAATTATATCCTTGCAATCTCACTTACTTTTGTGGTAGTTACCTTTTTTGTGAAACAATAACTTCTTTATGATCATTTTTATTGTAAATTATATTTTTATTAAATATTAATATTGTTTTGTAGTGGATATCCTTATTTCCAATCCCATTTACTGTTTTTCACATATTGTGTTTACATTAAATGTTATTTTATTAAATGAAAAAGTGTTGATGAATTCATTTATTTTACTCAATAAATATATTTCCAAAAGAACATTTTTTATAAATTAAATCAATTGTTTTTTATGTAAGTAATTATTTTTACTTGAATGAAATGGGATAGGGTCCAGCTAATAAAACCCCCTTGATGCATCAGTTGTCACATGGGATAAATCAATTTTTAAAATCAGAGTACTTTTAATCTATCTTGATAATGGATCCAGATAGAAATGGTTCCATATTCCATGGAAAAATGAAATCCAATATTTATGATGTTACTTCATTCATTATTAAATTATTATTATCTGAATGATTTTCACTTGGACAAAATCTATGGACAAATTCCATTTTTATTCTATTGACTAAATGGGATGTATTTTCAGTTATCTACCTTTCCATATTGTGTATGACTTATCCATTTAATAAAATACAATGTGTGCTCAATTATCATCCTCTATGTGTTCATTATGGTTATTGATTTGTGATATCATAAACTATAATTAACCGTTTCTATGTATTTGATCTCACTAATTTTTGATTCCACTCCCCAGGTTGTGAAGATGAGATCATTGAATGAGTGTTCAATGATTTTTTATTCCATATTATTATATATTGTATTTAATTTTCAGTCTGTAATGTAAAATTAGTGTCATAAATGTATTGTTTTCCAAATCTTCTATTTTTTAGATAATTTTAGGTTTTAATCTTGTATATATTCCAATGTAATAATGAAATATACCTACTCCAAGCTACTAGGGTCGGGGTCACTACACATCATATGTATAACATTCTGTTTTCACATAAGGAATTCATACATTATTCCTGTAAATTATAATTATCCCAGTAAAGAAATAGGTAATACGATAAAACACAACATAGGAATAGGATATCCAATGAATGATGTGGATGAAATAATAAAATAATACCATAGGAATGAATAGAGGGTGATGGAAAATATAGAAAATTCTATCATATGGAGCACTCTGAAAATTTCTTTGGATAATATAAATAACCTTGACAATGTAATGAATTTTTTTTTCAAAACTAGGAGAGGAACAATTTATTTATTAATACATAAAGGAATAGAGTGGAAGTGGAATAGTTGAAGGGAAAATAGTGTAAAAATGTGTTCATATAAAAGAAAAAAATAAAAATATTTTAGAAATCATTTTTAATGTTAACATAAATAATAAAAAGTTATGATTCATATTCAAATGTCATTTTCAAAAAGATAAAGTGAAATTGTTTAAAAATAGTTACATTAAAAATTAGCCTTCAATAGTGGGTCATTGAATGGAACTGATGAGTGTCATAATGAAATGTGAAGTGAATGATAAAATTAGTGATCATTGATGGAAATTTTTTTAATTATTTTAAAATATCTATGTTGAAATCTAAAATCCTATAAAGAGTAATAAAAAAGTATTCTGAAAAATGAGAAGGGAAATATAAATTTCTCACGATAAAACACTAAATTGGGAATCTAAATATAATGTATAACATTATGAGGAAGGATAATATAGAAATGGATGGGAAACTATCATTAAAAAGGATTTAAATTATTCTTATCAGTGGTACACATGAATGGTATTTTGTCACGGTGAAAAATTTCAATTAAAAAAAATTATCCAAAAAATGATGAGAATGTAACTTGAAAAAAAAATCATCCTTTGGAAGAAACCATGCATAGAATAAAAAAATTTAATAAGAGGAATTATAACTCAATGAAGGGATTTGAGTTAAAATAACCTTCAAATTTAGTATCTTTATAATCAAGAATCATTTGAAGAAATAAAATGATATTGATCATAAAACCACATAAATTTTATTAATATAGAAAATTAAATTAAAAGGAAGTTAACCAGAATAGATAAAAGTTCTATTGCACCATAACTAAATTTATGCTTCAAAAAAATTAAATTTAAGGCACAAAACTCAAAACCTTATTTCCTGACATCCACTAAATCCATTAATACAATGTTTAAAAACAAAAATATTGATCTTACAGATTGGAATATTATTCATAAATTTTAGAAAACATAGTTTATAATTATTTTCTAGAGTATATTTGTATGTTATTATCTATTTTCAATATATGATGTGAATAATATTGATCATTTTGAACTAGATTCATTATAGGGGTGTTATTCTTCAATTTTAATCAAATTTTTATCATTCCTAGATGATAAAAGGAACTAGAATTGATGTTCTTAAAATATTTGTAATGATATAATTTCGTTTTATAATCATTTTTGTTTTTATTCATGATGAAAAATTCATGTCAATATTTTTATGGAAATTTATAGTAAAAAAACAATGTAATAATAATTAATGAGTTAAATTTTTATATTACCATTACAAGAAAAAATTATAAGACAATATTTAATATAAAAATTAAAGATTCCAAATACATCCTAGATTGAAATTTATAGCATTTTTTTTGCATCCCACCAAAACTCCTTGTCATTAGAAGGTACAGAGTGGAACTTATCCTTGGTGGCATCCCAAAGTCCAAAAATTATGGAAATAAATACTGATTGATTAAGAGAATTTTATAGGATGATTTTACTTATGAACCCAAAAAACCATTCAAGAAAGACAATAAAACCAATACCATAATATATTAAATGATAAATAAACCCAGAAAAAATACCAAAAAATATCTTATTAGAGTAACTATAGAAAATGTAAAATGAGTGAAAGGGTAAGAATCCAACATTGAAATAAATTGGCACAAAATTTATGCCACACATAACCATGATATAGATTCCCCCAGGCTCTAAATACACAATCCAAATAAACTATTAAATTTATAATACTAGTAATGTAATAATACATCACTTTTCCTATATCTCAGTAGAAACATATGAATACATATCTAAATGACCAAGGATGAGGAGATTATGTCACTTGACTTCCCAATACTCAAAAACTGGACAATAATAGCATAGAATATTTTATATGAAATTTTTGATAAGTAGACAAATAGTTTAGATAAGATATAAATATGTTCTATTGAATAATAAAAAAGTATTTAAAAAAATTTCTTATTACATTACATAATCATTCCAAATTTTACACACACACACACAAAATCCATGGAAGCATGTATCATAAATACACATTAGTAGTGAACCATCCCTCCACCATGATTTCATTAAGTGAGTTATTTTTATGAGGTTTGTTTTATTCCATTTTCACCCCATATTGAATGTTGTACATTAATGATGTTATTTCATCCGATTTTAACATGAAGAAACACTGAAAAAATTATTCCACGGTACCCATTAAAACATTTCCTTGAAAATAAAATCCCCATTAAACTTATTTTTCACTAAACCTTATTTCCATCCTTAAAAAACAACCCTTCTGAAATCACATTAATCCATGGATTTTCCTAACTATATTTAATTGGGATTTCCAAGAGAAAAAAATAAGAATATTTGAAAACGCGACCAAAAAAGTTCGAGAACAGTAGAGTGGGAGAGAAACCACATACATCGATTTTGTTTAGTATAGTGTATCTACATTGATTCCACTTATCTCACTTCATAATTCCATTTTTCTATTAAAACCAAATAATATATCTTCACAACTCATTATATTCCCACATATTTTTGTTTCAATACTGATATGTGGTTATGTTTGATAAATACTAAAGAGATCAATGATGAGAAAGAAGAATAAGATTTGAACCATTGTTTTCAAAAATAATATTCTCAAAGATCTATTAGAATTAGAGTATTGATGTATAATGTATCTAAAAAATTCTATGGTATCCCCAAAAGTCAAATGGGAGAAATAAAAAACCAAATGAGGATTTGGAACCACATGTTAGTCTAAAACAATCTAAACCCAACCCCATTGATGACATGAATACCAAATTAAAATTTTGAATATATGTGGGGAGAGCATACACCAAAATACACATCATATTTGTGTAATTTTAGAGAATAAATTGGTTCATGTTATGAACATTTTTCATGTCCTAAACTATATTACACATCCACTCAGTGATATCCCTACATGCTTTGATAAATATCATAAATCATTCAAGGGAAAACATCACATCATGGATAGACTATTATTAATATGAATTTTTCATATAGTTATTTTCTATATATTTTTTCTTATAAGACTTCAAACTATTATATAAAGGTAATGTAATGACTAAAAATGTAAAATAAAAAACATAAAATTATTTTATAACTCAAACTGAGGGGTGATATATTCTCACTTTTTTTGGTTTTTTGCCATCAGGAAGCTGGAAAACAAGGATTTCATTGAACAAATCAGGCCATTTCTCCTTTATATAGTTATCATATTCTAATATTTCCTATAAAACCTGAACATGATACAATGATACATTCACAATGGATATATACCACCATTACAAGGTCTTCCCCTACATATCTATTTTATAATGTAGTTCATGGATAAATGTCTCATCTAGCTCAAGAGTAAAGTGATCTAAATATATTGAATTGTGAGAGTATGATTGATACATCTACAATTATGAAATGAGAAATAATTTATGGAAATAATCGAATCTTAGAGGTAAATATAGCTAATATAAAATAATTTCAATCCATTCAATATCCTTGAATGGTCCCATATTCCATGGTGACAACTTCCATTGTATTACCAAGAGTCGATGACCAAATATTGGGGAGACATTCAAGAAGATATGGACACTCAAATAAAAATATAATCATAAATGAAAATAGTCTTCATATAATATTTTTGAATCTGATACATATACATCCAGATCCAAATAATTTCATCTTCATAATAGCCTCATCGAGAAGACTCTATCCAACTATTGATTTCATTCATTAATCAAAAAATATTGTGGATAAAGAAATGTATGGAAACAAAATGCCTTATAAAGACTCATGTGTATGGATAAATGATTGTTTTTGTTGTAGAATAATTCCACCAAAGGAATGTGTTCTTCCTTGGAAGTATTAATGTCTATAAACCAAACCCCATTCATATATCCCGATTTAAAATTTTGTTAATTACAATTTAACATATATATATGGATGATATGTTGTAATAACTATTAGTTGACTTATGAGGGCCTATTGTAGTTATCACTAAAATAGAGAACTATATCAAGGGTCATTTGTATATAAAATAAAAAGGTGACTCCCACCAACTTACCAACTTCTTAGATAAAAAAAATTTCTATATACTACAATGGGATGGTTTATGTGACAGGTATAAATTGTATATAATACCCGAGTCAACCCAAAATCACACAAATATAATCATAAATCCATTAAATTATTGGTAGTCCTATAAAAAAGTCTTTTTTAGTCTATTATATCTTCCATAATGATATAGGCATAAACTATAGCATACTAACCTATATTTTATTATTAGATTTTATCTGTTTAAAAGTTAATAATTTCATCACATAATCTGTAATCATGCATCTATTACCTATCCAATAGAAATGTTCATTTATAGACTAGTAAAATTTTGGAATACTCAGATGAATTTCCCTTTTTGAATGTTGATAAGAGGAAAGATGTAGTTCTTGTAAAGACTGAGGAGCCACCACATGATTTTGAAAATTTAATAAATAAGTTTCATCATCTATCAAACCATTAGAAATATTCAAAACATTTAGGCTTGACCTAATGGTGATTCAATTAGGATATACCATATGAGGATCTATCAACAAACCCCTCATGTTATGAACAAGATTAATTGGAATGAAAACTGCACTGTCATCATGTGCGGTGCTATCTAGTTGAATTTCCACAATTAGGCTCATCGAATGTCATTATTCATGAGATTATTGATCAACTTTTCTACATTAATTTTAGATCATTTCATCTTCCATATAATTCTCATTACTGGGTTTATATTCTAGGTTGAATTAAAACCTATGGATGTAACCTATTCATCTTTGTTTCCTCAAATTAATATATCAGTGATAAAATAAATATTTCATAATCTACTATTCAGTTAAAACTATGATCATTTCTCCCAAGATATAATGCATTTATGTTTTCAAGGAATAAACAATTTCAACTAATTTCAAGTCATGTGTCGGATATTTTTTTATCATCTTATCACAAAAACCTCAAA
The DNA here is from genome assembly GCA_963277665.1 of Viscum album. Classification (NCBI taxonomy): domain Eukaryota; kingdom Viridiplantae; phylum Streptophyta; class Magnoliopsida; order Santalales; family Viscaceae; genus Viscum; species Viscum album. Next base: position 1,322,830,433 of record OY728127.1, on the reverse strand, counting down.
ACATATGAACAAACATTGTATCATTACATGATAAAACAACCTAGACTGTATTCATGCACACCATAATATAAAACAAAGTCATTACATGGTTGTAGAAAGATTATGATGGGTGCCAATGTTCGACATATTTTATGATGTAGAAAGATTTTCTAATAGTTATCATTCCTTATAAATGGAACACCCTTTCATACCAAAGTATTCACATAGGATGAATTCCTAGTGAAATATAATTCAAAGGGATGCTAATAGTCTACTGATCTAATAATGTTGTTTATGTTAAAAACATTCATTGGTGGATTCTATGAAACAATCACTTCAATTATTCCAAGGTCAATGGATATTTCCTCTTATAAAAAGGAATTCCTAAAAAAATTGACTTATTCAATCCATAAGTCGCACATAGAAAACATAGCATATAAATTATGGTCCTACAATATAATATTTTAAATTCAATGTGATCCTCATGGTAATTCCAACATTTAGAGTAAACCAATATATTTTCAAATAATATAAAAATAAATTAGATTATGTCCCAATGGAAGATACAATTTAGCAAGGCCATGAATAATTTATGTGTATTCATTTGAATAATGGGATTGAAAATATATTCAAACTGTCTGTAACAATTATAAAATTTTCTCTTCAGAATATCCTATATTATTACTATAATATGATGATATACTAAGAATATATCAATCATAAGAACCACATAAATTCCTTTAATTGATCAAATAGATCATTAATTTTTGGAAGATGAAACATATTTTTAATCATAAGATGATTCAATTTATGATAATAAAAAATCTAGTTGGTACTGTTTGAATTCTAAAAAATCCAAAATGGTGTATCTAGGGAGATATACACTATATGATATAATGATTTCTCTATTACTCTCATATTGGAATCATTATGTATAATAAATCATATAGAGATATTATTTATGATTTTAGTGAAGTAGGTCATGATCCTAGAACTATAGAGATCAAAAAATTTATTTCTGGTTGGTATGGTAACCCAGAGAAAACATTCAAAAAGATATTTTTGTATCAATTTAGTAAATTAGGAAGGTTCAAATTTATTATTTTGTCTGTAGCTTCCAATTTCATTGATCCTGACTAGACAGATATGGTTCTATCGAATATAACTCAAGGAATTTTTCTACCAGTATTTATATATTAATCCACCATAAATAGATGAAGGGATCCATATTGAGATGTGAAAATCGCCTACAAAGTGTATAAGTATATAAAGTATTTAAATCCTATCATCCAATCCATTACAATCATTGAATAAAAATCATCCATCTCAAGGAGTATAAAATCATATAAAATCTATACTGCATCAATGGTAATGGAACATGACATGATTTTTCATCATCTACACTCCATATATTAATGGTCTGTCTTGATACTCATTAAATAATATAATATATCATCATATATTCCACATTTTTTAACCCCAAAATAATCACATATATAACGTGATGCACTAGTAAAAATCAAGTCATGCATAAGAGTCAAAATTAGAGAAATTGTACCTCACATCATGGAAGGACCCAATTTATTATTCCTGATATCATGCTCTAATCTAAAATTTAGTTGATCAGAATCTATAGGATATATCTTTTTTTCTTTGTTTATGAGATGAATGGACAATCAAAATCATCCTAGAAGTGTCATAGTTCACCCGCGTCTATGGATGATAACATATATGATTATAACTATCCTTCTGATAATATAATATCTAATAAAAAATTGAGGTCTTACCACCTGTTGATTTCAGATTTCTATGAATATATCTTTGGATATGCAATTTATGACTATAATAAAGTAAATTACGTAGTAGTGGAGTTAATTCATTCTTCATGTGTGTAAAAAACCACATTAGAAACAACCTGAATTACTATTTGATATTGTAGGATTGTCAATAAATTCAAAATAAAAACCATATGGTGTTCTTCACTATGATAATAATTGCACCCCTTCCACTAGTTTCTTGCATTAATGTTCTCACATGTTCTTATAGAAACAAACCTACTACAACAAGTATGATTCTAGGAAATATATAATTATGAAACTATTTCTTTAATAACCATATTTGTATAATCTATAATACAGAAGAGAATTATCATGGTTCAAATCTCATGTCACGTCATGAATCAATGATGTGTGGCTTAAATTATATGATTATATCTACTCTTGGAGTGAAATGAACTAAGTTCATAAACCTAGATGCATATTATTTGATAGATAGGTTTCCATACTATAAGATGAAAATTTATGTTGTTCTTATTATCTTGAATACATGGGGATATAAATTTTTGTTGATTTTTTTATAAAATTCATTAGAATATATTTCCTAGCCAACTCTAACATGGACAGATAAATCCCTCCATTGGAATGAAATACCCTATAACATTATTTTTTTAACTCAACCATTAGCATTGATAGTGTTAAAAGAAAATTTAAGAATCTATTTATTCAGTAGAACCACCATTTTTAATATTTGGAGTCTCCCTAAAAAAGGTGGATCCAATTTCTAATGCTGCATCAAATGACATGCCTTATGTGGTTCATCATTATGATATCCACTATAAATGGCTTGAAAATAATTCAAAATTATATATACAAGTTAATTGTTCACCTGTAGGTCATTTTCAAACACATTTTGTACATCTTTTTCTAATTTATTTCTAAAATATCTACTTAGTTAGATTTTATTTAACAAGAACAAAACATCATTTAGTAATAACTCTTTATCAGCTAATTGTTTGGAAATTCCCATCACCATAAGAAACATAAAAAATTTTCCTTCATAAATCAACCATTTTAACCATTTTAGTCATTTAAAAAAAATCATAGAACAACATATTAATAATGACATCCTAGTTGTGAAATCTAATTACTAATACATGATAAGAAACAATAACCATAAAATACCATAATAATGAGATAAAAATTTATGTTGGAGTTTCATAGAAGAATTTTTATCCCAAACCTCCTTGGTCTATTGATTTTTATCAAAAAAATGATAAATAAATTTTTTAATATATACATTTCATGTTATTAAATTACTATCTCCTTACTCCATACCCAACTCATGGACCAAACAAAACCTGGTACAATTTCTAACATCCCTCCCATTGTCTTGAGTAGAGATGGTATTCCACTAACCATTGGTGAAATTCCGATGACACTAGTGTCTGACAACAAATTCCATAGTCTTAATATGACATTGGTGTAGCGACAAGATATTTTATTTAATATTTTTTTCAATTCAATTTCTTTAATAGCTTGTGTTACCCACATTATTGAGTATAAATGATCCCTGGAATGTTATTATATAACAAATATAATCTCTCATATAATTTTGATGTAATAATAATAACAATCTCATTATAATATATATATATATACATATAAAGGTCTTAATCAATATAATTTTATTGATTACTTCTTAGGAAAGAAGAGATGTATTTTTAGTAAATCCATCTTATTTTTCAATGTTAGGTTTTCTTTAAAAAAGGGATTTATTTTATTTTTTGAGACTGTTATATTTAATTTCATTAACTTTTAGGAATTAAATTATATAAAAATGATATATTTTTTAAATTAGAAAATCTTATGTATCTTAGAGTGAATATTTTTGGATCTTTTCTGAAAAGATTAATTTAGCAGTGATTAGTGAAAAATATATATTTTTATTCCAAACGAAAGTTTTTTTAATGAATATAAAAAAGATAAATTATATTTAAATTTTAAAGTGGAAATATTTCTATTATATTTTAAATAAACCCATTAATTTTATTAGAATCAATTTTATGTTTGAATATGGTATAGAAACATTTTTTATATATAAAAGGCATTTTTACGAAAAATTATTTTTATGCGTGAATATTATTTTTATATAAATATATTGAAATTTTCACATTTATTGAATGAATTTAATGAAATTTATATATTATAAATATAATAATTTTTTTAACATTCATTTTATATTTTTTTCTATGAGTGGGATATGAATAATTCTATTTTTATGCTTAAAAAGTTATTTTAACAAAAATAGGTTCTCATTACATTTTGAGAAAATATTTTAAAATAAATTTAATCTAATTATACGTATTGAATATGATAATATAGATTCAATTTTTGAATCAAGAGGATAAATTTTTTTTAAAAAGGTCTATTTTATTTTTAGGCATTATAATAGTAACTATGGTAAAATATATCACCTTGATAATTGTTAAATTGAGTTGATGTATGTTAAAACTAAGAGATAAGTAATTGAGTTTTCATAATAATTATTATTGTATTAAAATAATTCAATACATATCACCTTATGATTGAAATATAATTTTTAAATGGACACATGTCAACAAAAATGACCGATATAATATTTAAAGTAAAGAAAGTAACAAAATGTATCTCTATTATTTTTAAATTAATATTACATATCAACATAGTGAAAATGGATATTAATGAAAATAAATGTACCTTTTGAGATTAATGAAGTAATTTAAATTATTTAAATTTATTTCTAATTTTTAGATATTATATAATTATCTAAAATTCTTATGCAAAACTCATATAGTATTTATTCAATTATTTGAAAAATAATCAATTGTTTTGAAAATATTTATATTAATATAATTTGAATTAATTATATTTTCTAGAAATTAAGTACATTAATATTATAAATTCGTGTTTTGTTAAATTATTATACTATAATTATAATTTTTTTAATGTATTTTATGTTAAATTAAATAAATAATATAAAAAATTGATATTAATGACAATCTAAAAAAATAATATTTACTAAATAATACAAATATCATAAAAATATTTATAGAAGATAATTTGGAAAATATTGGTTGATAATTTCCTCACATTTAAATTTATAAAGAAATTTTCACATTATAATTAAATTTATAACCCCTTAAGTCTGAAAAAGTAATTATCATGATTATTGTAAAAATTTAACAACCCAAAAATTAATAAAAATAATAGGGTTTAAAAATTCACAAACACATGTAAAAAATTAATTTTTTAATGGTATTACAACCACATAATATATTATATTTTTCAATATTTACATTTAGAAGAATTTTCCCTGAGAATGACTTTATTATAATTTACTCTTTCGAGAAATTTCAAAATGTCTCCTCACTTGAATTATAAAAGTGATTCCATCCATTATCCTATTCACACCACATTAAGCCTTCTATATTTACCATACCCAAATAAAATAACTTAAAATCCTTATAAACATTCTATATATTTTTTCCTTCCCAAAATACTATCCATATGATCATTAGGATGATATCTAAAGGATTTATTTCATAGTAGAGGTAATAAACATAACTGATCAATTTATTTTTAATTATTATTATACATCATCATAATCTATTATATTATTCATGATATAAAATATATAGTATATTAAATGTACTAAAACTGTTTTAGGATTATTAAACCACCTTAATTCACAATCATTCAATCAAATGAGAAGTAAAATTATTCTTTATTCGTACATATGACCTACCGTCTCAATGAACCTTGAAATTAATCATAATATCTTTGATTTTATGGATAAATCTAAAGTAATATATAATGAAAATAAATTATATTTATTACCCAATTAAATTAATTTATTTCATGTAACCATGGTAAAATTATAAAGAAAAAATCTACCAAACCAAAACATTCATGAAAAATTAGGCAGATATACCCCGAAATTATGATTTAAAAATAGAACTGTAAATAAATATGCGATAAAATATTATAATTAAATAATATATGGATTTGTATATATGATAATGTTTCATGAATATATTTATAATTAATCAATGTTTATTTTATAAGATATTCCAATGGGTATGAAGGAATTCAGACCTGAGTTAATGGATTTTTGTCTCACATTTAATTATGTAAGACACATGCCATATTGATAATTTATTTATTTTATGTGGTGTATATAATTTCCTTGAATGACTTATATGATTCCTATAATAATATTATTGGGATTAAATATCCATCTTTGCTTCTATCATTCATGAGGTAATGTTTTGAATGATACCAACGTTGTGAGGTATTAATTTCACAATCTTTTAGTTTATCCGGATTGTTTATTATTATGTTTTTGATGATGAATTATTTTTATATAACACTAAAAAAGTCATATTTTTTCTTTTAAAACAGTATATTATTGAAATTTCATGTTTTCAACTCATTTTTCATAATCTTTTGTATTCATCATACTGACAATACGTTTTTAAGGATAATCGAATTTGTTTCTCTCTTTGGTTAGAAAATATTCTACTCTCATATCTATGTATTCTAAAAATATGTTAACGAAGGTTTTTACTATTATAATATTATTATTTAAATTCATTTTTACAATCTTTTAAATTTTTAACAACTAATTTAAATTGAATCATGTTTATCATTTTCTGAAAGAGGTACTTTCTTACTTTTTATAGAAATGTGAATGGAATGCATTCTTTTATCTTATATGAAATTAAACAAATTTTCTACCATCATGACCACATAATACTATAAAGAATACATTTTATGTCTCCATTCCACTTTTAGGAGAAATTTATTTTAATTATATTTTATTATTTTTTAGTTTTTGAAAAAGTTATTTTCAATGTTGAATGGGTATTTCCCGAGGAATGTTATAATGATAATATAATGGTATTTCTAATAATTATAGACAACACCACCTGATTTCCCATATGATTTACTGGTTTTATGAAACAAGGATACCATCCTTATTCTTTCCATTGATGGTTTAGTATTATTATGGAAATATATTTTTGAAACACATACCTTTTCCATGGGTAACGCTATGATGAAAAGTTGAATTGTTTCTGAAACATGTTTCCTTTCCATGTATTATGTTATGATTAAATTTTTAGGAAGGCCAATTCATTTAATGAATTTTTATATGATAATTTTTTGATTTTTTGGAAAATATGTGTATGATTTTATTATGTGGTTGGAGGAACCTATATCACCCTCAAATGCATTGGGTAATGATAGATATCTCCTTTGATAAATAGGACTGGAATGTGGAGTTAACCATTTTTAGTAAGGGACTATATTCAATATGATTGACTGAGGTGGTGAACCATTACAAATAAAATAGTTTAAGGAGTTAACTAAATCCCCTATGATAGTCTTGTTTGTGAAATATTACTATTATGATGGTTTTTGGAGTGAATCCAACCCACCATGATATTCTTGAATTTATCCTTGACTACTAAGGAAATGAATTTCAATGACTATGTGTATGCCAAAAAACTAATTTCTTATGCCAATGGTATTCTATGATGGATCATGTTATTTTATTCCTTTATGATTCATGTCTTATGAACTACCATGATATGTGTAATTCCGCATGATTATGACATATGATATCAAGGGTATGAATTTCCAATTTTATGCTCATGTTCTCATTCCCCTATGCTCATAATATAAATATTGGATCATTGATATCAACATTTTTTACAATTAAGTGGCATCTCATCTCACACATTCTTATATTTACATTACCTAGGATGTGAGTAATGGTTTCGTGAATGATAAGTATAATACGGTTTTTTGTTTTCAACAAAATAATGCTTGATCTTATAAACATGTTGTTTATGTGTCCATTTTTCCAATGACACTGGACCTATTTGATTCTAGAATGGATTTCTTATTAGTGAAATTTATTTGTCTATATAGATGGTCTTAGATAAAGGTAATGTTAAAATTTTGAGACATGGATGAAATTTTTTTAGTGAGAACCCCTGAGAAATGTCTAAATATTGGATAACATCATATTATTTTGATAGTAGTCATGGATTATCAAGGCTAAACATAAGTTATCATAGATTTAAAATATTGAGATTTGATTTCGAAATCCTATAAATTAGTTTTCATTATTATTTGGTTTCCCACTATGATTATTATTTCTCACACAATGTTTTTTTGGATTTAGTAATCGAATGAAAATTGAAGTAAACATGTTAATGTTGACTGAGATAGTCGACATATTAATTTCCCTCATAATAATCCAAGTGAAATTAGATATAGAATGTGAAACCTTATGATCATGAATACTAATCTATCTCATTAAATAATTAACATTAATTTTTTTTGTTTCCTAAAAAACATAATAAGAGAAAGATAATATTTACTGATGACCATGGAGGAAACAAGATTTATCTTCCAACATGTCTTGATTGTTGGAAGAATTAAACTATTGAATGTCTTAGAAGAACATGATTATTTTCTCAGTGTTGAAAATAATTACACGATGAAATTTATTTTCATGGAAAAATAAAATGTTTAGATGGATGATAATAATGATCTCCTTATATTATCAATGATTGTTGAAATTTTAAAATATGGAATGTATGGAAATTATAAAAATTGATGTCCTAGGTATAAATATTGAGAATAGATTCAAGATGTTTCTATGAGTAGATATTCTTCAATTAACGATGGAGAGAATAAAAATGAAATATAAAATGAAGTGTGTATTAGGAAATAAGATTTTTAATTTAAGTTAGGGTTTAAGAATATAGTTGAAGGATAAAAGTGTTTTTGTATAGAAATTCAAGAATTCTGTTTTGGATATTTGAATCATGATATATAGAGGGGTTATTAATTATAATTTTCCATTATGAATTTTCAAGAATATGTTGAATAATACTTTCAACTTAGAAAATTTATTTAGTGGTGATGTGATATTTTATGGAAAATTGATAATTGAGGGAAAGATAACCTTTAATTTGATCTTAATGGTTATATAATGACTATTGATATGGATAAAGTAATTTTTATATAATTAATAACCTTGTAATTAATTAGTTGTTTATTGGTATTGCGTATTATGTTATATTTTATGCAGTTAAAACACATTATATAATCTGGAATTTTTTAATAAATGGGGAATGAGTTAGTTTTTAGAAGAATACATGTTTTTATTGAGGTATTATTATTATTTAGATTATCACCATGTTATAAGAGAATATATGATGAAATAATTTATATATTTTTTAAGTGAAAATTAATTGGAACATTATGATATTTTATCGATTAATATTAACTTGATTTTATAATTATAGTAACCCTATCTATAAAATTTTTATTTTAGGAAGCTTCCTAAAATTTTTTATTAATGAAAGGGTTTATGTTGAAAATTGGATGATGCTTTAGATATTAATGTATAATTTCATTACATTAATAATTGTACACATTGGGAAATTATTCTAACCATTTTTGTTTTGACGATAACTAGAGATAGAAGGAAATAATTATCCTTCTTTTATAGATCTTATGATGAGTATAAAGTTTACAGTAGTTCATCTGGTTAAAAAAATTCATCCTGAAAATTCATTTCATATTGTTGGAGGGGAAGATAAAATTGATAAAAGAACATACAACAAATTAAATGGTTATTATGGTGTGAAAAAAAATCATTTAATCATATTTTATTATGTTCTCTATCTTCATCCATCAACATTATGAATATGATCTTAAAATAAAATGATATAATTTTACCTTCATTTTAAAGAATTAATGGTTTTTTATCCCATCTCATAGTTTTGGGTTTGTGGTCCTTATCCTTATACTAAGAATAATTATTATCAATATATATTAGTACTTGGATGTTATTAGTCACTTATACATATATATCCTTAGTTACTAGTAATGTTTTACAATTCAGAAATCTGGTTTTTATTATTTTATATAACCTTCAAATTACTATTTAATTTATAAGATGAAGTTTTGTTCACCCACATTATGATGTGGGTTTATAAGAATGAATTTTCAAAGATAAAACCCTTTATTACTCAGAAGAAGTTTCAATATGGATGATGTAATTTTTTTAAATGGGGAGAATGAAACACCCTAATATTTTATGATTTTTTCGAAATTTACTATCTTTGATATATTGTGTTACATGCAACACCAAACCTAAAAGAACCATCATATACTATTATCTGATAGATATAACCTATACCTTGATTTGGAAATTATGAATAGGAATATTCAAATTATGAAATATATATAAAGGCCTCAATCATTATAAATTTTTGATTAATTCATTGGAAATACGCACTATATTTTTAGTAATGTAATTTTTTTAAATTATATGCTTAACTCAACAATGGGTTATATTACTTTTTGTCGGAGAGTGTGATATTTTATTGTTGGAACATTTAGAAATTTTATTTTATAAAAAGGATATAATTTTGGAATCCTAATATGCAAATTATCATAGTGTGATTTCACAAGTTGTTTCTTAAAATATTTATTTACCAGTGAATAATGAAACGTTCTATTTTTTATTGGAAAGTGTATTTTTTCAAAAATCTAGTAATTAATTTTTTTTAATTTAGATTAAAGGTATTTATAGATTAATTATATTTTATATAATCTAATTGTGGTCATTGGAATCAATTTTATGTTTTAATTTAGTATAAAAATATTTTTTATAAGTCAAAATGTATTTTTTGAATAACTATTTTTTGGAATATAATGTGTTTTAATCTAAATATATTAAAATTTTCACAATTGGTGAATGTTTTTTTTTGAATTAATATATTATATATACAATCAAATTTTCTAACATTAATATAATATATTTTTTATTCATGGGATAATAATAAATAAATATTTTTACATAAATCTATATTTATCTAAAAAGATATTTTTATTGCATTTAAAAAATTAATATTAAAATTACTTTGTACCAAATATACGTATTTAAATTAAAAAAATGGATTGAATATTTTTAATTAGCATATAATTTTTTTTATTATTTCCTTTTATTTTTAGGCATTATGAATGTTACAATATTAAAATTTATCATATCAATAATGGGTAAATCCGATTTATCTAGGATAAAAGTGATATGGTCATAATTTTTCATCCTAATTCTAAATTAATGAAGGTAATTATATCCTTATCAGCTTATTAAATAAATTTCTTTATTTAATGGAAACATCTCAATGAAAATTACCAATATTATATGTAATGCAAATAAAATTACATAATACAACTCTCAGAGATTTAAATATATATTATATGTCCATATAGGGAAAAAAGACACATAAGAATGAATATATATTTCTATTTGGATAATTATTAAATTATTTAAATTATTGGAATTTATTTATAATTTTTAGATGTCATATAATTACATTATATAATTATGAAACACCGATGTATTATTTCTTAAAATATTTGATAATTTATTATTTTGATATTAATAATAACAAAAGTAATATAATTAGCATTATTATTGTGTCTCGTTTGTTAAAAAATTAGTATTAAGTTTTTCAAAGGTATAATATTTAAATTTAAAAAATTTATTTTTGTCTTTCATGTCATATTAATTGAATATTGTCATAATTGATATTAATGAATATGTTTTAAATTAATATTTCACAAATTTTTTTAAAAATCATTAAGACCCAAAAATATGATAAGGTGATAATATATGATCAAAAATCCCATCCTGTGTACATTTATTATCCAAAGTCCACCTCAAAAGTAAATTTATAGCCCCTTAAGAGTGAGAAATATGTTACCGGGATTAAGGTAAAAATTGGTTAACCAAGCGGCTAATAAAATAGACAAGGTTTAAAATGATACCCAAAATGATCCAAATTGTATTGTATTATGGGAATAAAACTTGTTACTATATTATCATATAATATATGGCCATTTTTAAGCATTTTTAGGTATATAGATATTATTATAATTTAATATTTTTGGAAATTTCAAAAGTGTGCCTCACATCAATTATAAAAGGGAACACATCGTTTCTATTATTAACAAAAAATTTATCCATAAATATAGACCATTACATTCCCAAATTCCTCATAAAATTATTTTTTAATGTTATAGTGTAGATGGTCTTCCAAAACGTCCAACCCTAGGATTCCCAAGTAGAGATATAAAGGAGTTCATTTTGAGAAGATGTAATTGCCTCCACCAGTAACTATATTTTAAATTATTTTTTAATTCAAATAAATTATTATATTATTAATTAAATAATAAATTCAGTATCATAAATATTATGAAATTTTTTTATGATTATTAATCAATCTTTATTTACCGTATTTTGATTAATTGAGAACTAAAAGTATCTGTTATATATACATTAGAACTATAGCCTCCATGAATAGTTGAATTCATTTTTATATTAATACTTTAATGGAAGACTATAAACATGTATTTAATGAATATAATATATTTACATCATGATTAAAATTATTTATATGATATATCTATGATCTAATTATAAGGATAAAAAATATCAAACCCAAACATAGATGAAAAATTAATCAATATCACTGAGAGCATCGAATTTAATAAATAATTGTTTATAAATGAGGGATAAAAGGTTATATTTAATTCATTTAATGAATGATAAATTATATTATATTTTTATAATTTAGGTATAATAAATAAATATTTATTATTCAAGAGGTTCCAACATGAAGGAAGGAAGTCATACATGAGGTAAAAGATTTTCATCTCCCTTTTATTTCTAGGGGACACAATCCATATTCACCACTTATTTCTGTTATGTGGTGTATATAATTCCCAAGAAAACAATTTTTTATTATTTTCTTTAAATTTATAAGGTCATACTTATCTATATAAGCTTCTCTCTTTAATGTGGTTTTTATTTTAAATTTACAAAAGTGATAGGTTTTTTTTCCAAAACTAATTGTGTATTTGGATTGTTTATGATTAAGATTGAAATGATGAAATATTATGACATAATAATAAAAAATAATAATGAAATTTTATATCCATAAGTTATTTATGGAAAATAAATTCACCCTATTCTTTTACCTCCCCATATGAGAGAATGAATTTTTTTTAATAAAATCACCAATATTTCTCTATTTGGTTTAAATACCCTTTTTAACCATATCAATTTTTTGCATAAACATTTTAATGACGGTTATCACTCTCATAATAATATTTTTGAAATAAAATTTTCCCCTGATTTAATGTTTTTAAAATGTTTTAAATGTACTTTTCTTACTTTTTTCTGAATGAGGAATATGTTTTTTTTACAAAAAATGTTATAATAATGTATTCTTTTATGTTATACTGCATGAAATGAATTTAACACAATCTTCAATACTAAAAAAATTAAGAATTAAAATATAATTATCCAAGGATATATTCAATTAAACGTATGTTCTAATATATTTTATTTAATTTTTAGTTTTTTAATTATTTATGGTGGAAATCCATTTTTCCTCAAGAATGTTTTAATGACCATTTTATTATATTTATATTCATAAAATTAAACAACCCTTGAATTCACATATGATTTTATAGGGTTATGATCCAAGGATACCATTTTTATTCCTTCCCAAAGTGAATTATTTCTATTATTACAAGACACTTATGAAACTCATTACATTTCCATAGTTTTTTCTATAATTAAAAGATAAAATGTTTATGAAACCATTTTCTCTTACCTAGGTTATGCTATGATGAAATGTTTATGAACCTTGTCTATTTTAATGGGTACTGATTTGAAGAATAATTTATAATATTATGGAACAAACATGTATGATTTTTATTATGTGATGGGTGGGACCTATATCTCCCCCTAATACATTACGTATAGATTTATATCTCATGAGATAAACAAGATTTAAATGGGAAGTGAACCAAGATTAGTTTGTGAATTTTCTCACTATAATTTGTCTTCAGATGGGACATTAACTACTGTGATGGGTTTGGGAGTTAACCCAATTAATTATGTATGTATTTATTTTAATCCTTGACTAATAAAAATGTATTTTGATTGAACCCAATCCACTACGATAGTCTTGGAAGTGAGACATGACTACTAAGGAATTGATTTTCTATCCTTATGTATATTCCAAGAACTCACATCTTAGGCAAATTTTATACTCAAATAGATTAGGTTATATGATTAATTTATGATTCATGAATTATTAACATCCTTGATTTAATACAAGAATCAATATCATGACCTTTGATATATAAGTTATGTATTTCAATGGTTAATTTCATGTTCGCATTCCCTTATTCAAATGTAATGGCAATGTGACCATTGATATCTCTATTTTTTACCATTACTAAGCATATGAGATCGCCCTGTATTATGTTTTCTACCACTATGTTATGATGAATGGATTTAGGAATGATATTTCTAAAAAGGGAGATTGTCATAGTGAACATAATTACGGACTCTTATGAACCAATTGTTTATGTGTCAATGATTCCAATGATAATAGACTTATATAATTCTAGCATGTAAAATTATGATATGTAATGAATATTTATATAGTTATACGTAATATTTATGTATCAAAAGAATGTATTGATATGGTTAGGGAATTATTATTCTTATAAAACTAAACAAACTATCAATAATGGAATAAAAACAACGACCACGATATGATGGATGAGAAGTAACCCAAACATCATAATAAAATATGAACATAAAATCCATATCAGAGTAATAATGAGAAAATAAAATTGAGTTAAAAGACAATAAATAAATATATATCTCCATTTCAAAAATGTGGTGACACACCAAGCCATCAACCATACACTCTCCAACTCCAACACCATCAACGATATCCAAAACATCAATAGATACCACTAGTGAAGTAACAACCTTTACCCTTATCTGTATATCGGTATATGACATCTAGAAAAACACCAAATCACCCAAGGAATGTGTGATTATGTCACCGAATATGTAATCCCTATATTCTGACCAACACATTCAGAAATGAGAAGAAGAAATTATCAAAATATATATAAAACAGCTGATATGGAAATAAACAACTGATATAAGATATAAACATGTTCCACAGAAAAAATTAAACAAAATTTTGAAAACGATTTATTTTTATTAGAGTAAAAATTTCACTTCCAACCCACCACAAAATGAATAACACCATGGACCTCCTTATGCTCATGAGTAGTGAGCCATCATATCACCAATACATCTCTTGGTGAACCATTTTGACAGGGTTACATTCATTACCTTATTCTATTCCATTTTCACCAGAAGACATTCCATCACATTCATGAAAAGCTACCCATTATAATATTTATTTTGAAATAACATTATCAAGAAGAAGAATAATTCGTAAAAACATAATCCAACATGATCCAAAATAGTATAGTGGTATAGAAGCCGCATACCATTAGTTCATTTGGTAGAAATTTGTATGTTGATTCCTAATAACTCAAATATTCCTTCCATTCGTCTATTAAAACACAATAATGTTGAATAAAAGAATATAATTTATTTAGATCCATGTTTCAACAAAGATCTATTATTTTTTAAGAAATACTGAACATATCAGATATGAGAATGATGAATGAGATACCAACTATTAATTTATATAATTAAACACCCAAATATCCATTAGAATCAATGTTTGAACATCCAAAATAATCTGAAATTTCTTATAGTAGGCCCAAGAGATTAGAAGAATAATTCAGGAACTAAATTTTTATTTACAACTACATGATGTAAAAAAACTATATTGGCCCCACTATGTTCGCTACAAGAATACCAAATTCTTGTTGGGAATAACTGAGGGGCCATTTATACTGAATTACATGTTACCAAAATTTTATTTTATCGAGACACTACATCATGATGTGGAGATTCTTCAAGATATGAATATCCTTAGGGAACAACATGGATAAATAGACACATGCTATTAATCCTTTCATGAATTCTTCCCTGAGAAAAAATTGCATCCTGAATAGACAAGTAAAAGAGAGGATTTTCAAAGTAAATAGTTTCTATATTGTTTTCCTTTTACTAAAAAAATGTTTCCAAAAGTTACCCCAATTACTCAAAATGTAAAAAAAGATTAATAAAATGTTGTTGTGATTAATACTGGGGGTGCTATAATTTTTCATATAGGTTGTTAAACCTTCCAAAAAAATATTGCATTAATCAATGTGTGAGTATAGATATGGAAGAAATAATATTAATATAATACCATTATGAAAAATTATAATGATATTATTTCAATAGTATTAAGGTAAATAATGATTGTTGGGAAGAGTTATAATAATAAGATAAATGATAATGGAGTTTTAACTTAAAAATAAATCACATTCCCTCTTTGTATGCTCATTTTAAGAGGTTAGTTTTGCAATAATGTCTTATTACAAATTAAACATAAAGAAAACATAATTTATATTTCCATAATTTATCTCATGAAATTAATAAAAAATTTATCCTAAACCATTTCCATAATTACTATAGAAAGGTTTTCACTAAAAACAAAACGTTTTATTCGTAGAGGTGGAAGTCCACAAACACGCATATCCATTATTTTCATTTTTTATTGAATATAAGGGGATAGATAATGTTTACATAAAAAATATAATAAAAATCATTATGATAGTTTTACTGATATCATTATATAGATATGGTTATAATTTTTTTGGATATGGGTAGATGATAATAGTAAATAAATGTTGTTAAATATTATATAGTACTTGCATTGAGAATGTTGATATTATATTGAAATAATATTTTTTTATGAAGGAATTGTGTCGCTTTATTGAGGATAGAGAAGAAAAAATTTCATATGGGATGTAGGAAAAGTACA
Organism: Viscum album; assembly: GCA_963277665.1. NCBI lineage: Eukaryota > Viridiplantae > Streptophyta > Magnoliopsida > Santalales > Viscaceae > Viscum > Viscum album. The sequence continues at coordinate 1,322,813,782 of OY728127.1, read as the reverse complement.
ATTGGTATATATTTATTAGGATTATAAACAATAGTTTTAGATTGAAATGGGTGGATGCTAGCACTTTTTATAGGTGAAAACAGGTCAAATAATACGAAAATAATTTTTGGTAAGGGGTATGAATGGAATTTCATGATAGGTGATTTTTTGTTTTTAAATGGCGTTAAGACATGTAGGTGTGAATTTTTTAAATAATAAAGGAATTATTAAATTACTATGTTTCAAATTGATTTAATAAAATTCAATCCTCATTAGATTACCCATTTTAATGCTTTTTGTTGTTTATTAATTATTTACCTAGGTAATTACTTTTTAGAAAATATATATATAATGGAACTTTTTACCATATTTTGAAATGACTAATGTGAATATGAGATTTATATAAAATATTTAAATTTTTAAATATTGGAAAATTAAATTTTAAATCAAAGCATATAATGCGTTGAAAAACTATTTTAATAGGTAAATTTATATTTAATCGTTTAGTGTTATTCATAGTATTTAACATATATTAAAAATTAAATTACTATTAATTAATTTTTTTATATTTCCAAACATGTTTTTAGAGTCATAATTAAAAATATATTCATTTAATATAAAAATAGATAATATTTTGAAATGTGTCATTTTACTAAGGTAACTAATATATACATTGATAACATAATTTTAGGCCTAAAAAAGAAAATAAACCCATTAAATTTATTAGAAATAATCAAATTGTTTTATACATTTCAAAATATAAATGTGATAAAAATATATTTTAATATAAGTTCACATAATGCCTAAAATCAATTTTATGAAACATTTATCATCCATTCATAAAATAAATTCATTACATAGCTAGTAATAATTATTATGGAGATTTAACCCATTTTATTATAAATAATATCAATAATTTCAATTTAAATAATTATTTAACTATAAATATTCCTAATAGCGTTTGAAAATGAATTTTTTTATAAAAGTACAATTTTACACCTAAAGTGTTTTTATTTGTTATTTAGAATTACTAGTTTTATTTTATCATGTAATTTTAATAAAATAAATAAATTTATTTCAATTTCTACATTTATATTATAATATAGATACCACTTATATTTAACTCCCAATTCTACAACTACATTTTTAATGTTATATAATATTATACAGTTTCTTTTGGTTTAGGGTTTCAGGTGAAGTAATATATTGACAAAATTGTTCTATAAAGTTAAATATATAATTTTAAATATTAGGTTTCTGAAAACTCCAAAATTAAATAATGTTCAACTTTAAATTTAATTTTTCACTCACTAATAAAATTAGTAATGTGTATGTAAAAGTTAAGAATAACTCAAGATATATTTCCTTTTGTGGTGTATACCTTAACATATTAGTATTAACTATGAAAAACATCATTTATCTAAATTCTATTAACAAATTTCTTCATTTTTAATACACAACTTTAATCTCTATTCCCAACTTTTACACTCATGAAACATCTTAAACTTCCTTTTAGAGATTACCCGTTATTCATCTCTTCACATTAAGAACAAATATGGAATTGAATCGTATTTCATTCACCATATTTGTGACTCAATATTTCATGATAAACCATCATTTTATTCATTGGGTTTCTTTTGTAATTCATCTATGCTCATGTTGTTATTAAAAATTCTTGATAGTTCTCTCTGAATAATAACATGATTTCGCACGTCAGTTCCTATCTCATTATGTATCTCATTTGACCAATATATTCATTGTATGTGGTACCCATAATTACAGTAGTTTCTTATCTATTGATCCGTAAATAAAACAAAAAGGATTTAATATTAGTGATAGACAATTGAAACATTAAGATAATTATTTTTAGATGAAAAATTCAACATCAAAATTTCATAATCATTAAAATTTATACCTATATTATCAACCTAAACCACTACCGATTCAATCTAGGTTCTATTTGGGGGGGGGTCTCTAATAATAATTAACATAATTCATGAACATAAAAAATCATTCATATTGGATTGTAAGGATAACGTGATTAATCTAAACATGTTTTTTGGGATTTTCTTGCTAGGTATTTATTCCATGACAAAATTTTCATACACCATATTCAATACTGAGTTGAAACCCACCCATCCTTTTTTGGGTGATCACCCTAAGGTAAATATATGACAAAACTACATCCATGTCATGACCCGTCCTCGGGGCCCGTGCCGTGACTACCCCAAGCCCGTCTTCCATAGGCCAGGGGCTGGCGACTAGAACCAAAGGCGTAAATCCCAATAAAAAGGGAAGGCATTGCCTTTATGAAATGAAAACACACACAAACAGAGTATAAGAAGAAGCTACAATAAGTAAAGTAGTAAAACAAACGTGATGAAAGAACAAGGGGTCGTAAATAGAAGCCCAAAAGAGAGGTACATCTACAACTGAAAGTAAAGTACAACTCAAAGGACAACAACTGAAAGGAGACAAGCAGCTCTTGGATCGTCCTTCGGCTTCCTACCTAAAGGGTAGGTATAGATATCCACCTCAGCACTCCACGTCTGTCCGTCTCCTCCGGATACCGACTCGTCGTGAGATCCACCTCCAGGTACCGACTCATCGCGAGATCCACCTCCGGGTACTGTCCCGCTCTACAAGCCAAATCCATGATCACTGATGTCCGTCATCTGTAACCAACACAATGTGGTGCAGGAATATCCCATGAAGGGGTGAGTATAATGATACTCATTAGGGACCCTGAGACACTCAAGGACTCACTAAATCCAACAAGAATATCCTCAAAGAAGGATCTCAACATATATCCCTTACTTATGTATAAGCCCATTCTTATACCTTAGTTATCATTAACCCATCTAAATTAAGAGGTACTACACAGATATGAAATAAACAGATAACCACTACTTAGGTATATGTCCATACATATACCTAAGTTATCAAGTAACCCATCTCAATCATGAGGAAATCACAAAGGTCAATGACTCAGCTCAAACCAGGATTTTATTCATGAGGTGGAAACCACAGCTACTGGAGAACTCCTCCTTTGTCGAGTACAGTGGACCTGCCGCTATGACCAAGCACTTCCCACTAACCTGGGACTGTTTATGTACTCCACCTGAAGAGTACTGTGGGCCTGCTGCTACAACCCTGTGCTTCCCACCATGGGTCTGCCGCTACAACCAAGCGCACACCCTCATAGCCTACAGAGGTACTCCTTCTATCGAGTACCATAGGTCTGGCGCTACAACCAGGCACTCCTCCGCCATGGGTCTGCTTCTAAAACCAAGCGCACCCCACTGGGCCATCTGAATCACTCCGAGTCGATCGATCAGTAGTCGTCAAGTCTCAGCCAGCTACTAGGTCTCAGCACTCCATACGCTTGTATCCGGGAGGGTTCGCTCCACAAGCTACTGGTAGATACTTCCAAGTGTCGTGTAATATCACGTGGAAGTATCTAAAAGGACCGCCTCATCGTATGGGTCTGAACGCAACAGACGGCGTGTCAATTGGACGCCCGGTCTGTGTTATTAGCCTTTTCGACCAAAGGGCCCGACTTGTTTCATATACGACCAACCTGACCATATCTCAAATCTACCCCGAACTCTCATAGGGTATACTCATAGGAACCGATTCTCAACAAGATTACCAATGCCACAGACAGTTCGCCAAACGGTCGTCCGTTTTGAAAGTTGTTAGCTTTTCCATTCTAGGGGCCCGGTTGGATTTCGGGTACAATACAACCCGGCAATATTCCAACCACATCCAAACCTCGAGTGAAGTATACCAAAAGATCTGTCTCACCAAAAGGAAACCAAAAAAGTCTAATGCACGTTAATCGGACAACCAGAACTCAGGTTATAAGCATTTCCACTCCGAGGGCCCGGTTGGTTTCGGTTTCAAACCAACCCGGCCATACCCAAAGTTCTCCAGAACCTTGATTATTATATACCGAAACGACCATCTCGATCCAGGGATCCCAACACAATAGACGGTGCATCAATCGGAGTTAAGTAGCCCAATTTAGGTGCGTTTGAAAGGATATGTCCGAAAGTATAAGGTTTGGGCCCGGTCCGACCCGGCCCAATACCCCTGGGTCGGCCTGAACCGGGTCGACCCGACTCGGGTCGGATTTCGTCCCGGTTGGGCGCGGTCCGGCCCAGCCCAGCCGGCGCGGGGGTCCAGCCCAGCGCGGGTGGCCTGGCCCGGCGCGGGCGGTCCGGCTCGACGCGAGTGGTTTGACCCAACGCGGGCAGCCGACCCAGCGTGGCAGACATGGAAGTGGGGGGGGGGGGGGGGTGTTTTCTCGAAACGGCGGGCCCCTGTGGGGTCCAACCTAGCTGAGCTGGCCGGGGGTTTTGAACCCCCAGACTTCTTGGAACAGCCGGCCGGTGAGGATGCCGCGGGACCCGCCGGTCCCACCTCCAGGGGGTGTCGGTGGCCAGCCGAGCCTGGCCGCCTCTGTCGAACCTCCGCGGACATAGCCGCGACTCCCCTTTGGCCGGCGCAGCGCGACGGTGCCGGGCCCCTCCACCACGGCTCTCCCCAGCCGCTACCCCTTGATGCTCTGTCGCGGCGTGACGGTGTCGCACACCTTCACCGTGGCCCGATCCTGGTCGCGTCCTCCTTTGGTCTCTTCTACGCGGTGCAACGGCGCCGCGCTCTACAGCCGTGGCCCACTCCGGTCACGATCCTCTGCGTCCCCGCGCAGTGCAATGACACCGCGTCACCTCCGTTTCAAACTGCAATGAGGGTCAACAAGAAAAGGGGAGGAGGATCAGCCGTGTTTGTGCGGTCCGACCTCCTCCCGTTAAATTGATAAAAAGTGGCCAATATTTAAGGAATAATGTAAAATTAAAAATTTAATGATGATACAACCCCTACCTTGATTCACAAAGGTTGATCACTTGTCCAAGGAAGGTAAAGCTCCACTGTTCCATTACCGTTGCCACGAGATGACAATGTCGCTTCATCAATCGTCAAGAAAAAGGAATCCAGGGTTGGCGTCGTGTTCTTCGTGTTCTCCGACGAAAAAGATGAGTTATATCTCCTACAAAAACTATAACTCCCCCCAAAAACATAACACCACAAGCTAAACCCAAATAAAATAAGACACCTCTTATTTTATTACTCAAGCCATGCATTTCAAAAATCCAAAATTCAAAACCAAAAGACACTTAATTAATTAATCTTAAGTTGCCATATTAATTAGATGTTTAGTTGACATGAATTAAAGTGGGAGGTGTGGAGGGGAGGAGTCACTTAATTAAAAAGGGGTTTATAAGAGTTAGGGAATTTGAAAATGTGGGGGCTCGTGTGGGCCCCACCTCACCTTTAATCATCTCATGGAAAGTTATAAACCAGTGGGTCCCACTCCAAATCCCACACCTAGGATCTAACACTTAGAAAAGAGAAATAAAATTTGTAACATAATTTTACATCACTTAAACCATGTTTTTAAACAACACTTCCCGAGTGAACGCAACTTCAGAAAAGGTCTTCTTAAGAAAAAACTGGTGCTGCGGTTTCATAGATTCCCTCGTATTTCGATTCCGAGCACAGGTTCAAAAGCTAGACAAACCCACTCGTTCGTTCACTGAACGTACCCGAGCTAATCTTTGGAAATTGATTCCAGGCACACCGGGCCTCAGAATCAGGTTCTGTCAGAAACTGCGGACTCGTAAAATTCCAATGAAATTAAGAAAAAAAAATTCCTTGAAATTTACAATTCATTACATTACTCCCACCTTGTGGATTTACGTCCCTGTAAAGCTTCAACATACACTAAGTAAAACAAAGTGGTACGGAGCACGCATCTAAGGCTTCCACTCTCATGTGCTCTCCTGGAGGTTCTTGAGCTACCAGTGAAAGCGCACCTGAGTAATCGACCACCCACATAGGACCCGCTCCTGTCGATCCTCGATCTCCACTGGAACCTTCGAAAATGTAGCCCCGTCATCGATGTATAACTCCCCGTTATCGGTGGTATGGGCCGGGTCATGCACATATCTCCTTTTCTGAGATACGCGGAAGACGTAATGCACCTGGTGAAACTGAGGTGGATGGGTCAAGCGGTAAACCACCTCACCTACCCTGTTGAGGACCTATAAGGGTCCGATGAACCACAGAGATAACTTGTTACCTGGGCCAAATATCTATAAACAACATCGAGGTGAGACCCGTAAGAAAGTGTGGTCTCCATCCTCGAACTCTAGTGGTCTATGTATCCTATCAGCTTAGAACATCTATATGTATTGTTCAGTCTTCATCCACTCCTGAACAAACTGCGCTTTCTCCATCGTAGTCTAAACCGTCACTGGTCCTACAAGAGCAGCTAAGATTTGTTCTTTGCTGATAAGAGAAATCTAGTCTCATCCCCTTGATGAACCACGTTCTTTTCTTAATACAGTCAATCCTGAAAAGAATGATACTAATCCATTCCAGGGATGAGGTCGTAAGGCCTCAACACTACTTCCAAGAGATCAAACTGTTACTCTCACCTCCAAGGGTTTAGTTACACTCTCGGCATCATTGTGGGGTCACTAGGTCTCCACCAGTAGGAATCTCAAAAGTGAGGTTCAAGTCAACAGTTTAAATCAGAACCTCTTAGTACAAAAAAATAAAGGAAGAAAAATTCCCAAGGAAACGTGTCTTTTATTACTAAAACTCATGTAAAAAGACACACAATAACCAAAAACAACAAAAATGAAAACAAGGAAACTTGAAGCACCAAGATCAAAGGTCCAATGCCTGGAACTAGTCCTGCTCTTGTCCACCAGCTTCCGGAGCTCCATAGTCGTATGCTTCTGCTTTCTGAAGTTGAGATCTCTCATTTCCACCAGTTCCTTGCGGTTGGGGTGGACCTCCTTGTGGTGGTGGTAGAAACACCTCGAAGCGTCGTCCACCTCCAGCTGCATGGCCATCTCCCCTGCCTCGGTCTCCTGCTCCTTGCGGTCCGCCTTGATTGAACCTATGCCTCTGCCTATGAGGTCCTTCGTTTATCTGCTGGTCATCTGTATGGAGGGTCGGACAGTCACGTGCCATGTGACCGACCCCGCCACAAGAGTAACACTATCTGCTCCAGGTAAGTCGTTCTCTACCCCGGGTGCCTCGCACACACGATCCTATGTCATGCGGTCGACCACCTATAGGTCTGGTCCTCTTGGACCTCTGCATCACCTGTCTACTGCCCACTGCAGAAGACTCTGCCTCATGCCAGATAGTGGTGGGTCCTGCTGCTAGAGACTTCTCAGCAAGGAAACTCTCCACTAAGAGGGATCTCTCTAACACCCCCTATCTGCGTCGGGATGCTGTGAGAAACAATTGAAGCTCTAATCTCTCGCCTGAGCCCCTACTCGAAAGTTTGTGCCCTGAAGAACGGGTCTCGTACCATATCAGTGGAGTAGCGTGAGAGATCAGTGAACCTCACTGAATACTGCGCCACCAACATGCTACCTTATTGAAGATGAAGTAGCTCCTGTATACGCACCGCTCGAGGGGTGGCTGGGACAAACTCTTCCCAGAATAGTCTCTCGAAGTCTTCCAACAAAAGTGTCGCCTCATCATGCATATAAAACATCAGGCTCCACCATCTGACTGCTGCTACTTGGAAGAGGCTGGAAGCAAGGATAACCATGAAGTCTGCTGGAGTCCCTACTAGCCTGAAGACTCTCACCACAACCTCCATCCAATCCTCATCCGCCTGCGGGTCCGTCTCTCCCATGAACCTGGGTGGCCTATGGCTCTGGAACTCGTGCAGTGCGCTCAAGCGACGTGCACTCTCTACTGCTGGGGCTGGTGGTATAGGTGGATCAATGGGTGGTAGTACCGCTGGTGCCTCCGCTAGTGCCTCAACTAGAAAAGGGCCCTATACTGAGGCCCCATCGCTCGGCGGGTTGTCAGTATGTACAACTTTCGGGGCTCTAGCTGTTCATCATCGGGGAGGCATCCTACAAGAAACAAATGCGACACGGTCAAAGACTATACCTGGTGAGATGACCTGGTTTGAGCTGACTTAATGAAAACTTTTGGAAACACAAACGCAATCAGTGTTTTCATGCACTGGGTTGGAAATCAGTAGTCAGGGTCTTGGTGTATGGATACATCGGCCACAACACCAACACTGGACTCCCTGAACTAAAGACCACACTCAGTACACTTAACACTATTGCTTCACTGTAAAGAATTATCATAGTCCTGAGTTCTGCGGTAGAACCGACTCCTCTGATACCAATTTTTCATGACCGGTCCTCGGGGTCCATGCCGTGACTACCACAAGCCCGCCTTCCATAGGCCAGGGGCCGGCGACTATCACCAAAGGTGTAAATCCCAATAAAAATGGAAGGCATTGCCTTTATGAAATTAAAACACACACAAAAAAATTATAAGAAGAAGCTACACTAAGTAAAGTAGTAAAAAAACATGCTGAAAGTACAAGGGGCGGGAAATACAAGGCAAAAAGAGAGGTACAGCTACAACTGAAAGTAAAGTAAAACTCAAAGGACAATAGCTGAAAGGTGACAAGAAGCTCCTAGATCATCCTCCGGCTTCCTACCTGAAGGGTAGGTACATATGTCCTCCTCATCACTCCATGTCCGTCTGTCTCATTTGGTTATCGAATCATCGTTAGATCCACCTCTGGGTACCGACTCATCGTGAGATTGACCTCTGGGTACTGTCCATATCTACAAGCCTCAACCACGATCAGTGATGTCCGTCATCTGCAACCAACACGATGAGGTGCGGTCATATCCCGTGTAGGGGTGATTGTAACGATACTCAGTAGGGACCCCGAGACCCTCAAGGTCTCACTAAATCCAACAAGAATATCCTCAAAGAAGGATCTCAATAGACAACCCTTACTTAGGTATAACCCCATACTTATACCTTAGTTATCAAGTAAACCATCTTAATCAAGAGGTACTACACAGATATGAAATCAACAGATAACCACTACTTAGGTATATTTCCATACAAATACCTAAGTTATCAAGTAACCCATCTCAATCATGAGGAAATCAAAAAGGTCAACAACTCAACTCAACCCAGGATTTTATTCATGAGGTCGAAACCACAGCTGCTAGACAACTCCTCCTCTGTCAAGTATAGTGGACCTGCCACTAAAACCAAGTGCTCCCCACTAACCTTGGACTGCTGAAGTACTCCACCTGATGATTACTGTGGGCCTGCTGCTACAACCAAGAACTTCCCACCATGGGTCTTTCACTACAACCAAGTGCACCCCCTCATAGCCTACAGAGGTACTCCTCCTATCGAGTACCATGGGTCTGCCGCTACAACTAAGAACTCCTCTGCCATGGGTCTTCTTCTACAACCAAGTGCACCCCACTGGGCCATCCAAATCACTCTGATTCGATCGATCAGTAGTCGTCAAGTCTCAGCCAGCTACTAGGTCTCAGCACTCCGTACACTCATCTCCGGGAGGGTCCACTCCACGTGCTACTAGTCAATACTTTCAAGTTTCATGTAATATCACGTGGAAGTATCCCAATGGATCACCTCATCATAGGGGTCTCAACGCAACAGACGGCGCGTCAATCGAACGCCCGGTTTATGTTATTAGGATTTTCGACCCGGGGCCTGGCTAGTTTCATATATGACCATCCTGACCATATCTCAACTGTATCCCAAACTCTCATGGGGTATACTCGTAGGGACCTATTCTCAACATGATTACCAACGCCGCTGACTGTTCGCCAAACGATCGTCCGGTCTGAAAGTTATAAGATTTTCCGTTCCAGGGGCCTGGTTGGATTTCGGGTACAATCCAACCTGGCCATATTCCAACCATGTCCAAACCTCATGTGAAATATACCAAAAGATCTTTCTCACCAAAAGGAAACAAACAAAGTCGACAGCGCATCAATGGGACGTCCGGAACTCAGGTTATAAGCGTTTCCGCTCCAAGGGCACAGTTGGTTTCGGTTTCGAACCAACCCGGACGTACCCAAAGTTCTCTTAATCCTTGAGTGTAATATACTGAAACGAGGGCCTCGATCCAAGGATCCCAATTCAAAAGACGGTGCATCAATCGGAGGTCTATAGCCCATGTTATGGGCATTTGAACGGATCTATCCGAAAGTAGGGGGTTTGGGGCCGGTCCGACCTGGCCCAATACCCCCTGGGTCGACCCGACCCGGGTCCGGCCTGGTTGGGCACGGCCCGGCCCGACTGGCGTGACCCGGTCCAGCCGGCGCGGCCCGGCTTGGCACGGGGGTCCGGCCCGGCGCGGGCGGCCGGGCCCGGCGCGGGCGGTCTGACCCAGCAGGGGTGGCCGACCCAGCACAGTAGACGTGCAGGTGGTGGGGGGGCTTGTATTCCCAAAACGGCGGACCCCTATGGGGTCTGTCCTAGTTGAGTTAGCTGGGGGTTTTGTACCCCCAGACTTCTTGAAACGACCGACTACCTTGGCTGGCCGGTGAGGCTGCCGCGGGACCCGCTGGTCCCGCCTCCTGGATGTGTCGGCGGCCAATTGATCCCGACCGCCTCTGTCGAACCACCACGAACATAGTCGCGGCTCCCCTTCAGTCAGCGGGACGTGAGGGCGCCGCACCCCTTTGCCGCGGCCCGCTCCTGGTCACGACCTCCTTTGGTCTCTTCGGCGCGGCGCGACGGCACCACGGTCCACCACCGTGGCCCACTCTGGATGTGATCCTCGTCGTCCCCACGTGGTGCAATGGCACCGCGTCGCCTCCGTTTCATACCGTAATGAGGGTCAACAACAAAAGGGGAGGAGGATCAGCCGTGTTTGTGCAGTCAGACCTTCTCCCGTTAAATTGATAACATGTGGCCAATATTTAACGAAGAATGTCAAAATAAAACATTAACTATGATACAACCCCTACCTTGATTCATGTAGGTTGATCACTTGTCGAAGGAAGGGACAGCTCCACTATTCCGTTGACATTTTCGCGTGATGACGACGTCACTTCGTTAATCGTCAAGAAAAATGAAGCTGGGGTTGGTATCGTGTTCTTTGCGTTCTCCAACAAAGAAGATGAGTTCTATCTCCTCCAAATACTAGAACAATCCCCAAAAACATAACACCACAAGCTAAATCCAAATAAAATAAGACATCTCTTATTTTATTACTCAAGCCATGAATTACAAAAATCCAAAATTCAAAACCAAACACACTTAATTAATTAATCTTATGTTTTCATATTAATTAGATGTTTATTTGACATGAATTAATGTGGGAGGTGAGGAGGGGAGGAGTCACATAATTAAAAATGGGTTTAGAGGAGTTAGGGAATTTGAAAAGGTGGGGGCTCATGTAGGCCCCACCTCACCTTTAATCCTCTCATGGGAAGTTATCAACCAGTAGGTCCCACTCCAACTCCCACCCCTAGGATCTAACACTTAGAAAAGAGAAATAAAATTTGTAACATAATTTTATTTCACTTAAACCACGTTTTTAAAAAACACTTCCCGAGCGAATGCAACTTCAGAAAAGGTCTTCTTGAGCAAACACTGGCGTTGCGGTTTCATCGGAGCCCTCCGATTTTGATTACGAGCACCAATTCAAAAGATAGAAAAACCCGCTCATTAGTTCACTTAACGTATCCAAGATAATCTTTATATATTTATTAAGGGAACACCGGGCCTCAAAAACAGGTGCCGTCAAAAAATGCAGACTCGTAAAATTCCAAATAAATTATGAAAAAACAATTTCCTTGAAATTTCTAGGTCTTTACAATCCACCTGATTGTATCCAATCAGGGATGTAATTTCTTTGAGACCACATAATCTTTACATTACCAAAACTTTATAATTATATAATATAGTTAAAATTATCCCATAGAAGTATCCCTATAGTTTTAACAGATGTTATCTTATCTTGATAATTAAAATAATCAATATTAACTCATCTACCCAAAAAAACTATAACATTGTAACTGTAAACAACCATAACTTATCAACCCTTAAATTATCTTCAACTAAAATGCATGCTTCTAATGTTATCTAAACATAGATCTAATACCAACTAGGAAACACCACAAATGTGATTGTCTTATAATTACATGACATATAGAAACTATTTTATGACCTACATTCCATATCCAATTTAGGGTTATCGTTTTAGAGATTTAGGAAAAAATATTATCAAACAAAACACATTTATCATTCAAAAAATATAATATTTTCCAACTATATAAGACACTTCTTAACCAATAATAAGTTTTCAACATCTCCCACAAATTCTCCACACAATATACTCTTATATACACATCATATATATTTGTTTTCTTGATAACCTGGGGAAATGGAATCATTTGAAAGGGATGATCTCAGATGCCCATAAGTGATAAAGAATTAAATCGAATAATAAAATTTATAAGAATTCGTTAATAACATCTGAAAATGGAAATAAAACGTTATTATATGTACATGAGTCATACCATGATCATAATTAAAAGAGTAATAACATGTGTATGTGGAAAAATTATAACCATTAGACATTTATAATCATGTTAGTAATGTTTGTCCCTATGGTGTAAAAAATCATGTTTTCCGGAATAGTGTACTCAAGTGGGAGGGGGTGAATTAAGTATCTATAAAAATAAATATTTGAAATGAATTAATAAAATGGTTCCCTAATAAATTTAAATACAACTCATTTAATCAATGTAATACAGTTATGAAAGTTTGATTGTTTAAATAACTTCGCAGAAGATTGATTAATTCTTAAAAGACTTAATATCAGTTATTAATATTACTTTTAAAGTTATTCTAATAAGGCCAAGAAATTATTACTTCTTTCCAATATTAACTATCCAAGAAATTTTAGTGATATCTAAATTATATAGTAAAATATAGAAATCTAATTTAAAAAACATAGCGGATATAAAAATAGTGGTGCAATCTCAAGCTGAGACATAATCCACTCTACATGGTGATCACCTTCCAGCAAGATTTTTATATTAATAAACATGATCCACACGGTGGATAGGGGTAAACAGTAGTACACATGACTGTGCAGGTCACATGACCTCTTCCACAGTTATTTGTGGGTATGAACATTCATGTTACACAGGGACCTCTTCCACAATTATCTGTGGGAATAAAGAAGTGAAAAAAGATGTATGATAAACTATATCTTGTGTCCTTCAGTTTAATGTAGGAGACATTGTGTGTTTTTATAGAGACACACACACAAAATTTGAAAGATAAAAATAATTCAAAAAAGAGAAAAAATGATGAGATAAGATTAGAAGTTCTCTAATTGTTAGTCTATTCCACTATAGACTTCTAGGATAAAGAAGATGCAAAAATCGAGTCCTATTTTAGAAAAAAAAGTATCGTAAGTCTAGGGCTTGGGTTCTGATCCGACTCATGTTCTTTGTAGATTATATATTGCAATGATGTTCTCGACTATAGTATTCAAACATTCATTTTGTTTTTTATAAGTTTTGAGTTTCATGTGTTGTTTTTTCTCAAGAATTCTCATGCTTCTTTGTTATCATGCACACTTGTTTCTCTGTCAACTCTCTTTTTTTCTAGCCACAATGTTATTTTATTAATGGAATTCATGTGTTGGAGATAACAAGATGCATGTATTACTTACCTCATACCTTGTAACCTTAGGTGACATGTCTACAAAAACATTAATTATGTCAGTGCATTTAAAATATACAAATATGATATTTGTAAATTAAATTGGAAAACAACAAAACATATTAAAGAATTGATGACAGAGTCTATCTGGAAACGGTGTCTTATTGAATTGGCGTCCCTTTGAAATGGTGTCTTCATGAAATGATGTCTTATTATTTCCCCATGATAAATGAGATAGTTATGATGACATAATTTAATAGAGATCAGGAACTGGTAGTACAACTGTGTTGTTTGGATCACAATGTCTGGTCACGGTGTCCGGTCATAGTGTTTGGGTCACATTGTCTCGTAACAGTTTAACAAATATATCCAAATATCTGTATATAGACTTAAACAGTGATATTAATATAATGTATTAGAATCAATCATTTATATGGTAAATTCATTATAACAAAATCTCAAAATAGTTTACAGCCATGACACTTAAGATCTTGAATAGGTTTATTTAAATCATAAATAAAATAATCATCTGTGCACATGATTTGAGATATATTAGACATGATTGATAAGTGTTATAAAATGTTTCGTATTTGTGATAATTAAAACATGATTAAAACAAGAGGATTCAAACAATATTCCCCTTTTTGATGATCACAAATCATGTGAGAGAGATATCTATTCTTAGTGATTGTGCCTCTTCATTAGTGTTCATTTAGAGTGTAGATTTATCCCTTTCTGTGATAATCAAAAAGAGAAAAAAATAAAATAAAATAATAGATAAAAAAATTGCACAATGCAGTAGATGGATAAAAGGTGTCCTTAAAAATAGTAAGAAAAAGTTACAGAAATCTTCCCTATCAAAATATTGTAGTCACTTTTCTTTATCAATGGATTTTCTTCTCTTTTCACTTTGTAGAAACATCAGATGAAGAAGCCATAGGAGCAGAGGTGGAAGTTGAAGAATGGAGTGAACTAGTTGAAAGAGATGGTAAAGGGAGGCTTTAAAAATAGAAGGGGCCGAGGTAGGTGTAGTGGAAGAATGAGGCAACTGTTGATCAAGGAAAATAGGTCTGTTCTGACTCAGTTCATGAGATACATACATAGATGTAGAGGTAAGGGCAGAGGATGAGAAGGTAGGAAAACAAGATATCTGGGGTAAAACTGGAGGAGCTATAATTGTATTACTCTTTACATAAAGATAAGTAATCAAAACCTTGATGAATTCGGCAATGATATCTCCAAATTAATTCATGGATTTCTCAAAGACATTTGTGTTCTCCATAATCTTATCCAATAAAATAGTGAAATCATTGAGCTTTTGGACTTGTGTTTTGAAAGCTTGAGTGACAGGAGGGATTCTCATTTTCTCTACCATGTACTTGAACTGGTTGGTCATGTCATGATTCTAGAAGAGTCTATTGACATATAAGTCCACATTCTTAATAAACTCTTATTAAGAATCATTATCAATTTTGGAATGAATTCTCACGAAATCATGAACTCGGTCACTATTCTTGACAACTTCATATAGGGATTCTTTGTCAAGTCCACTATGCAGAGACTGTAGTTATTCATTGACAACTATTATAAGATGATCAGAATCCTTAGAGGGTTGAGATGACTGTCTAGAATTATGCGAACATGTAATATCTTATGTAAGAGGATTTAGATGATTTAGAACATTCTTGAGACATCCCTTATACTCATTAGTCAACTTGTTAAGACCAATTACAAGCTCACACATTTCTTAAACAAATTTCTTCTTTCTTTCTTATACCTTGTCATGTAAGGAGGTTAGATTTGGTTATATCCGAGAGGCTACATACTATGAAATCTGTCTATCTATATCCTCAATAGGATGAGAAAGAGATTCATGTCTTGAGTTCATCAATCTATCCATTTCTTCAACCATACCACTAAGAGTCTTTACTTTATCAGTTAATCGTTTTTTGTCAACTATTACATCTTGAATCTCATAAAGCTTCTTAGGGTGAATCTACTATATTATCATTTCCAACAATAGGGACATATATATTTCACTCAAATTGGTTAGTGGAGTTGGTTGGGTATTCAAGAGTTTTTCAACTCCAGCCGATAGGGTAGCTCCAAAAGCTTTCAAATCATCATTAATTACCAAGGTAAAATTTTCTTGAAAAGGTTCAAGAATAGGAGCTGAGAAAATATCATGTTACATTGTACATATACCATCATGAGATCATACTAGTTTCAATTTGAACATTGTAGATAGATCTATACCTTTAACAGATGCTTCTTAAGTGTCATTTACATCAAAATAACTAGTTAATTTATACCATGTATCTACTGATCTTGGATTAAATGGATTAAGGAATTCAATATGTTCTAGATTTTGGGGATTCTCCTCCTAAAATGTTTCATCTTTTTTAGGAATTATATATTTAGATCCCTGGTCTATTTCCAAGATCTCATCCCTAATATCGTCTCTCATTTACCTTCTAGCCAGCTGAAAATATTACTCCATTCTCTCTTTAGCATATGGGATAATTTTAGGAACAAATTATTCCTCCACATATTCCTCATAAATAGATTCTTACATAACATAAAGACCTTATTCTATATTCTCTTCTAAAACATCCTTTTAATTTACCTTAGCAACAGATTTTTCTTCAGTAGTAGGTTGTTCTTCTAAATCAGCAACATCTTTAGGAACATTCATTTCCTTCTCAATTAAGTATTGAAGAACTGGTTCATCATATTTATTATACAGAACTATTTCCCCAATAGGTAAAACATACTATTATACTTCATCCACATATGAATACTCAACAATTTCATTTGGTTCCAAAACCAGACCAGAAATATCTTGAGGTCTTGAAGAGTGTTCCACTGGATTGACCTTTTCATAAACCTTGTCACTATCTTCTACCCATGTTTTTCTCCATTTATTCCAACTGATTTTCATTCTATTTACCATAACTATTGAAGGAAAAAATTTGGAGTCCTTAATAGCTTCTTCATCTATTCCAACCAACCTTTTTGGGTGTATAATAGCTAATATTATTCTTGAGTAAAAAAAGACAAGTTTACTAGGAGGTTGTCTTTGCCAACACAAACATATGGAGTATAAAATATTTTCATAGGTGGAGCTTATTTAAATTCATCATAAGGTGTATCAAAAATACCTCCTGATACTCAAGGGTAGAAAAATGAACTTTTATAGGGATAATTAGATTCTAAATAAATTTAAATAGAAGTTTAGTTTAACCATCTAACTCAGCAGTTATGGCTCTTCTGTTTGTTTAATTTCCAGTTAGGTTTCCCAATGCTTATTCCAAAAAATATATCTCACTTGTATTCGGGGTAACTCTCTGGTATTCCACACAAATACACTAATGAGGTATCCTAAGGAAAACAACCCATAATATCGAAGAAAAGGTATATCTCTGGCCTTTTATCCAACTCCTAACAACAAAATCATCTACCGTATCAAAGGATAATTGAACACATGGATAATACTATGAAAATAACTCCAGGTAAATAGGAATATCCTCCATTATGAACCATTCTAGACATAATTTCTATTTTATGAATTTTAATACCAAAGACTTACTTGAAAGAAGACACTTAGGGCATATTTTCTTTTTCGAGTACTAGTAGCATGTCTACCAGATTCAGATTTAGAGGACTGTTGGGTGTTAAATTTGGACATATCTTTATCTTCTTCATTGAACTGTACTTCTCTAGAGATGATAATAATGGGATTTTCATCATATCCATTCAATGGTGTTATGAGAGAGAGATATAGAAAACCGTAAGGTTAATAAAGGGCTTACAGCTTAAGAGAAGTGTGCTCGAGTAAAGAAAGTAGTGAAACTTCTTTAAATTTATCATTTAGGGATATCAGACATCGTGGGAAAGTAAAATGGTAAAATAATTAATTACAGTGATACGGGTCATAATATGTAAATAAAACAATAAATCGTTTGTACGGTGAGACCTTAATTGACTTTCAGGGTGATACCGAAATTGGATTCCACGGTGAGACTGTAGCTGGCTTTCACGTTGAGATCTTAAGTAGCTTTCATAGTGAGACCATAAGTGGCTATCACGATTAGTTTTTTACTATGTGATTTCTAAAATATGAAACCATATTCATTGGTACAGTAAGTGCAATATAGTAATCTATATATCGTAACTATGAGACCGTAAACATGAAACATCAATTCATAAGTCAGTAAAACCATAGAACTGTTAGACAGTGACTTGTGAAACTGTAAACTATGAAACAATAAGTTGGGAAACAATATATTAACCACATAAGATTTATCATTCCCAATTCATGTGTGATGTAATCTATTCATTATGAATTTAACGGTTTGGTGAATATATTAGTGAGCTGATATTCAGTTCCAATGAATTCCAAAGTGATATCACCTTTTTGACAATGATCTTTCAAAATGTGATGTCTTACATCAATATGTTTTGTCCTAGAGTGTAAAATATTCTTTTTGGAGATGTTAATAGAACTTTTATAGTCACAATTTATAGGTACATTCTTGAATAGATATCAATAACCTAGTAATGTGTGTTTCATCCACAAATTTTGTGTACAACAACTACCCGCATCTATGTATTCCGTATCTGTAGTAGATAATGCAACATAGTTTTGTTTCATAAAACACCAAGATACTAGTGAATTTCTTAAAAATGGACACGTTCCTAAGGTGTTTGTTCTATCTAAATTACATCCACAAAAGTTAGTATCCAAATAACTAACTATCTCAAATGATTGTCCTCTGGGATAGAACAACCCATGATTGGGTGTATGTTTGAGGTATTTGAAAATTCTCTTAACAACATTTAAATGTGATACCTTAGGATATTTTTAAATGAAAACATATATATACACTAAACATAATGTTAGGTTAGCTAGAAGTTATATAGTTTAAGCTTCCAATCAATCCTCTGTATGTGGTTTGATCAACAGATTTTCTATCTTAATCAAGATACAACTTACAAGTATTACTCATTGGAGTGTCACTACTTTTAGTGTTATCCAAACCACAACATTTTTGAAGATCATTACTATATTATATTTTATTTAAAACAATACCGTCACTATCTTGAAATATTTTAAATCCAAGAAATAATTTTAGTTCACCCATTAAACACATTTCAAATTCATTTTACATCACTTTAGAAAATTCAATACATAATGATTTTTTTAAGATCCAAATATAATGTCATCTACATTAATTTTAACTACTAAAACATCATTGGAAATTTGTTTTATAAATATGTTTGGATCAGCTAATCCTTTTGTAGAACATTTAGAATTTAGAAAAGTACACATTCTATTATTCGAAGCTCTAACAGCTTGTTTTAAACCATATAAAGATTTTTATAATTTAAAAATATGATTTTGAAAATGAGTATTTGTAAAACATAGGTGGTTTCTAAACAAATAAATCCTCATCTATATACCAATTCATGAATACACTATTAACATACATTTGATAAATTTTCAAATTCATATTTGCAATATAATCAAGCATAATTCTGATGGCTTCGAGTCTAGCTACTGGTGCAAAGGTATCTTCATAGTTAATTATTTATTCTTGAGTTTAGCCTTGTGCAATCAATCTATCTTTCTTTCTAACAATATTACCAGCTTCATATATATTATTCGTAAACAAAAATTTAGCACCTAGGGTGAATGTGCCTTTGGGTCTGTGAACACATTTCCAAAAATAGTTCATTTCTAACTGATTAAGTTCTTCTTGCATAGCCATCACCCAAAATTCTTCATTGACAGGCTTTTTAATGTTTTTACGTTCAAGTTGTGACACAAATAATTGATGGTAAAACTTATTTCTAAGATAATATCTAGTTTTATTTCCTTTATTGATGTATCCTACAACAGCTTCAAAAGGATGGTTTATAAGAGTTCAAACTGCTCTATAAAAAGAGGGACTAGTGATATGAGTTTCTTCAGCATGGCTAGGTTCATTGTCACATGAATATAAAGAGTTTCCAGAACATGAAATTTTCACAGATTTCTTCACAGGATGGTGAAAGGGTTTTAATTAATTTCTTGATTTGATACATCATCATCCATGATCACTAGAGTGGTTTTTGGATTATGTGAATATGTTTCGTCAAATTTGATATAGAAATATCCTTCCACTCATTTAGTTCTTTTACTAAACACTCTATAGGATTTACCAGAGATGTAATATACTAAAAATATTCCTTCATCAATCTTGGATTCAAATTTGTTCGGATTGTCCTTAGTATTACGTATATAGGCATTGCAACAAAAAACATGGAAGTATCTTACTTTGGGTTTTCTATTGTTCAAAACTCATATGGAGTTCTTTTATGAATAAGGCTAATCAATAATCTATTGATAATATAACATGATATATTTATAGCTTCATCCAAAAAAATAAATATGTTATTCATATTCATTGAGCATGGTTCTAGAAATCTCTTGCAAGGTTCTATTTGTTCTTTCTACAACTCCATTCTGCCGCGGAGTTCTTGGGGCATAGAAATTATTACCATTTCCATTTTTTGAGAAAAAGGATTGAAACTCCTGATTATAAAACTCACGACCATGATCAATTCTTATGGATTTAAATTTATGTCCACTATGAATTTCTACAGTTTTGGCATATTTGGTAAAAGAAGAGATGGATTAACTTTGGTGAGGCAAAAAGAAAGTCCATATATTTCTAGATAAGTCATCTACAAGAACATAAACACAGAGCTTTCCATTTAATCTAGAAACTCTAGATGGTCTAACCAAATCCATGTGAACCAATTAGATAGGATGAGAAATTTTCACTGCATTCATTGGTTGGAAGGAAATTTTGTATTTCTTTCCCTTTTGACAAGGATAAAACACTTTATCATTTGGAACGTCATGTTTGGTTTGATCTTTGACTAAACTCTTTCTAGTAAACATTCTAAGAGATTCAATATTATAGTGTCCTAGTCTCTTATTCCAATTCTCTGATTCATTGGAAATGCACATAAACATGATTCATTTTGAGGGACTAAAGAATAAATGTTAACATAATTTACATTTTCTTTTCTTAAAAAATAAAGTACTATTTCATTTTTGGAATTGAAAACATTGAAAGAATCATCATCAAACATAACATGAAATCCATCATCACATTTTTGTGAAATACTAAGCAGATTATATTTCAATCCACCAACAAAAAGTACTTTGGAAATTAAAATTGAGTTAGAGATACAGATTTGGCCAAGGACAATGATCTTTACTTTGGAATTTTCACCAAAGGTGACATGTCCCCCATCAATCATTATTAAATTTTTGAAGCATGAATATTCCCCTGTCATGTGCCTTGAACACCAACTATCCATGTACCATAAGCTTTTGTCAGATCATTTTAAGAAAACTTCCTACAAAATGGTCAAATGAAAACAGATTTTGGTACCCATAATTGTTTGGGTATAGTAATACTAGTTACTATTAATTTACGAACCCATATCTTCCTCATATGTTTCCTATAAGCGATATGTAATGTTCTTGAGAAATTAACTCTATTTGGTATAGAAAAGATTGAAACTATTGAGAGTTTATAATAACATGAACTAGCTGAATGTTTTCTAGAACTAGAACTAATGATGTATGACCGAGATTTAGAAACGAAATTAGTTTTTCCAAAATGATTTTTCTAGGTAGATAGCCAATTCCTGTAGTATATTTAGGAGCAGTATATTTACCTAAAATTTGTAACAAGGTATCTTTACCATTGATAAAACTTTCAAGATCCTTTTTCAATTTCTCAATAAATTTTTTTAATTCATTGTTTTCTTTGATTAATTTAACATTTTATCCCCTTTTACACTAAATTTAGTTTTAACAGTTGAGGTGAGAGCATGATATTTCATTATAGACTTGTATTTATCTTTTAGTTAATTGCATGTCTCTTCAAATATATTATAGTATTCAAAAATTTCTTCATTAGACATATTTTTAATGTCACTCCCATCTCAAGAATACTAGGAATTGTGTATAGGGGATTCCAGTGCTACCTCATATGTGTTTGTCATAAAACCCATATTGGATTTGTTAGCCTGTTCATCATGTGAAGATTCTAAGTCACTTGAACTATCCTTAGAAGCACTCCATGTTGATTTCATTTCCTTTTTATACTTTCTATATTTTTCCACATACTTATTTTTGTTCTTGATCTTTGGACAATCATAGGTTATATGCCCCTTTCTCTTACATTCATAGTGGAAAATCTCATCATACTTATCACTACCATTCCAATATTTCTTCCATATTCATTTTTTATCCTATCTTCCATTGAAGTTAGGATTTCTGAAAAATTTCATATTATTGTAAAATATCTTAATCCTCATGGATAATTTAGACATCTCCTCATCACTATCAGGTGATGATTGTTCACTGCTGGAAATTTCAATAGATGCTTCCAATTTTCCTTTCTCCTTGTGTTTAGAGGGGGTGGTCTTAAATGGAACTGATTTTCTTTTAGGTTCATCCTCCTCTTCCTTATATAAATTCAGCTCCAGTTTATATATCATCAGTTTTCCAATGAGTTATTTTACAGGTAACTTGTTTATCCCACATTATTGTTTAATAGAGAAAGAGGTTCCTCTCCATCTGTCCGATAGGAATCTGGGAATCTTCATGATCTGTTCTTTGAAAATAACATCTCTTTAAAGAGAAATCATTGTGTTGAAAATTTCATTGAACCAAAGATACATGTTAGAAATAGGCTCATCATGATTCATTATAATGTTATATTATATAATATTATAATTATTAAGTCTCATTTCTTTTACACTATAAGTTTCTTCATGTGAAATAGACAAGGTATCCCAAATTTCATAGGTAGTTTTACATATAGAAATTCAATGAAATTCCTAATATCCTAAAGATCAATATAAATAATTAAGGGATTTACAACTGTTATTATATGTAGTATTGGTAGGGTTATCCCATGTGATTATATTAGAAGCAGGAATCTTATATTCATATATAATTGAAGACCAAATTTCAAAGCTCCTAAATTCAAAATGAATTTTGTTTTTAATTTTCCATTGAGCATAATTGGTTCCATTAAAGAATAGTGATATGTTTGTGGAATCACCTTACATTACAATATCCATGATAAATAATTACTTTGAAAATGATATAAATTTAGAATTAACATAAATTTACAGATCATTAAAGTACACCAAAAATCATAGTTGAATAGGGTCAAAAACAGAGTTTTAAAAGCATCCTTTGATACCAAATGTTGGTCAGAGTAGAGTACTCAAGAGAGGGGGGGGGGGATTTAGTATTCATAAAACTTTATGTTTGAAATTATTTCTTAAATGGTTCCTCAATAAATTTAAATACAACCCAGTTAATTATAGTTATATGGTTATGAAAGTTTGACTATTTAAATAACTTCTCAAAAGATTGATCAATTTATAGTAGAATTAATATTAGTTATTAATATTACATTTGAAGGTATTATAATAAGGGAATTTAATTATAAGTTCATTCTAATATTAAATATAAAATAATCTTTAGTGATATCTAAATTATACAGTAAAATAGAGAAAACTAATTTAATCAACACAACAGATATGAAACAAGTGGTTCAGTCTCAAGAAGAGACATAATCCACTCCACTTGTTGATCACCTACCACCAAGATGTTTATATTAATAAACACAATCCACAATCCGGATCAGGGTAAACAATTGTATACATGACTGTCCAGTTTAGATGACCTCTTCCATAGTTCTTGTTGGGAAGCAACTGTCAGGTCACATAAGGACCTCTTCCACAGTTATCTTTGCAAATACACAACTGTAAAAAGATGTATGGGAACGGAGAAATATCCTTCCCCATTTTCAAATAATAGATTTAAATCTAGGAGATTAATATTTTCTCTAAGAAAAAATTTATGCATGTAGATAATTAATCATTGAAAAAATAAAACTAGCTTAGATATGTGTTCATATAGATGAAAATATGTAAAAGTTATTTTAGAAAAATAATTCTAACATTTTCATAAAAATATTATGTTATGAGAAACTTAATTTTTTTAACAAAGGTAATGTAAAATCATTTGAATGCATTTACATTAAAACCTTCAATAGAAAATCCCTGATATGTATTAAATAGTGTCCCAGGGAAATTTTAATTTGTTGATAAAAAAATTGATCAGTAAAGGAAAAACATTTTCTTATTTTGAAATATGTTTCCTTAAATATTACATCATAAAAAGGTTAATAAGAGTTCCTTTTGAAAATAGGAGAAGGACCATATGGTGGTCATATTGAATAACACATAATCATGATTCCAAATATAATGTAAAACATGGGAGGGGAAGAAAATATGGAATATTATGGGAAACAAATGCAAATGTGTATGGTAATTATCAATAACAATGATGTATTTTTTTGATAAAGAATTTTATAAAGGTAAAACAATTTATTTAAAAAAGAATTAAACATAGTGGGGAAGATAAACTACATTTATATAAAATATTATGCTGGTAGAAGCCAATTATATAAGAAAAAGTTTCAATATTAGGTATTATAACTCATCAAAGGGTGTTGAGTTAACAATTTCTTCTTCGATATATTTTAAATTGGGATCCATTTGATGAAATAACATGACATTCCACTTGAATTCCAATGAATTTCATAAATATTTTAAAAATCATTCAATTTTTAGTAACAAATACTTATAAAATATATCATGATGCATAATATAAAATGTTTCTTCGGAAATTAAATTTTAGATCAAAAACCCCTTAACATAATTTACAACTTCCTCTAAAGCACATGAATCTCCTATATTGATAAAATTAACTATTATAATCACATATTTATGAAAAATTTTAGTATGATTTCATTAAAATATTTTATAATTGTTATATTTTTTTCATTAGTTAGTTATTATTTATTTTAAGTCTTTAGTGTGGGTAGTCTTTATTGCTTTAACAAGTTTTTTAAAAGTGATTGATACACCCTGAGGTTTTTATAAGATATATTTTTTACATTTTTGTGATTCCATATTTCGTATGATAGAAAAGTATAATATTTCACTACACACAACTCCATCTTAGATTTCGGTATATGAAATAATATTCTTGGAATCCATTATACACAATTTCATGTTTTTTATAGAATTCTTTTAAAGTCCGACCACGTTTAAGAAAACAACTAAATATTATTATTTTACATTATAACATAGCCAATATAATATATGTTATGAATATTATTGACTTAATTTTGAAAATATTCTTTATAATTTTAATATATAATTAATTCGTTGTTGGGAAATTACTTATAAATGAAAGTATAACGCCTTTTTATGAAAAAGAAAATGCTTTTCTAAAAAACAATTTAAATGCCAATAAGTGAGTCAATAAAATAATTATGTCACTCTTGATGAATTTTATAAATGAAATATATATTTAATATAATGAATATAATTTCAAAAATTTAACTAATATAAATTATATTCTTTATATAGGAGAAAATTATATTTTTCAGATTAAAGAAGTATTTTTAAAAAACAAAATCAGTTTTGATTCCTTTGGATGGTGTACCCATTTTAAATATAATTTTAACACCTATTTATACTATATTTGACAATATAATATTCTTATTTGAAACAAATATATAAAAATTTAATTTGGATTAATTTTTTATATTTTTATCCTAAGCTTCATGTTTAGAATAATAGTAAAAATATACTAAATTATATTTGAAAACAACTATTTTCATCAAAATAATTGTTGTTGATATGTAACATTATATAATTTTTTTAAATTTATAAATATATCAAATTTTTTATCATTTAATATAATTGAGTTCATTGGATTATATTTTAAATTTAATATTGATGTCAAACATTTCAATCATTTCCAATGTTTTTACTTTTAAAAACCATTTTCTAATTCTTAAAATGTGATTAATTTTAAATTAATTACAACTTCTTCTGTGTTTAAAATTTTGAAAATTGATTCAATATTTTGAATAAGTGGGTCTAAATTATGTAAATAACATTCTTTTATTTTGGGGCATTATGAATAGTAACTTCATTAATTTTTTATTAATGCGGAAAAACGGTAAACCCTATAATTAAGGGTAAAAATAATTTGATAAAATTACCCAGAAGCTTGTCCCAATATCATGAGATGAGTTTTTTCGACGTAAATCAACCTTGGGTTGAAATTTTTTCTTTAGAATCCCATTTGGATTAGATTATGACATTTAATATATTTTATTTGTAAAAGTTAAATACATCTCAATAAAATTTTAATAATTATTTTATTTTTAATATATGTTTATATTAAATATTATAATTACTCATTTTAAATATTAAATGTTATTAGTAATCATGAAAATTTATTTATAATTTTTAGGAAATAAATATATATCTTAAAGGCTTATACATTGATGATGAAGAAATTATTTAATTGATAAACAATAAATAAAATTATTTAATTAAAATTATAATGACCATTAAAAGCCCGAATGTTTTTCCAAGTATAATGTTTTGAGTATATATCAATCATAATCATCAATGGTTGAATGGTTGACCATTTGGAGCCACATGGAAATGATTATGGCACATAAAATATTTTATTTAAAGTGATGTCAAAGTTGTCACATTCATGTTTTAATGAATATATAATTTTTTAATATTGGATTTTTCCAGAAGATATATTCAACTATAAATATAAATTTGAAATCTATAAGAGTTATATTAATCATTTTTTTTACCAAAATATTACATATATCAATTAAATACAAAAACCAATGCAGTAATTATTATATTAGTGGTAGTATCAATTTAATGTCATTAAAAATACTAAAATAAATATAATTTTGGATAATTAATATATTAAATGAATTTTTTAGATGACCATGACCCTTAGAGATATAATAAAATAACATATTTAAGTAACACATCTTATATTGATATATTTAATTTTTTTATTTGAATAGTGTCAAAATTGAAACTATTAATATTTTTTAAAATAATGTTTAAATAAATTATTTAAAATAATAATAATTTTTTTAATTGTAAAATAATTATTATATTGTGTATAATTTTTTAAATCGACCATTTATGATATAATTTACATCATATAATTAGAAAGAACACTATTATAATATTTTATTTTTTACCTTAGTTCCAATAAAAAATACAATAAGGGTTAATTGAAATGATAAGGTTATAATTGATAGGAAAAAACTTCTAAATTTTATTGGTTTATAATATTAAAACACTATCTAATCTAATATTCTAAAATATAACCTTTTTGAGGTTTTTTTATGTGGTTCGAATTTATTATAAATTAATATTTTTGAAAATTCTTAAGATGCCTCCCACCTCAATTATAAAAGGGAACCTCCTCCCTCATTTGTTCACTACTCATTGAGAATTAAAACTTTTCCATCATCTAACTATGTCTATTATAAACATTCCTAGTCCATTTAATAGATGTTGATCTTCTCAAAATACCAACTATCGTGCCTCTAAAAGGAGATTAAAGGGAGCTTGCTGAAGAATATGTAATCTCCTTTACCATCTTTCTTAAGATCATTTCTTCTTCTACATTATCATACATATTTTTTGACACCATAAGGTAATAAATCTAGTATAAAATATATAATGATATGTTATTATGGGTATAGAACAACTAAATTCCACATTTTATTGGTCCTACAAAAAATGATATCTGCACACGTGCGTACGTATGACATACAGTCTCCACACCGTTGTGTTGTCTATTCTTCACCACCACACTACATGGATGTGTAAAATGAATGAAATAAAAAATAAATATGATTATTATAACAATATATTTACTTTGTAATAATATATATACCATCTACTTCAATATCTTTTCATAATTAAAGGAATTATATCATCGCTCAGCTGTGTGAATAGCCTACCATCTACACGATGCAATGCGATTAATTTTCCATGGTCTCATTTAAATCATGATTATATAAATTTATATAATGAATAAATATGATATATATTATATTAAAATAATTTTATAAATCATATAAAGGGATACCTTGAGGAATAATTTTTATTTATTTGACAAAACATGCAAAAAATTGCACTAGAAAGAATATTTAGAATGAAATATTATTAAATGGGTGATAATATGACACATATGATATCATAACTATAAAAAAAATTGAAATTTTTTTTATAACACTATATAATATATTATAAAATTGGTTCTAATATATGAAAAAACTCGACCTTTGGAAAGGGATAAATTCACGATCTCATTATTTTCTGATATTGTTTATAGGTACGTAGTTAATGGGTTTTATTTATCACCCACGTCCATGTTTTAAAAAAATGATTTCAGAAAATATTATAATATTCTATTATGGATTTTAAAATAATTTTATCCCATTTTTTATTTTTTTACTACAAGGTTTTAAAAGAAACATTCTTTCAATTTCCAATTGTGGTATTTTTTTCTTTTCTATAAAAATTATGAGATTTTTTTTTTAAAATTCTACGACATGAATAGATTTTGTAAAAATTCACAAAACATTAATTCGAGGATGATTAACTTAAAAAATTTCAATGTTTTTTTAATAAATTATTTTCTTTTAAAATTTCAAGGTATTTTCCTGAACTAAAACATTTTCGAAAAAGAAAGGACATTTTCCACCTGAATTTATTTAATGTGTTCTATGAATGTTATTTTCCATCTATGATGACATTTTTTAATAGGTATATATTTCATGTATACTATACATTTTATTCATATGGTTTTATTATGTTTATAATGAAATTATATTTATGAAATCCATATATTTTTCATGGATTATGTTATAATGGAATGATATTTTTGAGACCTATTTATTCACCATGGGTTATGTTATGAATGAATGATGTTTATAAAACACATGTTATTCCATGTTTTATGATATGATTTATGTTTTTTTGTTATACATATTTATAGTTTTCATTATGTGATAGGTGGGACCAATATCTCCCTCCAATGCATTAGATAACGATTTACATCTCTTATGATAGACAAGACTGGAATGGGAAATTATATCAGTACATTAATAAAAGGATGGAAAAAAATGTAAAGACAGTTTATTAGTACAAGGATTGAATAGAATGTAAACACATTTTTATAATAAAATGATTGAATGAGGATTGAACATGATTTTGTAAAGTACTTTGCCAAGAATGATAGTCCCAGCAATAATACTGAGATAATATGGAAATGATTTCATATGTGTATCTTTTTTCTACAATTCAATGTTTTATTCCCACGCATATTTTTCATTTATCTTGTTCATTTAGAATTTATGCCTTATTAATTTCCAATATTATTTCCAGGACTCATGATTTTGATATATATTATACGTGGAATGGTTTTCAGAAGTTATTTTTATATTTTTATATTCTTATGTCAATCTTCTATTTGATATTTCCCTTATTTATCTTTACTGAACATCTGATATCATCCTTTTCATGTGTTTTATTTTCCCCAAGATATAACAAATTTATTTTGGTAGGAAAACTAAACGGGATGATCTATATGGGAAATATTGAAGTAATGTGACCAAATTAGAATAATTTATTCCATGTTTCTAACCAATATAAACTAATATGGTCTTCAGGGATCGGTTTGAGTAATTTATTATGTATTCTGAAAAAATAATGAAATTCCTATGTATCTCCTATAATATAATTAGGAAGGTGGTACAATTATTGTTTATACAACCGAGGATTAAGAGATATAAAATGACTTGTTAAAGGTATGAGATGATCTAACCATATAGGTTAACTTTTACATTTTAAGAATTATTAGATTAAGGTTGAGGAACCTCAACACATGATTTAAATATCATATTCTTAGAATGAATAAAATAATCAATGTTGAGTAATGGGTTAGGAATAAATATGGATTATTTAAGTGTATATGTTTTGGAATTCAAGGATTATGTATATGTATTTTCAGTATTTTTTTATTTTGGATCTAAAAAGGATATGTTTAATGGTGGTGAAGAAATAGAAAACTGATTTAAGGGAATGTTAATATTTTGATTAAGGGAGGTTAACCCTTAATGTGTTCCCAATGAGTAGAAAATTGTGTTTATATTGGATAATGATATGTTTGATATAATTAATTAGATGATAGTAATTAATGATTTCGTAGTATGTGAGTTATTCTATCATGGTTGATGTTTATAATGTTTTGGACTTAAGTATTATATCCTATAAGCATTTGAATAAGGAAACCTTCATGTTTTCAATAAGGATTTATTGTAATTATGGTAATTAAAATGTTTCTAGAGAATACATGTTTTAGGTATTCACATGTTTGGAATGTGACATCCACGAACTACCTTATGAGATATGGGAAATAAAGGTTAAGCTGATTTAGTTCACCTCTATCTATAGTTTTGGATTTTAAATTTTTAGATGGATTTAATGGTTATCCATTTATGGAAGGTTTAAGTAAAACCTTAGATTAATTTTTTTAGAATATATTATTTTCTCACCATAGGTGGACTAATACGTATTTGATATCTTATTCTAACAATTTTGATGTGCTAAAGATAGAATGAATGACCTATCATTCAATTTAGGGATCACATTATCTTCTAACATTTTTGAATAAAAAAATAAACATAATTTCATTGATTAAGATATGGACTATAAATTGTTCAAGACATGACCGATAGTGAGATTATTATGATTTCAAGTAGGTATGTCTTATCATTAAAATTTTTTAACAATATAAAAATATTTTTACGTAAAAAGGATATCTTATTATCATTATTTTTATGATATAAATTCCCCATTTCATGCTTCTTTAGTATATGGTTTGGTGATCATTAAAATTCTCTAGATCACCAACTTTGTTTGCATCAATGATCATTATTAATCTATAGGCCTATTTACACCTTTTCTCTATGCCCAAATCATAGCATATGTTCTCCTATTTAGAAGCCTATTTATGAGTTACATTTGGTAAATATTATGTTCATGAAATTTCTTTTATAAAGGTAGTTTTATTATTAATTATTATGATGTGAGCTTCTATGAATGAAACATTCATGTATTAATCCTCTTATAACACAGATGAATTTTGATGGAGAAATTAATTTTAAGGGGCCTGAATGTAAAAACCAGAGATTTCATTGAGAAGTATTTTTTTAATTTAATTGATATCTTGAGTTGTATGCTACACCAATATAATATTATCTTCCATGTAGCACTGTAATATTTTTTGGAATGCATAGCACTATTCTTTTCTTGTGTTATACACGATTTCAAGTTCTTTTGATTGAATTCATTTCATGCAAGACATAGTTTTAGAGAACAACTAAATATTATTATGTTACCTTATAACTTATACACTATAATGGAGGGTATTAAAAATATTATTTAAATTATAAAAAAAATTAGACATGTATATATAACTAATCTGTTGATGAGAAATTAATTCTATATGAAAATAAATCACTTTTTAAATAAATGGAATTTTTTTTTTCAGAAATACTATTTAAATGAAAATAAGTTAATTTATAAAATAATAAAATAATTATAGATGGATTTTATTATTTAAATTTTTATTAAATATATTAATTATAATTTTTAAAATTATCTTATATGTTTTCAAGACATGATATGAGAACTAATTCAATTTTTCATACTAAAGAAGTAATTTTTTAAAAAGTTTAGTTTTGTCACCATTTGTTGTCGAACCAAATTTAAATGTTGTTTTTAACACTGTTTTATATTAAATATAAAATAACTTCTTCTTTTTAATAGGTATATAAAAATTTACTTGAGAAGATTTTTTGATATTTTTATAATTAGTTTCAGGTTTTGATGAATAGTAAAAATATACTAAATTTAAATTTAAAACAAATGTTTTCATAAAAATATTTATTTTATGCTAAAGATATATTAAATAATGAAATGAAAATATATATAGATTATATTTTTATCATTTAATGTAATTTAGGTAATTGGAATTAATTTTACATTAAATTTTGATGTAAATACGTCTCAATTTTTTGAAATGTTTTATTGTTTATAACTAGTTTTCTCATTGTGACAACAAGATTATACAAAATGGCTTGAATTCCTTATATTGATTCCTTTTTTATAATCCCCATTTTAAGTGTTTAAGGGGAACCCTTATATGTCCCATATACTTTGTGAGATTACAATACCCGATGGACTTAGAGGAATTCATTCAGACTATAACTACTTGAAACTACCCTCCCCAACATCTAAATCATGATATCATATCTCCGCCTTCACATGACTGTTCTTTTAGGCTTCATGTGAATTCCCAGGCTGGTCCTGATTTATGTTTGCAAGACCATTAATTCTTCAAAATCTAATATATCTTCTCTGGATAATGTGTCTTCTCTGAATCCTCATCTGGATCTGATTCCCTGTATAGACATCCTAGTTAATTTAATCACAACATTCAAATGTCTTGAAGGCCATGAGGTGGCCTGAAGGCCTTGCGGTCACCCATAAGACATTTTATCCAGAAGGACTAGGGTGGACCTAAGGCATTGAAGGACTTGAAGACCATTCTGGTGTAATAAAAGCCCAAAAATATGAATAGTTCTATCTGCTACAGTATCGAATAATACATACTACAACTTCTTCTATTGTACTGCTATAGTACCCTGGAAAATATGTCTCCATATGGATTTGATCTCAGGACTCTTAGATTCCCTTTTAGAGTCCTCACCAACTAGGCTCAGGCTCTTAGGCTTATGACAACAAGATGAATTTTAAATTAATTACTGCAACATTTGTGTTTAGAAT
Organism: Viscum album; assembly: GCA_963277665.1. Taxonomy (NCBI): domain Eukaryota; kingdom Viridiplantae; phylum Streptophyta; class Magnoliopsida; order Santalales; family Viscaceae; genus Viscum; species Viscum album. The sequence continues at coordinate 1,322,781,370 of OY728127.1, read as the reverse complement.
TTTTAAAATTGGATTCCATGTTTTGAATCAGTGGGTATAAATTATGTAAATATCTTTCATTCATTTTGGACATTATTAATAGAAAAATTAATAAATTTTTATTAATATAGTAAAAAATTAAATCATTTTATTAAGGGTAAAAATTAATATTATTAATTTACCATAAATATCATTGAATGAGTGTATTTTGACCAAAACCATCCATGGTTCTAAATTTTATCCATTATAAGCCACATGAATTACATTATGACATTCAATATATTTTATTTATAAATTTTAAACAAGACTCATTTAAATATTAATAACTATTAAATTTTTCATATAAGGTTATTCAAAAGATGAATTCCACTATAAATAAAAGAAATATTTTCAATATAGGATTTTCTAGAAAATATATTCAACTATTTATATTCCACTAAAAACAAAAAGATTACCATTCATCATGGATTTTTTTACCCAATAAATATGTATATTAAATAATTACACAAAACAGATGTTGTAATTATTTTATTATTGTAAATATAAAAGCATGGTTATTAAACATTTTTATATAAAGATAATTTTGGATAATAAAAATATCGAATGAATTTTATAAATGAAGTTGACAAATATTTGATGTAATAAAATATTCTTTTCTGTGATAAAATATTATATTTATATATTTAAAATTCTAAGAGAAGAATATTTTTAAGATTTATACTATTGATATTTCATCAAAATAATGTTTAATATAATTATTTAAATAAAATATAATTTATAAAAATATAAAAAAATTATTATATTGTTTAAAATATTCTAATTTATTCATTTATGGTATAATTGACATCGCATAATTAAAAATTAAACTCTCATAATATCGAATAATTTGTTACTATAATTAAAACTTTAATGGAATAAATAATGGTTAATTGAAATGATAAAGTTTAAATTTATAGAAGATCTTTTCTAAAATTTATTAATTGATTCTATTATAACCTTATCTTATCTAATCATCGAAAATATGACATTTTGGAGGTTTTTTATTTTTTTTAATTTTTTATAAATTAAAATTATTGAAATTCCAAAGGTGTCTCCACCTCAATTGTTAAGTGTACCTACTCCCTCATTTATTAACAAACCATTGAGCCGTTAAGGTTATACATATTATGAATATTTACCCTTAGAAATTCGATTTTCACATTCTTAATGTATTGTTCTTCTCAAAATAACCAACTCTTGTGCCTTTATGAAGAGATCTATAGGGATCACCCATAAGAAAAAGAAATATTCTTTAATGACTCTCTAAAGATCATTTCTTCTAATACCTCCTATTCATTTGTTTTTTAATTAATAAATTAATAACTATAGTATCACCAATATACTGAGATTTCATTATGGTTATGGAACATGTCCCAACCCATCCCTTGGGGCCCGTGTCGTGACTACCCCAAGCCCGCCTTCCATAGTCCATGGGCTGGCGACTAGCACCAAAGGAGTAAATCCCTAAAACTGGGAAGGAATTGCCTTTATAAACTGAAAACAGACACAAAAGGTATGAGATAAAAGTAAAACAATAAGAAAAACTTTATACAAATGTGTGATGAAAAGTAAATGGGGCCAGAAATACAGGACCAACTGTAAAGTACACGTACAACTGAAAATCAAGTTCAACTGAAGAAATGTAAAACAACTATTGGGATGTCCTTTAGGGAATCCTCCCTAAAGGGTAGGTATAGATATCCTCCATGGCACTCCACATATGTTTGTCTCCTCTGTGTACTGTCACGTTGTGTGGTCCACCTCCGGGTGTCGTCCAGTACTACTACTCTCACCCTCAGTCAGCACTACCCGTCGTCTACAACCAACACAATGAAGTGTGGGCATAGCCCATGTAGGGGTGAGTATAAAAATACTCATTAGGGACCCTGAGACCATCAATGACTCAAAAAATCCAACAAGGACAAACCACAAAGTATTAAATCAACAGATGACCCCACTTAGGTATATTCCCATACACATACCTATGTTATCAAGTAATGCATCTCAATCAGGAGGTAAACACAAAAGTTACTGACTCACCTTAACCAAGATTTATATTCACATTTTCAAACCATGACTTCTTGAGAACTCCTCCTATGTCGAATACAGTGGGTTGTCCACCAACTACCAGGCACATCCCACTAACCTTGGACTACTGAGGTACTCCACCTGTCGAGTACTGTGGGTCTGCCGCGCTAACACATTGTTTCTCCCCACTGTGGGTCTACTGCCAACTACCAGGAGCTCCCCCTAATAGCCTATAGAGGTACTTCTCCTGTCAAGTACCATAGGTTTGCAGCCAACTACCAGGAACTCCTTCATCATGGATCTACTGCCAACTACTAGGCGCTTCCCACTGGCCTAGTCGAATCACTCCGAGTCGAATCAGTCAAGTATTCGTCAGGTCTCAGCCAACTACTAGGTCTCCTAATCCACTCGCTCGTCTATGGGAGGGTCCGCACCACGAGCTACAGTTCTATACTATAACTGTCAGAAAGTCCCCCATATAAGTATCAAAAAGGTCTGCCTCGTCATAAGGGTCTCAACACAACAGACGACACGTCATTCAGACACCCGGTCTATGAGTTATAAACATTTTAGTCTCTGGCCCGGTTGGATTCATGTACATTCCAACCTGATCGTATCTCAACATTTCCCCAAACTCTAGTGGGGTATACTCAAAGGGACCATCACATTCCAAGAATACTAGTGTCACCGTCGGTTCATGAAACGGACGTCTGATGCCAAAGATATGACCAAAGAAATTAAAGGGTCGGTAATGGGCATGGGCCTAGTCTAACCCGGTTGGACTGACTCAGCCCATCCCTTACTGGGCCGAACCGACCTGGGTTGACCCGGTCCACCTGCTAGGTTCAGCTCGGTCCGCTGGGCCTGGCCCAGTGGACTGCAGGGGTTGTTCGGCCCAATGTTCGCCGCTTAGGCAGCTCGGCCCGGTGGCCGGGGCTGCTTCTACCATCACCACGTGGGGCACGAATCTGGTGGCTCGGCACGGAATGCCTAGGCGATTCTGCCAGCGACGCCACAAAGGACGCTGCGGGCTGGCTCGGGTGGTCAGCGCGGCTTGGCTGGTTCGGTCGGGATCTGGGGCATGGGAAGCATGCGGGCAGGCCATGTGGGGCGCGGGCAGGCCAACAGGGCACCGGGCAGGGCGCGGGTAGGTCGGCGGAGTGAGGGAAGCATGCGAGCAGGCCGACAGGGCACACGGGAAGTGTGTGGGTGGGCTGAAGGGCACCGGGCAGGGTGCGGTTAGGCCGGAGGGGAATGGGCAGTGGGCGGGTAGCGCGCGAGCATGCTGGTGAGGCACGCGGGTAGGGCGCGATTAGGCCGGTGGGGTGTGGGCAGCGCACGGGCAGGCCGGCGAGGTGTGGGCTCATCCGGAGGTAGTGCGGGACGCCACTGGGGCAGTGTAGTTTACGGAGGCTGCGAGTAGCGTGGACTTTGTCATTGTTGTCTCTGTTTCCTCGTCGTTGCTACGTCTCCATGACGAAGAATGCAACATGAAGGAAAAATGACAGAGGATGTCGAGCCATGTTAGGTTGGCCCGCACCCTCTGCATTTAGGGAGGTATTAATTGGCTCAACAATATAAGCAGTTGATCATTAACACATCCGCAAAAAACCCTTTCTATCCGATGAAGAAGTAAAGAAATTTTATAACATCATCAAGAATTAAACCCCCTACCTTTTGAATGTTGGTCATCGTTTGTTGACGGTGTCGTGAAAATGGAATGAAGGAGTTCTCCATTCATCATGTTCGTCACGCACTCCCAATCCCAGGATGCGTCGGTTGTGGAAGACACTCCATGTTGGTATGATCTGAGGGAGGAAGTTGAAGAAGGTTGTTGTCGGTGTTCTTCGTTGGAAGAAATTTTCTCTCAAGCTCCTCTCTTCCCAAGCTCCACCAAAGTAGAAAATTCCAACCAAAGAATTATTTCCAACAAAAATAATAGTTTGTATATTATTTTAGAACGTTGGATTTAAAATTCAAAAGAGAAAATTAATTAATTAACACATCTCCTCTAATTAATGCTTGAGAGGTGGCGCAAATTTAATTAAAGGGGAGTTGGCTCCATTAATGTGGAGAAGGTCAAGGGGTTTCTCCCCTTTTAATGGGGAGTTGAGGAGGTTTTACCTTCCTCCATTAATATGGGGTAAAGCATCGTGTGGTCCCCACGTCATAACCTCTCACAGGAGGTTATTCTTTGGTGGGCCCTACCCCCATAACCTCCCAAGGGAGGTTAAGGTGTGGTGGTCCCACATACAACTCCCATGAGCAGGTTTTAACCACCCAACCTCCACATGGCGGTTAAAAATATAATAAATTGAGCTTACTATATTTTATTACTTCCTATGAAAACCCAAAAACCAACATTTATTCTCAACTCACTACCATCGAAGTGAAAGTATTTTTAAATGAATATAGGTGATGTGAGTTCAATAGTGCCCTCAGATTTCAATTTCAAGGACCAATTTTAAAGTAATAAAAACGTGCTCGTACGTTTACTAAACGTACCTGAAAAAAACTTAAAAAATTGATTCTGGGAACACCAGGCCTCTGAATAATGCAACATTAGTTTTCGCAGACTTGTAAAAATCCCATGTATAAAAAATAAATTTCCACGGGATTTCGGGGCATTTGCATTCTCCCCACCTCACGACATTACATCCCCATAAGATATAACTCGATCTATGGAAATAAATGGGGGTACTGAGAATGCATCTAAAGCTCTTGCTCCCATGTTCTATCTTGGAGGTTCTCGTGCTGCCATCGTACGTGCACGAGAGGTATCGACTGTCCAAATAGGACCCGCTCCTGTCGATCCTCAATCTCCACTGGAACCTCTGTTGAAGCACCCTATCATCGATGTCTAGCTCTCCATGGTCGATGTTGTGAGAAGAGTCATGCATGTATCCCCTCTACTGGGATACTTGGAAGAAGTCATGCACCCGGTGCAACTGAGGTGGAAGAGCCTAGAGGTAAGCCACCTCGCCTACTTTGTTGTGGACCTGGAAAGGTCCAATGAATCTTGGAGATAACTTGCACCTTGGATAAACCTTCGTAGACCTCGTTGAGGTGAGACCTGTAGAAATATGTGGTCGCCATACTTTAACTCCAGAGGTCTCTATCTCCTATCGTTATAGGACTTCTGCCTTATCTGTGCAGTCTTCATCCACTCATGGATGATATGCACCTTCTCTGAGGTAGCTCGTACCATCTCTGGTCCCACCAGTGCTGACTCCCCAGGGTCTGTCCATCACAAGGATGATCCGCATTGTCTCTTGTACAATGCCTCAAAAGGTTTCATCCCTTTGGTGGAGTGTTAGTTGTAGTTGTATGAAAATTACACTAAAGTTTAGTGGTCCTCCCAACTATGATGGAAGTCGAGGACATAAGCACGTAGCATGTCCTCGAGGGTTTGAATGGTCAGCTCAGTCTGACCATCTGTCTGAGGATGGAAGGAAGTGCTCAGATGAAGTCGTCTCCCAAAAGCCTCCTGTAACCCCTACCATAGTCAGGAAGTAAACTGTGCATCATAATCGGAGACAATCGTTGAAGTTATACCATGAAAACTCACAATCTCATGCACATAGAGGGGTCCCAATCTCTCTACTGAACCCTGCTCTCTGATCGGTAGGAAGTGGGACGACCTAGTGAGTCGGTCGATGATCACCCAAATCGAGTCGTGACCCCTGGATGTACGTGGAAGACCCATCACGAAGTCCATTTATATCCCATCCCACTTCCACTTTGGGACCTCTAAAGTCTAAACCCAACCTACTGGTACCTGATGCTCCGCCTTCACATGCTGACAAGTGAGGAATCATAATTCAAACTCCGCTACCACCTTCTTCATACCTGGCCACGAGTGTTGTCGTCTGAGGTCCTGATACATCTTCACCACTCTTGGATGTACCGCTAGAGGGGATGTGTGTAACTCCCTCAAAACATCCTCCTAAAGTAACACTAGTACCATATTACATCCTACAAAGAGGATGACGTGATCCCCACCTTCAGAAAATCCATCAGGTGCCTGCCCTGTGGTTATCTGAGCACGCCATGTCTCAAAGTTAGCGTCCTCATGTTGTACCACTCTGACTCATTGAAGAAGTGGGGGAGTGACTGTAAAAGACTTTTGAAAGGCTGCTTCATCTCTATACACAAAATATATCTGTTTGGCAACAAGATCCTTTGTCACCTCGCATAGCAGCTGTATACCAGATCTCATACTAAGTGCATCTACTACAACGTTTCCCTTCCCAAGAGTATAGATAGTCTCAAAGTCATAGTCCTGAAGGAACTCAAGAAATCGCCATTATCTCAGGTTCAGGTACTTCTGGGAAAAGATATACCTGAGACTCTTGTGATCAGAGTACACAGTAAAATGATCACCCATCAGATAGTGTCTCCATATCTTCAAGGAAAAGACCACTGCTGGTAACTCCAGGTCATGGGTAGTGTAGTTATGCTTATGCTATCTCAACTACCGAGAACCATATGTGATCACTACTCACTCCTGCATCAGGGTACACCCAAATCTTGTCCTGATGCGTCATAGTAAACTACATACCCTACGCCTTCCTTTGGAAGACTAGATATTGGGGCACTAGTCAGCCTCTGCCTCATCTCCTAAAAGATCTGCTGGCATCTCTCCAACCACAAGACGGGTTTCCCCATCATCATCAAGGCAGATAGAGGTGATGCAACTCTGGAGAAGTCTGGAATGAATCTCCGATAGTAACCAGCCAATACCAAGAAACTTTGTACCTCTGTCACACTCCTTGGTTTCTCCCATGCAAGTACCACCTCAATCTTCGCTAGATCCACTAAAACTCCAGCCTCTGAGATGACATGACCCATAAAGTGAAGATCTAGTTTACAGAATTGGAACTTTGAGAGATTACCATAAAGCTGGTGCTGTCAGAGTGTGTCCAGTACTACTTGAAAATTGTAGGCATACTCCTCCTCAGTAGTCGAGTAGATCAGAATGTCATCGATGAAGACTATGACAAAGTGATCGAGGTATGGCTGGAAGATACAGTTCATGAGTCCCATGAACACTTATGGAGCATTGTTTACACTGAATGGAATAACCATGAACTCATAGTGGCCATACCAACATATGAAGGTCGTCTTCTGCACATCCTCGTCTCGAACTCTCAGATGGTGATAGCCTGATATGAGGACTATCTTCGAGAACCACTATGCTCCCTTTAGCTGATCAAAGAGGTCGTAAATCCTCGGGAGGGGGTACTTGTTCTTCACAGTCACTTGGTTTAGGTGAGATTAGTCAATATAAATCCTCAATATCCCATACCCCTTTTTGGAGAACAGAATCGGGGCTGTGCAGGGTGAAAAACTAGGCCAGATGAATCCCATCCCCTACAAGTCCTCTAGCTGTACTTGTAGCTCGTGAAGCTCCATGGGAGCCATCTGATATGCTGGAGTAGATATCAGTGTCGTCCTGGTGTATAGGTAAATGTTCAAGTCCACCTCTCTACGAGAAGGTAGTCCTGGAACATAGTCAGGGAAAACATCCACGTACTGGTCCACCACTATAGGATAACTCAGACTCTCCACATCAACTACTCTGAGGGAAAGATAGGCCATATGATGAGTGATCGGCTGCACCCTCCATCGACTAAGTCCTTCCGGCACTGCAAAGGCTCCCTTATCACTGGTGAAGGTGAACATATTCCCATATGTGCGGACACACCACACTATGAGCCTAATACAATCGATCTGAGCATGGACTATAGATAACCATTCAAGACCCAAGATGACGTTGTAAGGACTCGATGCCGCTATGAGGAGATCCAAGCCAAATATCTCACCTCCAAAAGTAAGCTCACACTACCGGCACCGGTTTGTAACCGTCGAGTCTGCTCCCATAGGAGTCTCTAACCATGAGGATCGAGCCAACGATTCTGTCAGAATCTATGTGCTTCAAACGAGGTTAGTGGCATTGAAAGAGTGACTGGAACCTGTGTCTATAAGAACTGCAGCTATAGTGTAGTAGACACAGATCGTTCCTCGAATCATCTTTGGAGCTCCATGATCATAAGCCTCAGCTGCCTGGAGCTGAGCTCTCCCCTATCCACCAACTCCCTATGGTCAGGGTGGACCTCCTGCCAGTGGTGGCGATAACACCTCGAATCATTGTCCACTACCTGCTTCAAGACCAGCTCCTCATCCACGTCTGCCTGATCCCTATGGACTGCCTCGATCAAATATATGTCTCTACCTAGGCGCTCTTTCGACCGTCTGTTGATCCTTCGAATGGCGGGTCGGACAGTCATGAGCCATGTGACCATGCCCGCCACATGAGTAACATTGTCCTCTCTTATCATATATGAATCTGTCTCCACTCTGGGTGCCCCGGACAGCTGATCATGAGCCGTGCAGTCGTCCACCTATAGTTCTAGTCCTCTTGGACCTCTGTTTCATCTATCTACTACCAGCTGTAGAAGACTCCGCTGCAAGTCGACTAGTGGTGGGTCTCTCTATTGGAGGATGCTCAGCAAGGAATCTCTCCACTAAGAGGGTTCGCTCCAACACCCCATCCTGCGTCGGGATGCTTAGGGAGATCATCAAATCCCTGATCTCTCGCTTGAGTCCCTACTCGAAGGTCAGTGCCCTGAATAATGGTTCTCGTACCATATTAGTTGATTAGTGCAAGAGTTCTATGAACCTTGCTGAGTACTGAGCTACAGTCATGCTACCCTACTGAAGATGCAGTATCTCTTGTATCTGCACCACACGAAGAGTGGCTTGGAAACACTCCACCCAAAACAGGCTCTAAAAGTTTTCCCAGAGTAGTGTCGCCTCGTTATGCACATGGAGCATCAGGCTCCACCATCGTCCTGCTGCTACTTACAGAAGGCTGGCAGCAAGAATCACCATGTAGTATGCTGGTGTCCCTACTAGTCGAAAAAATCTCACCATAACATCCTACCAGTCCTCTACTGCCTATGGGTCCATATCTCCCCTGATCCTTAGTGGCCTCTGGCACTAGAACTCATATAACATGCTCAAGTGGCGTGCATCATCTGCTACTGGGGCTGGTAAAATCGGTGGCTCAACGGGTAGTGGTACCACTGGTGCCTCCACTGGAAGAGGGCCCTACACCAAAGCCTCGCCGCTCAGTGGGCTATCTTCATGTAAAACTCTCGAGGCTCTAGCTGGTCATCGACGGGGAGGAATCCAAAAAGAAACAGATGTGACATGGTCAAAATAATATACCTGGTAAGCTGACCTAGTTGAGCTAACTTACTGAAAAACTTTTGAAAATGCACACACAATCAGTGTTTTCATGCACTAAGTCGGAAAACAGATGTCAGGGTCCTAGTGTATGGATACGTCGACCGCTACACCAACACTGGATTCACTGAACTGAAATCCACTCTCGGTACCCTTAACACTATTTCTTCTTAGAAAATAATGATAAGAGTCCTAAGTTCTATGGTAGAACCGACTCCTCTAATAACAATTTGTCACGACCCATCCGTTGGGGCCCATTCTGTGATTACCCCAAGCATGCCTTCCACAGGACGGGGGCTGGAGACTAACACCAAAGGCGTAAATCCCAAAAACATGGAAGGCATTTCTATTATAAACTGAAATCACACAAAACAGAGTACGAGCTGGAAGTAAAATAATAATCAAAACTATATAAAAAGGAGTGATGAAAAGTAAAAGGTGCTGGAAATACAAGCCAAATTGTAAAGTACAAGTGCAACTGAAAAAGAAGTACATCTGAAGAAAAGTAAAACAGTTATTGGGATGTCTTCCAAGGAATCCTACCTGAAGGGTAGGTACAGATAGCCTACACGGTGCTCCACATCTTTTCGTCTCCTCCATGTACCGTCACACCATGTGGTCCACCTCTGGGTGTCATCCAGTACTGCTACGCTTGGCCTCAGTCAGCGTTGTGTCTCGTCTGCAACCAAAACAATGAAGTGCGGGCATAACACGTGTAGGGGTGAGTATAACGATACTCCGTCGGGACCCTGGAACCCTCAATGTCTCAGAAAATCCAACAAGGAAAAACCACAAAGCATGAAATCAACATATGACCCCACTTAGTTATATACCCATACATATACCTAAGTTATCAAATAATCCATCTCAATCATGAGTTAACAACACAAAAGTTACTGAATCAGCTCAACCAATATTTTTATTCACAATGTTGAAACCATGGCTGCTGGAGAACTCCTCCTCTGTCGAGTACAGTGGGCCTACCTCTAACTACCTGGTGCTTCCCACTAACCTTGGACTGCTGAGGTACTCCTCCTGTCGAGTACTGTGGGTCTTCTGTGCTCACACATAGGTTCTCCCCACTGTGTGTCTAACGCCAACTACCAGACGTTCCCCCTAATAGCCTGCAGAGGTACTACTCATATCGAGTACCGCGGGAATTCCGCCAACTACCAAGCGCTCCTCCGCTGTGGGTCTGCTGGCAACAACTCGACGCTCCCCACTGGGAAAATCGAATCACTCTGAGTCAAATTGGTCAAGTAGTCGTCAGGTCTCAGCCATCTACTAGGTCTCTGTACTCTGATCACTCGTCTTCGGGAGGGTCCGTTCCACGAGCTACAGTTAGAAACTCCAACTGTCACGAAGTCCCACGTAGAAGTATCTCAAAGGTCTGCCTTGTCATAGGGGTCTCAACGCAATAGACGGCGCGTCAATCGGACTCCCATTCACTGAGTTATAAGATTTTTAGTCCCAGGGGCCCGGTTGGATTCGTGTAAGATCCAACTTGACCGTGTCTCAACGTTTCCCCAAAATCCAGTGGGGTATACTCAAAGGGACCGTCAAATTCCTTGAATACCAGCGTCGCCGATTGTTCGTCAAATAGACGTCTGGTGCCAAATATATGGCCAAAGAAAGTAAAGGGCCAGCAATGGGCCTATGCATAGTCAGACCCGGTCGGACTGACTCAGCCCCCCCCCCCCCCCCAAACTAGGCTGTCCTAATCTGGGTTGACCCGGTCAGCCGGCTAGGTTCGTCCTAGTCTACTCAGCCTGACCCAGTGGGCTGCAGGGGCTGTTCGGCCAGGAGGTCATCGCGTAGGTGGCTTGGACCAGAGGTTTGGGGCCAGTTCAGCCAACACCACAAGGGGTGCATCTTGGGCGGCTCAGCCTGGAGAGCTCAGCCGGCTTTTCCAGCGACGCAGCAAAGGACGTCGTGGGAAGGCTCGGGTGGCCGGAGCAGCTCGACCAGCTCGGCCGGGAGTCGTGGCCCATGCAGGCCACGCGCGACACCAGGCAAGGTGCGTGCAGGCCGTATAGGTTGTGTGCAGGCCGCTCAGGGTGCGGGCAGGCTGCACAAGGCATGATCAGGTCGAAAGGGCACCAGGTAGAGTGCGGGGAGGTCGGTGGGGGTGGGCAGCACACAGGAAGGCTGGCGGGAAGCGCGTGGGCAAGCCGCAGGGTGCAGGCAGGCAGACAGGGTGCTGGGTAGGCCAGCAGGGCGCGGGCAGCGCGTGGGCAGGCCGACGGGGCGAGCGAGCAGGCCGGCGGGGCACGCAGGTAGGCCACGGGCAGTGTGCGGTAGGCCGGTGGGGTGCGCGGGAAGTGTGCTGGTAGGCTGGCGGGGCACTCGAAAATGGGGTGGTTAGGCCTGCGGGGCGGGGCAGCCCACGGGCATAGACGGAGGTGAGGCGGGATGCTGTGGGGGCAGCACGGTTTACTGAGGCCGTGAGTAGCACGACCTTTTCCTTTTCCATCTCCATCCCCTCGTCGTTGCTACGTCTCGATGCCGAAGAACGCCACAAGAAGGAAAAACGACGGAGGATGTTGGGCCATGTTAGGTTGGCCTACGCCCTCTGCGTTTAGGGAGGTATAGATTGGCTCCACAAGATAAGAAATTGATCATTAACACGTCCTAAAAAAACCCTTTTTAACTGATGAAGAAGAAAATAAAAGGTATAACATCATCAAGTATTAAACCCCCTAACTTTTGATTGTTGGTCCTCGTTCGTTGATAGTGTTGCGGAAAGGGAACGAAGGAGTTCTCCATTCATCGCATTCGTCATGCACTCCCAATCCTGGGCTACACCGGCTGTGGAAGACACTCCCCGTTGGTAGGATCTGACGGAGGAAGTCAAAGAAGGTTGTTGCCAACATTCTTCATTGGAAGAACTTTTCTGTCAAGCTCCTCTCTTCCCAAGCTACCCCAAAAGAGAAAATTCCAACAAAAGAATTATGTCCCACAAAAATAATAGTTTTTCTATTATTTTAGAAGATTTGATTTAAAATTCAAAAGAGAGAATTAATTAATTAACGCATATCCTCTAATTAATTCTTGAGAGGTGGCACAAATTAAATTAAAGGGGACTTGGCTCCATTAAGGTGGAGAAGGTCAAGGGGTTTCTCCCCATTTAATGTGGAGTTGAGGAGATTTTACCCTCCTCTATTAATAGGGGGTTAAGCCTCTTGTGGTCACCACGTCATAACACCTGACATGAGGTTATGATCGGGTGGGCCCCACCACCATAACCACCCAAGGGAGGTTAAGGTGTGGTGGTCCCACCTCCAACACCCATGAGTAGTTTTTAACCACCCAACATCCACATGGTGGTTAAAAATAAAATAATGTGAGCTTACTTTATTTAATTACTTCCCACAAAAACCCAAAAAAATAACTCTTATTCTCGACTCACTATCGTCGATGTGAAAGTGTTCTTAAGATAATATCAGCATTGCGAGTTCAATGGTGCCTTCAGATTTCAGTTCCGAGCACCGGTTCAAAATTTATAAAAACTTGCTCGTACGTTTACTGAACGTACCCAAACAAAACATCAAAAGTAGATTATGGGCTCCCCGGGCCTCAGAATCAAGCACCGTGAGTTTTCGCGGACTTGTAAAAATCCCATAGGTTAAAAAAATTTCCACAGGATTTCTAGGTCATTATAGAACAACCATATTCCACCTTCTGTTGATACATTGAAAAATGAAATTTCTACACGTGTGTACGTTAGGATTATTGTCTCCACGTTGTGGTGTAATATATTTTTCACCACCACGTTACATGTATGGGTATAATGATGTAAATAATAACTATATCTGACTATTATAATATGATATTTATTCTTGAACACTATATATACCATCAACTTTGATACCATTTCATTATTAAAGCAATGTTATCATCAATCGTGTGTACGTACAACTTATCATCTCTATGACGCGATGTGATTCATTCTTCACGATATAATTTAAATAATTACTATATAAATGTATAGAATGAATATATATGATATATATTACATTATTTTCAATACATAAATGATATAATGTTTACACATTAAGAATAACTAGGATTTATACAACAAAAAATGCAACTAATAACTCTCAAAAGAAGAGTAATAATGATATATTGTTAAACCTGTGATAATATGATCACATATGATATCATAAATAAAAATATGATCCTAGATCAAGTTTATAACAATCCTTAGTCTATTTTAAATTATATTATAATGCATAGTATGGAACCCTGACCTAAAGTAATGGATAATTGTTCATTATCCCTATAATCAGAGATTGTTTATAGATATGTATTTATCGGGGTTTATTTACCATCCATGTTCATGTTCTCTAAAAAATCAATCATAAAACTTTTTATAATTCTACTATTTGGGTTTAAATTAATTTTTACCCATTATGACATTTTACTACATGTTTTGAGTGGAATAACTCTTTCATTTACGAAATAGGGTATTTTTTTGCATTTATGGAAAATGTATGAGAATAATGTTTTCTATATTATACTATATGAAAAGATTTTAAAATAACATAAAAATTATTTCCATGAATATAACCTTACAATATATCCATGTCATTTTTGATGAAATAATTTTTTATAAAATTACACAATATTTTAAGGAAATAATACATTTTTGAAGAATAAAGGATATTTTTTGTCATCAATTAATTTTAGATGTTCAATAAAGATTATTTTCCATATAAGATGAATATGTGTAATAAGGATATGTTTCATGTAAACACTACCTATTATTCATACAGTTTAATTATGTTTATGATTAAATGATATTTTTTAAATCAAAATATTTTTCGTTGATAATGTTATTGTGGAATGATATTTATGACACCCATTTCTTTTTTATGTGTTATGTAAGGGTTGAATGATTTTTATGAAACCCATTTCATTCCATTGGTTATGATATGATTTTTTTGTGAACACATAAATATGGTTTTCATTTTGTAATTGGTGGCACATATATATCCCAGTAATGCATTGGGTAAATATTTTTATCTCATGAGATTGATAGGGCTGGAATGGGAAATTATCACAGTTCATTAATACAGGGTTGGAATGGAATGAAAACCTTGTTCAGTAGTACCAGGATAAAACATAATGTAAACCTTTTTTAGTAATACAGTGCTGGAATGAGGAGTGAACTTGGTGTGGTCATATACTTTTTACACTATGATGGTCTTGGAAATGAGCCTTGGATAATATGGAAATGGTTTTCCTTGCTTATGTATTTGGAACAATTCCATGTTTAATTCCAATACTATTTTCTCATGGATTATGTTCCTTTAAAATTTATGCTTTGTATGAATCCAAAATTTATTCAACGACTCAATATTTTTATTGTTTTTACACATGGTTTGACTTTTAGAAGTTATGTTCATGAAATTGCATTATTATGTTCTTTCTCTATATGACATTTGCATCGATTACCTCTATTTATCATTTGAGGTGACCATTTTCTTATGTTTTTCCTAATATATGATGAAAATTATTAGGTATAAATTAAAGTGGTAGATATTTATGGGATATATTGAAGATCAGACAGTAAATTGTATGAGTTTATTCCAAGATTCCAATGGCACTAAACTAACATAGTCATTCAGTGTCTGTTTGAGTAATTTATTAAGTGTTATGGAAAGATAATGTAACATACTTATAGGTAATTCATGGGTAGTTAGGGGGTGTTTTTATTCATTATTCTCAAAAAATTTATCCATCCCAGTTCATACAATATACTATAATAAATTTTTTAAATTATTCATAATGTTACAATTTTTTTACTAATTGATTTAGATATTATTCATGATGAAGAAGTTAGTGAAATTCTTGTTTTGGTAATTTGTATGGAAAAATAGTGCTATATTAATTAATGAGATAAATATTTATTTTAACATAATAGAAAAATCATATTTACATATCAATATCTAATATTATGTTTAAAAATATACCATTGATGAAAATTTATAATGTTGTTAATCTTTCTATTTGAACTAACCCCATAAGAATATATTCTAATATATGTGTGTTTTTGGCTATGGAAGACATATTTTTTGGTATTTTCATTATCAAAAAATTATAATGTAAATATTTATATTTTATTAAGGTGATGAATGAGGAGTGGGAATTGTTAAAAGAATAAGCAAAATTAAAAATAGTTTTTCAATCATAAAAAATTCGCTTTCCCTCTAAGCATGTTCATTTTAGGTGGTTTGTTTTATAGTGATACCATTTTATAATATCATTAATATAATATCTAATTTATATTTAAAAAATATAAAACATGAAATTAATAACATTTATATTCACTAAAAAAATTTCTGTAAATATCAATGAGAGATAAAGATGATAAATAAAAAGTGTCATTCATGGAGGTGTTAGTCTTCACACACAAGAAATATTTTCATTATTTCGAATGAATTAGTGGGGAATAGATAATGTTTATATCATCAATATATAAAAATTAAGTATATTATTTTTAAAAAATTCAATATATATATATAATGTCTTGGAGGAGGGTGGATGAGAAGGACAAAGAAAGGAAGTTAAATGGTTAGTATAGAAGTATCATTTGAAAATGAATACATCAATAACTTTGTTGAGTGTAGAGGATAAAAATATGCATATGAGATATATAATAAGTAAATTGGGTATAGTTTCATGGTAATTTTTTACAAGTTTTGTGGATAGAAATGGGAGTAGATGAGCTTCTATTATGAGGGATAATAGAGACAAATCGTGGGAAAACAATTGTAGGTAAGGGGTTAGTAGGGAATTTAATGAGAGTTCACTGGAAAAATGATGGTGTGATATCATGGTATGAATTTTGATCTAAAAATTTATTATTAATGATTTATGTTTCATATTTATAAAGTAAAATTTGATCCATCTAAGATTGTACATTTTAACAATAATTAATACTAATTAAATATTAATCATGGTTATTATTTTATAAAAAATATATATAAGGTCACACATCATAAAATGTTTTAATCTGATAAATACTAATTTGGAATCAATTTAACAAAATTAAATTTGTAAATATTGTAAAATTAACATTCACATTAAATGTTATATTATGTTAAAAAACGTTTGTAAAAAAATTGTTTCTTTAAACAATATATTCTTTTAATAATATGTAACATTGATTTATAATTAAATGAATTTAAATTTCATTGAATAAGTCACTCAAAATAATTTTATAACCATAATTTTAAAATAGGACCATTTAATTTAAAAAATAAAATATAGTTAGAAATGTACCATTATTTGAAAAATATATGTCTAAATGGTAACTAATATTTACCACTGTAATAAAATTTTAAGACTAAATATTAAATGGAACCCATTATATAAATTTAAAATTATGATTACAAATATTCAAATCATATTATAGGATTCAATTTTTAAAAGTGATAACAATCAAATTAAATAGAAGCACACATGACGCAAAAAAACTATTTTAAGAAAGATGAATCTTCTAATAAGAAATAAATTTATTACAGGCCCATTTATAACTATTTTATAGTTGATAACTTTTTATTATATATATTATAAATAAGTTACATTCAATATATTATTTAACCATAATAGAGTAAATTTCACATAACATGAAAATGAAACAAATTATAAAAATATAATTTTATGCATAAAATTATTTTATTTTTTATTGAATTTTATAATTGAATATTATCAATGAATATTTATTAAAAAACTATATTTAGTTTTATTTATATATATATATATTAAAATAAAAATTCCTCTATATTTACCCACCAATTGAACGACTAAATTTTAATGGTTATATAATGTTTTATTGTCCATTTTGGTTCAGTTTTTTCTGTGACACAACATATTGAACACCATAGGTTTTAAAGGAAAAAATGTAACATAAAAATTTGAAAATTTATAGAAAACATAATTAGAGATAAAAAAGGAATAAAAGAAAGAAAAGAGGCTGGTTTAGAGAGTTCCCTTACATCAGGTCTGAATTCATTATGAACATTCACTTAACCTTTAGAATTATCGAACTATATTTATTAATAAATTTATTTATAACCTAATTTGACTATATATTTTAATTATCACTATTATTATTTTGGAGTTATTTAATTTAGATACTGATTATATATTCACAATCCCATGTCTATTCGTATACTTTGTCCAATGATGTATTTGTTTTAGGTTATTATAAGATTCCTTGTGGTTTGGTTCCATATCTCTTGAGATGTGATAAAATGGATTTAATGAATATATATAAGTTAATATGGTTCATAGTATTCAAAATTATTCATAAATATGAATGATTTATATAGTATAGGTTTTCTTCTTATATGGTTAGTTCATTTAGGAATGTTTTCTAACCATGAGGAAGTTACATGGTTTTATTTAATGTTAAGAGTATTTAACAATTATAGAATAATATATATAAATATTTATATTATTATTAGTTAAAAAAATAATTTAATTTAAACTAACCATGATTGTTTTGGTGTAAAATGAAATTCATCATTTATAGGGGCGGTGAACCGAACAGAATATGAACAACGTTTTCATTTTTGAATCAATTGAGGGGAGTGTATAAAATAGATACTTCACAAAATTAATTTCCTATCAATATATTTAGGATACTAATGTTAATATGTAATTTTTGGTTGAATTCATATGAGGGGTTAGAATAAGAAATGTGTCAAAAGTTACTTAGTTTATAATTTTTCCTCTTTCTTTGGGAGTCTCACCTTAGCTACCCCTTAAGGATCGCCGGGATGATATTTTGGTAAGAACTCAAATATTTTGATCCAACGAGTATATTTTTGGAAAGAAATGGGATGATTTTAGACTATCTTCGTGGCACAAAATGTGTCATGAGAGATGGTTGTATTTATAAGGGTGTAGAGTGGTGTTTTTTAATATAATATTTATTAGATAATTTTTATTCCAGGGCTTAAATACAGATGAATATTGTGACTAAATATAGTAATTGGTGTATATAGATTAATTATAATAGCTTCTTAAATCACTAATTTTAATATAAATCATGTATTTAACTTATAATTTTAATTATAATTTTTTATATATTACTATTCTCTAAGAAATCCACATAAAAAACATAATTTTTTTCCCAAGATAATTTTTATGTCATGATTCCAAAATGAAATAAATTTCAACTAAATAATTATCTTTATATGCAAAATTTAATATTAAAATAAAATATTTAATTATTAAAAAATAGTTTTCATGATACTATCATATTTCAAACACCTAGGAAATATAATGATGTTTTCAAGAAATTGTATTATCATATTTATAAAAATATATATTTCATTTGTGAAATAATTTGATTAATGCTAAATATTTTTTAAAACTTTCAAACATATCATAAAAAATTATTTTAACATTGATTAATCATAAATGTTTTTTCGAAAGTATAATTATGATTTTATTGTATCAAGAATTTATTTTATAACATTCAACTCTAAATTAATTATATTATGATGAAAACTCATTACATTATTTCTTAAATATTATCTTACAATTCCACATGTCATTCCAAATGTCTTAATGGTCGTATTTATATTCCAATAGTCGGATTACTATTCCTAATGTCACATAATAGTCAAATTTCAATTATCAAGTAAAGGTTTGATCCTTATGGTCATATTTCCCATTACACATTATATATACTCCACCATTATAATACTATATCATTAACTACTTTTATTATGAGTTTCTATGATTCCATTAATAATGTAAGTTATATTCTTAATTCATCTCATTTTTTTACAATCTTTATAGAATGAGTGATCTTTATGGTAAAATTCATTTCAATGCAGTTTATATTAGTATATTCATTATTCATTTTTTATCTCTATATTATAGTGACCCTATCCATTTTACCTATAAAATTACATGATTTTATGCATAATTATACATCAGTGTACAATCCAAGGATCATTATGTCAAGTGTCTTGGATGACTAGGTCTATAAAACATAAGACATGGGGCTAAAAAACATCATTATTTAATCTCCATTGAGAGATCATAAAATTCGTTGAGCCCATACATATGAATTTCATACCATGGGGAACACATGAACAAAGGGATGAGCAAAAATCCCATTATGGGAATGAACATAAGAATAGAGCTTAGACACATGAGTTAGGAGTCATGACATAATGATATTAAAATCATGGAACATATGAAATCATATCATATAAATATGGGATCATATAAATGTGTAAGAATCATGAATAATTTCTTTAGTATGGGTCAAGTCTAACTGTAAATCCCATTTCCCATATTAGTACGAGTCAAGGCTAACCGCCAATCCCGGTTCCCATTGTTGTATAGGTCAAGGCTAACTACCAATCACATTTCATATAGTATCTCATTATACATTAGATTATTGAATGCATTGGAGTGTTATATGGGAAAAAATCATATATTTCATGAATATGTTTCCCACATATAGAATCAAACTTAATTAACCTTACATAAACATAAGTGTTACACATGGAAAGAATTGGGTACCATAGTCAAGACATAAAGCATAACCAATGGGAATATCATGAAAGTGTCCATGAAATAATGTAATTAGAACATAAATGGACATTAATTAGGTAAAATAGGAATATAAAATGGAAATTTATTTCAAATATAAGTGGAAACATTTAAGAAATGTAATTGAAAAATTTTAGCATTAAAACATTTTTGTGCGGTTTTAAGGAGAAAACAATAGAAATTTTAAAATAGAAAAGTGTACACTCTTTCATATAAATATAGAATTGAACAAAGATTTTTTATATAAAAATAATGATTATATAAATAAAATGGTTTCTTGAAACAGAGGATTGAGTGCATTTGAAATTGGGTAAAAATTCAGGAAGTTCCATTAAAACAAGTTTACTTATTGGAAAGTACTAAGGAGGGAATCTTTTAAAAACATGTATTTCCCAAAATGAGAGTGATGAAATTTATTGATAAATTATTTTTTGTACAGTGACACATATTTTAGAATATTTACATAAAGAGTTATGATAACTCCATTTTTTCTTAAATAATGTAAAGGAAACCTTAATGAACAAAGGATGTTGGGGTTGAATTCGTTACTATGTATCGGCATGGTGTCAGGTGTACCTAAGAGGGTATGATGAGAGAGAACCGGGGTTTATCATCACTTATACATCATTAATTAAGTATTTGGGATGTTATAAATCATACCCCACCATTTGGTATTACACATAAAATGTAATAGAATAGAGTACATCGTGAATAAGAGTGAAATAGAGATGATCCCTTAAAAAAATCTAGTAGTTTTCCCAACTTTTTATTAATGACCTGTATAAAAAATTTAGGCTTATTAATTAATAATTAAACAATCTCCTCCATATGTAATTGATTTATTATTACCTTTTTATGTTCATTCATGTTTTTTAGTGGGTTAATTTGTTCAATTTAATTGTTTGGGACCATTTGTTTTCTTGGTTTTCAAGATTGGTCTACATATTTTCATGTTCGGATAAACATGTATGATTGTTGTGGTTTTCCAGAAATTAAGTTATATGATATTATTGAAAATAGAGGAGATTAATGGTTATATAAATTCATTTGGTTATTATAAGTGAAGATGAATTATTATATAAAACCATAGTGATAACTATTTTGGTTAATCGACAGGATTGATTTCAACGAACATGTTTTTCATTATAACATAATATGATTTGTACAAAAGGACTACAAAAACTTAACTTTGATATATTAAATATATAATAATCCAGTTCAACCATAACTCAAATGGTTTTGTGACCATAGTTAAATATGATAATTGAAACTTACAAACTGTTGTCCTTTAATATGCTAAATTAAGATATTTCAAATGGTGTTTTCATTTCGTTCAAATAAAAGATTAAGAAAGAAGAGAAGATAATGAAGTATCCCATTAGAATAACATATTTATAGTAAATTTATGTTACTATAGTTATCATACCAATTTTGTGAATGGAGTTGTGGAAGGAAACAAAAAATAAATGAACTTAAATGAAATGAATGAATTTGAAAGAGAAAATTACCTCTCTAGTCTACCTCATTTGAGAACTTCTTATAGAGAAAGGTTTTGGTATTTTTAAGAGTCTAGAAGATTGTATACATGTGTAAGGAGCTTTTAGAGTTATTTGGTAAGAATATTTAAAAGTAAAAAGGATTTAGGGGAGTGATGAGAAGAGGAAGTGAGGGGGGGGGGTATTTTGGAGGAGAGAAGGGTTTTCATAATTATTTAATCATTACATTATTAATTTCTCTCATGAACAAAAATAGTGATGATTACATGGAGAAAATATTAAATGGGTCTTGTGAATTCGAACCAAGTGTGGTGAAATCATCCATGATGCTTGGAATAGTGTATTTAGCTTATAATGTATGTAAACGGTAAATTGTCGTATTTTAGTATTCATCAAAAATTCATGTATTTCAGAAAAATCTAAAAAATTCAACCTAACTATTTTTGACATGTAGATTACGAAAATGATATCCATTTTTAGAAATTAATTTTCTAAATATGTTTACATTAATATTTAATTAGAATCATAATTTATTGTTAAAAACATAGTTTTAAAACAAACAATTACTTATTCTAAAATATAGGTACTCCATAATTTCACTCAAATCTTATTTATACACTATCTTAGGTAAGGATACAACTAATTAGGGTATATAAATATTAATAAGGGTTTGTTACGATTCATAAGAGTAGGATACAATTGACCAAAAAATATGTTTTTCTTATCAGACTCCAAATAACACACTAATCGCAACTATGTTTGTCATATTTTTGAAATTCCAAGCATAGAGGTGACAAAATTAGGATTAACGGTCAAATAGAAATTAGTAGTACATTAAATTGTGATTTCATGTAATTATATGAAATATTTATAAGAAAGAGATTTACATTGATAAAACATTGAGTCATCACATTCTTCCCCCCTTATTAAATTTCTTCCTTGAAATTTTGTTTTACATTCAAGGCCATAAAAATGTGTCGGTACTTTTCCTTTATTTCCTCCCCTAGTTCCCATGTTGAATCATTATACATAGGGTTCCACCATAGTACCTTGACCCGGTGAGTATTATTCTTACATAGAACTTTATCTCTATGATCCTAGATCTGCAATGGTTACTCCTCATAAGAAATATCATCTACAAACAATACCACCTATAAAGAGAGTACATGTCACAAACCGAATCTGGTCACCATCAAAATTGGCACCGAACTAGACCACGACAAGGCCCGAAGGGTGTTCCCAATACCCATGGGATGTCACAAGTGACCAGGTATCATAAAATGATGTTTGGGAACAATTTACCCGAGTTTATAAACATTATACAACAAACAAACTTAATAAAATGAATCTGGATTTTTTTAACTAAAACCATATTTTACAAAATTCAGAACTGAATTACATGTTTTAAAACAACTCAACAAGTCTATAAAAAAAGTACAAAATCAAAATTAAACAGCCAAATAACCCTCATGGAAAGGGGAACTTCCCTCAAGCCATCTCCACAAAACATCACCCCCAAGGACATGCTAGAAACCCGAACCACCAGAACTAAAAACTGTAACCAAACCTGCAAGAACAAAATAAAAAATTCTACTTACACCCATGGGTGTAAGTAGGGTGTGATCCAATTCCTAGTAGGATACCACTACTAAGATATTCTATGTGATAAACATTTAAAGACAAAAATCTTGCAAGTTTTCATAAACAAAAAATTCTAGTTACAATTTCTAAAAGATTAAACTAAAAAAATTAAAACAGTTTTCAAGTGGGATATCATTAAGAATAAACACTTTAAAAAAAATAATGTCAACACTATTGAATTTTACAGCCAACTATTCGGTATGCTGAAGGTAATCACAAAGTAACTAACGAGATCAATCCATTGGAAATAACTCCTAGGCACTAGCTCGTTGTGGGTCCCAGGTACCACGTATCTCGGTGAGAGTAACCATCACAATATCTGTTCTCGTGCCCGAGCCACTAGTGGGGAACATACACATAACCTAGTGGTCTATAATAATCATCATCATAGATCAGTTAGAGTTGTAAGCATCAATCATGCTAATTGAAACTAAGGCCAAACCCCACGGATTCACTAGCGTACTAGTACAAGTCCACCCACCTAGATACTCGGGTTTTCCCCTTGTGCTCAGACAAGTTCAACAAGTCAATAAATCTAATTTGGATATGAAAATATCATTTTCACAGCACAAGTTCAACAAACTACCCACATGTATTCCACACAGGTCTAAGAATACACTTTTTCATTCAAATGAATTTTGAAATCATACTCACACGAAAAATAGACCACAACACATTTTTCACATCTTTCACAATTCATCAAATCCATTAACAATTTTATAAAAAATTTCCCAATATTATAAAGATCAAATAACAGCCCACTCACATGTTACATAATACCCGTTTCATAAACAATGTCCATTTTTCACATCACACTCATGCAAAACAGCCCGAAAACACGTTTCTCACCCACATCCCAATTTCATAAATCACCTCGACAAATTACAAAACATTACCAAAATGTTTTACAAAATAACTGACCACTTTATGTTTCAAAATCTAATTTTAGGAACATACTATCACCAAAACAGTAAAAAATCAACCATTTCACACTTTGTGTAACTCATTAAATCATTTACAATTTTCATAAAACCAACCTAAGAGGTGCAACCATGGTTTTCATACAAAACCCATTTCAAAACCCTAATTCAAGACCAAAACAATTCCAATAAAAATGAAAAGAAGAATTGGAAGCCCTAAAAACATTTATTAAACCACCCCCATGTTTTATACAAGTACCTCAAAAAATACAACAAAGGGTAAACATGAAAAACATATGTTTTCACAAATCATGTTCAAGAAGTACAACATGGTTTCACA
The DNA here is from genome assembly GCA_963277665.1 of Viscum album. Taxonomy (NCBI): domain Eukaryota; kingdom Viridiplantae; phylum Streptophyta; class Magnoliopsida; order Santalales; family Viscaceae; genus Viscum; species Viscum album. Next base: position 1,322,757,092 of record OY728127.1, on the reverse strand, counting down.
CATTAAAACCATTCAAAAACCCCATTAAACGGCCCACATGACATTAAGTCATTAAAAAACTATAATTTTCAGCCCCTTTCAACACTAATAAATCACTTTCATATGTTATAAAATACACCCAAACATTTTCACAAGAGGAACGCAGGAAAAACATCCAATTCCAAGAAAAAAATGAAACTACAAAATTAAAAACTTAACCAAATCCATAAAAAATAGTTTTTCCACAAAAAAATAGATATGAAATACACTAAATTAATAAAACAAGAAATCTAACTAATAATAAAATGGTTATACATGGAATCACCTATCTTTTATGTCGAAACACTCAAAACATGGTGCGAAACATAAACCATACCACCGCCGCACCTCAAGGAAGTGAAATCCAACCTAAAACCAGAATATTTCACACAAAAGACAAGATATCAAAAACTAGGATTTTACCCTAAATTATGAAAATTGGGAACCTTATGGATAAGGTATGAAACCCTAATCACATTGAATGTAACCTTAAGAAAATTGAAAGAAGAATGAAGAAGACCAACTTACTTGAGAGATCTTGTCGAAATAGCCTCACATACAGCAGTAGATGAATTTGAAAACCGCTGAAAATTTAAGGAATGTTCGAACAAGGATAATGAGACCATATAGAAATTTGAATGGGGGAAAATAGTGATAATTAAAGGAGTTATGAAGGAAACAAATTACCTTTATAAATCTTCCCGAATTGAGAATGCTTAGGAAGTTTTGACATGTTATGCAAAGCAAACGAGCTCCAAAGAGGGGGATAAGAGATTTGGGTCATGACTAGATTCTGTGGACTCATGTTAGAGGTGGAATTGCCAGAAAATAGTTAAAATTCAACATGTTATTAAAAAATGTTTTTTTAACTAGAAATGGGCTTTCGGGGTGGCCCAACTCTTTCAATAAAAATCCAGATCCATCATGATTATGGATTTGTAATGGAATAAAATTTAAATGGTGTTGTTAATAGGTCAAGGGAGGAAAAGTAGGAATTGGAATGGATGAAAAATGTTTAAAAATGTTTTATTTATAAAAGAAACCAAATTTATTTTTAAATATTGAATTGAGCTCACAGTTTGGCCCAATTCATAAAAACACAACCATTCATCCATAAAATATTGGGAAACCTCCAAAAAAATCATGAATGGAAAATAAATTAAAATTAACTTTAAAATAAGTTATTTATGTGATAATTCTATCCACCATGAAAACATTTCACCCCATAAAGTCACAGCAAGGTCAATGCATCAACCAAACCCAACTAAGAAACCAAGAGGTACTCTCGTGCCAGGTTTCGCCCCCAAAGGTCAAAACACCTGTAGTGATCAATTAAGGAAGGATTACTCTCACAACCAAAACTTACTCCACTTCCCTAAAATGTTCAATCACATTCATACTTTATCCCTAAATAAAACTCTTCTAACATTATCCGAACAAGACACAAGTAATTCCCCAAACGAACAACAACTTCAAACAAGGTTACACTTACCTTACTTGAACTAAACCATTGGGCACTCTCCAGTCTCAATATTTACCCAAGGAATACATAGGAATCTTGATAGCCCCGAATGAGACTACCTACAGCCAATCCAAGACCATGGATAAATCTGAGTTAATGGTATAGGGGAACAAAAATAGGCTCCCCAGTATAAGAGACAACCAATATTATTCTCAAGGCAGAATCAAGACACTAACTGGGGAAGGCCTGAACGGACTCCCTAGTAAAAAGGGTATAATTCCATTCAAATTTTATGAAGGAATGTACATCAGAATCATAGTGGATCTTCCCACCATAATAACTAAACATAATAACAGACCGGTATGGGCAAACATAGAATGACCCAAAAAAATTTAATGATTTGAGAAGGGTGCAGGGTTAGTCCACATGGTTTGGGAAACCGTGCACTAACTTTGAAGATCATTATTTCTACATGGCTTACTGGAACACAGTCACAACTAATCGTGCACAATCTATGTCTTCAACACATCTATCTAAATTTCCAACCATTCTATAATGACTCAATGAAACTAAGGGGGGGGGAGAATGACATTAGGTGATGACATGGGTACAAGTCCCTCCACCTATTTCCATCGAATGGGAACAACAGAAGAAGAATGGTGAAGCCACAGGTTTAAAATATTCTTATCTTTCATACTGAGGATAGGACTTTGTACAAGGGTATAAATGACCCTGGGATTTCCCCTGACTACGAGCCAGCTTCTCTCCGAGACCTATGGATGGAGGTCCAATGATTGAAGCATCTTCGGCCTTGCAGTTAGGCTTTGGAAACCCACTGAATGTGAATTCTTCTTTCGGTGAAACTAAAAACAAAAATGCAATCCCTGATAAGTTTTCTAAGACATAACACATTCCAAACTCACTTTACGCTAACCGGTTATTTCACAGAAACAAGGGATTAGAAGATGCACACACAACAAGCCTTGTTTTTTCAGGTGAGAAACAATATAAATAAAGAACACCTATACTCACCTTCCTCTAAAATAGTATATTTTTATGTTTTTTCATAGGAGATAGTCTCCCAACATAACAGAGACTCTCAGATGGTTTCCAAAATTTCACCTCTATGGTCAATCGAGCACATGAAATCATAAGGCATCACCAGACATTACCACTGCGACTGATATAAACAATGCATGGAGAGGGACCTTATATAACATCCCCAAACAACATACAATTCTATAAAGTGGCCAAAATATCCTATTGTGACCATATTTCTCACACTAGTTGTTTAACATGAACTAAAGCTTCAAAGAAACTATGAAGAATCCAGAGGCCATCTTAGACACCATCGAGACACTCATCCACACTAACAACCCTGGACCACTTCCACCTTCGACGAATCACGAAACATAAGAAACTAAGGTCTATTTCATACTTCCACGAGCACTCTCCCACTACAAGAGGATAAAAACAATAATGTAATGTGTATAGACTCAATCTATAGATCTTGAGAAAAAAATGTTCCTTATAATGATCAACTAGAGGATTACCCAATGGAGAAACAATCCAGGTTGCACTTCAGTTATGTATCGACCCTTAATGGGGGCATACCTTATCTAACAAGAGAACCCAAGGACCCAAACAAGCTGGTATATTGGTCAAAAAGTGCCACAAACCAGATCCGAACACATGAAGGGAACCACCATAATGGTGTCCCAAAACATATCTCAGAGGTGACTACTAACCTGTCCTTCTACCCAGCTTACCAACCAAACACAAACCCAAAACACAGCTCGAACATGAGGGGTTCTTGGACTCAAAACATCCCAAAAACATAAAAATTTACCAAAAAACACATAATATAAACCATCCAAATGAATTCATCAAGAAATCATGTTTTTATTTAAAAATATTTCTTTTAAAACAAACGGTTCAGCAGTTAGTGCATCCACCAATGGTACCTCATGGGCCTTACACATGCATGTTTCTATGACACACCAGACACCCTCCCCATATCCATCCTGACACTCATCCAGCTGTGACATCAACCATCCATCATCCCATATAAACCAATGCATGTGGTTTCTCATGAAAACACCAATGGTTAAAACAATAATTATTTCCACTTTTCAAAACCAAAACGGTCAACAAACACATCATTTTTCTTAGAACCGCTAACCACGTGATCAAAATACCAACTAAAATGTTACAAAACTTTTCATAAAGACCAATTTTTTTTAGAATAAATCACTTTAAATATATTCAAATCAATTAAAAAACATATCATTACATTAGAACACCCTTTTGTTGATTAGAAAACTCTATTGGAAACACTTTTTAAAACCAACTTCAATATAGTTCTTGCTTTCAAAAGAGGGGAAAGCACACCATTTTCCATTTCAAAACAATTCTGAAAATTAAGTTCCACCATTTCATAAAACAAAACATTCCCTCTTTATTTTAAAATCTTTTCACAAAAAATTTACGCTTCATAAAACCAAGTCACTTTAAAACCAAAGTTCCAATATTTAAAAACTAAAGCAAAAAACAATACAAGAGGAAACTAGTTTCCATGGGTGACTTGTAAATATGGTTGGCGGCCATATTAAAATCACTTCACTATCACAGAGAGTGGTCTTGGAAATATCCCCAGCTTCACATGGCTTTCCAAGCCCGACAAGCTCATGGAGACCATTGACCCAACTTTTTTTCATTTCCCCTAATCATCATCAATCAATAAAACCAAAGGACTTAGATAAATCCCGACTTATCCTAGAATCATGAATCCTATCATGACTTGTGGTGATCAGTCACACTACTCATAACTGGAATATCATGTCCCAAAAATCCTAACTCTAGACTTTCCCAATTCTTCCCCAAATAACATGACCCAAACAGTTAACCTGAACCTCCTCTGATACAATTTTGTCACAAACTGAATCTAGTCCCCATCAAAACCGGCACCAGACCTAGCCCGCGACAAGTCCTGAAAGGCATTCCTGATCCCCATGGGCTGGAAAAAGAGCCCGGGTATCATAAAATGATGTTTGGGAATGATTTACACAAGTTTATAAACATTAAACAACAAACAATCTCATTAAAATGAATCATAATTTTTCAACTAAAACCATCTTTTACAAAATTCAGAACTGAATTACATGTTTTAAAATAACTCAACAAGACTATAAAAAAGGTAAAAAATCAAAATGAAATAGCCCAAGAACCCTCATGGAAAGGGGAACCTCCCTCAAGCCATCTCCACAAGACTTCACCACCAAGGACCTTCTAGAAACCCGAACTACTAGAACTAAAAACTATATCCAAACCTACAACAACAAAATAAAAAAGTCTGCATACACCCAAGGGTGTATATAGGGTGTGAGACAATTCCAAGTAGGATACCACCACTAAGAGATTCCATGTGATAAACATTCAAGGACAAAAATATTGCAGGTTTTCATAAACAAAAAATGCTACTTACAATTTCTTAAATATTAAACTAAAAAAAATTAAAACAGTTTTCAAGTGGGCTGTCATTAAGAATCAACACTTTTAAAAAAAATATTGTCAACACTACTGAATTTTCCAGCCAACCATTCTGTATGCTGATGGTAATCACAAAGTAACTAATGAGCACTTGAAATGGGAAATAACCCCAAGGCACTAGCTCGTTGTGGGTCCCAGGTACCTCGTATCTCAGTGAGAGTAACCATCACAATATATGTTCTCGTGCACGAGCCATTAGCAGGGAACATACCCATAACCTAGTGGTAACCAACCATCATCATCATAGTTTATTTAGATTTGTATGTTTCAATATTTCTAAGTGAAACTAAGGCCAAACCAAATGGATTCACTAGCATTCTAGTACAAGTCCACCCACTTAGATACCTGGGATTTTCCCTTGTGCTCAGACAAGTTCAACAAGTCAATAAATATACATTGGATATGAAAATATCATTTTCACATCACAAGTTCACAAAACTTCCCACATGTATTCCACACAAGTCTAAAAATCCACTTTTTCATTCAAATTAATTTTCAAATCATACTCACACAAAAAGTATCCCACAACACATTTTCCACATCTTTCACAATTCAACAAATCCATTAAAAATTTTATAAAATCTTTCCCCAGATGCTAAACATAACATCACATCCCACTCACATGTTACATAATACCGTTTTCATAAACAAATTCCATTTTTCACATCACACTCTTGAAAAATAGCCCAAAAACACGTTTCGCACCCACATCCCAATTTCCTAAATCACCTCGACAAATTACAAAACATTACCAAAATATTTTACAAAATAACTAACAACTTTATGTTTTAAAAACTCATTTTAGGAACATTCTATCACCAAAACAGTACATAATCAACCATTTCACACTTTGTGTAACTCATTAAATCATTTACAATTTTCATAAAACCAACCTAAGAGGTGAAACCATGGTTTGCATACAAAACCCATTTCAAAACCCTAATTTGTAACGCCCCGACCCCAGTTACCCAGAGTCGGTGCATTATTACATAACATTGGCATGATCACGAAAGATCAAGTATCGAAAGACCGATTAGTTTAGTAGCCTTGGAAACACTAGATACATTCATAAATCTTACATTACATCATAAAAATGAAAACTACAATAACATGGTCTCCCTAGTCCACACTCATATCCTCACTGACTATCCTTGCAAGTCAGTCATAATACACCTATTCACATCCTGGGAAAAATAAAACATTGAAAGGGGTGAGCTCAAATGCTCCGTAAGGATAACAATATAGCGGAAACTTTCATAAGAAAACATAAGCATTTAAGGCAATTTATAACTAAAACAAAAGCCTTATTGAACTTGAACTTCAGCATAATATGGAAAAAGTAAAATAAAATGATTCCATTACTTACTCACATGGATATTCTACTAGACGAATAATCACATGAAATATCAATAACCACTTTCATAATGAGGGAATGTATATTGCCAGACATTCTGAAACATTTTGTCAAGGCCTCGGCCAAGACATCTAAAATGATTAAGGCCTCAGCCAAAACCATAAATCAAATTGGGAAAGGGCCTCAGCCAATTCCACATCTATTTGTCTCATGAGACCTACCGATGCATCGAGGAGCTATAGCGGGCTCCACCCGTCACATATTAAGTCCAATACATTCCTCATATGAATAGGTTTAAACATAACATAAATATTCGTATTAAAACTAGCATACGAAATGTCAAAAATTTCTCCATAAACTATGGATGGTATAAAAATAACACATCCACAGTCAAATATTTCACAAAATGCTCAATGTAAGTTTTGTATCATAAATCAATTTCAATTAAACTTAAAACCCATCAAAGGATGTTGACATAAATGAAATCAAAGCTATTTGAGAGAAATATCTCTCCTTTTTGAAATCATTTAAAAGTCCCATAATTATAAAATAATACATTTACTTTGAAAATATACTTATAAGCTTGTTAGGGAAGCTTCGATGAAGTTATAATGGCAGAAAATAGCCGCACCCGCCGTATAAGTTAAAAAAACATTCTTACCTTAAATTTGTCAAACAGGTCAAAAAGTACATTGTTTGGAAAATGATGGTAAGATTACTTTAAAAAACATATAAGGGTATAAATGACTTTAACCCATTTTCCATTTAATAGTAAAAATGTTTTGAAAGACATTTTTAAGAAACATGGATGTGGATGATAACGAGGTCCCAGTAGATAATTATGTATAAACAACCTTGGATAATGAAGAGGTTGTGAAGTAAACCCTTACCTCGTGTCCGACTTGACTCAACCATTCTTTAACCTCCTGAATAATAAAATAGAGTTAATATCTACCTTATTAAGAACCATTTTCAATTTCATTATCCTTTTATATCACTTATTACAATGATATGAATATTCTGTAATTATTTAAGTTAATAACGGTCGTTTTGTCGATCTTAGGTACTTGAGTCAAAAATAATCTTCTTATAATTACAAGTTGTTCATGTGGTTAAATATCCATTATATCCAGAATTATATTCATTATTTAGATATCATATATATCATATATATACATTATATACATTCATTTATAATATTACGTAACATTTAGAGGTAAGAAATGAAATGCACCGTTCATGGAGACGGTAAGCCGTACGTACACATGAACACTACTTTCATTTCTATTTCATATTTAATGGAATGAAATCATAATGATATAAATGTATAATATAATTACAGTATAATATAGCATATAATATCATTTACTCCATCCTTTATACATCCCACATATGGCATTAATGATTCACATCACTTTGAGGGGGCAGTAGTCCGCACTTCCTAAAATGAAATTATCGCGTTTACCCATAATGGAAATCATAAAGTATGCCATAAATGAGAAATAAATAAGCATAAGTAAAACATAAACATATTATATATCATATATAAATATAGTGTCATCTTAATGGCCACCTTTGAAGGTGTTATATGAGTGTTGAACAATCATCGTTTCGTGTGGCAGAAATTCTCCATCCACAGAAACAGTATGTTCTTTAACCATTAGATGTAGTTGTGTGTAAGTGTAGCTCGAATACTTATTATAACAACATCCTAGTATATTTAGGATACTGGTGTTGTTACAAAAGAAATGAATGAATAGAGTGTATGGGGTTGGAGATGCAAAATAAAACAAAATAACATAAGAGAAAACATTACCTTTAAACCGGGGAACACTTTTTGATTTGATCCAAAGGCTTCCTTGGGAAGTGTTCTGCCCAAATTGAGGCTTATAGGAGTAAGGGGGAAGTTGGTAGAGTATTTTGGCAGAGGTTGGCCGAGCCAAATGGCTTGAAAGTGTGAATGAGGTGGTAGAGGTGGGGGCCTTTTATAAGTGGAGAGGAGGGGCACTCTTGGAAAGTAAGGAAAGTTTACATTATTATACAATGATTTTCAGATTCTAAAGGTCCCAAACATAAATAATTCGTGGATAAGGTGATAAGGGTTCTAAAGCTACCCATCCAATAGTCTTTGGACAAGTTTAAGCCTTGGATTTTACATTATCTTTTCATTTTATTAAAATCGTTAAATAATGAGGTTATCGCTGCATCATAATGATGTCATAAATAATTTAATTTATTTAATGTCTAAAAATAATAAAACAAATACTATGATGTAGGAAATCTTTTTAGATTTCCAATTAATATTTATAGTCAAAAATATGACTTGTATAACCCCATGTAAAAATTGTTTTAGTAAAACATTTCATGTTTGTGTCATTTTTTACTCTAACATTAAATAAATGGTATTTATGTCATTTTTCAACTAAAGTGGCTCCATGGGGTCCCCAAGTTTACCCATGGATTTTCTTGGTAGGAAATTACTCATCCAATAGGGGTAGGACAAGTGTAAGGGTATTTTCATATTTTTATAATATCATTTTTACCTTAAATTTCACTAATTACCTTTAATCGCGATTAATTAAACATAAAAGTTACTATTCACCAAAAATTATTTTAATCCCATTAAACCAAATTTTACATCCTAATGACAACCATGTATGTCTTATTTTTTAAATTCAAAAAACAGAAGTGGTAATGTTTCATTTAAACGAAAAATCAGTTATTTAACTACCACTTAGTGGTTTCACTATTCATCAAAAATTGAAGTTTTTCAGAACAATGCCAAAATTTCACCCTAAGCTATAATTCATATTCCGAATTCAAAAATGATGTATATTTTATGAAATTCAAAAAATATAAGTTGCATTAATTAATTTTATAATTAATTCCCATTGTCACAACAAATAGCGTGTTTTTAAGAAACAATATATATCAAAAGATTGACAATTGTTTATGTCCAATTTCAAAGTGAAATTAATTCTAATGAACACCATTGGATAAAATGGTAAAAATATATTATAATTATACTTTAAAACCACTCAATAGTATAATTTATCACTATAAATTATTTTGATCAAAAAAGTTGTTTTAAGTATTTTTCACTATTCATAGAAAATTGGAAGTTCTCAGAAAATTACAAAAAATTCAACATAGGCTAATTTAGATATTACGTATACAAAAATGAAGTCCATTTTGAAATATAAAATTTCTATAAATTTAAAAAGTGGTTATTACTATTCATAACGGCTACTTTGATTAGTCGTGGTGTGTTAGAATTCGAAGTTGCGTACAACACACGCTACTGTATTATTCAAAGAGAAGTGTACCGTGGAAGGTTGGGGTGTTACATTCTCTCCTCCTTCAATAAATTGCGTCCTCGCAATTTGAAATTTTTCTTTGAAAATAAAAGGTTGAAAACAGAAAATACCTTTGTGGAAAACCCACATCGGAAATAAGGTTAATAAAATTTAGCCTTAATAAGAGGGAAATGGAAATAAGAAAGTCACCACCAAATTATGATCTCGATAAGGTGAACATTGGTGGCAATTAGAGACATATAATTGGAGGAAAAACGTAAATATTTGTAGGGAGTGATTGAGGTCATCAATTACAAACAAGTGTAAAATTGAGGGCCTCAAAGCCTTCAATCTATGTTGATTTAAAATATAAACAGTTCAACAAGACATAAGGTATTAAGATAACACATTTTTTGTTTTAATATCCCTTTATTATAGTTTAAGAATTAATTTATTCATATAATAAGAGATAGGTATATATATATTTATGCTTGACAAGTAGAGTTTCAACCTTCAACTAATTTCTACCACAAACCCATCTTTCACTCCAAATGGTAATAGAACTCAAAAATATTCTATTTATCCTAATTGTACAAGGTTATAAATATAACCACATAACATTTAGATTAGGAAAAATATTTTGTAATAACCAGGAACTTCCTATATGCTAGTGGTAGGTAATAAAGACCTGTCGCACAATGGTTGTGGGTTCGATTCCTGCAGCTTTGTTTGATGCGACGGGTTATGCCCCACCCTGCAGGTTGTCCTTTTCCTAAAAATATAGTATTATAGTATTCCAAAAATAATCTTCATAAATTTTTTAACCTTAAAAAATACTATCCAAAGTTCAACTTAATCCATTCCAACCTTTATAGTTATCCCAAATACCTCTGTCCAGACTTTCTCTAAAAGGTCTCTAAATTCCAAAATCAATTGTAACATCAGATTACCAAAACAAAGTAAAGTTTCTCTTATTGTCACATACTAAAAATATGATTTCCTTCATCATATTAAAACCTTAATGATAACAACAAGTACTGCAGTACAATCCTTATATATATCACATTATTTTTATAACCAGAATATAATCCTTGAGTCGAAAAGCACCAATACATTAATTATTCCGCTTCAACTGTAGTAACATCATAAGATTGTCCTTGATCCCTTAGCCTTTTATAAGGTAAGTTTCCCTGACTCTTAGGACATTAATTTGCATAATTCCCCATTTCTCTACAATTGTAGCATTCAACATTGATAGCCTCTTTCTTTCCCTTGCAATCACGAGCCTGGTGACCGTTTTCTCCACATTTATAACAATCTTACATTCCTTTTAGGCAAGCACCGGGGTGATTCTTCCCACAATTATCACATAATGGAAAATCCTTCTTTCCCTTTTCCCTTTATCCGTCTCTTGTTCCACCGTTCTCTTCTTCTCTTGCTTTACTTTGTTGTCATAAGACTTAGAGAATTCCTTTTCTGTCTTGATAGCACACGAGACAATATCTTCGTACGATGAGAAGGATTGTGATACTAAAGCTCGAGAGAGAAATGGTTTTAACCCATCAAAGAAACGATCAATCTTACTTCTTGGGTTATGTATATAATCTGAAGCATGCCTCGCTAACCTTGTAAAGTTAGCCTCATACTTTGCGACATTCTCATCCTCCTTCTGCCTGACACTCAGAAATTGCCTTTCTATATCTTCTCGATGGTCACGAGGAAAGTATTTTTCTAAGAAAATCTCTTTGAACTCCCTCCATTCCATATTCGATACATCATCATATTCCTTTGTGTTTTGAATTAGTGACCACCATTGATCAACATCTCCAGTGAGGCGGTAAACTGCCATGATAACCTTCTCCCTTTCGCTACTCCCTAAGGCATGGAATATTTTCCCTAATGAGTTTATCCATTGCTCAGCTACTAATGGATTTGTACCCCCATTAAATGTTGGTGGTTGTTTCCTTAGGAACCGGTCTAACATTGATCATCCACGTTGCGGATCAGGGTGCTCCATACGAGTAAGGTTTTTATTCATAACTTGAGTGAGTTGTCCCAGTATGGTAATAAGTTGATCAGCACCAGCTGTATCTCCAAATCCACAATAATTATCTTGATTAGGAGGGAAATCCCTACACGGAGTGCGTGCATTGATACGGTTTCCATTCCTTCCACTAGGCGCAATTTCTAAATAATGGCATAAAATGGATTAGTTTATGAATCAAAATACATAATTCCATACCTGTAAAACACTTAACATAAATTGAACTAATTATGGATATAATCCATAATTATAAAAATGTTTTCTTTGAGGAAGTATATACTCGTAACCCTTCATAGTGGTTTGTAATGAAAATGGGAATTATCCTAAGCATATCCCCCGGGAGTGTCGTAACCAAGAGTGCAGCAAGGCCCGTTGTCGTGCACCAGTTCCCGTTCGAGTCTAGCTCAAAGTGGTGTTTTTGGGATTTAACCCTAGGTACATCTGTGCCAGAGCCGCCTCTACCTGCTCGTATCCAGACAGGGATGTATTTCTCGGAAAACTCACAAAATCTCTACAATACCAAAATTTTGAGGAAGTTCTTCTATACTAATCCTCAAAGTTCATCTTAGGTCTACGTGCTCTAATGAGAGTTTGTCTAAATCTAGCTTCCAAGGTTTGTACTAAACTTCCTCTGATACCAACTGTAACGCCCCGACCCCAGTTACCCAGAGTCGGTGCATTATTACATAACATTGGCATGATCACAAAAGATCAAGTCTCGAAAGACCGATTAGTTTATTAGCCTTGGAAACACTAGATACATTCATAAATCTTACATTACATCATAAAAATGAAAACTACAATAACATGGTCTCCCTCGTCCACACTAATATCCTCACTAACTATTCTTGTAAGTCAGTCATAATACACCTCTTCACATCCTTGGAAAAATAAAACATTGAAAGGGGTGAGCTCAAATGCTCTGTAAGGATAACAATATAGCGGAAACTTTCATAAGAAAACATAAGCATTTAAGGCAATGTATAACTAAAACAAAAGCCTTATTGAACTTGAACTTCAGCATAATATGGAAAAAGTAAAATAAAATAATGCGATTACGTACTCACATGGATATTCTACTAGACGAATAATCACATGAAATATCAATAACCACTTTCATAATGAGGGAATGTATAATGCCAGACATTCTGAAACATTTTGTCAAGGCCTCGGCCAAGACATCTAAAATGATTAAGGCCTCGGCCAAAACCATAAATCAAATTGGGAAAGGGCCTCGGCCAATTCCACATCTAGTTGTCTCATGAGACCTACTGATGCATCGAGGAGCTATAGCGGGCTCCACCCGTCACATATTAAGTCCAATACATTCCTCATATGAATAGGTTTAAACATAACATAAATATTCTTATTAAAAATAGCATATGAAATGTCAACAATTCCTCCATAAACTATGGATGGTATAAAAATAACACATCCACAGTCAAATATTTCACAAAATGTTCAATGGAAGTTTTGTATCATAAATCAATTTCAATTAAACTTAAAATCCATCAAAGGATGTTGACATAAATGAAATCAAAGCTATTTGAGAGAAATATCTCTCCTTTTTGAAATCATTTAAAAGTACCATAATTATAAAATAATACATTTACGTTGAAAATATTCTTATAATCTTGTTAGGGAAGCTTCAACGAAGTTATAATGGCGGAAAATAGCCGCACCCGCCGTATAATTTAAAAAAACATTCTTACCTTAAATTTGTCAAAAAGGTCAAAAAGTACATTTTTTGGAAAACGATGGTAAGATTCCTTTCAAAAACGTATAAGGGTATAAATTACTTTAACCCATTTTCCATTTAATAGTAAAAATGTTTTGAAAGACATTTTTAAGAAACATGGATGTGGATGATAACGAGGTCCCATTAGATAATTATGTATAAACAACCTTGGATAATGAAGAGGTTGTGAAGTAAACGATTACCTCATGTCCGACTTGACTCAACCGTTCTTTATCCTCCTGAATAATAAAATAGAGTTAATATCTACCCTATTAAGAACCATTTTCAATTTCATTATCCTTTTTATATCACTTATTACAATGATATGAACATTCTGTAATTATTTAAGTTAGTAACGGTCGTTTTGTCGATCTTAGGTACTTGAGTCAAAAATAAACTTCTTATAGTTACAAGTTGTTCATGTGGTGAAATATCCATTATATACAGAATTATATTCATCATGTAGATATCATATATATCATATATATACAGTATATACATTCATTTATAATATTACGTAACATTTAGAGGTAAGAAATGAAATGCACCGTTCATGGAGACGGTAAGCCGTACGTACGCATGAACACTACTTTCATTTCTATTTCGTATTTAATGAAATGAAATCATAATTATATAAATGTATAATATAATTACAGTATAATATATCATATAATATCATTTACTCCATCCTTTATATATCCCACATATGGCATTAACGATTCACATCACTTTGAGGAGGCGGTAGTCTGCACTTCCTAAAATGAAAATTTCGCGTTTACCCATAATGGAAATCATAAATTATGCCATAAATGAGAAATACAGAAGCATAAGTAAAACATAAACATATTATATATTATATATAAATATAGTGACATCTTAATGGCCACCTTTGAAGGTGTTATATGAGTGCTGAACAATCATCGTTTCGTGAGGCAGAAATTCGCCATCCACAGAAACAGTATGTTCTTTAACCATTAGATGTAGTTGTGTGTAAGTGTAGATCTAATATTTCTTATAAAAACATCATAGTATATTGAGGATACTGGTTTTGTTACAAAAGTAATGAATGAATAGATTTTATGGGGTTGGAGAAGCAAAATAAAACAAAATAACATAAGAGAAGACATTACCTATAAATCGGGTAACTCTTTTTGATTTGAGCCAAAGGCTTCCTTGGGAAGTGTTCTGACCAATGTGAGTCTTCTAGGAGTAAGGGGGGAAGTTGGGAGAGTATTTGGGAAGAGGTTGGCCGAGCCAAATGGCTTGAAAGTGTGAATGAGGTGGTAGAGGTGGGGGCCTTTTATAAGTGGAGAGGAGGGGCACTCTTGGAAAGTAAGGAATGTTTACATTATTATACAATGCTTTTCGGATTCTAAAGGTACCACACTTATATAATTCGTGGATAATGTGATAAGGGTTTGAAATCTACCCATCCAATAGTCTTTGGACAAGTGTAAGCCTTGGATTTTACATTATCTTTTCATTTTATTAAAATCGTTAAATAATGAGGTCATCACTGCATCATAATGATGTCATCAATAATTTAATTTATTTAATGTCTAAAAATTATAAAACAAATAATATGATGTAGTAAATCTTTTTAGCTTTCCAATTAATATTTATAGTCAAAAATATGACTTGTATAACCCCATGTAAAAATTGTTTTAGTAAAACATTTCATGTTTGTGTCATTTTTTTACTTTAACATTAAATAAAAGGTATTTATGTCATTTTCCAACAAAAGTGGGTCAATGGGGTCCCGAAGTTTACCCATGGATTTTCTTGGTCGTCCATTACTCATCCAATAGGGGTAGGACAAGTGTAAGGGTATTTTCATATTTTTATAATATCATTTTTACCTTAAATTTCACTGATTACCTTTAATCGCGATTAATTAAACATAAAAGTTACTATTCACCAAAAATTATTTTAATCCCATTGAACCACATTTTACATCCTAATGACAACCATGTATGTCAGATTTTTGAAATTCAAAACACATAAGTGGTAATATTTCATTTAAACGAAAAATCAGTTATTTAACTACCACTTAGTGGTTTCACTATTCATCAAAAATTGAAGTTTTTCAGAACAATGCCAAAATTTCACCCTAAGATATAATTGATATTCTGAATTCAAAAATGATGTCTATTTTATGAAATTCCAAAAATATAAGTTGCATTAATTAATTTTATAATTAATTCCCGCTGTCACAACAAATAGCGTGTTTTTAAGAAACAATATATATCAAAAGATTGACAATTGTTTATGTTCAATTTCAAAGTGAAATTAATTCTAATGAACACCATTGGATAAAATGGTAAAAATATATTATAATTATACTTTAAAACCACTCAATAGTATAATTTATCACTATAAATTATTTTGATCAAAAAAGTTGTTTTAAGTATTTTTCACTATTCATAGAAAATTGGAAGTTCTCAGAAAATTACAAAAAATTCAACATAGGCTAATTTCGATATTAAGAATACAAAAATGAAGTCCATTTTGAAATATAAAATTTATATAAATTTAAAAAGTGGTTATTACTATGCATAATGGCTACTTTGATTAGTCGTGGTGTGTTAGAATTCGAAGTTGCGTACAACACACGCTACTGTATTATTCAAAGAGAAGTGTACCATGGAAGCTTGGGGTGTTACATAATTCCACACCAAAACAATGCCAATAACAATAAAAAAGAAGAATTAGTATCCCTAAAAACATTTATTAAACCACCCCCATGTTTTATACAAATACCTCAAACAATACCACAAAGGGTACACATGAAAAACACATGTTTTCACAAATCACGTTTAAGAAGTACATCATGGTTTCACACATTAAAACCATTCAAAACCCCATTAAAAGGCCCACATGACATTAAGTCATTAACAAACTATAATTTTCAGCCCCTTTAAACACTAATAAATCATTTTCATATGTTAGGAAATAAACCCAAACATTTCCCCAAGATCCATGCATGAAAAGCACCCAATTCCAAGCAAAAATGAAACTACAAAATTAAACACTTAACCAAATCCTTCAAAAAATAGTTTTTTCACCACAAAAATAGATTTGAAACATAATAAATTATTAAACCAAGCAATATAACTCATAATATAATGGTTATACATGTAATCACCTACCTTTTATGTCGACACACTCAAAACATGGTGCGAAACATAAACCGAACCACCGCCGCACCTCAAGGACGTGAAATACAACCTAAAACCAGAATATTTCACATAATTGAAAAGATATAAAATCATAGGATTTAACCCTAACTTATGGACATTAGGAACCTTATAGATAAGGTATGAAACCCTAATCACATTGAATGTAACCCTAACCAAATTGAAAGAATAATGAAGAAGACCAACTTACTTGAGAGATCTTGTAGAAATCGCCTGACATACAGCAGTACATGAATTTGAAAACAGCCAAAAATTTAATTTAGGTTCGAAAAAGGATATTTAGAACATATACGAATTTGAATGGGGAAAAAAGAGTGAGAATTGAAGGAGTTATGAAGGAAACAAATTACCTTTATAAATCTTCCAGAATTGAGAAATATTAGGTAGTTTCGACATGTTCTACGAAGAAAAAAAGATCCAAAGAGGAGGAGAAGAGATTGGGGGGTTTCTAGGTTCAGTGGTCTCGGGTTAGAGGTGGAATCACTGAAAAATAGTTAAAATTGAATAAGTTATTAAACAAACAAAATGTTTTTTTAAAACTCGAAATGGACTTTCGGGGTGGCCCAACTCCTTAAATAAAAATCCAAATCCACCATGATTATGGATTTCTAATGGAACCAAATTTAAATGGTGGTTTTAATAGGTCATGGGTGGCCATGTAATAATTTTAATGGATGAAATTTTTTTTAAAAATGAATTATTTATAAAAGAAACAAAATTTAATTTTAAATCTAGAATTGGGCTCACGGTTTGTCCCAATTCATAAAAACTCAACCATTCATCCATAAAAGCTTGGGAAACCTCCAAAAAAATCAAGAAAGGTAAAAAAACTAAAATTAACTTTAAAATAAGTTATCTATGTGATAGTATATGTGGAGGATCTGGTTTTTACTTTTTTAAGAGGGATTCATGGAAGGCATCGTGTACTTTGGCAATGGTTGGTGGAAGTTCTAGCTGATATGCCACAACCTCGATAGGATCAAGAATCTCGAAGGGGAAGATGTACCTGGGACTTAGCATCCCGTTCTTTCCAAACCCAGTTACCTACTTCCACCATGTCTCCAACATTAAACTCGAGGCCTCATCGATGTCTATCTGCAAAAATATTCTAACGACTTTGGGCTACCTTGATATGCTACTGAATAGTTTTCACCGTCTACACCATTTCTTCGACCACTTCCAGTCCTAGCATCTTACGCTCACCAACTTCAACCCAACATGCCGATTTTTTTCATCTTTTCCCATAAACAGTTTCAAATGGTGGCAATTAGATGCTCAAGTGGAAATTGTTGTTATTAGTGAATTCAACTAGTGGAAAATGTTGGTCACTTCCTCCTTTTAAGTCCATAGGCCAGGCTCTCAACATATCTTTTATCGTATAAATAGTTCACTCTGATTTGCCATCATTTTGAGGATGATAGGACATATGGAAGTTCAGATTGGTGCTTAGAGAATGTTAGAGACTTTACTAGAAATTCATGTTGAATTTTGGATCAAGATCAAATACAATAAACAGTGATACTATATACCGTCTTACCAATTATTTTATGTATATCCGTGAAAGTTGATCCAATGATAATTCCTCTTGAATTGAAATAAAGTGGGATGTCATTATGAGGTGATCCACAACAACCCATAAATCATTGTTTCCTCTAGGTGTCCTTTATAGTCCACTGAAAAAGTCCATGGTAATGTTCTCCCACATCAATGTTATTATGGGTAGTGGTTGCATCATCCCCATATAATTTTTCCTCTCAACCATCACTTGCTGATATACCAGGCATTTTGTTGTATATTTAGCAATATCCCATTTCATATTGTCCCACCAAATGTTTTCTTAGAGATCTCGATACATATTTGTGCTCCATGGGTGAATAGAGAATGTCGAGCTATGGGCATCGTTCAAAATCCCCTTATTTATCTCTAGATCAAATGGTACACATAATAATGACCCAAATCATACCACTAATTCCTCATCAAATTTGAAATTGTTGGACTTCCCATTTCTAATAGCTTCCACCATTTTCGGAATTTCTACTTCTTTTCATGCAGCATTCTTTATTTTCTCTATGAGAGATGGTTAAGAAATCATTTGATAATGGACGGATGATGTTTCTCCCTTAATGATTCCCATGCCCATCCATAGTGAATCTAAGAATATTGGATCTTTTTATACTCAAATAATTGATAATGATGTAGTATCCTTTCTTCTTAGATCATTTCCACCTTATTCTCTTTACTAGGATGGTATTGGATTGAGCAGTCACACTCCTTGATGAGATTTAACCATCTATGTCGGCGCATATTATGATTCTTATGAGTGAATATATATATGTGAGGATTTTGTAATATGTATATATCTCACACTTCCACCCATAGAGATAAAGCCTCTAGATTTTAAATGCAAAGATCATAGCTACCAACAAAATATCATGTGTGGGATAGTTTTTCACATGGATTTTAAACTGTCCTGAGGTGTAGGCAATGGAATTTTCATTTTAAGTTATATTCCACCAGAGAGAGTCTTATAATATTTTCAAGATGAACATTTCCACAAACATCAACATTTGACACATTACTCAATGAAGTTTCCCCAAATGATTCAATATCATTTCAGGTAGAAGCCCAATGTTCATAGAAAATATAAATGAAATACTAATAGGACATGAATTAAAATACATAATTACATACACTACATTGAAGTGGTGGCTACATGTAATTTATTCATCATTATCCACCTCAGCATAAGACCTTCAGTTCTCCCTTGATCAGGGAATTGTTGGTTCTAATCATGCTTCTCTACCCTTGAAATAGGGCATCGTGTTGTATAATGTCCCATGTCCCCACATTTTTGACATAGAACTATGTACTATTCCTTAGATGGAACTCTGTTTCAATTCATTACATTATTCATTTTTTCATAGAAATTGGCTACCTTGTGTGCAATCTTTTCACACTTAAACATCTTCAAGTACCTTTGTGACTTTCCCCTTGGTACCTCTTTCCACACATGTTGCACTTAGGAAATTGGGGATTCTTTTCCTTATTAGCTTCATCCAATGAACCATCATGAGATTTCATATTCCACTTCCTTGACACAATTGGGAATTCAACCATGAACCAATTATTAATAATGATTTTTAATAATTGGTTTGGAATAAGCACAATATGTCCTTCTTGATCTCCCACTAGATCAAGGATCTCGTTTTGGAAATCATCACATTTCCATTCACATTTGTTATTAGCCAGATTCATCCTATCACCAGCCATTGTCTATAATAAATAGAAAATTTGGGTATGAGTATAAAATAAGGGGGGAAACAATAAAATTAAAGGGATAACATACAAATTATATTATCACATTAACTTATGTGTTTCTAGGAATCAATCAATGTTATTCATGATTTATCTCCTAACATAGTTTCTTATGGGATCATTTTTGGTCCCTTAATATTGGTTTGTATTAATCTTATTAATTTAACAAAGAATATCCCCCAGCAGTTTCAAACCAGGAGTACAAGAAGGCCCATTTTCGTGTACCAGGATGCCCCAGGTCAGGCCCAAAACACCTAGTCGGATATTTCAATCCTAGGTACATATATAACAGATCCACCTCTACAAATTTTTATCTAGACATGGGTGTTTTTTCCTGATAAACCGCATAATCTATACTTACCAAAATTCAGGCATGTTTCCATATACTTCATCTCATCCTTATGGTTCATACTAAGGTGATCTATTCCTAATCCCAAAAAATAACTAGACCATCCTTTGGTACCATCAATAGAGACCCTATAATTTAACATATAACATTACATGATTTTAAGCATAATGATAAACCAGAGTACAAGCCATGGATCGTTAAGTCAAGTGTATTGGAAGACTAGGTACATAAAACCTAAGACATGGTGCTAAAGACACTTATTTATTTAATCTTAATAAACAACTCCTAAATTCCATTGAGCTCTTACATCTTCATAGGGTACCTTGGGGAACTCATGAAAAAAGGAATGAGCTAAAAATCCCAGTAAGGGAATGAAAATTGGAATACAACTTATGGACATGAGTTAAGAGTCATGACATCATGATATCAAAAGCATTGAACCTATGAAATCATATCATATATACCTGGGATCATACAAAAAAATGTAATCATATAAAAGTGGCATATTCATAAAAAATTTCTTTAGTATGGGTCAAGGAAAACCAAAAATCTCGTTTCCCATATTAGAACGGGTCAAGGATAAACGACAATCCAGTTTCCCATAGTAGTATGGGTCATGGCTAACCAGTAATCCCGTTTTACATAGCATCTCATGAGACTTAACATTTCCAAATTCATTTGAGTGCTATATGGACACACCCATCTTACATTTCGTGAATATCTTTACCACATAAAGAATCCTACATAATCAATCTAACATAAACATAAGGGTGAACCATGAAATGAATTGCGTACCACAATCAAGACATAAATCACAACCAATAGACGTATCGTGAAAGTATCCATTAAATAAATGAATTATAACACACAGGGACGTTCATTAGGTAAAATAGGAATATATCATGTAAATTTTTTTCAAATATAAGTGGAAAAATTTAAGAAATGTTTTTGATAAATTTTTCCATTAAAATATTTTTTTTGCATTTTTAAATACAATACTATAGTGATTTTAAAATAGAAAATAGTACAAAATTTTATATAAAACAAGAATCAGACAAATAATTTTCTCATAAAATACAGATTTTATCAAGATAATGTTGTATAAAAACAAAGGATTTGGTGATGTTGAAATTGGGTATAAATTTAGGATGTTTCATTAAAACAAGTTTTCTTATCCAAAGTATTAAGGAAGGAATCATTTAAAAAAATGTGTGTCTCTAGAAGAGAGTGATGAAAGGGTCATGAAAAATGAATTTATTATAACTAAAGATCATTTATAATATTTACATAAATAGTTATGATAACTCCATTTTTTCATAAAGAATTATATGGCAACCATAATGAACAAAGGTGATTCAGGTAGAATTCAATATGGTTTATCAGCATTGGGAGGGAGTGTACCTAAGAGGGATTTATGAGAGAGAAAATGGGGTTCTCATCACATATACATCATTAAGGAAGTATGGGGTAGGTTTTAAATCAAACCCCACCATTTGAAATTACACATAATATTTCAAAGAATGAGCACATCACGATTAAGGGAGAAATGTAGAGGATCCCTTAACAAAAATCCAATGGTGTTCTCCACTTGTTATTAATGACCTATATAAAAAAATTAATATTATTAATTAATAATTAAAGAACCTATTCTATATGTAAATAATTTATTATAACCTTTCTATGTTCATCCATTACCATATTAATGGGTTATGTTGTTTAATTTCATTGTTTGGGACTATTTTTTTCTTGGTTTTCAGGATTGGGTTAATTATATTCATGTTCGGATAAACATGTATGATGAAAGTGGATGTATAGAGTTGAATTTGTATAATATTATTGTACATCCAGAATATTACATGGTTATAAATTCTTTTTTTGTTATTAGGAGGGATGATGAATTATTATATTAATCTTTAGGGATAACTGTTTTGGTTAATCAGTGGGTTTGATTACAACAAATATGTTTTTCTTTATAACATAATACCATTTGTACAAAAGGATTAAAGAGTGTTAATGTGGATTTATTACACATCAAATAATCTGGTTCAACCATAACAAAAAAAATTCATTACCATAATTAAATATGATAATAGAAACTTATAAATTTTTGTCCTTGAATGTGCTAAATTAGCACATCTCAAATAGTGTTTTCATTTCATTCAAAAAAAATATAGGTAAAGGAGCGAAGATGATGAATTTTCCCAAAATCATATTATCATTCTAGTGCATGTATGTTACTAGAGTTATCATACCATTTGTGTGAAGGGATACGAGGAAAGAAACAAAAATAAAATAACATAAATAAATGGACAAATGGGAAAGAGGAATTTACCTCTTAAGTCTACCTCATTTGAGAACCTCTAAAAGGGAGAGGTGATTGTATTATTAAGAGACCAGGGACCTTTATAAGTAGGGGAGGAGCGTGGGGAGAGATTTAGGAGGAATATTTGGAAGTCACAAAGCATGAGAAGAGTGAAGAGAAGAGGGAGTCAGGGGGTTTTATAGTAGTGGAGAGGAGGGTTTTCATAATTTTTTAATCATTAGATTATTAATTACCCTCATGACGAACAATAGTGATGATTACATGACCAAAATTTTTAAATGTGCCACGTTAATTGGAACCAAGAGTGGTTAATTTAGGAATGATTCTTATAATATTCTATTTTTCTTATAATGTATATTTATGGTAAATTTCCATATTTTACTATTCATTAAAAAGTCATGTATTTCTGAAAAATCTCAAAAATGTCACCCTAAACATTTTTCGATGTGTAGAATCCAAAATGGAATTCAATTTTTTAAATATAATTTTCTACATAGGATTACATTAATATTTAATTAAGATCATAATGTATTATTAAAACCCCATATTTTAAAACATTAATTTACTTATTCTAAAATATAGGTACATATTACATTCACTAGAATATTATTTATATACTATCATAGGTAAGTTTAATAATCATTAATGTATATCACAATTTTTAACGGTATGTTACTCTTTATAAGAGTGGGTTACTATTCACAAAAACTTATGTTCATCGTATTGGACTACAAATAACTTTCTGATCACAACTATGTATGTAAGAATTTCAAAATTCCAAACATAAAAGTGACAAACTTCTGTTCAAAGGTCACTTAGCAGATAGTAGTTCATTATTATGTGATTTCATGTGATTATATGAAATATTTATTAGAATAGATTTTCCATTGATAAAACATTGGGTCATTACACATATACTATTACTAGATGTTATAGTCAATATTATTTCATGATTTTTAATGTTTCTATTAAATATAAAATCATTTCTATGTTCAAATATTTAAAAACCAAAATTAATAGTAATAATGAATCATGAAGTTTTCTAATAATAGAGTGAATTTTTGGGTTGTTAGATTCTTTTCCAATTAACAAATTTCTCCCTAAAAATTTCATTTCATACATTAAGATTAAAAAATGAGTGAATTTTTCATTTATAGCTTCCTCAGGTAATCAAATATCATCATCATGTTCACAATTCCCACAATGTACATTGAGTAAGTGGGTAGTATTGTTGTATATATCATTAATTCAATTTTCTTAGTGCTTAATTGTCTACACATCATAAGAGAGATCATTATCCAATTATACAACCTATAGAATTAGTACATGTGATGGATTTCATACGTACTTTCTCAATGGGGACATCTGGAACACATAATCAACATGGGACAAGTTTGGAGGGAGTCTATGTTGGTAGGCCACATCTACGATGCGATCTAGAATCTCAAAGGGTCCAATATACGTAGGAAATAGCACTTTATTCTTCCCAAACTTCGTGAAAATAATTTGTGGTGACATATGAAGGATCATTTTTACAAAAAACATGAACTCTAGGTCTCACTGAGGGTTATCCGTAAAAATATTCTAACAACATGTATTACTCTAATGTGTTACATAATGATATTTAAATTCATATAAATATCATCATCATGTTCAACAACCAAAAGATTTTTTCTCGAAATTCAACCCAATAAACTGGATTTATATATTTCCATTCATATATGGATTCAATATGACAATATGAATTCCTATGTGAAAGATATTGTTGTGTTATAAATTTACCAAATTATGAAGTTAGTCCCAACCTCATTTGATGTCCATTGGGATTGATCTCAACATATCCCCAAGTTTTTAGTTTTTTTACTCTGATTTTCCATCAATCTAAGGGTGAAATGGAATACTAAAGTTGAACTCCATGTTTGTATAGTGGTTGAAAGTTTCCAAAAAATATATATTGAATATCATATATCAATTAGATTTAATTGATGTTAGTGTTCCATATAAGATCAAAAAATCTTTAATGTATATCCTTGTAAATTGATCGAGTGATAATTCATCCATAATTGTAATGAAATGAGATATCTTTATATATAAGTTAAACATAACCCATATAGAATTTTTCCCTTTGATTTTCTTCAGAAATCCCATAAAAAACCATAATGATTTTTTCCCAATTCTATTAAATTATAGATAATGGATGCATCATTCCAAATGGATTTTTCTTTCCTACAATCAAATTCAGAAAAACCAGAATCATTGAAGTATATTTCATGATCTCATTCTTCATATTTTCCCATAAATTTTTCTCTTATAGATCTTGGTTAATTTTTATAGTCCCTAGGATGATTGATGATGTCTGTCATTGAGAATCATTCAATAACTCCTTCTTTATCTATGGATATTATGATTAATATATTCAAAACCCAAATCCTATAACTCCTTTATCAATCATGAATTATTTGGATTTCCTTTTTCAAATTTATTTTTTATTCTTATGTATTTACACAACATCCCTTTTAGAATCCATTATAATCTATTGAATGGATGGTTGAGTGATAATTATAATTAAGTGGGATGTTTTTTCATACATTATGAAATCCATGTATTACCATTGAAATTATAAGAATATTGGAACACTCTAAACAATCATCATTTATAATGTTATCAGATCATTTCTATTTAGATCATCCAGAACATTAATCTCCCCCCAGGAGGGAAATTGATTGGGAAATCATAATCCTTGATCTGGTCTATCCATCTTCATTGGCGCATATTATGATCATTTTATGTAGATATAAATGTTAGGATCTTATGATCCATATATATTACAGACCTCTACCATTGAGATAATTCTGAAAATATTCAATGAAAAAATCAATGTTTCCTACGCTAGATCATGCATTGTATAGTTCTTCTCACAGACATTCAACTTCCTTGAGGTATATTCTATCACGTGATATATTTTCATCAATACACATCCCATGATATTCTTTGAATCATCACTATATTCCATGAAAATCTCCCCTCTTTAATGCATAGTGAGTTCTCATGTAGTGATCAACCACATTTTCAATTACCTGAATATCTATTTACATAAATTTTTACAAATAAAAAACACCCAAATCAATGTTATCTTAGTTAACGAGTCTAAAAATCATGATCCATTTTTAAAAAAGCATCAACAGTACCCATATAGTCTAGGAAAACTATAAATTCATATAATAAATGTTGGTATGGGACACTCCTCATTCACCATTGATGTAAAAAAATAAAAAACTGTAATTTTGTTGGTGATAACACTCCCCAATAATGATACCTCCCCAATTCGAAACTGATAATTAATTTACATGCCATATATATTCTCTTTTATAAATTTCTTTAGCACAATGCTCAAATATACCTCATTATCCTCCTTTAATTTTAGTATATCATTATATCATCTATTAAGACCACCAAGAAACATTTAATTTAATATAAAACAGAATATTTTTATTATTTCAATGAATATTATTAGATAATTATTGAGTATAAAGGGAACCATTATGAATTCATATTATCTGTTCATTTTTCAGAAGGCAATCTTGTGAATATATCTATTCTTCAACAATATTTAGTGATATACCAACTGAAGATCCACCATAGATACTTAACGTATCCCATGCATACGATAAAATAAGACATAAATATATTTAGGTGATACTTTTTTTATCTAATTCCTTTTGATTTTATGATAATAGATGAAATGGTGAAACAACCCATCCTTCTTCCTAATTTAGATGACTAAAATTATCCACAATGATTCCCTCCAGAATATGAATATTTTTTTAGATTCCCTTATATCAACTTAATTAATTCATTAAATTTAATTATTCCCATTCTATAGGGAGTCTTAGATATTTATAGTGATGAAAGTATATATTAAATTGAGAAATCAACTTATTAGTTTATACGAATTTCCGGAGACTCTACAAGAAACACAACAGTATAGTTCCTCACAAAGGGCCTATATTTAAGAATGATTCTCCCCCTTTCCTCAATCATTTGAGATAGATGTCCTTAATCATAATGAAATAATATCCATACATTATAAGAATATTGAAAAAGATATTCATACTCCCCATTATAATTTTACAAAATTGGTTGATGATTTGGGATATAGATATTGATTTCCCTCTCTCCGTTGTTAATGTAAGATTTATATAAGGAAAACAAATTCATTCCGAGTATAGAATAAATGTTCACTTAATAAATTTTGACCATATATTTTAAGAGGTCCAGTACACAAACATTATCTAGTGAGGTTTTGTATTAATGGAATGATGTTATTTCATTGTTTTTTATTCCCATGGATAACTTTTCCCTAATGTTTCGTGGTGGTGTTCGAATGGTTCTACTAAGATATCATTATTTAAAAGAATGTATAGATCCAAAATAAAATAATATGTTATCCATTATAAAATAAATAAATTTTATACTTTTACCCAATTAATAATTAGGTTCCACCTTTACATTAGTAATAACATAGGCCCTTCATTGGTCTCTTGTCCTTAAAGGTTGATTTTTTATTTTAAAAAATATAACATTTTGGATTTTTGATGATGTGTGAATATATTTAATTTTAGAATAAATTTTTTATTTTTTATAATGGATGATATTAATGGTTTAAGGATATATTCTGATGTTTTTGGGCCATGTTTGGAGCCCATAGTTGTAGGTTTTAGAGAAATAACATGATGTGTACATTTAGTAGTAATCGTGTGGCTAAACTGTTAAACATAGTAAGGGGAATTCCATAGTTAGATTCACCATACGACGGAGACTACATAGTTAACTAAGGGTGTATAGAGAAATTATAGTTGGTATCTACAAGGGTTGTGCATGGAATGTTAAACTGTGGGCCTACCAAAATTGTTAGTGCCACATAAGTAGTGATCCCGTAGATTTGGCGCAATGTTGCGAAAGACAGTTTGTCCAAACTATGTTACTCTATAAAAGTGAGAGAAATGATCATTTATACCCTTCCATAATTTAAAATTAAACCCATATTTCTCCACCCTTCTGTACAATCACTCCACCATGAAGGAAGCTCTTCGTCCTAACCACCTAGCCATTTCGATAACACCTTATCTTGATTGCGGAATCAAGTGTCATTCGACATGTGGGATTTTTATTGGTATGCTATTTAATCCTCCTCCTTAATTAATTATTGTATCTCTCCATATGGAATACTAAATCTGTTCAAGATAATATACCATATTTGAGGGTACTGGAAAATTTTGTCAAATTCTTCAATTCTATATTGAATCCATAGAAGATTCCATTTGAGGAGTCATCTACCAAGATAGCGTATGTGGTTTAATTATTATATACTATTGTCTCAATGTTTATATTAGTAATTTTTGTGCCCCATTATCGACCTCCCATGTGTCTCCTCCTAAATGAAAAATTAATTAAATAACATTTTATCACCATTATTAGATTAGTCCTAAAAACACAATTAATTACATCAATGGATGTATATCATGCCACTATTTGTCCCTTAGGGGTGATATTATTAAAAACCTATAATCCTTGTTCATTAATATGAATTTGAAACACCATTTAAATTATTTCAATTTGGAATTTATAAATTAAGTTTAATTTGAATTGAACTAATAGAGAAGGCTAGCACAAATATATACACCCATAAATTTTAATTTTATAGCTCAAGTTACTCATATAAAGTGAAAAATAACAATTGACATATGTGTATTTTTTTAGTGGGGTGGGTTATACTCAAGCCATGATCATTCCAAATTTCATGAAAATATTGATTCATGGGGTTCGATTAAGAATTTAATGGAGGGGATCAATAAGTATAAAAATTAGAAGTTCAAAACTGAATTACAACATGTTAGGAGTGATACATGTGTTCTTATATAGAACACCTTGGATGATATTACTAGGAAGATGCCTTTAAATTTTGCCCATGAAATACTCAGTTCCCTTTGTGGAATAACTTTGAGGTTCTTAGAGGGCCATTATGTTATTCGATGACTGACACTTCGGTTTCCTAAAAGAAATTTTAAGCCCAAACAGGGAGGGAAATTCCAAGGTTCCCAAGAGGAATTCCACAGATGTCCTCGAAGGGTGATGGGTTTATTTCACACGTGGAGTGATATTTGGTTATTCATTTTTATGGAATTACATGTACATGAATAGGATTACAGTTAATTAAAATCAATTAATTCTTCATCCATGTTAAATAACATACATGGATTTGGTCTATGATTTACATACTTGATGCCCTAGTTAAAATTCTCTCTTTATCACTTATTCAATGATAATTTCGGTAACTCTTATGAATTTGTATGGATACCATCGGTATACTCCATAGTCCGGTCTAATATTTCGTTTCTACATATATTAATGTATATGTACATACTTATACGATGCATTTGAATACATACATACTTATCTATATATATATTTATAGTGTGAAATCTATTCAAATAAATTCTTTATTACTCCAAATCATGTAGTATAGATCGGGTGTCTTGATAAATATCCTAGATCAGTGTGATTTATTTTATTTACAATTATACATTTATTATTACATGTACATTTCTCATTTTATATGAAAAATCTTGATATTTCAACACACCATTGGTAGTGGCATGCTAATTTTATCACATGCCCTATTCGAGTTGCTGATGGGTAATTGAACATAATTAATTGATATAGGTAGGGACAAAGATAATAATCTAACATCGGATTCCTTATTTTCTATACAAATGGGAGTACATGAACAGTTGAATATTCTTATTCATATGATTCTATTGGGGAATTTTTTTGTCTTTTTATCTTTTGAATAGTATGTTGTATGTGCCTACTTTTCAAATTTAATATATTCCTATTTTGTATAGTATAAAACATAACATATTTTCATGTATTGTACTAATTGTTTATTTTTCATATTTATTATATATAGAATAATTCTACTCCCACAGTTCATTATTATTTGGTTTCCATTTTTTTATTATAGTATACCATTATGAGACACTCCAATCACGAGGGTATAATCTCCCAACTGTACAGTCATAGACCCTCACTACTACTCGGTAGCCTCTACTATAGTCAAAGGCATGATTGATGATAAGTATTAAACTATGTTTGGTTACATATGAGTGAAAAAAGTAGGCATATACAACATACTATTCAAAAAATCAAAAGACAAAAAAATTCACCAATAGAATCATATGAATAAGAATATTCAACTGTTCATGTACTCCCCTTTTGTATAGAAAATAAGGAATCTGATGTTAGATTATTCCCTTTGTCCCTACCTATATCCATTAATTCGGTTCAATTACCCATCAGTGACTCGAATAGGGCATGTGATAAACTTAGCATGCCTGTAAGAAGATGAATAATAGGGGTTCCCATTTTTTATTTCTATTTAGGTTATTATACAGGAGGATAAGAATCTATTTGAATCTGGTAATGAGATTGTTCCTAGGATTATGAATCCCATGTATAGGTAAAATAAAAAATAACTAGTATGGGACATTTATTTTTTGTATATTTTCTAAATATAGTTGAATTTATTTTACCGTTGTCTGATGCACAAGATTTTTGGCATTATTATTATTATTATCAAGGGTATCCTCTTTCCCCTTAGCCTGGTAATAGAAGGGGATATTGATCATACATAACTGTTGGAACATAAGGATACACATTTCAGGCATACTTCATGTCTGATTTATATTATTTTTTGAATTTCATGATAGATATTTCTGGTTCCTTGACTGTTATATTTGAAAATGTGCTGGGTTTATTTTAGCCATAGAGTAATTAGATTAATTAATGTTTTTGGATCAACATAATTGGTGTTATACAATATGTCTTAATGATTGAACCTTAATTGACAAAATATTATAGGTTTGATTCACGGACCACTAGTAAAATGGGCTAAAATGTAATTTTAGTTTTGATTACCTAATTTCCAATTGCAAAATAATGAAACAAGAACTTCTATAATTTGGGACTGGTGATTAATTTAATGAGATAAATTTATATAAGCTATTTAATCATCAGATGTATGGTTACGGTAATAGTACCATGATGATCAAATTACAACATATAATTATAAGCTATTTATAACATGGTAATAGTTACCCATCTAATTATATTGTAATAGATATATAAATATATATGATTATGAACATAAATTAATTTAAATTCTAAAATAAATAAGGTTTTGTAAAATGGAAATGATAATTTCAATGTAATGGTTCGTCTCCTCTATTTATTTTAATTTATACTTCATATACTAGGACCACTAATTTATAATACGAGACCTTAAAAAAGACATAAGAAAAATATTAGGAAGTAGTGAGTGTCTATTTTGATACAATACAATCATCTACATCCACTATACCTAGAATTAAGAGTGGGAAAATGGGTTGAATATTATATAGGAAGGGTACATACATATCATTATATATTATATAGATATTATTTAGATTATAAATTTCTATTTGGAGGAAAGAATTTGTAATTTAAGAGTTATGCCACCTTGAAATCGTTAGTTCATATTCCAAGAAGGTGATGATTACCATGAACCAATGGTGGTGGGACATGAGCCACCAATATTACCTCCTAATGTATTTTAGAGAATACTGTAATTATTCCTAATCGTGGTGATGATTTTCAATTCTGATAAGGTTTTATTTTACTTGTATAGTTTATATTGGGATCCCCATGACATACCCCTACAATGGATGAGAAAATGTAGGAGTTCCAACAGTTTAACCCTCTGACCTTTTTTGTTGAAGATGGTCATTAATGTATTGAGACATGATTAAAGGTTTTGTTATCAATCATTGAGAACATAGAGATGCCTCCAGAGAATAGGGTTGATATCACATCTCATTTTCATCATGAATCTACCAATAGTTGGTAGGATATGATTACCCAGATTGATTGTTAATGGGATATGGTCTTGTTGGACATCTGAAATGATTTTATTTGGTTACATATTTCCACACATGCTAAGAGAAGGATACCAAAGGTAGATCATACACCTATAATATGATGATATTTCTAGGATTGATTACTTATCTTGGTTCACTAAACATTAGTACATTACATATATAGTTTTGGGTGGTGAGTAGATAATAGAGAGATAGTTTGAGGTTGATCATTGGTATGTCATATGATCATAGGTTAACCCTCTTCAATTTACTACTGTTTTAGAAATAGTGAACAAGTCCCTTATTTAAATTATTAATCATAGTGATGTTGATTGTTCTATATTGGGTGGTTCAACACTGAGATAGGGAAGTAGTTTTTATAGAAGTAGGAAATTTCACTTTGAGGATACACATGGTGGGGCCTCTAGTAAGATGGAACATAGTGACAATTATGTGGTATATCACCTATGTTATAGGATGGGTAATATGAAGGCCTAATAATCTAAGGAAAAAATTGAGTGACTATCTTCCCACAAGATGGGACACTTTCATAAACGTTTTAATAAACTTCTCTCCAGTGAATAGTGATAAATGATCTCATCAAATCTACATTTGGGGCTAGGATCACTAGCTCCACATCTTGGTGGTGGATGGAGTTCCATTAACCAATTAGACCAGTGAGGTATACATGTCTTTGGAAACCAGTCACATGAGATGCAGTGATAGTAGGGGGGGTCTTCTCAGGGAATTTAGGTGGTACCACAGGATCATAGATTAGGCCAGTTTTCTAAAGTACAACCTATTCTAGAGGAATATAGTGCTAGTAAATCTATAGTTTGAGGTAATATTCTAGTAGCCTATACACTATTGAATGTTTTATTGACAGTGGTTCTTAAAATTCATTCATATATTTGCAAATTTTAGAATGTATGTTCCCTGATATGGTGTACTTTTGTGGTGTATTGACTATTGATAAAACATTAGAGATCTATTCCAATAGTATACACTAATATATGAAATCCCTCTTTATAAATGAGGTTATCTTTTTATATGTAACCTATTTTTTCCCAAGAAAATGGTCTTCAACATCATTGTCAGTATGGACTGGTTAGTATCATAATATGATTACGATGATTTCTATCACTAAAATGTGTCCTTCAGTTAACCATGGGTTGTCCGTTTATTCATCAGGGAGAATGGGATGTCCCATAATGTCAAGATTGGCTATAGCATTGCGCACTAGGTTGAGTGATACCACTAATTTCTAGTCTTTTAATGAGACACTATGGAATGAGAAGAATAGATTTACCAGCAACAGTGGTACATTTCTAGGATGTCCATGCTGATGAATTTTATGAGATTCCTCACATGAGAGAGGTGGAGATCACTATTGATCATGTGTAAGGAGCAGTACTTCTTTCCATTACCCCATAGAGGATGGAACCTAATAAGTTTTAGGAACCCAAGAACCAAATAAAGAATGTGGATTATAATTTCTACATATGACCCAGTACATCACCTTGGATTTCACTGATGGGTTTACCTAAGAAACTAGATAAAAGCATATTTTTTCATGGATTTTCATTAATTAAATTAGCCAATGGTTATGTAATGGTATCCACTAACTCATATAGTGGAAATCTTTGATCATCTACGAGGAGTTAAGGTTTTTTCAATGTATGATTTGAGTTCTAGATACCATCTTATATTTGTTAGAAATTCATATATACGATGTAAAACATTCAATAGTAGATATGTTAAGTACTAGTATTTATTCTTGCAGTTAAGACTCAGAAATTCCCTCACAATCTATATGGGTCTAATGAATATTTTTTTCCCATGTATCTAGATTCATTTTTTGTAGTCATCATAAAACACGTATTATTGTATTATCATACTCATTATGATCATTAAAAACAACTATTGGTCACACAAAATATAATGAGAGAGTACCATCAATATGAGAAGTTCACCAAATTCCACTTTTTGATCGACAAGGATTATTTCTTGTGTCAAATTATCTCCGATGCTGGAGTATAAATTGACCTAGAGAAGTTAAGAGTTTCAGTTTCCTAGTTTTATCCCATGATCTCCTTTAATATACAGATTTTATTAGGGTGGGATGGTTATTTTTGGTATTATATTAATTAATTTTCATGACAAACAGTGAATTGTATTGGATTGACAAAAATGGAGTCATGTTTTTATGCAATAAAGCCTAAGAAATTGCCTTTTAGGGGTTTCATGGATGATTATATTCTACATCGGTCATGAATCTTCAATAGATGAGTAAAATCTATATAGTTTACTATGATGCATTAGGTAGTGGGCTTGGGGAAGTCCAAAGACAAGATGAGTGAGTTGGGGCATACATGTCTGGTCATTTGAAGCCTCACAAGAGGAATTTACCTATAGATTACCTTGAATTAGGTATTGTGGTTCATCCTTTATATTTCGTTGTGGAAATGTCTAATTGGAGATAGTTTTGTGCTTTGTACAGACTAATTAAATCCTCAAATACATGTTGAACTAGTGTGGCTCAAATATATGACATAGAAGGTAGGTTGAATAATTATGCTCCTTCTAATTTGAGCTTGATTATGTTCCTAGGAATGGAAATTCAGTGTTTTTTTCTATGATTCAGAAGACCAAGATGCAAGGTATTAAAGATTCCATCATCAAATAGTAGTTGAATGTATTGTTTTCTCAGTTTCACTTAGAGGTATAGAATCCTTATATATTTTCTATTCATGTAGATTTAGTGATGACCTCTTAATGTGTTAATAGGGTAAAGAGGATTAAACTCACTAATCATGAGGTATTGGTCCTATGGAAGATAATTTTAGGGGAAGATACACCACATGGAATAGATGGTGATGTGGATATGATCTTGTTCATTCAAGGATGCATCTGGGTTCCTAACAATTTGTGTGAGTAATTGATGTGAGATATTGATGACTCTACATGGGAAGTACATTCTGTTCTGCGAGATATGTATCATGACTTACTCCACTAGTATTGGTGGTTGTGGATGAATAGAGAGATATCTGGTTTTATTATTGGGTGTTCCACCTATCAGCAGATGAAGGCAGAACACTAGAGACCAGGAGGGAATCGAAATATATTTCCCATTACGGATTATAAATATTATAATTTCCCTATGGATTTTGATAAGGTTTTACATAGGAAACCTTGAAGTTGTGATGTATTATGGATGATCTTAAAAATGTCAAAACCGTTTTCTCAATTTTTACCTAACATGGAGACCTTTTATGTGGATTATCTAGGAAGTCTATATGCTTAGGAGATTATACACCATCATTGAGTTCCATAGAATATCATATTATATAGAGACTCCTAATCCCATTATAATTATAATAGGGATTGTAGATGGCACTAGGTTCCCATGTATTATGGAGTACAAACTATAACCCTT
Source organism: Viscum album (assembly GCA_963277665.1). NCBI lineage: Eukaryota > Viridiplantae > Streptophyta > Magnoliopsida > Santalales > Viscaceae > Viscum > Viscum album. The sequence goes on along the minus strand of OY728127.1, from coordinate 1,322,722,057 downwards.
AAACAGACTGTTAGTTGGATCATACGATACATGTGGTGTACGATATGATCTAGGTATGTGTCATCAATTTAAGGATTCTTGGGAGAAGCACATAACATTTTTCAAATTATATTATAAAAAATCATTCAGAAACTGTATAGAAGGATCATTATGAGGCCCTATAGGGTAGGTAGTTTCGTTCACCACTATGTTTTCAAAGGCCGAAGAGCTTGCAATACTGGTACCTCTTCTTGTTAAGGATACACCATAGTCGATAAAACTTATATGGAGGCATATGGAAATAGCGTATTCTATGAATCAATCCTTGTTTGATAACTATGAACAACCAACAATGTTAGAGCTTGGGGGTTTGGGTATTCTTGCACGTTTTGATTAGATTGGTTCCTCGATAGTTTGGATGGGAAGGGAATCAAATACATAGGTTTATTAGACCCATTTAAATCATGGAAAGATTCAGGATTGAAGAATATTATTTATTGGTATCTTAGTGGTAGAAATCCATGCATTACACCTTGTACATTTTATTTCTTCTCTTTTTCTATTCAAACGCACCACATCTCTTTCATCCTAATGATAAAGAGTTATAGTTGTATTTTTCATTTGAGTATTATCTAGTGTTTATCATTGATCAGGATTGGAGGGATCTCCATGTTTGGTCAGTTCCTCTAGTTCTAGTTCAATTGTATAATGTTCATGTATAGGACGATTCTTGGGAATGAGAGGTCGATGTACATACTGAGTGGACATATATTTTCTCCTATGTTGTTTTACCACCTTTGAAAGGGAATATTAGGGATGACCTATTCTAAGGATGGGAGGTTGTAAAATCTGTATTTTTTATGTGGTTTATCTCATTAAAATTTTAGTATAATCTCTTATATTATTATAATTTATGTAATTGGAGTTTCAAGGACTGGTCAATATAATATGGGGCTTGTTTGAATCCCATGGATCTAGGTTTTAGAGAAACGACATGATCCTCAGGGCTGGTCAGCATTTATTAGTAACCATGCAGCTAACAATGAATACTAATAAGTTTAGGTGCATGAAAAGATTAAATATACATAGGAGGATTAATGACCATGAATGTAAACAAAAAAATTATACAGGGGATCCACATGTGATACACATGGTTTTTCTAGTTGTGTGCACACCCCGCTTGATTAGTTGAACTTTAGAAGAGAGTATAAAGTGTTAAAAATGGTCTAGAAAAACTGTGTAGCCAAACAATTCAACCATTTATAAGTGAGAGAAATAAGGATTTATCCCCTACCTTGATTAAGTTTAAAACCCAGAATTCTTCTCCTTTTTTCATAGCTCATCCCCATGTGCTAATCTCTCTCTCATCTCCTCCTAGGAATATTGATAATTCCGTCATTTTAGATCAGAATGAACTATCATTTTTTCCTTTGAGTCTCTATTAGTAATAAATTGAATCCTCATCCACCAACTACTCTTTACTCCCACCATATTTAATTCCAAGTTTGTGAAAAAAATATTCAATATATTAATTTTATTGGTCTATTTCTTTTATTTCTTAAATTATAGCATGAATATGACTTTAATTCCATATGAGGAGTCATCCTATGACCTAAATTAGGCATTCTAGTTTGTATTTAGTATTGAATTAATGTTTATATTATCTGTCGCTATGTTTCGCACAAAACCTTCATGCGATGCATCCAAAATATCAAATTAATTGAATAATATTATATCTCATTTCATAGGGTATCCCCAAAAACCAAATTTTAACCTTTGAAGAATGTTTACCACAACATAAGAAATCCCTTAGAATGTAATTATTTAAGAAAATTGAGCCTTATGATTTGAAATTAATTTGACCCACCATTTAAGGTGTACTGATTTGTCATTTTTAAATGAAGTGAGATTTGAATTGAAACCTATGAGAATGGTATAAAATATATATAGGTCCATAATTTTCATGTTTATTGATTAAGTTATTCTTATAAAATAAAACGGAACAATTAAATTAAGTGTATTTTTTAATTTTATGGATTAAACACTAGGAATGACCATTCAAAATTTCATGCTAAGGGTGATAAAAGGGTAATGATTTAGAATTCCTTGAATGATCTCCCAAAACATAATTATAAGTGGAAAAATGAATTCAAGAATGTCAGGAGTGATACATGGATTCTTAGATAGAACCCCTTTGATGAGATCACTGCGCATATATCTTTACATTATGCGACAAGAGATACTCGGTTCCCAAGTTGAATACCACATATAGGCATAGAAAGCAAAACCATTTTAATTCCATAAGTGAAACTTAGGATCCCTACATGGACTTATATAGACAGAATTATAGGTCAATTTGATTATTCCATTCCATAGGAGATATGTAGGATCCCAGGAAGAATTCCATGGATGTGATTATTGGGAAAAGAGTTCATAACACACATGGAGCGATACTTTGGATCCCTTTTATGGAGAACTAGGGATGGGATCAGGATAAAAAATTATTAAATCTATTGGTGTGTCTTCATATTCAATGAAAATACAGATATTTGGTTCATAATTTACACACAAGAATAACTAGTCGTACATCCTTCCTAAGCACATATTCTATGAGAAGTATGGAACCTCTTATAATTATGTATGGACACATTGGATATACACTTGAATCATGGATAATATTACATATAAATATACACATATATGATTATATGTATTTGATACATATATATACATAAATATATATATATATATAGGTGGACATCTTTTCATAGATATTTTGGTTTAGGATAATGAATCTAGTTTCCGTTTCGTTTCCTGTGAAGAACTTGGAATGTTAATTTTTATTTATTTTGCCATTATACATTGAATGCCTATTTGTGTCTAGCATTGGATGTTGTTAGGGATAAAGGGTTGTGTCTAGCATTGGATGCCTATTTATCTATAGTAGTAGGGGGTACCATAGAGTAAGACTATAATTATGATCATGATAGTATTGGAAATATATTTTGGTCATTTTTTACTTATGTAGACATGTTTTATATTCCTTCTACTCACCTTCCAAGTGTTATCATTTTTTATATTATACGGATATGATATCATTCTAGTTATGGTATTAGTATAAGATTTTCCATGTTTATTATATCATGAATATTTATTCTCTTGTATATTATTATTATAATATTTCCAATATTTTATAAAATTTTATTCTAATGTGATTCACTCTGATCATGAGGCTATAGTCTCTACACTATAACACTATATACCCTCACTGTTATTGGTACCCATTGGAATATAGGGGGTGACCTTGAGGCTACATGGCCAATCATTTCAAGTAACATGTGAGGGAAATGATTCTGGTATGTTTCAAAAAATAGTTTTCTTAGGGAATTACATTTCCTAACAGAATTTTTAATTTTATTTGATATAGTAGACTATATGTTGAGGGATCATTACAATCACATTTTATTCTACTGAATTAATGTGATTCATTATCTCCCATCAACATTGATTAGCTATATGGACCTATTTTATAAAATTGAAGAATGTCCTTTTTCCATTTGAGAATGTTTCTTTGATTATTGATACCACATTTTGGAAATTTGGATATTTCATATTCCATTCCAATACAGGGTATCTCCATTTATCATCATGAATTAAACAAAATTTTATATTAATCTCCAGACCCTGATGAATTATGAGAATTATAAATCCGTATATATACCTTATGGTAATAATGAAAAATCATATCATAGATTCCAATATCTCTAATAGATAAATATTTTCACAAAATTTTCATAAATACAATAATGATGTTTTCCTCATTAATTTAGATGTTCATGAAAAAGTAGGGGGAATACTATGGAAGCCTTGTGTGGTTTTCCTCATGATAACCAACAAACTAATATTCATTTTTCTATAGTATTGGGAAGTCCCTCTAAATCTCTAGAATAGTATTTGAATAAACTATATATTTTAAAATACATTCATTAATCTTCATATTCGATGGGCTTGATTAACTCATTGAGTTCACACTCTTACTTAATGTCCACATCTAATTAGTTTTTTAGCTCCCTGACCCCAGTTACCTAGCATCAGTGAATTATTACATAACATTGGCATGATCACAAAAGATCAAGTTTTGAAAGATAGATTAGTTTAGTAGCCTTGGATATACTAGACACATTCCTAAGGTTTACATTACATCATAAAATGGAAAACTACAAAAACGTTGTTTCCGTAGACAACACTGAGATACCATAGACTATCCCTTTAGGATAGTCACAATATACTTCTTTGTATCCTGGGAAAAATAAAACATAGAAAGGGGTAAGCTCAGATGCTCAGTAAGTATAATAATATAGCGAAAACTTTCATAAATAAGCAAAAAAATTTAAGGCAATGTATAAGAATCAAAAAAAGCCTTTTAAAATTTAACTTTTTCATAATATAGCCAAGATAAAAATCAAATAATTCCATTTACATATTCACATATATATTCTACTACTCGAATAATCACATGAAATATCACTAGCCACTTTCATAATGATGGAATGCATAATGCTAGACTTCCATAACCACATAGTCAAGGCTTTGTGCCAAGACTACAAATAATATTTTGTCAAGGAGTTGTGCCAAGACACTAGTTTGTCTAATAATACCTACCGATGCATCAAGGAGCTATAGTGGGCTCCACCTTTCACATACTAAGTCCAATGAATTCCTCTTATGAAAACATTTAAACATAAAATAATCATTCGTATTAAAACTAGCATATGAAATGTCAGTACTTTTTCCATAAACCATGAATGATATAAAAATAACACATCCACAGTCAAACATATCACAAAACCTTCAATATAGTAGTGATGTTTTATATCATAATAAATCAACTTCAAATAAGCTAAAAATCCATCAAAGGATGTTGACATAGATGAAATCAAAACCTTTTTAGATAAATATATCTTTTTATTTTGAAATAATTTAAAAGTCATGCAATTATTAAAGAAAACATTGTTATTTGAAAATATTCTTATAAGCTTTCAAGGTATTCTTTGAAGATGTTATAACAACAGAAAATATCCGCACCCGTCGTATAAGTTAAAAAAACATTCTTTCCTTAATCTAGTTGAAAAGTTCATAAAGTACCTTGTTTGGAAAATGACAGAAAGATTCCTTTCAAACCATTTTTTAAAATGTAAAATAAGGGTATAAATGACATTAACCCATAGTCTAGTAAATAGTAAAAATATTTTAAAATACATTTTTAAGAAACATGGATGTGGATGATAAAGATGTCCAAGTAGATACTTACGTAAAAACAACCATGGATAATAAAGAGATTGTGAAATTAACCCTTACTTTGTACTTTTCCTTGTTCTAGGGTAGGTTAACCTTCTATATAATGGTGAAATAATTTTTATTAAATTATACAAGAATAATATATATCAATATGATATCATATATTATCTTTTAATATTTCTTTATTTATAGTATTTTAGTATTATCATCATTTTGGGTGTTAACTGGTTCGTTTTCCTTTATATGATTTGTTTTGAAAGTAATGTTTATTATGGATAAGATGTATATTATTCATATTCAGAATTATATTATGTCTTTAAACATTATTTTTAATCATCTAAAGAAAATTATTCTTGAATGGATTATGATGGGGAATGAATCTCATCGCGTTTCGTGGAGACTGTAATCCGTACGTAAGAACGAGCGACAATATCATTCTTTTGATATTAAAATAATATATAATTGGATGTTATATCATATATAAAGAATCATTATCATGTTATATTTCTTATTTAAATCAATTACAGATCATTATTATACCCATCAAAATAATAATGTATTGAATAACAATTACACCACGACGTGGAGACGGTAAGACGTACGTACACACGTATTGTGACATGTCATTCAAGGGATGGATAGAATAATGAATATGGTTGTACAATATTCATAATAACATGACAATATATAGAATATACTGGATTTATTATGTTAGAATGGAAACAATAAAGAAAATGGAAGTGGAAGAAGAAAGTAACTTGAAAGAGGTGATGAAATATTTACCTCTTCTTCGGGTTCTTCCTTTTGATTTTATCAAAAGGGCTCTAGAGGATGGATTTTTGACTAATGGAAGGAATATAGAATTAAGGGAGTACAGTTGAGAGGTTATTCGGTCAGGGGTTGGCCGAGTCAATTGTCTTTGATGGAGTGAATTTGAGGGAAGTGAGAGTGACCTTTTATAAGAGGGGTGAGGGGCACCTTAGGAAAAACCTGAAATATTATTTTATAATAGAATCATTTTTGGTTTATAATAGCTCCAAAATTGTTTATTTAATGGATAAGGTGGGGATGGGTTGACAACCACTAAACCAATAGGTTTTAGACAGGTTTGGGTCACTATATGAACTTTATCTTTTAGATTTAACTCTTAGTTAAATAGTTTGACATTTACCATGTCTCTTTGTATATTTATATTATATGGTTAATAAAAATACTATATACTTCCAATAGAACCCCAATTGGTTCAGTAATGATAAACCTATTATTATATATGTCTTTTGGATGATCCTCATATTTCTAGGAATAGAATATCAATTAATAATATAGTATTTGTTTTAAAAACTCTTTTATGTCAATTTTGACACCATTTCATATTTTGTTTTTTCTAAATTTATAACAGAATTATTACTTCTAAAAAAGTTCATCTAACCAACCCTAATATGTCATATTAACCATGAAAATTAGTTTAATTCATAAAAAGTCTCAAATTACATTTATTTGGATATTTATAAGATCAATTATTTTAATCTTTCATTAATTAGGCAATTACTGTATCATCATTGTGTCATAAATAAATTAAATTATTTATTAAATAAAAAATAAAAATAAAATACCATTATTTAGGAAATAATTTTATATTTCTAATGAATATTTATAGTCTAATTTATCTTATGTTTAACCCAATATTAAAAATGTTTTAGTTATTAATCTATGATTTTAACTCTTTAAACTCTTCTTTGACTTAAATAATAATAAATGTCCTAATCTAATCCAAGTGGACCAAAGAGGTTCATATTTTATTCCTAAGGTTTTTTTGGTCGAATTATACTTATCCAATAGATATAGGACATGTGATAAAGTAATAATAATATCATTTTTACCTTTAATTACCCTAATTAGATTTAAATGTGGTAAATACAAGTAAAAAAGTTACTATTTACCAAAAATTATTTTCAACTTATTGAACCACATTTTACTTAAGATATCAACCGTGTCTCTAGAATTTTTTAAATTCAACTCACATAAGTGGTAAAATTTTGTTTTATGTAAATTTGCAAATGCTCCTTGGAGGTGGGTAAAATACTGTAAAAAATTCAATAAAATTTGAATATATCAAAAATTATTATAAACTGACTCCAATAAATTACATTAAACTTATATATGTATTATGTATCTATTTTGGCCTAATTTTTTTTTTAATTAAAATAAATATTTATTTAAAAAAATTCATTTTTAAACTACAACTTAGTGTTTTTCACTATTCATCCAAAATTGAATGTTTTCACAAAAATACCAAAAATCCACCCTAAGATAATTTCGATATTCCAAATCCAAAAATGAAGTCCATTTTTAATGATAAAATTTATAAAATTTTAAAAAGTGGGTATAACTATTCATAACGGAAAGTTTTACTGGTTGTGGTGTGTTAGAACTCGAAGTTGCGTACAACACACACTATTGTATTATTCAAAGAGAATCGTTCCGTGGAAGCTTGGGTGTTAAATTATCCTCTCCAAATAATTTCATCCACAAAATTTATATAAAATTACTGTATAAAAAGGCTCAGGTGTTTCTTCATCATAAGTTCCTCGATTTCCCACGTTGCCTCTTCCATATTATGGTTTCTCCATAAAACATTTACCAGACGAGCCGTCCAGTTTCTCAACACTTGTTCTCTTGTATCAAGAACCTTGACAGGATCTTCACAATAAGACAGATCATTTTACAGTTCTAATTTATCCAAGGTGAGTACATGTTTTGGGTCAGGCATGTATTTTCTCAACATTGATACATAGAACACATCGTGAACTTGGAAGAGACTTGGAAGAATTGCCAAACGGTAAGTTATAGCCCCAATTCATTCCTGAATTTCGAAAGGTCTGATATACCCGGGATTTAATTTTCCCTTCTAACTGAAACGTATAACACATTTCCATAGAGATACCTTCAAGAAAACTTGATCTTCTACCAGAAATTCTAAATCCTTCCTTTGTTTATCAACATATCTCTTCTGTATACTTTGAGCAGCCATGATGTGGTTTTGTATTACCTTCACCTTTTCCATCGTTTCCTCCACAAGTTCCAGGCCTATGAGTTTTCTTTCACCAACATCTTCCCAATAGGTTGGTGTGTGACATCTCTTTCCATATAATTCTTTATATGGTGTCATCTGAATACTTCAATGAAAGCAATTATTATAGGAAAATTCTATCTGAAGTAAATATTGAACCCACATACCTTGAAAGTCAAGTGAGCATGATGTCAACATGTCTTCTAAGGTTTGAATAGTCTGTTCTGATTGTCCATCAGTTTGGGGGATGGTAGGATATTCTCAAACGAAGTTTAGTATATAGGGATTTCTGAATACTTTTCCAAAATATTGATGTAAAATGGGGATCACGGTAAGAAACAATTGATAGTGGTACTCCATTACGTCTTACAACTTCATTAATATATAGTCTTACCAATCGTTCAAGTCGTAAGTATTCTCTTATAGCAAGAATGTGTGCTGACTTGGTAAGATGATCAACAATGACCCATATTGCATCGTTCTTTCTAGGAGTATTTGGTAGTCCCATGGAAAATTACATCGTAATACTATCCCATTTCCACTCAGGTCTGGGAAGAGGTTGCATGACTTCTCTATGCTGTTGCCTTCCAGCTTTCACTTGCTGACAAACCATACATCTTGACACAAAATCAATAATCTCCCTTTTGATGTTGTCCCACTAAAAATGTTCCTGCAAATATCTATACATTTTGGTTCTCCCAGGGTGTATAGAGAAATTAGAGCTATGAGCATCATTCAAAAATTCCCTTTTTAGATCAGTTATATCAATTATACAAAGTCTCTTCGCAAATTTCCAAAATCCATCTTAATACACAAATTCACTCAATCTCCCATCATTCACAACTTTAATATTCCTCTAAAACTCTTCATCACTAGTCTGAGAACTCTTTATCCTTTCTAGTAAAAATGGTATGGAAACCATTTGAAAAAGTATTAATGTTTCACCATCCATGGTGATTCCCATATCCATCTTTTCTAGATCCATGTATATAATATACTTTTCAAATCTCATCTTTATCAAAACACCATGATCCTTTCTACTCAAATCATCTGCCACATTATTTTCCTTATCTGGGTGGTTGTGTATAGTACAATAATAATCCTTGAGTATGTTCAAGCCATATCCCTTGCCTCATGTTGAGTTCTTTCTGTGAGAAAATATACTTCAAAATATTTTGATCTGTATATATCTAAAAAGTTTCACCATAGAGATAGTGTATACAAATCTTCAAAGAAAATATTGCAGCTTCTAACTCAAAATCATGTGTAGGATATTTTTGCACATGAATTTTTAATTGTCGTGATGCATAGTCTATAACCCTATCATTATGCATAAGGACACAATAGTTTCCTTTCTTTGAAGCATATCTATAACTAACAAACTCATCATTCCCCAATGGTAGAGTCAAGATAGGATCATTGAAAAATCTTCTCTTCAGTTCTTCAAAACATTCTTCACTCTCTTTTTTCCAAAACAAATTTAACCCCTTTACATGTGAGCTTGATAATGGGTTAGCCAATCAAGAAAAATTTTGGACGAAACACCGATAATAACCTGCTAAACCAATAATAATGTATACATCAATTATACTTGTCAATGCTACCCATTCTTGGATTTCTCTTATCTTAGAAGGATCAATGGAGATTCCATCCTTAGAGATGATATGTCCAAGAAAATAAATCTCCTGAAGCCAAAATTCACACTTGCTAAACTTCCCATATAATTCATGTCTTCAAAGAGTATTCTGGATAATGCCCATGTGATTTTCATGATCTTCATAGCTTTTGGAGTATACCAAGATATCATCATTAAATACCACTACAATGTAATCAAGATATTTCATGAAAACTCTATTCATTAGATCCATTAAGACAAAGGGTGCATTAGTCAGCCCAAAAGGAATTACTGTAAACTCTTAATGCTCGTAGCTAGTTCGAAATGCTATCTTCAGAATGTCTTCCTTCTTCACGCACAAATCATGATATCCAGATCGAAGGTTAATCTTTGAAAAGTATTGATCTCCATGAATTCAGTCGAATAAATAATCAATTCATGGTAGGGGATACTTGTTCTTTATTGTTATATCATTGATCTTCCTATAGTCAATGCACAACCTCATAGATCCATCTTTCTTCTTATAAAAAAGGATATGGGATCCCCATAGAGAAACACTAGGGAAAATAAATCCCTTATTACTCAATTCCTCTAGTTGTTTCTTTAGTTACACTAATTCCACAATGGCCATTCTATAAGGGGTCTTCGATATGGGCCTTGAACCAGGAATTAAATCAATGGAAAACTCAATTTCTCATTCTGGAGGATATCTAAGTAAATCTTCTAGAAACACATCTGCATATTCTTTCACAATAGGTACATTCCCTATTTGAACATTCCATTCCTTGCCCATAGTTATTTCACTCTCTTCCTCCCCAATAATTGAATTTATTTGAGCTACTGGGGGTGGATCTAGATAGGAATCAGATGGTGATGATTCTGCTCTAAAGATAAGGTGTTATTTATCATCGTTATCAAAAATCATAACCTCCTTCTTATTATAATAAATTTTCGCATCATGGTCCAAAATCCAATCCATACTAAGGATTATATCAAATTCAATCCTGGGTATGATGATGAGATTAGCCGATAAAGAACATTTATGTGCTCTAATGGGGACTGATCCTCAAAACATTGTTGCAATGACACTTCCCTTAAGAGTTTTGACTGAAAACTCCCTTGTTAAATAAAATTAAAAATATCTAATTTTCTTAGCCAACTAGTAAGATAAGAAACAATGCAATGCTCCAAAATCAAATAAAGAATTTTCTAATCATGAGGAAACCATTAAATTACCTTCCACCACGCCTTTCAGAGATTCAACCTTATCTGTAGTGATAGCATAAGATTGGACTTGATCCCTTATCATTTTTAAGGTAAGTTCCCTTGAATCTTAGGACATTCATTCTCATAATTCCCCCTTTCCCTACAATTATAGAATTCAATATCGACAGCCTCTTTCTTCCCCTTGAATCACGAGCTTGGTGGCCTTTCTCACCACACTTGTAAGAAACTCATATTCCCTTCAAGAAAGTACTGGGGTGTTTCTTCCCACATTTACTACAAGATGGATATTTAACTTTTCCCTTACTCCCCTTATTTCCATTTATAGAGTGTTCTAAAGATCTCTTCTCTTCTTTCTTTTCTTTAAAGTCATAAGACATAGAGTATTCTTTTTCTATCTTGATTGCTCAGGAGATAATATCTTAATATCCTAAGAAGGATTATGATACTAATGCTCGATGGAGAAATGGGTTTAACCCATCAAAGAAAGGGTCAATCTTAATTCTTGGGTTACATATATAATCTTCTGCATGCCTCGCTGACAATGTAATGTTAGCTTCATACTTTGTGATATTCTCATCCTCCTTTTGCCTCAGACTCAGAAATTGACTTTCCATATCCTCTCGATGGTCATGACGAAAGTATTTTTCTATGAAAATTTCATTAAACTCCCTCCATTCCATATTTAAAACTTCATCATATTCCTTTGTGTTTTCAAACAATTACCACCATTGTTCAACATCTCCAGTGAGGCGGTAAACTTCCATGATATCTTTTTACTTTTTGTTACTCCCCAAGGCATGGAATATTTTTTTCTAAGTAATTTATTCATTTCTCATATAATAATGTATTTTTACACCCATTGAATGTTGGTGGTTATTACCTCATGAAGAAATCTAACATTGATCCTCTGTGTTGTGGATCAGGGTGCTTTGTACGGGTAAGGTTATTATTCATAACCTGTGTGAGTTTTCCTAGAATGGTGATAAGATGATCAACACCAGTTGTATCACCATCTCCACAATAATTATCTTGAGGAGGGAAATCCCAACATGGAGTGTGTGTATTGATACAGTTTTCCATTCCTTCTACTAGGAACCATTTCTAAACAATAGAATAAACTAGATTAGTTTATGAATCGAAATACTTAAATTCAAACTTGTAAAACACTGAAAATAAACAGAACATTTTATGGATATAATCCATAATCAAAAAATGTTTTCTTTGTGGAAGTATATACTCATAAACTCTTCATAATGGTCTGTAAAGAAAATGAGAATTATCCTAAGTATATCCCTTGGGAGTGTCATAACAAAGAGTGCAGCAAGGCCCGTTGTCGTGCTCCATTTCCTGTTCGAGTCTATCTCGAAGCGGTGTTTTCAGGTTATACCCCTAGGTACATCTGTGCCAGATCCACCTCTAACTATTCGTATCCATTTAGGGATGTAATTTTTTTTTGGAAAACTCACAAAATCTCTACAATACCAAAATTCAAAGAAGTTCTTCTATACTAATAATCATATTCTATCGTAGGGTAATGTGCTCTAATCAGAGTTTATCTAAATCTAGATTCAAAGGTTTGTACTAAAATTCCTCTGATACCAAATATAATTCTCTAACCCAAGTTACCTAGAGTCAGTGCATTATTACATAACATTTTCATAATCACAAATGATCAAGTCTCGAAAAAACAATTAGTTTTGTAGCCTTGGAATTAATAGATACATACATATGGTTTACCATCCATCCAAAGTTACCATTTTAATTCAAAAAAGATATTTAAACAGAGAGAGAACCAGTTTCTAGGGGGTTCAATAGTAATGAAGACCGAGGGAATCACCCAATGTCAAATTCACCCCCTCTAGTTTAAAATGGGAAACATGAGAATGAAAACTGACTATCCTACCGGGGGTTTCCATAGAGGCCAAGTGGTATACCACCTTGTTTCCCTCCCTCCACGTGTGAGTGACTCTAGTTCCACTTTCTAGGAAAGCTTTAAATTTCCGAATAGTGTATGAAATGGACCAGGGGAAGATACCTTTACCATGAAAAGCATCATGAATAACCATAGAATCAGTCTCAACTTGGAAGATGGCAAGTGCCCGCTGCCGGTAAATTGTGATACATTTGAGCACTATTTTTGCCTCCTCCTGCATAGTACGCAGAGAAAGCCAAGGCTGAACTACCCCAAGTATATAGGACCACACTGCCACCACAGATCTCTCCTAGCACGCAAGAGCTGGCGGTATTCAGTTTGAAGCCAACTTCAAGAGGATTCCACCAGACCCAGTGTCCTTTCTGTCTAGTTGTTGACCACTGGACCACGTTGTGAGGCACAAACAACTTGAAAAGGTAGGTGGTCTGCTTCCAGATGTCATCGATGCCACACAATTCCATGATAATACATCGTACTCTTTCTGTAATGGATCTCCCCGTAGATGCGAGCCCCTCGAACCAGGCGCAATTCATTCATAAGGATTACATTACGTCGGAAAATGGAAAACTAAAGCAGCATTTTTTCCATAGAAAAAACTGAGATCCCATAGACTATCACTGAAGGTTAGTCATAATATACTTCTTCACATCCTGGAAAAAATAAAACATAGAAAGGGGTGAGCTCAGATGCTTAGTAAGGATAACAATATAGGGGAAACATTCATAAATAAGCACAAACATTTAAGTCAATGTATAAGAATAAAACAAAATCATTTAAAATATGAACTTCTGCATAATATGGAAAAGATAAAAATATAAAAATTCCATTTTCTTATTCACATGGATAATATAATAGTTGAATAATCACATGCAACATCAATAGCCACTTTCATAATGATGGAATTCATAATGCTAGACTTTCATAACCATATAGTCAAGACCTTGTGCCAATAATACAAATAAGATTTTGTCACGTCCATATTCCAAGACAATAGTTTTCCTCATGAGACCTACCAATTCATCGAGGAGATATAGCAGGCTCCACCAGTCACTTACTATGTCTAATGTATTCCTCGTATGAAAAGCTTTAAACATAACATAAACATTCATATTAAAACAAGCATACGAATTGTCAATACATTATCTATAAACCATGAATGGTATAAAAATAACACATCTACAGTCAAATATATCACAAAACCTTTAATACAATATTTAAGTTTTGTATCATAATAAATCAACTTCAAATAAGCTTAAAATCCATCAAAGGATGTTGACATAGATGAAATCAAAACCTTTTTAGAGAAATATCTCTTTCTATTTTGAAATCATTTAAATTTCATGTAATTATAAAATAAAACATTAATATTTGAAAATATTATTATAAACTTGTAAGGTAATATTTGATGATGTTATAATGGAAAAAAATAACCACACCCTCCGTATAAGTTAAAAAAACACTTTTACCTTAATTTTGTCGAAAATGTCATAAAGTACCTTGTTTGGAAAATGACGGAAAGATTCCTTTCAAACCATTTTATAAAAATTAAAATAAGGGTATAAATGACTTTAACCCATAGTATAGTATATAGTTAAAATATTTAAAAATACATTTTTAAGAAACATGGATGAGGATGATAAAGATGTCCTAGTAGATACTTACGTAAAAACAACCTCGGATATAAAAGAGATTGTGAAATTAACCCTTACATTGTACTTTTCCTTGCTACAGGGTAGGTTAATCGCCTGAATAATGGTAAAATAATTTTTATTTAATTATAAAAGAATAATATACATTAATATGATATCATATATGATGTTTTATTATTGCTTTTTTTATAACATTTTAGTATTATCGTCGTTTCAGGGGTTAACTGATTTATTTTCCTTTATATGATTTGTTACATAAGTAATGATTATTATGGATAGGATTTATCTTATTCATATTCAGAATGATATTATGTCTTTAAACATTATTTTTAATCATCTAATGATAATTAGTCTTGAATGGATTACAATGGGGAATGAATCTAATCGTGTTTCGTGGAGATGGTAATCCGTACATATGCACGAGCGACAATATCATTCTTTTGATATTAAAATAATGTATAATTGGATGTTATATCATATATACAGAATCATTATCATGTTATATTCATTATTTAAATCAATTAAACATCATTATTATACCAATCCAAATAATAATGTATTGAATAACAATTACACCATGACGTGGAGACGGTAAGCCATATGTACGCACGTATGGTGACATGTCATTAAAAGGATGGATAGAATAATGAATATGGTTGTACTATATTTATAATAACATCACATTATATATAAGATACTGGAGTTATTATTTTAGAATAGAAAAAATAAAGAAAAAGGAAGTGGGAGGTGAAAGGAACTTGAAAGAGGTGATGAAATATTTACCTATTCCTCCAGTTTTTCCTTTTGATTTGATCAAATGAGATCCTTAAGTTGGCTTTATAACTATAGGAAGGCGTCTATAATGAAGGGATGATATTTTAGAGGGTATTTGGGTAGGGGTTGACCGATCCAAATGGCTTTTAAGTTGTGAATTTGGGGGAAGGGGGAGTGCCCCTTTATAAAAGTGGGGGACATCTTAGGAAAAGATAAAAATATTATTTTATAATAAAATAATTTTCAGTTTATAATGGCTCCGAAATGGATTATTTAAAGGCTATGGTGGGTATGGGTCTATAACTTCTCAACCAGTAGGTTTTAAATAGGTTTTATTCACTATATTAACTTTATCTTTTAGATTTAACTCTTAGTTAAATAGTTTGACATTTACCATGTCTCTTTGTATTTTTATATTATATGGTTAATAATCATACTATATACTTCCAAGAAAACCCCATGTGGTTCATTAATGATAAACCTATCATTATATAAGTATTTTGGCCAAACCATAGATTTTTATGGATTGAATATCAATTAATAATATAATATCTGTTTTAAAAACACTTTTATCACAAGTAGAAAAATGGTTTTTAATGTCGTTAGTTTGATGTCGGTTTCATATAAACCGATGTAATATATTTTTCCATAGAATTTTTTGTGTCCTTTTTTTTAAACCCGAATCCAAAAAGAAAAAAAATACTTTGGACATCAGTTTTTTTAAAAACCGATGCGAAAATTTAAGAAAAATAAATTTTTGGCGTCAGTTTTTACAAAAACCCACTCCAAAAGTTAGATCTTTTTTTACTAAGTTTGAGATTATTTCCTAATCTTCAATTTGACAGGTCGTGGAGAAGAAACGGAATTACGGATTAAATGTTATAGTTGTTGGAAGTTGATCTTCTCTAATAGAAGTCTTAAGGATGTATATCTTTCAAAGACCCTAACTTTTAACCCGTAACTCCGTTTTAGCTCCATGACCAGTCAAATCGAAGCCTAAGAAATTATCTAAAACACTGTAATTTATTTTTCATTTTTCATTTTATATTATTTGAAAACTGACGCCAAAAATAATTTTTTTTTCAGTTTTCGCATCGGTTTTTTTAAAAACCTACACAAAAAAGTAAAAAAAATATTTTTGGTTTCGGTTTTGAAAACCACCAATGCGAAACAGTTTTTTATTTTAAATTATAGAATCGGTTTTTTTAAAAACCAATGCCAAAAAGTAAAACAAAAATTGGCGTCGATTTTGAAAAAAATCGATGCGAAAATGTGTTTCTTTTTAAATATTAGTGTTTATTTATTTAAAAAACGATGCGAAAACATTAAAAAATATAATTTTGGCATCGGTTTTTACAAAAACCTACACCAAAATTATATATTTTTACTATGTTTTATATTATTTCCTAAGAATTAATTTTACAGGTCCTGGAGAAAAAATGGAGTTACGGATTAAAAGTTATGGTTGTCGGAAGTTGATCTTTTCTAATATAAGTATTAAAGAGATCCATTTTTCAATAACCATAACTTTTAATACGTAAATCCGTTTTAGCTGCACGACCAGTCAAATTGAAGCTCAAGGAATTATCTAAAATATTGTAATTTTTTTTCATTTTTGACATCGGTTTTTTTGAAAACTGGCGCCAAAAATATTTTTTTAGTTTTTGTGTCTGTTTTTTTAAAAACCGACGCCAAAAAGTAAAAAAAAAGTATTTTTGGCGGGAGTTTTGAAAAAAAAAACGATGTGAAAAGGTGTTTCCTTTTAAATTTAAGCATCGATTTATTTAAAAACTGACGTGAAAAATATAAAAAATATATATTTGGCATTGGTTTTTACAAAAACCGACCCCAATAATTAGATATTTTTACTATGTTTTGGATTATTTTCTACGCTTCAAATTGACAGGTCGTGGAGGAGAAACAAAGTTACAGATTAAAATTTATGGTTGTCAGAAGATGATCTTCTCTAATAAAAGTCTTAATGAAGTCCATCCTTTAATGAACATATCTTTTAATCCGTATCTCTATTTTAGCTCCACAACCAGTCAAATTGAAGCTTAAGAAATTATCTAAAACATAGTAATTTTTTTTCATTTTTGGCATCAGTTTTTAAGAAAACCGACCGAAAAAATAATTTATATAGTTTTCGCATTGGTTTTTTTAAAAAAAGACAGCAAAAATATATTTTTAGTGTCAGTCTTGAAAAAAAGCGACGCGAATAGGTGTTTTCTTTTCAATTTTAGTGTCAGTTTATTTAAAAACCGATGGAAAAAATATTTTTTTTTACTTTTTTGCATTGGTTTTGAGAATAACCGATGCGAAAAATAATTTCTTTTTTACTTTTTGGGATTGTATTATTACAAAATTGACACCAAAAAGGATATCTATTGGCATTTTTGGCATCAGTTTTCTACCTAACCGATGCCAAAGACTATTTTCCAATACGCGTGATCAACATTTCAATTTTTTCACAACGCACATTTGTCTTTTTAAAATATCGCCTACATTTCCATACAATGCTATCGAAAATATTTTCATTTACTATATATAAATCCATTTTATACCTTGTTCAACATTTTTATCCTCTTCAATTTAATCAATTTTTCAACATGGATTTAATCGTTAATTTAAACATGGTACCTATTCTATTTATTTATTTTCATTGTTATTCCTTTCCATCATTTCAAAACAGCTCTATTAGCTTGCTTATGGAGATGATTTATTGTTATTGTTGAGTTATAAATATAGAACATTCGAATGAGATTTACTGACTGTGTTGTAAATTTAATTATCGATTACAATTTTCATTTTTTGTTTGCGATTTTAATTTATGTTTATCAAAATTTATTTGAAACGAGTTGTACCAATCGAAACATTGACAAGTAAAACTTCCGACGACCATATCTTTTGATCCGTAACTCTATTTTTTCTCCAAGAATGATCAAATCGAAGCTTAGGAAAATCTCTAAAACATGGAAGAAGAAAAAGATACTTTTTGGAGTCAGTTTTTTTTTAAAAAGACACCAAATTATTTTTCATTTATGGCATCGGATTTTTTTAAAAACGGATGCCAAAACTATTTTTTTTAACTTTTTGGCGTCGGTTTTTAAGGAAAATGATGCCAAAAATGATACGAATTGTTTTTTTAGCGTCGTTATTTTGAAAAACGGACCCTAGAAGACAAATGTAATTCATTTTTAGTGTCGGTTTTAAAAAATCAATGTAAAAAGTCATATTTTTTATGTCAACAGCTTCAACGTCGTTTAAAAACCGACATCAAAATTAAAAAAAAAATATGTTAAAGACCATTTTTATACTACTGTATGTCAATTTTGACACTATCAAGATTGACTAAGCCATTTCATGTATTGAGGGCCGGAAGGACCACAAAGGACACTTTATTCCAGGTGTAACCCCTCTTGTTCCCCTCATTGGAACCCCCTAATAGAAGGGATTCTTAAGCTTAATGTGGACGTGTCTCTCCCTAAGGACGAGCTTGTTGTTCTCGGTCTCCTGGCTTGAAATCATCTGGGGAAAAACATTACAG
Organism: Viscum album; assembly: GCA_963277665.1. Taxonomy (NCBI): domain Eukaryota; kingdom Viridiplantae; phylum Streptophyta; class Magnoliopsida; order Santalales; family Viscaceae; genus Viscum; species Viscum album. Next base: position 1,322,702,965 of record OY728127.1, on the reverse strand, counting down.
AAAAATATGAATCACATCATTCCTTATGGGAACCTATAGTAGATGAGGCCTCTGCCATCCTTGCAGTTATGATTATCACTGTGGAATGTTGATGGGTTGATATCATCATTGAGTCTGACTGCCTCACTGTGATCGATGTCATTAACCACAACAACGTCGAACTCCAGTCATTTGGATTCATCACCAGTAGAATTTTCTCACTTCGCCAAGGCTTCTCCTACTGCACCTTCTCCTTTACCAAAAGGGAAGGAAAAAATATGACCCATCAGCTGGTGGCCTCAGGCCCCTTCGATGACAACCAGCTCTGGCTGGATAATTTCCCTTCATGTATTTTTATATTTACAGCTGCTCATCTTTGTCATTAATGTTACATGTCCTTATTTTTCAAAAAAATCCTAATATGTCATATTAACCATGAAAATTAGTATAATTCATAAAAAGTCTCAAATTACATTTATTTGGATATTTATAATATCAATTATTATAATCTTTCATTAATTAGGTAATTACTGCATCATAATTATGTCATAAATAAATTAAAATTTTCAAGGACTAAAAAATATAAATAAAATACGATTATTTAGGAAATATTTTTATCTTTCTAATTAAATTTCTAGTTGAATTTATCTAATGTGTAACCCTATATTAAAAATGTTTTAATTTTTAAACTTTGATTTTAACTATTTTAACTCTTCTTTCAATTACATAATAATAAATGTCTTAATCTAATACAAGTGGATCAAAGAGGTTCATATTTTATTCCTATGTTTGTTTTTTGTAGAATTATATCAATCCAATAGAATTAGGACATGTGTTAGGGTAATAATAATATCATTTTTACCCTTAATTACCCTATTATCTTTTAACCATGGTACATAAAAGTAAAAATTTACTATTCACCAAAATGTATTTTCATCTTATTGAACCACATTTTACTTACTGATATCAATTGTGTCTCTTTTATTTTTTATATTCAACTCAAAGAATTGGTAAAATTATGTTTTATGTAAATATGAAAATTCCCCTAAGATGTGGGTAAAAGACGGTAAAAAGTTCAATAAAATTTTTAAATATCTAAAATTATTATAAACTGACACCAATAAATTAAATTGGACTTATATAGGTATTATTTATCTGTTTCTACCTAAAAAAATTAAATTAAATAAATAATTATTTTATAAAAATTCAGTTTTAAACTATTACTCAGTGTTTTTCACTATTCATAAAAAATTGAACGTTTTCTGAAAAATACCAAAAATTTACCCTAAGATAAATTCGATATTCTGAATCCAAAAATGAAGTCCATTTTGAAAGATAAAATTTATAAAATTTCAAATAGTAGGAATTACTATTCATAATGGCTAGTTTGATTGGTTGTGGTGTGTTAGAACTCGAAGTTGTGTACAACACACGCTATTGTATTATTCAAAGAGAAGCGTATCGTGGAAGCTTGGGGTGTTACAATTTATACCTATAGGAGATAGATGTGCATATTGTATTTCTATTATTTAGATCATTGAATGACATAAAATATAATCGCAATGGAGTTAATACATTTTCCATGATGATGGGATCATAAGATCTAAAAAAAGTAATAGACCCTTGGTATACAAAGGACTCACCTGCAACAATATCTATCGTAGTTATACATGTTTGTTCCAAAAAATTCAATTTATTTTTCCAAACAAGAGTTAGTTAATCTAGTAATATCAGGATTTTATTGGTTTCCACTCCAATCAGGTTGGTAATATCAATAGGTAAATCATTAAATTTCCCCTACCAATTGTTTTTATCACTATTATTCCTATTTTCAGATATTTACAAAAATATTAGAAAATTAAGGATGAGAATAAGTAATGAAATATTAATATAAAAAGGAGAAATATGAACATAGTATTATGAATCCTATAAATTACATGGATATACTAACTTATTTGGAGTTTATTTCAATCTAGGATATCCATTGTAATTTTATTACTAGAATTTCTAACCTAGAAATCAATTAATGAAATTCAAAATGGTCTATAATGTTCTTATAAATTTATAAAATAATTTCCCTAAGAGTGTAAAATGAGGTGTGTAGTAAGGCCCCTTTTTCATACATTGGAAATAATTAGATTTAATTACCAAAAATTCATTTCATGTTTTTAACCCTTAGGCACATATGTTCCATAGCCACATCCGCTTGTAGTATAAATAAATAGATTTCATTACTTTGAAACCACTTTCATTATACCTGACAAAACCAGTATAATGTTTTCCTATAGTTAGACCAATACCTATGTATTTTTAATAATGAATTCAAATCAAAATTCCAAGAAATAACTTCACCAGTATTGGATACTGACCAAAATGACCCAAATATATTAAATATATAATTAAATTTTTTTTAACATAAGTATACAATAAAAAAAACCAATGATCCAAAGGTCTAGTATATTTTGAATAATTGTTTCATAACATATAAATAAGAACCTACGATAAGAAATATTTATTTCAAACTCCATAATGAGATCATGAACACTTTGGAGTTCCTCATATTTCATTGGATAACCCATGGGAAATACTAAAGTGGTGAGATATAAAGGCCATTACGGGAATAATCATGATAAATAAGCATAACATATGAGTCAAATTGATTAACATGATATTATAAAGGGAATGTATCGTGAATAACTATATGGAATCATGAAATAAATAATATAGAATCATAATATCATTATATCATATGAATTTGGAAGCATCGTAATAGAAAACATCAAAAGAATATGTCATGGTTCAATGTAGAGACATATTGTAGGCAATGTTATATAATATACTAGGTTGAATCCCAAATCCGATACATATCAACTCATGATATATAAACATTAACCAATACATTGGATAACTATATGGGTGAGTCCATCCTAACATTCACATACATTTGTGTGCCACATAAGTGAATCAAACATATAACAGATGCGTAATATATACCCATTGAATGTAATGTGTTACATATTCTTGAATTAATGCACAATCAATTAATAATTGAGAAAAACTCGAATAAAACGAATTAAATAATTCTTTTTTACATAAATATTTAGATCAAAAAAATATGTATTGAATATGGAGTTTATTTGAAAAATTATAGAGAAGGGGTATATAATATGTTATAGAAATGAAAGATTAAAGTATTGTTTTAAGGATTGGGGGAAACAATTTAATCAAAAAAGAAATAATATGGAATTTTTATTGAATCTAAAGGAAACCCAATTAACAGTAAACCCTAACAAATATATCATTTAATTAAATCATTAATGGGTAATAGGATTTAAGATAGTGTAATATAAAAGTGTTAAGGGGGATAAAATTCCCCCATAATTTGGTTTGATTTTAAAGATTGTATTATGAAATGAATGAATGGAATATATAAATAGAAAAAATGGAGAATAATCTGGGGAAATAAGTAGTAAAATTATATATATAAATTACAACAAATAAATAATCATTAATAAAGAGATAAATTGAGGTAGAAATAAAAAGGGCATAACCCAATGAAAAGTGGGTGGTTCAAAGAGATCCCTTACCTTATGTCCAGATTTAGTCATCACATTAACTTAAAATTCAAAATGATGAAATATGATTTATTAAACATATTATTTGGAGAATAATTATGCTATATGTTAATCATTATTAACCCGTTATGTCATTTTAGTGTCATTTAATTGAGTTATCGGGTCTATATTTATTGTCTCTAGGTTGTCTATGAAATAAGTCCAAGATTATATTTATTTTATATAATTATGAGAGTTTATATGGTTTGGTACCCTAATATTAGATATGTGATTAAATATATTTAATTATTTTCATAAAGTCAATACGGTTCTTAGTATTCAAATGTTTTCATAAATAAGCATGATTTGCAGAGTATGGATTCTAATGTTATGATTTTTGTTCATTTAAGAAGGTTTTCCTAAAATAATGAACATACATGGTTTTATTAAGAATTAATAGTATTAAACCATTAAATGAAAAGGAAGAAAAATGAAACATACTTATTAATTATTGTTGAATTTAAAACATCCATGATGTTTGTATAAAAAATGAAATTAATTGTTCATAGGTGTAATGAATCAATGATAATATAAACAATGTTTTCATTTTATAATTGAATAAGGGGTGGGTATTAAATGGATATTACACAATAATGATAAAATAAGAATATTTATGGTAATTATGTTAATATTTCAAGGGGGATGGGATTCATATATGGGGGAATAAGAATAAAAGAACAGAAAGTTTCATGAATGAGAATTTTACTATTCCATTGGGAGTCTCATCCTGGCTACCCCTTATGGCTCATTGGGTCATTCGGCTAGTAAGACAAAAAATATTGTGGTTTGGGGATGACAGTTCTAGATGGAAAATGGTAGATTTTTTGTAAGATATAATCTTTTGAAGGTGTGATGAGAAGATATGTTTTTCATATGGGACGAATGAGGGATTTTTAATAGAAGACTGATTAGTCTATTATTTTTAATTAGGACTATAAATAGTGGATAATATTGGGACTAAATACATTAATTAGTGTATTTAATGTCATGAAAATTGTTTCTCACATAACTCATTATACAATTAATCATGTTTTAACTTATAATTTAAATTTTTTCTTTTTTTGTATATTAACATTCAAAAATAAAAAAAAATAGAAATAGTCTAAAAAATTACCCTATGATAATTTATGCTTTCTAATTAAAAAAATAAAGTTTATTTAATAAAATTAATTTAATAATTATGTTAAATTACAATTTAAATAAATTATTTATTTATTTGACAAATAATTTTTCTGAAATGATCACATTTATTAAACATAGAAAAATTAATATTGGTTTCATAAAATTATATTATTATATTCATAAAAAAAATTTATGGAACCATTTTAATTAATGAAAATTTTATTTAATACATTTAAATTATTCATAATAAATTATTTTAATGAAGAAAAAGAAAACATGTTTTCATGATAAAATTTAATTTTTATTTCATTCTTTTAATCATTGATTTTATAATATTTAACACATTCATATAATTATATTATGATATAAATTCATTATATTATTTAGAAAATATTTTTTTCTTTTAAAATTGTTATTTTACTATTCATATATGTCATCATACTTTTTCAATTGTCATAATACTATTTCAATGGTTAAATAACATTCACATTGTAGTGGTCGGGTAATAGTTATATCGAAGAAGTCATAATGACTTTTACACCCAATATATTCTCCACTATTATCATATCAAATTATTCACTTCTTTTCAAAAAAGGTTCTTTAGTTCCCTTACTAATTTCTACAATATTCCCAACACTCCTCTTTCTTATCACAGTTTTTATGGAAAGAGTTATCTTCATGGGACAATTCAAGACTATGTTTTTTACATTACTATGTGCATTAATATTTTTTTATCTCGATTTAATATTCCTAGCTGTTATAATCTACATTATTTTAGTATGTGTAACATCACTAGGAAATTTAAAATTCACTCCAGGTTTATCTAATGCAAAACAATAATGAATAGTCATAATGAATCGTTAAATATTTTACTAATAGTGTAACGGCCCATGTTTTTATAAATAATATATTTAGATTTCTATTAATACTTATGAATAATATTTTAATTTTATGTTAAAGGGGTTACATTTTCTAAAATCATGCTCGACACGCAACAATTAGCTTCTCTGAAATCTTACATTGTACACAATATTGAGTTATACTGAAAAAATACAATAATATTATTATTACCCTAAATTTTAGTTAACTCCTAGTCGTTGAAATAGAGGGAATGAATAGTATCAACTAAATTTTGAAATATGGTTTACATAGTTTTAATTGATGATTAATTGATTACCAAATTTATTAGAAATGGAAATAAAAACCAATTGAAAACAATGGATGTGTTTTTATGAAAACCTATTTAAAAGAGAATAATTTTTCTTATAGGTATTTTTATTTATTGAAAAATAATGTATATATAGAAAATGTAATGTTTTAGATTAACCTTAAATGTTTTCTAGAAATGATATAAGAATAAATTTATTTATTAGGATAAATGAATTATGTTCCGAAGAAATAAATTTTAACGCCTTTTGATGGAGAACCTTTTTTAAATCCTATTTTGGACAACTTTATATGATTAATTTTAAAAAATAAAAATCCTCATTAGATTAAGAACATAAAAAATTTTGGATGATATTTTGGTATTTTTCTTCTAGAGTTCATTTTTTAATGAATAGTGATAAATACTGCATTTTAATTCAACATTTCATTTTAATCGAATTTATCTATATAGGTATATTATAAATTTAATTATTGTTAAAGTGTAATTGGATTACATTTTTATCATTTAATAAAAAATTTATCATTTTAACTAATTTAACTTTGGAAATGGATATAAACACATGTCAATCTTTTAGTAGTTTTATTTCTTAAAAACAAGCTTTTTGGTTTGGACAATGGAAATTAATTTTAAATTAATTTATGAAATATCTGTATTTTGAATTTGGAAAAAATGTATTTCATATTTGGAATAAGGTTGTCCAAATTGTGTATATAGATAGATTTTTTTAAACATTATGATTAGTAATTCAGTAAATATATTATTTACCATGGTTAAAGGGTAAAACCTGTAAATAAGGGTAAAAAATAGTATTATAATAATATTAAATTATCCTTTCACATGTTCTAACCCTATATTATGATATTTTTCTTACCACGGGGATCCTTGGTTCAATTTTATTACCCCATTGAGCTACATGTTTTTGAAAATGACATTTAATTAATTTTAATTTAAAGTTGTGGAAAATATAACCAAAACATGCATCATTAAGTAAAATAGTTTCTATATGTGGTTAGATGAGTTATCTATTCCACTAAAATTATTAATTACAGAAAGAAAATTATTTACTACATAAGGGAATTTTATTTATAATTTCTACGCAACAAATAAATAAATATATTTATGACATAATAGGCATGTAGTGATTTAATTATTAATGAATTATTTAAAGAAATGAGATTATAAATATTAATATAAATTTATTTTGATACTTTATATGTTATGAAAGAATTTTAGGGATTATTATTACTTGATATATTGTAATTAATGATGTTTTTTTACAAATAATAATGTTGGTATGTATTTTTTAAAAGTCATCATATGAATAGTATATAAATTGATATAAATGAGTTTTTAAAACAAACACTATTTTATTAAATGATATTAAACACATAAAAATATAAGACTCAAGAAAATAATTTACATAAGGTTGAAAATTTCATTAATTAACAACTTTAGGTTTGATTGGAATTTTATAGTTACTATATAAACCATATAGTATGAATATACAAGAAGAAATTTTAAAAGTTAAAAAATTTAACTATGGGTTAAAACTAAATGATAAGGTTAATTTTATAATATAAACTTGTCTAAAACCCATTTTATGAGTGTATTTCCACCCCTACTCATCTTATCATGTAAATATATCACATTTTTTGTTAATATAATTCTAATAGAAATTAATAATAAAATAATATTTCAAAATATTCTTTAAGTTCCCTTCCACTATCTTATAAAAGGAAACCAACTCTAACCCACTACTCACACCTCTCAAGCCATTTGGATAGCCAAAACTATACACTAATAATCTCCAAAATCCCTATATTTCTCCCAGAATCCTTTCCCTATGATGAATCCAATTCAAGAAATCCCTTTGGCTCAAATCAAAAGAAGTAACCTGATTTGAGGTAATGTCTTCTCTCAAGTCCATTTCCATTATTTTTCCTTCTCCAATCACTATGCTCTATTTATTATTTTTTCACATAAAAACACCAGTATCATAAATATACTATGTTTTTTTATTATAAGGATTATAAATAAACTTACAAAAACCTCCATCTAGTGGGTATAGAACATACTGTTTTTGTAGACGACGAACTATTGCCCAATGAAACGACGACTGTTCGATCTTCTCCTACCATCTCTCATGGTGGCCATTATGATGGAACTGCAATTATATGTGAAATATATGTTTTTTAATGTATCTCCACTCTTACGTAATTCTCATTTTGATCAAACCGTTCTACTTTTCATGTTGAATAAATGTGATAATTACATTTGAGGAAGTGCGGACTATTGCCCCCTCAATGTGATATGATTCATTCATGATATGCATGGAACATCTAAAGGATGAAATTAATGAAAATATGTAACATATATAACATATATTTTACAATATAATACCTATTTATAGTTTCATTTTAATTCCTTAAAATCTGAAAAAAAAATAATGAATGTAGAATTCATGTGTACGTACAACTTATCATCTCCATGAACAATGCATTTAATTTCTTATATCTGAATGCTATGGACTATTATAAATAAATATATACAGGATATATATGACATATATGATATCTAAATAATAAATATCATTCTGGAGATAATGTACTTTTGACTACATGGATAATTTGTAATTATAACAAGATCATTTTTTACTCAAGTTGCTAACATCAACAAAATGTCTAATATGAAATCAATTAATTAAATAATTGTTATATCAAGGTAATATGTGATATAAAAGAAATAATAAACATTAAAAAGGTTCTGAATCATTAATAAATTAACTTAGGTTTATTATATTATTAGAATAATGAGCTTACGAGGCAATTCAGACACAAGTTAAGGGACTTCGTCTCAATCTCCTTTCATTGAGGAATGTTTTGATAATATACCCCCCCTTAGTTTAAATGGTTTATAATAAAACCCTTGAATTTTACATTAATTTAATGCGAATTTGTTTTCTATGAAATGTTTTACTACCTGGAAAGAGGAATATTTTTTAACATATGCGGTGACAATGACCTTTTCGCCGCTTCAGGCATTATTTGATATTTAGCATCCTTAACAAATTTTGATGTTTTTAAAAGGTAAATAAATACCATATAACCATTCTAATTATTTTTTTATTTAAAACTATTTTGAATGTGAATTTACTATTTCAATTTCTTGAAATTATTTATTGTGATTTAAAAGAAAATTTTATGATTGAAACATTGATTTTTTGAATCTTTTATGTGTGATGATTATATAATTATAATAGGATATTTGATGGGAGATTACCTTATAATAAAAATTATAGCTGCTTCCATGATAAACTAAGTATGGGTGGTTGCAATATAACCTGCAATGCATTGGGTATGGAAGTCTATCATATGGTTATTCCATTTAGTGGTATGTGTAGAAGTCGACTGTATGGTTATTCCATTTTAGTAGGTTTATGTACCAACTTACCTTTATATTTTATATGTTCTTTTATATAGAATTTATGGTAATATATTGGTTACAAAAATCATAACCAATGATATTATATTCAGTGAAGTGTTTTTATTCTTCATTAAGGTGAAATGTATTACTTTATGATAATGTATTCACGGTTTACTTGTTGTTTTGATAATATAAAAGTTTTGAAAATTTATGTGTCCCTTACGTAGATTTCTATTCTCATCCCATGTTTGAAATGATTTTCAAATGACTTAAATATGAATAGGTTCATGTATGGGATCAATGAAAAGTCATGATGTCTAAAACATGGAACTAGACAAGTTTCATTTTTTGAGTTTTTGTTTTGTGAAAAAAATGGACAATTAGTAGAAGTGTATAATTGTAATATTAATGTTATTATCTATATGTTTGACATAATTATATAATTCTTTAAACCTGAAAATATCCTCAATTTGAATTATTAAATTAATTCAAGATTTTGTAATGTTTTAGGATGGGGCTTTATAGTTGGTTTGAGAGGTCGGTTTACATACCATTAGAGGTTAGGGAGTAATTTAAGTATAAGTGACATAACAATAATGGTTAGCATATTAGTAAAAGTCATTGTTATTTTAAATAAGTTAATAGAGTTTAAGTAAACATGAATAAGTATATCGTTGTATTTACCCACCTCATAATGTATTAGATGATGATTTTACGGATGTACTCACACTGACTTTTTGGTTTTAGTAAATGGATAGATCTATCAGTCACTAAAGTAACAATGGATATGAATGAAACAATGGTGATTTTCTGAGTGAACAACTGAATGAAATGGGAGCTACAATGAGAACTCTTATGGTTATTATTAACCAACTATCTGTAGTCATGACTAACCACTTGAACGTTTGTGATTTTTCTAAGGCATCATATATGCGAGAAACTAATCCCAATGGATGTTCAGGTAATAATAAAAAAGGTATCTATATTTAAAACATATACATAAAGGATAGGGAAATAAACTCCTTGGATAATTCTTCAATGTGATGGAATTATTCTTATGATGTTTCAATGAAGGTCATAAAGAAATAACCTACAATGGAAAAAGGAAGGGTTTAGTTGAATCCATAAAATAGAAAGAACTTCTTTATAAGGGATCAATTGAATGATTTAAATGAGGTTTTCATGTTAATTATACAAATATATGTCCTATGAATATGGATTGGGAATGGAATTAGTAGGATCATACAAATATATGTTTACCAATTCCTAATTCCATTACAATTGAAGATGAGGAAACTGTAAATGACCTATGAAAGGTAAGGATTACATATTAGCTCATGTTTTGACATTACTGAAATATTAGGAAATTATTAATGATTTTGTATTAAGGTAATAATTATAAAATAGTAAGATGAAAAAATGGATAAAGCATCATAAATAATGTTCGATGATTAAGATTTCTAGGAATTGAAGAGTTATGTTGGATATATGGATGATGATATGTTTAATTTTAGTAATGATATGATTAATTTGGGATACATTTTTCTAGTACGTGTAACCTTGAAGTCTGATATGTGAAAATGTTATTCAAGGAATAATTATCTTTTCTTGTGTACTCATAATGGATAACTGTTGTGGTTTCTGTGATCATTTGTTTTTGAGGAAATTGTGGTTTATTAGTTTTTTGGGAAGAAAAATGAGATGTATGAAATAACCATTGACGTTATAACATGTTATGAATATTTTTAACGATTTTATCTTTTTTTTGTTACTATTATTATAATTATATGGTTTTTGAAAAAGGAAAACACGCAGACTGTGTGACAACCCATCGCGTCATACAATGATGCATGAATCGAACCCACAACCAAAGTGCGAGTGAGATTTATCACCTACAACTGGACTACATAACGTCCCTGGTTTCTATGAATAATTCTTTTTTAGTTAAATTATTTTATGGATGAAGAAGTAGTTTATTTTGGGAACTTATGTTTTTTATAGTGTATATTCTTAGTATAAGAAAATTATTAGGTGATTAAGTGATAATGGTTATTTTGTATGAAATTATCTATTTTGGGGAACAAGATATGCTTAAGAAAAATAAAATACTATGGGATTTCATTTGAAGAGAAATAATGAAATTTCATTTTGGGAAGAATATATTTTTTTATTATGGAAAAACGGTGATGGAAATGATTAAACTATCATAGATAATATGTGATTATGTTAATTATACATCAGTATGATATTTTAAGAGTAGTCAAAGTTATTTGGGAAAACAAATTTAATGATTTAATATGGAAGACAATGTGTTAAATTCTTTGGAATTTTGGGTTTCATTATTAGTTTGGATTAAATTGATGAATTTTAGGTACACATGTGTATTGAATGACTTTTGTTGAACTTTGGGTCTTTTTTGTTGAATTTTGGAGATTAAGATTACTATTATTTTTTATAGAGGATTGTCCTTTTTGAGGATTATCTGATCTCATACTAACCAATTTTTGGTTTTGGATAATTTATAAATGTAGGGAAAATATATAATTCATTATTTTTGGATTATGTGATTCTCAATAAGTTGATTCTAGTGCTTCAAGGGTGACCATATCATCGTGAATACTCATCGTTTGGAGAAAAGATATGTTTATTGTAGAAGTTTATTAAAAGATGAAAATCTAAATGAAAGGTAAGTATATTTCATTAGGTTCTTAGTAAATATAATAAATAAATTCTCCAAATTTATGAAAGGGAACTTGAAACCAAAAAGTTTTATCTGTTTAATTTTCCTAATGGGGAATCAAATATTGTTTAACATTTCACATGTTTGTGTTTTTCTGGTGGTAAACTTTCTCCCAATCAGGTTTTCTATCACTCTACATCGGAACTTGATTTTTTGTTTTTTCTTCCATATCCATGTTTTTATGGAATCCTGTTATGTGTTTCCTCTGGTGACCTTTATACATCACATTATTTTTTTAAAGTGGTGGTTTTATTGACTCTTTTTCTGATGTTTGATTTTCAATGATGTTTCCAAGCCGAATTTTAAAATTCTGAGGAAACAATTTCCAAAAGGGGGGAAGGATGTAAGAACCCAAGAATTTATTGAATAAAAATTATTGACTTAAATTAATAATTAGAAATGAGATATTTATTTTATGTTAAAGGGTATGATTTTTCTGATAGTCTACCAGACATATATCAATGGGCTTCTATGAAATCATACATTGCACACAACATTGGGTTATACTGAAAAATAACACAATAATAATATTAATATTTTAAATGGTAGAAAAATACTATAAATTGGAATGGAAGGAATTATTTTTTGAAATAAATTTTGAACTATGGTTTACACATGTTTCAATTATGATTCATTGATTACCAATTTTATTTGAAGAGAAAAAAAATTGAATATATTGGATGTGTTTTTTTTGAAAACATATTTAAAAGAGAAAAATTGTGGTATCATGAATTATTATATAATGAAAAATATATGTTATATATTAAATTTAATTTTTTTAATTCATCTTAATTTTTTTCTAGTTATTATGTAAGACTAAATTTTTTCTTTTCAAATAAAATAATTTTTTTCTAAAAATATCGATTTACATCCTTTTGATGGAGAACACTTTTTAAATATAGTTTTGACACCTTTATATTCTTTATTTGAAAATTTTTGCCTCTTATATATAATAGGAACATTGAAATTTACTTTCGATGAATTATTTGTATTTTTCTACTAAATATCAATTTTAATGAATATAGTAAAATGCTGCATTTTAATTCAAACCTGCCTTTTAATCTAATTTTTTCATATAGATAGATTGTAATTTTACATGGTTTTAAAGTGTAATGGGATTATATTTTTATCATTTAATCCATTTTTTTCATTGGATGTAATTTCATGTTGAAATTCGACATAAACACATTTTAATATTTTTGTAGTTTTACTTCATAAAAACACGTTTTTTGTTTTTTACAATGGGGATTAATTTTAATTTAATTTCTAAAAATCATGCATTTTGAATTTTAAAAAATTTATTTCATATTTGGAATCATGAGATAAAAATTGGGTAAGTAGGTAACATTTATCTTTAGACATTATTAATAGTAACTTCAGTAAGTATTTTAAGTACCATTGTTAAAAGCTAAATATGATATATAAGGGTAAAAAATAATATTATAATAACATTAAATTACCCTTACACATGTCCTAACCCTATCAGATGAGATTTTTCCGACCATGGGATTTCTTGGGTCGATTGTAAGACCCCATGGAGCCACTTGTGTTTGAGAACGACATTTAATTACTTTTAATTTAAAGATAAGGAAAATAAAACCTAAACATGTATATTTTAGTAAAACATTTTTTTTATTTGGTTATGTGAGAGATCATTTAGACTATAAATAGTAATTAGAAAGATTAAATTATTTCCCAAATCATTGTATTTTATTTAAAATTTTATACCTCAAATAAAGTAACAAATTTATGACACAATAGTCATGTAGTGATAACCATGTTAATGAATGTTTTAAATAAATGAGATTATAAATAGTAAAATAAATTTATTTTAGTCATTTTTTTCATCCAAGAATTTTTTGGATGTTTATTTATTGTTATATTTTAATTAATGAAGTTTTTTTGAAATAATATATTTTTTATTGATTTTTTAAAATTCATGATATGAATAGTATATAAATTGACAAAAAAAAGTTTTAAAATATACTATTTTATTAAATAATATGATAGTTATAAAATCTATGATTTAGAAAAATGACTTAGATAACGTTTAAGATTTTATTAATGAACCACTTTAGATTATATTGAAAATTTATAGTAAGTATATTAACCATATAGTTTGAATATACAAGAATACAGGGTAAAAGATAAATAATTTTTTTATGGGTTTAAGCTAAAAGATAATGTTAGTTTTATGACCTAAACCAGTATAAAAACCATTTTCTTAGAGTATTTCCACCCATACTCATCTAATATATATATATATATATCACTTTTTTGTTATTATAATTATAAATCCAATTAATAATAAAATAATATTTCAAAACATTCCTAAAATGCCCCTCCTCCCACTTATAAAAGGACACACCTCAAACCCATTACTCAGACCTATAAATCCCCTTGTATCATTCAAAATATACTAAAATAAGCTCCACGCATCCCTATATTAGTCCTAGAAGCCTTACAAAAGTCATTAGGATGTTTAAGAAAGCCCTTTGGCTCAAAGAAAACGAAGTTAACTGATTTAAGGTAATGTCTTCTCTCAAGACCATTTTCATTATTTTTCTTTCTCCGCTCCATATGCTTTTATTATTATTTTTTTATATTAAAAAAAAGTATCCCCAACATATTAGGTTGTTTTTATGAGATTAATTTCAACTACACTTACACACACCTTTGTCTAATCGGTATAGAACATACTGTTTATGTGGATGGCGAACTACACCCTCACAAAACGATAATTGTTCAATATTCTCTAACCATCTCTCATGGGGGCCATTATGATGGAAATGTAATTATAAAGGTTATATATGATATTTATTTTATCTTTATGATTCCTTAATTTTCATTTAGGTAAAATATTCATGATTTTCATGTTGTATTAATACGGAAATTTTATTTGAGAGAGTGCGGACTATCACCCCCTCAAAGTGATATGACTTGTTCATGCTATACCTGGAACAAATAAAGTATGGATTTAATGAACTTATGTAACATATATAAACAATATATTATAGTATAATTATAATACACCGATGCATCATTTAGTTTTCATTCCTTAAAATATGAAAAAAGGAATGAAAGTAGTGTTCATGCGTACGTATGACTTACCGTCTCCATGAACGATGCATTTAATTTATTATATATGAATGCATCATACTATTATAAATACATATTTACTGAATATATATGATATATATAATATATATACCATTAAAATCATTCTTTACATAATTTATTTTTGACCACACAGACCTTTTTTAATTATAACAAGTTCATTTTTGACTCATGTTCTGATCACCGACAAAATATCTGATAAGATGTCAAAAAATTTACTAATTATTATATAAATGTAGTATGTGATATAAATGGAATAAAAAAAATCTAAAATATTCCTAATAGAGTATAAAATAACTAAATTTTATTATTTCGGAAGAACAAAAATATACGAGACAAGTCGGACTCGTGGTAAGAGACTTCGTCTAAATATTCTTTCATTCAGGTATGTTTTGATGATATACACCTCCTTCTTTTACATGATGTAAAATAATCCCCTTTTACATTTTCTTTCATTCAAACGGAAGTTTTTTTCTACAAATTGTTTAATTAAATGACAAAAGGAATGTTGTTTTAATGTATGTAGAGACGAATACCTATTCACCGCCATGAGAATTATTTGATATTTGTATTCATTAACAAGATGTGATGTTTTTAAAATGAAAATAAATACCATATAAACATTTTAAATATTTTTGTATTGAACATGGTTTTGATATTGGATTTACTATTTCAATATCATGAAATTATTTCTTATGATTTCAAATGCAATTTTAGGATTCAAATTTTGATATTTTCAGTCATTTAGTGGGACGATTATATAATAGTACTTGGAAATTTGATATGTGATTACATGATAAACCAATTACGAGTAGATCCATGATATTCCAATGATGGGTGGTTACATTATAACCTCCAATTCATTGGGTATGGAAGTTGGTCGTATGGTTATTCCATTTAGTGACATGTTCAGATGTTGACCATATGGTTATTCTATTTCTGTATGTTTATGTCTCAAGTTACATTTATATGATACATGATTATTTTTATAGGATTAATGGTAATATTTTGGTGAAAAATTGGAATGAAATGAGATTATATTTGGGGATGTGTTTTTTCTACTTCTATAAGGTGTAAATTACTTCTTTATTATAATGTATTCATGTTTTACATGTTGTTTAGAAAAAAAATAACGGCTTTCCTTCTTTATGTATTCTTTACTAAGATTTTTATGCTAATACCATATTTTAATGATTTTCACAGGAAAAAATTATGAATAGGGTCATGTATGGGATCTTAGAAAATTCATGTTGTCTAAACCATAGAACTAGACATGTTTTTTAAGAGTTTTTGTTTTATGAAAAAATAGATAGTGATTATATGTGTCTATTATTAATATTCATGCTGTTATGTAGAAATTGTAACCTAATTATCTAAATCTATAAACCTGCAAAGATCTTCAATGAGAATTAGTAACATCATTCGAGATTATTTATTGTTTATGGATGGGGCCTTATAAAAAAAATTAGACTGTTATAAGGAAGCATCATAAAATATGTTGGCTGATGAGATGAGATTTTAATTAATCGATGAAAAGTGATTGTGGTTAATAAAAGTACTATAAAATATATTTTTATACGAATATTATTAGAAACTAATGAAATTGGTCAGTTTCATTTTATTTGATATGGATGGAATTAATGAGGTTAATTCCTATATTTTTTGTTTCAAAAAAATATATATGAAGTTGAATATAAACATTGATGAAGAATGAATCTGAGTTCCAATTTTTTGAGTTTTGTGCTAAATTTATATGAAAATTAATTTATAATAAATATTTTTTGTATATTTATATTATACTTATGATAAATTTTTGAGGTAGTGATGATTAATTAATATACCAAAAATTGAGAACTTCATTACTACATTAAAATTAAGAATCAAGTTGAAGTGTTTCCTTGATAAACTGATGAATTTATGTTGCATGGTAATATTTTTTTGAGAATATTTTAAGTTTTTGAGATGTGATAGAGTTGATATGACTAATTTTCATGTTTTTATGTAATATCATGGAATGTGTAGAAAAATATAAAATCCATGTGTATGTGATTATGAAAAAATATCGGCAAATGTCATGAGGAATTAAAAAATTTATATATTAGTTAAATATTATTACGGTATAATTAACTCTAGAACTACAATATATATATAATATCTATTTTTAAATAATGGTGAATAAATTATATGTCTATATATAATTGTAGCAAAGGAATTGATTTATTGTGATACATAAGAAAACATAGAGTATATGGAAGATTCTCGAGCTGGAAAATAATATTCACTTTATTGTTATTATGAATACATAAAAGACCACATAACATATATAATAGTAACAACTAATTTTCTATATGTTATATATGATAAAATAGGGAAAATTTGAGATTAAATTTGAGGTTTTAGTTAATATGGAAGAATAAATGATTTAGTTCTTATGAGAATAACATATGAAACTAAATGAATAATTTACTGATCTATAATGATTTAAATTTCATAATGATTTTAGATACCCAGTTTCCGATAATTCTAGATATCCATGACTAAATATTTAGAAACAATTTCTAAATATCAAAACAAGATGTTTTTAATGTTTTTTGTTTAGTTTTAAATGGGATAATCCTGAGGGTAGAGATCAAGATAATTTTAAAATTTCAAAGTTTTCAAAAATATCCATGGGGTTTGTGCAAAAGGACTCCCTCAGTTGGATTTCGGCCCAAAGTGTGGCCTCTATGATGAATTTATCTATGTTGGAAGGATATTTGATTTGGGTTTGGCCAATAAAATGGTCTTTGGAGTTGTGAATTAAAGATAAGGAGGAATTCCATGTTATAAGAGAGGTGAGAGACACTTTTGGAGGATCTTAAAATATTAATTTATTATAAATTTAATTTTGGTCTCAAATAGATCCAAAGTGATTTATTTTGAGTATAAGACAAGTATAGGTATAATTAACCTCAACCAATGAATTTTATACATGTTTTATTCATAAAATTAACTTTATCTTTTTGAAATAACCCTTAGTTAAACAATTTAACACTTACTGTGTCTTCTTGTATTTTTACACAATACGGTTAATATAGTTACTTTAAAATTACAAAATAACCCCAAATGGATAATTTATGACATTTTTGACGTTATAATATTTAATTTTCCAAACCTTATATTTTTATTAATTTTATATCATTTAATAAAATATTATTATTTTTAAATATAATTTATATCAATTTTAATACTATTCAATATTTACATTTTAAAAATATCAACCCAATATGATAACTTCAAAACAATACTTCCAATATGTCACTAAAATGTATAAGATATCTATGAAATTATTTTATGTCATTAATTAAGTCAAATTATATTTATTTTAATATTTTTAATATTATTTATTTGATATCTTAATTAATTAAACAACTACTGCATCATCATTATGTCACTATTTAATTTAATTATTTATTGTCAAAAATAATAATAATAAATTATAATTATGTAGATAAATGTATTATTTTCCTAAATAAATCTTATAGTTGACCGTATCACTTATATAACCTCGTATTAAAAATATAATAGTTATTAAAATTTGAATATGACATTTTTTAATATTTTTTAAATAAAATATAATAAATGTCCTAATTTGACACAAGTGGATTAAAAAGGATAATATTTATGACCTAAGATTTATTTGGGTATAAAAATACTTATAAAATTAAATTAAGAAAAGTTTTAGGGTAATTTAATATTATTATAATATTATTTTACCTTTAATAACCCTATTTACCTTTAACCATTGTAAATAAAATTCAAAAGTTACTATTCACCAAAATTACTTTGATACTATTAGACCCAATTGTTTATACTGATTATAACCATGTATTTACATTTTACAAAATTCAATTCATAGAAGTAGTAAAATTACGTTTAATGCTTATATGAAAATGTGGCTAGAAGGCGGGTAAAAAGAAGTTAACAAATTTCAATGAATTTTTATATCTAATTATACTATAAAAATGATTCCAATGACCTAAATTTGGTTAGGATATGTATTATTTATATTTTGTGACTTTAAAATCAATTTATGTTAAAATAATTATTTAAATGAAAGAGTTGGTTTTTTAATAATAATGGAGTGTTTTTCACAATTCATAAAAAATTTAATATTTTCAAAAAAACACCAAGAATTCACACTAAGAAAATTTTGATATTACGAATTCAAAAATTAAGTCTATTATACCAAATAAAATTTATAAGAGTATCTAAAATTTATTTTTTATTATTCACAAAAGATAGAAAATGTAGTTTCTTTAAGAAAATAGTATTTCTATACATATAACTATTTTAATGAAACTTATAAATTTCATTATAAATATGTTTTATTTATGTGAAAAAATTATAAATAAGATTGAAAAATTATTTATTACTATTAATTTAATTATATTTAATGGATAAGTTATAAATATAACCTTTAAATAATTATATTACTGAAGTGTTGTTTCATAGAAACTCAATATTGCGTGTAATGCAGGCCAAGTCGGTGTTGCATGTATTATATGCAATTAAATTTCTTTAAAAATATAATGTATGATGAAATCTTGGGGTGTTAAAAAATATTATGTTTATGGGGTAAGGTCACAACCACTTTGAGAAAGACATCAAGGAACTCATTTATAAATCTAAAAAAACTGCTTCCTAAACCTCTATAGATCCTAAAATAAACTCTTACAACTGATTAGAGAGAGAATACACACATTGGGGACCCATATGATGCTCTCACTCACCAATAAATATTTCACTCTCACATTCAACATCAAAGAAGAAAACTCTCCTCTATAAGAAATTAATATCATCTTGTACTGAATACAACCAATAAATGTTAAGAATAAAATAATATTACTGTATTTGTAAACATAAGAAATATACTAATGACTGATGTTTCCCCATCAACATTTTGCAATATTGACACACCTCAATCAAGATAGACTAACCCCAAACTACTGTAGTCACTACTAAGGGAACTGGAGGAATCTCCACCTTATGTCCATGATCATACACCAATATAGGTGAAATAAAGTAGTGCATAGATCCTAAATCATATAAACAATATACTAGAATAGAGGACAAAAATATGGTACCTTGAATGACGACTAGTCGACCAAGAACTAGAAACTCTATGACATGTATTTAATTGTTCCCTACCCATCTTCCCCACTGACAATGATAACAGCCATTATCTCAACCATGTTCATCTCTATGTCTTTGAGTATAGGTAATATCGTGGGTGTATCCTCTACATTTTATATATCCTCTTATTTCCTAAAATCATGAGGGTTATGTTTTTGATAAGGCCTCAGAGTCAATTGCTACAAAGAACGTATAATAAGTAGGCCAATAACTCTATATTTTCCACTTAGGAAGGTCGGTCACTAAAACTATTATTGAAAATGATCTACAAAGAAAAAGTATAATACACAGACTATTAATAGAGGTATGGGAACGACTAGACCTAGATAAATGAGATAAAGAGAGTTGAAACTCACTTTTTAGTGGATTGAACTTTAACTGATTAGACAATTGAGAGACTCTATCCACACTCCTTCTCTTGAATAATATGTAATGAACTCCATCTCTTGATATACCAATCTATGATACAATCTTATTTACTACCTCTCCCTTTACCAAAACCTCATGGAATTTTAGGAATCCAAATAGAGTGATCAGAAACTATATATCATGATGGAATGCCTTTATAAAATGGAATACCCAAGTCTCATCATTCATAAAAAATTAGAATAATAATAAATAATATTCTTTAAATTAATCCCTAACAAAATGTAGATCCCATTTTGTAGCTAAATAAATTCATACTGTCACAACTCCTTTAACATAATAGAAACCAAAAAAAATCTCCCGTGATACTTCAAACTTCTTAAGATCACCAATGAATATGCTCCACAACCGATGAGCTACTCCATGAAATAATCTAATCACCAATAGAATCCAATGACACTTATCTTCTTTGATATGATTGAAAGAAATAAAAAAATCTTATAACCAACTATTACTGTCTTGATGAAAAATGAACTCATTGTATTTGGAGGAGATTTTATACTTGAACTCACATAGAGCCTTAATTAAAGTATTATCCTTATCAATATATACTCTCAGATGGTATTCTTTAGAATCCTACAAGACCTTATGCGCAAGAACCTTATGAGGACACAATGATTAGTTTTAGGGGTTTATCATTTAAAAAATATTATATATAAAAATTGATGAAATTGATCAATATATCCTTGATATAATCAATATATAATATAATAGAATAACATAAATTTTCACACCTCAATAAAATAAATATTCATATTAAATATTTGATGGAGTATTCTTGTTTTTAATTAAAATATTTTTAGATTAATTACTCCCTCCTTTAAGGGGATTACACTATAAAAAGGATCCTATAATACTTCGTGTGGATAAATAAACACATATGTGGAGATAAAACCTTCACCGAATGATAAAATACACATTGGGAGGAAAATATTATCAGGAGGAATTCATATAATTAGTCATTCCCAATGAGAGGGATATCCTACATTTATATATCCATCATCTATGTGTTTTATTTAATGAAATTCATTAACCATATTCAATTTATCAGTAAACACTTATTCTTTTTGGACTTATCAATTTAATTATTTCAATTAATTAAATACATTTAATCAATTCATAGTTTATTATATTTGATAATTTCACATGGTAAGATTAATTAACCTAAATCAATGCGTATGTATAAGGTTCATGCACTCATCTTGTGAGGTGAAAAAATTCATGCACTTAGACTAAAATGTTTGGTCAAATGTATTTTTATACATGTTTCATATACATATTCTTTTATTTAATAACCAACAATATACCACTTGTATAAAATAATATAAGGATTTTATGTCAACTATTTGTGAATCAATCTAAAACTCCTTTGATATATGGTTTCATCGAAATCTCTTCATTTTAGATTTTTTTTCAAAAATATAATATTTATCCAAAGGCCTAATTGTGTGACTCTATAGGGCTTAGTAATATTGAAAAAAATAAAATCCTTATTCTTATATGTATTAAAAGATAAGACTTTATCAAATCACCAGTGCTACTTTGGTCACTAAGGGTCCTAATGTGATCTCTATCAAACATACTCATATATCTATAAAACCAAATCCCCCATAATATGTATCATACAAATCATTTTTACACATGTATAATAACTTTTTTCATAACAATGAGTGACCCCCGGACATGGAACATGTCAAACTAGTATAGGTAATCTAATTTTTCTTAATTCTATGAAATAGACTGACCAGGTAAATGAATACATCACTTTCCATTAATCTAATATAAGAGAACATAACATGTCTCTCATATTATTATCTAATAACAACATAAGTGAAATAATCATGGAAATGTATTTAATAAATATATTTCAATAAAGGGACAACTTTTTTTACTCATCATATAAGTGGACAAGTCCAATATTGGTTATACTCCAGCTGAGGACATGATCAACTACATACCGAACCACCCCTGATTAGCTAAGTTTATTTTGAATAACATGAGAAAGGTATCAAAGAATGAAGTTTATCAAGATATCTATCTTTCTAACCACATGTAATAGGGATTGATAATAAGCGAACATCCATATGTATATTGATGACTATATGAATTTTCATGATATATTCTTTATACGTTGGGTCCAAGTAATAATTCTTTACTTATTACCTCATTAATTTATTCATTATATCTTATATACAACAATTTATAGTGAGTAAATTATTCTTTTAATTTTAATATTAACTTATCATCGCAACCCAAACTACTCTATGATGATCACTAATTTTGGACAACTAAAAATTATAATTTGAGGGAGTATTATCATTTGACCTTTCATGTGAAATAAATTCCAGAACTCATGAATTAATTATATATGGATATTACTTTTATTATAAAATTATAATAAAATATATATCCACTACATAAATATATCAATTATTGAGTACATTAAGGAATTACATAACCATCATGTTGTATATATGAAAGTGGATTCATCAACAAATCTTTTACATTTTCTTCTATATCCACCCAATAGATCATTCCCATCTCAATGATTTTCCTTAGGAGATGATATTTTAGAAGGATGTTTTTGGTATTTTGGTGAGATTGGGGTTCCTTAGCCTAAGGGATAGATCCATTATTATCATAGTAGATCTTGATTACTCCTTGAATGCTAGGAAACACCTCATGGTTAGAGTTGACCTGTAACAACCCAAGTTTTTTTATGAAATATTTCATTTTTAATAAATTTAATTTCTTTGATAGCTTGTTTTACAAAAAACAATGATTTTTAAAAAATCATAATATAATATTAATAATAGTATTAAAACATGACCATTATAACCTAGCTATTAAACATAGAGAGATAGATAGAAATAAGCAAATTGTTTTTTAAAAATAATTGTAAATGTTTTATATATAGAAATTATGTTGATAAAAGTACTAAATATTATGTAAATTCTTTATATGTTTCGAAAATATTATTTTATCAAAAAATATTTCCTTGATTTTTATGAAAAAAATAATTAATTTATTTTTTCCACTTTTAAAAAATTTACATGAAAAAATAAACTTCATTTTTGAAAATTATACTCCAAATTTATATTTGAGTTAATTTTTGATATTCTTCCAAAAAAGATTTGTTTTTCTATGAATAGTGAGAAATATAGATTTTTATCATAAAAATATATTTTATTTTAAAGAACTTAAAATGTTAAATATTGTGTAAAAATGTTTTAAAAGTAAAATTATTTTAATTATGAAATTTTTAAACCAATTTAATTCAATATAACCAAATTGATGTTGTCTTTTGCTTTTAAAAATATCTATACTTATGAAAATTTTCTCTTTAGAAAACAACTTTTTCGTCATGTTTGCCGGTTTAATTTTAAAATAAAATTTTCCACTCTGGTGAAAGAAATTTTGATAAATGGATTCCATATTTGGAATCATTATATTTAATATTATTTAACATGAAAAATAATTTTTTTACAAAATTAATAGTAAAAATAGTAAAACATAATGACTATGGTTAAAGTTGACATTGGTTTATTGGGAGTGGTGGTTAAAATAAAAATATAATGGGTAAAATGGACTATAAAAATGTAAAAATCCAATTTCATTACAATATTTAGACCTTATATCATCTATGTTTTGAGAATAATCCATTTTGGAGCCTTTTGGAATTTGAATAATGTCTATGCACTTTATTCTTTTCAAAAATTTCTTTTTTGTTATCTCTCACACTTATAAAAGGGAACCCCCTCTATTATCATATTTACACTTATAAAACCTATTGGTTCACATTATTCCTAAAAAATCATTTATTTATTTTAATACACACTTCCTAGAGGCCTTGGTTTGATCTGTAATCCAACTTAGGATGCTTTTGGTGTAAACCTATGGACATTTTCCAAAGAAGATGTACCGTTCTCAATAGAGCAATGCTATTTTATTTATTCTTCCACATAATAAGAATATTATTCATATATAATTATATAATAACATCATTATCAAACATATAATGATATTTTATTATGTTAATGGAATAAACTATATTCAATAATTCTTACATCAAATGGGAAACAAAACTATCGATCATATGTACAACAAATTACCGCCTCGTAAATTGATGTAATTCATTTTCCATCACCATATCGAAAGGTTAGATATAATGATGGATTTAAAGTATATATATATATATATGATATTTTTGAAAGTATTATTCTTATATAATTATAACAAAACATATACCTTATTAATTTCTATTCAGTTGAAATATGATAACGTCGCTTGTTTGTATAGAAGACTACCGCCTCACGAAGTGATATGATATATTTTTCACATTATTTTTACCGGAAAGGTAATAAGGACAATATAATTAATATATTATATATATAGGAAATAATAATGATTCTATAAAATTGAATTATTATTTACCTTTTCATCGTTCCTTCCATCAAGAAAACGAAATCAATGTTTACGCATACATACGACCAACCGTCTATGTAAATGGTTTAATTAGTTTTCTATGTCTAACATTATTGGAATACTATATATACGTATATATTTAATATATATTTTGTTTTTATAATTATTAAAATTATTGATATGATAAAACCCTAATCAATACAAAATGACTAAAAATACCAGACCAAGACATTCATGAAAAACGAAGCTGTTATTACCCAAAAAGTGATTTCAGCAAGGAATTGTTAATAAAAACGTAATTAAAGGTCATAAGTAAATTTTAAATGGTATGATATATATGATTATTTTTCTATAATATTTGTATCATAAATATATATTTATTATATAAGAGGCTCAAATGAGTACGAAGGATGTTAATACATAAGGTAAAAGATTTTCATCTCACTTTTATTTCTGTGGGACACATGCCTTATACCCCACTTGACCCTATTGTGTGGTTTATATTATACCCATGAATATATTTTATTATCCTTATCATGATATTTATGGGATATACATATCCATATTATTTTCATTCTTTCATGGGGCTTATGATTCAAAAGATACCAATGTGGTGAAGGGTTAATGTTATAATCTCATTATTTAACAAGATTGTTTATAATAGGATTCCAATAAAGAGATCATATGATATAGCTTTCAATAAACTCATGTATTTTAATCTCCTATGTTTATTTATATAAATTATGTATTTTAATTTCCTATTTTCTCTCTTAAAATTTTAATGAGTCCAAAATAATGTTTTTAGAAAAACTCATCATTATTTTTCTCTTCGGTTGAAAAACTTTTTTCTTCCATATCAATGTTTTATAAAATTTTTTTAAATAATGGTTTTACTATAAACCAATTATTGTTTAAATACATTTTTAACCATGTTAAATGTTTTTAAAAAATATTTAAAATGAATTTTTATTTTTTATTCAAAAAATCCCTTTTTGGGTTTTATCAAAATATGAATGGAATATTTTTTTTGTCATGAAAAACATGAATGGAAATTTCTGATGTCATAAATGATCAATTATTTAAATATTAATTTATATGTTTCCATGTTTTTTTCAAATAAAATTATTTTTTAAATGATTTCTGAAATTTTAGTCAAAAAAATTTATTTTCATTGTGGTAAGGCTATTTTAATCATGGAATGTTCCAAGTGATCTTCAAAATCATTTTCCATATAATATGATATATTTTGATGATAACTATTATTTAATATGGATACGATCCAATTTTACCATCAATATTTTTTTATGGATGGTCTATGATTATGATGAAGATAATTTTATGAAACTTGTTCCTTTTCCAAATGTTAATCTATGATGAATTGATTAGATGATTTTGATACCCATTTCATTTCTATGGGTTATATTATGATGGAATGATTTTGAGACCCTTTTATTTTCATGTATAATGATATGATGAATGTTTCCTGATCCTATGGTACACTTATGTAAGGTTTTCATTATGTTCTATTGGTTATGTTATAACTAAGTACAATGGTAATTTTATAACCATGGATGGTGGTTACGTTATAACTATGGATGATGCTCATGTTATAACCAAGGATGGGTGGGACATATATCTACCTCTAGTGAATTGGATAAATCATTATATACATTGAAATAAAAATGGGAAACATGCTGATGTACTTGATCCACAATGTGAAAAATGGTGATGGACTTGATCCATAATGGAAAATAGGTTGATGGGTTGGATTCACAATGGAAAATAAGTCATGTGTCCTGATCAAATATATTTTATGGTCTTGGTAGTTAGAAATGGTTCTATACCTATGTTGGTGACACAATTTTATTTAATGAGCTTATGGTTGATGAATTATGTTGGTTTCACACTCTTATAAATACATTACTTTGTAGTGATAATGATTTATGCCATGAATCCTTATCATGATATATGATAGGTTGGGTCTGATATCTGTAAGTTATGTTAATGATATCATAACCTTATTCTTATCTTATGATTTCATATGACTATAGAATGATATCTCCAATGTTTACCCTTACTAAGTATCTAAGCCAACCCTTTTATTTTTTCCTTTTCCTAAATTATGAAGAACGGTTTTAAGATGGGTATGTTCTTATGGAGTAAAAAAGGGTATGACCATTTTGGTAGATATTTAGGATCATTCATTAAATAAGATTATTGAGTACATAGTATCCAAAGACACTAAACCATTACGGTTCTTGAATGTGTAGTTGTGGAATGTATTGAATGTATATCTAAAATGATTTGTACCTATGTATGGAAATACTGTGTTGTTATAGTTGGTATCAGATAGGGTTTGGTTAATATTTGGAAACTATGATGATAAAAAATTAGTGATATCCCTTTGGATATGTATAAGTACAAGTATAATTATTTGTTAAAGTATAGGAAAATATCTTAGATTATTGGTGAATGATAGAGAGAGTGGTTTCCAAGAAATTACATCCCTGTATGTATACTATAAGTGGATGTGGATCTGGGACAGCTGTACCTAGTGGTAATAACTTTGAAAAGGGTTCATTGATATGGACATGATTATCACATAGTGTATGAAAATGAAACATAATATACAACTAGAATTTCACTCCCAGTGGATATGTTTTGTAAATTAAAAAACTCTTTATAAACCATTATAATGGATTTGAATATACGAGGACCATGAATGATCTTGGTTAAAAATATGCCTTCATATATTGAAAAGAAGGTGTCCTGATTTTGACATCCGATGGAGTATTTTTCATGATTAATCAGTCTGATTAGTAATGCTTGATGGTTATACTATTCATATTGGTTTTGTAAATCGATTTAAGATAGAACAATGATGTTGGTGTGGTAAGAGGTATGGTCAAATACTAAAGTATCATATTTGAGCTTAGTTATATACATTACCATATATATGGAAAAGTATATAGGAATGTTAATTCGTATCCCAAACAATTAAATGTTGAATTATAAGTGAAAACCCTTAATGGTGTTATGATCACATCTCAAGACTATAATTCTCCTCTAGTTATAGTTTTTAGGAATGTGATTCCTTCAAACCTCATTATTCCCATTCTAATTTAATTTTATGATATATCATTCATAAATTAGATTTCTATACATAAATCCCACATCAGTTTTTAATGAAGATAATTCATATGTGATATTCCAAACTAAACTATGATCATCTATTATTGTGAAGATGGATATGAACTTCCTCTGGATATTAAATAATATTTTTGGTTCATTTTTCCCATTCAAAAGGTGTATTTATATCAGATGGTTAGAGAGAAACTCAATATCAATGATATAGTTATTTCACGGGAGTTTTTTGATGTCTTTATTGAATATTTTCCTTTTTTCTAGTGAATAATGATGATGGTTTATTAGTAGAACTCATACCTCATGCCTCACATATTTCAAAGACTCAATATATAATATCCCTGACCGAGTTTCTAAAATTGAATAAGAAACTCTAGAACCTTGAGAAGGGATTTATTCGGCCAAGTGTGTCACCTTGGGGTATAATAGTTATTTTTGTTAATAAAAAATATGGATCAATGTGACTTTTCATTGATTATAGGGAATTGAACAATTTCATAATCAAGAACTAGTTTCGTCTACACCATATTGATGACTTATTTCATCAACTACATTGATCTCTATAAATTTAGAAGGTTGAAATTCATTTCGGATGTCATTAATTGAGGTTCCTAATGAAGGATACACCCAATAAAACATTATGTACATGGTATGGACACTATGAATATATAGTGATTCCATTTGGTGTTACAAATCCCCCCACTATCATCATATTTTTAATTAATATAGTCTTTTTATATTACCTTGATTAGTTTGTGGTAGTATTTGTAGACGATATTCTTATCTATTTGAAGGGAAATAAAGAATATTAATATCACTAGGGAATTGTGTTGAAGATCCTAAAAATGGGGAATCTGTATAAAAAATTTACAAACTGTGAATTTTGGATATAAAAGGTTTCTTTTTTGGGGTAATATAATCTCAAGAGAGGGTATATCTGTTGATCTTTCGAAGATATATGCTATTGAACATTGGCCTAAACCATCTATGGTGACTAAGATCCATAGTTTTCCTATTTTTTCAAGATATTATTTATGGTTTATAGATAGTTTCTCATGAATCTATAATCGAGTTACTATGTTAACTTAAAAGGGATAAATTTTTCTCTGGATAGATAAATGTGAGGAAAATTTCAAGGATTTTAAGAGAATATTAGTGAGCACACCTATTCTTAAATTTCCATGTAACTGAGAAGAGTTTATAATATATAGTGCTGAATACAAGAAGGGTTTGAAATTCATTCTTATGTATAATGAAATGGTTATATCTTATGCGTCATGATAATTGGTGATTCATGATAAAAAATTACTCCACTCATGATTCAGAGTTAGATGTAGTATTTTGTTGCATGAAAGATATGGATGAATTATCTTTATGGAGAAAAGTGAGATATATATACTGATTAAAAAAGTTTAAAGTATATATTCACACAAAAGGAGTAGAACATCAACAAAAGAAGATGTTTATAGCTGATTAAATATTTTGACTGATCAATACATTACCGCCTAGGGAAAGTGAAAAATGTGGCTGATGCTTTGAGTAAAAAGTATCATGTCATCTTATCCATAATGAGGATCACAAAATATATAATATTATTTTATTTGAAAAGATAGATCTGAAAATCCTAAAGGAAGGGGAGAAATCTTATCTTTATTGAATGTGAGTTCAACCATCTATCCATGTGAAGATTAACGAGGTGCATAAAGAAGATGTAGAGATGTAGAATAATGAGGGAAATATTCTAGAGTTTAACCTTGATTGTGAAGGAATGATAAGGTTCTGGAACCATTTATGTGTTCCATCCATACGTTATTTGAATAAGTATCTATAATAAGAGGCTTATATTTATTCATTATTTATTCATCATGGAAGTACAAATGTGTATAAGGATTTGAAAGAGTATTTATAGAGGGATGGATTAAAGTGAGATATTATGGAGTTTGTATCTCAATGATTGGGTTTTCATCAAGTTAAGGATGATAGAAAAAATACTAAGGAAATGTTGCAACCATTACCCATAATGAAATGATAATGGGAAAATATTCCCATGGATTTTGTCGTTGGAATCCCAAAAAAGCATGAAGACCATAATGATGTATGGGTTGTAGTTGATCAACTTACAAAGTTAGTACACTTCAACAATATCATATAATATTTATATTAGGAAAATATTTCTAGAATATACATTAAAGAAGTGGTAAGTTTACATTGAGTACCATATTCTATAGTATCTGATTGGGATCTGAGGTTAACCTTGAAGTTAAGATGATGTGTTCAGATATATTTGGATACAGGGTTGAGTTTCCGCACTGTGTATCATCTTAATTTTTTTTCCAGTATAAGAAAACAATTAAAACCATATAGGATATGATGAGATCTTATTATATGTATTTCAAAGGTGGTTGTGATCAACACCTTCCTCTAGTCTAGTTTTCTTACAATAATAGATTTCACTCAATCATTCTTATGGGTCCATATGAAGCCCTATATGGAAGGAAGTGTAGAAATCCAACTTGATGGGATGAAGTTGGAGAATGAAATATATATGGACCTGAGCTAGATAAGTAAATGGTATAGAAATTCAAATCCATTAAATATCACATAAAGTCAGCTTACAATCGATATAAAATTTATACTGACAATCATTGGCATGATCATGAGTTTTTTAGCGACCCGAATCCAGAGCCACTCAACTAGTTCTCCATACCCAGTTCACCGCATGAATTCAAGTGCATTTCCCCAAATTCCAGAGGCTACCGACTAGCAGTGAGGGCCTTGGTGAGTCATTGGGGAAACTATTACCTCATTTGTTAAAGTATACAAGGTAAAGGAAATAACAGTCAATAGCGAAAGTAGTAAACAACATACAATAACTAAAACTAAATAGAAGAAGAAACAAATATATATCAATGATAATAATGATGCAGCTGCTACAATTATCTAAGGAAATTAGCAAATACCACAACGTGCTAAATAAAACTAAGAAACAATGTAAGAAAACTAAACAGTAACTCCAGCAGCATCGCAAGTCTAAGCTAGGTCCAATGCTCTGTAGCTCCAACCAGCAATCATGTACCTGAAGTAGAAGGGACACAATCCTTATACACACCTGTAACCATATAACCTATTTGGACTGAAAATCAGGACCCAAACAGGGTGTGAGACTAATCCCTGTAGGCAACCACCACAAGATCTGTGCCTTACTGTCTGTGATCAATATATCAAAAGTAATGGGAATAAATGCACCAGAGAAACAAGTGTGAACTAAAGTAAACAATACTAAAAATCTCCATTCACATTCATTTAGTAATTTAATTCAATCATTAAATTATCAACCAAGGAATCTAGCTAGAACTCTAAATTCCCAAGGAATAGCAAGTAACAGAACAGGTATCTCAACACACTACCTCAACAACATGTAGTACAAAACCCATGCTTGTTCTTTGGC
Source organism: Viscum album (assembly GCA_963277665.1). Classification (NCBI taxonomy): domain Eukaryota; kingdom Viridiplantae; phylum Streptophyta; class Magnoliopsida; order Santalales; family Viscaceae; genus Viscum; species Viscum album. The sequence continues at coordinate 1,322,671,184 of OY728127.1, read as the reverse complement.
TTGGTGGACTCTTCACAACCAACCAAAAAATATTCACACTGACTCTCTGGGTGAATCATACTGGAAGACCACTCTTTTCATGTAATCATACAAAGGCATAGACACTCTGGGAAGCTCTCACCGTCATTTCCCATGCGGTCTAGCAACGATATCTATATACTCTATGAGGAATCACTTCTGTCTAATTCACCCTATAGTCTTGATACGTAACTAAGGAAACTCTGAGGAAGCCCAAAGTCCAATTCACGTCGGTCCTGCAAATGCTACTAATTTATAAGAGACACTCTAGGGAAGCCCTTAATCGTCAATTCCCTCTTTAGTCTACTACACCGGGTTCACACAGCCCTGAACAGTCTAGTAGTGCATAATCGACTGTCAGGAGCCATAATTATGTTCAACAAATACTTGGATAATAGCTAAAATTCATCAAAAGCATATAAACAGTAGGCAATACATGCAATCAATTATATCAAGGCAGGCAATCAATGCAACAAGGTATGCCTCCCAAGCAACCTAATCCAAACAGCAATAAATAGACAAGATAAGGGAAAACCCCATTGGGTTATCCTAAAACATGATAACAAGCAAAAATTATTCATCTAATAGACTCAAGCACAAATGAAATATACGTCAGATAATAATATGGGATCAAAACCCTTACCCGAGATACCCAAAACATGGGAATACGACACTTTTTTCACAAAAACTAAAATACATTTTACGTAAGGCAACAAAACACCTACCTCAATCCTAGGAGATCAATATACTTGAACATCGACCTATGAATCGGCCTAGAATAGAGTAGATATGAAAAAACATCTAAAATGTTCAACCTCAGATAACTCTCACAAGATAAAGAATCATGAAACCTGGCCAAAGAAGAACCAAGAACTCACCGATGTGATTCTATTTCACCCAATGGTGTTTCATTCGGATAATCGGTGACGGATCGATGGATCAGATAAGATCCACGGCCGTACCCTCACTCTCGGTCGAAGAAGCTGGAGAAGAATATGTTTTTGGGGTTAAGATGCGACCCCTGTCCGTTTAACAAAAAAAAAGAAAGTACACAACGTGTAATTTTAGATTAAACGGCGTGTACTAAGCTTTTGCGTACTCCACTTAAGGCAGAATACAAATAATCTTTACATGGCCATGTGTGTGGCTATGAAATGGCCAGCACACGGCCTCGAGCGACATAAAAGTACACGATGTGTACTTTGAAAATTTCCACATTCTCCTTTTTTCCCCAAAAATGACCAGAAAAGGAAAAACATAACTAAAAATAAGGTCTGAGTTCTTAAAAACTTCCCCCCTTAAAGAAATATGTACCTGAATTTCCCTAGAGTGGTGCAGAAGAAGAAACCCTGAACAACTCTGGCCACTGTGATTGCATATTGGCCTCCCTCTCCCATGTCTCGTCCTGTACACGGCTGTGATGCCATAACACCTTTACCAGAGGAACAGACTGGCTATAGAGTACCTTTGAACTACGATCAACAATCCTGATAAGATGCTCCTCAAACGATGCATCCTGCTCCATCTCAACTTCCTTCGGTTGAAAAACATGAGACAGGTCTGAGAAATAGCGTAAAAGATGAGAAACATGGAAGACGTCATGCATATCCTGGTACCTCTAAGGAAAATGAAACCTATAAGAAACCAACCTGAATCTCTCCAGAATCTCAAACGGACCGACATATCTCGGTGAAAGCTTGCCCTGTCTCCTGATCCTCTTGTGTCCCAACCTCAGTGTAAAACGATGGAAAACCGGATCTCTGAACTTGAACTCCAAATGTCATCTCCACTAATCAGCATAAGATTTCTACTGAGACTGTGCAGTAACCATCCTCTTCCGAATCAACTCCACCTGTTCTGTGGTCTCTTGAACAAGATGAGGTCCCAGCATAGCTGCCTCTCCTACCACCAGCCAGCACAATGTTGATCGGCATGACCTACCGTACAAAGCCTCATAAGGTGTCATCTGAATAGTTGTGTGAAAAATATTATTGTAGGAAAAATCCACTAGAGGTATATTCCTCTCCCAAGAACCTCAAAAATGAAGGACACATGCTTGTAGCATGTCCTCTAGCACCTGAATCATGCGCTCTGACTGGATATCTGTCTGGGGATGGTAAGATTTACTCAAAAGTACCTATGTACCCAAATCCCTCTATAGCCCTTGCCCGAAATGAGACGTGAAGCGGGCATCCCTATCTGAAATCATAGTACTCGGAACCCCATGCAAGAGTACAATCTCACAGATGTACAACCATCCATGATCATCAACACCGAAGGTCTCTTTAATCAAAAATAAGTGAGTAACCTTCATGATCCTATCAATAACAACCCATACCACATAATTCCATCGAGGAGATCTCGGTAACCCTATCACAAAGTCCATCATGACATCATTCCACTTCCACTCGGGGATGGGTAGCTGCTGTAAAATCCTTTCTTGTCGTTGGTGCTCCGCCTTCACCTGTTGACAAGTGGAACACCTCATGACAAAACGAGAAACATCTCTCTTCATACCTGGACACCAATACTGGTGGTGTAGATCACGATACATCTTGGTGATTCCAGGATGAACTTCCCAAACTGAGGAATGAAATTCTCGCAACAGCTCCTCGCATATATCTGCTGGCACCGATACGTGTCCCTGGAAACACAAGATCTCACCCTTGCCTACGGTCCTTACGGGAAGAGGGTCCTCTCCTAACACACTTTCCTATAAGACTAGGCCTTCGGAATCAGATAGCTGCCTCATTCAAACTCAGTCAAGAAGGGTAGAGGTAACATCTACATAAGAAATAAAATTCCGACCCTGTCTATCTTGAACCTCCAAATGAATTTCAGAGAATAGAGCCATAAGCCTCCACTCACTGATGGCCTCTTAAACTGCCTGTATTTGTGTCCTCCTACTCAGTGTGTCTACCACAACTTTTATTTCCCTGGTGTATAAGAAAGCATGAAATTGAAAGACTGTAGGTACTCAACCTACCTCCGCTGTTTTAGATTCAAGTCATGCTGGCTGAAGATATACTTGGGGCTCTTGTGGTCAGTATGTACCACAAAATTCTCTCCCAGAAGATAATGTCTCAAACAACGCAAAGCATGAACAACTGCATCCAACTCCAGGTCATGTGTAGTATAGTTCCTCTCATGTGGCCTCAACTGCCGAGATCCATATGCAACAACACGATTCTCATGCATAAGCACTGCTCCAAGACCAATTCCAGATGCATAAAAAAAGTATAACACTTGTCCAGCTCTTGTAAAACTAGAATTGGTACTGAATTCATTCCCCCCTTCATCTTATGAAAGGCTGAATCACAGGCTTCTGACCAAAAATACTTCACCCCTTCTTAGTCAATCCCATCAACAGTGCTGCTAAGCGTAATAAGACTTATATAAACCACTTGTAGTAACCATCCATCCCTAACAAACTTCGTACCTCAAAGACAATCCTCGGTTTCTCCCAGGTGACTACTACTCTCACCTTCTATGGGTCTACTGATACTTCTGTCTCTAAGATTATATGACCCAGGAAGTGAATCTCATCCATCCAAAAGTGGAAATTTGGGAGCTTACCATATAGCTGATGCTACCTCAATGTGCTCAAAACGATCTCAAAATGGGTAGCATGGTTGTGTCGAGTGTGAGAGTACACCAAGATATCATCCATGAAAACTACCACGAAATAATCCAAGTAAGGATGGAAACCTCTGTTCATCAGTTCCATGAAAACTGTTGGTGCATTCATGAGACCGAACGACATAACCAAATACTCATACAGACCATACCTTCTTCAGAAGGCTGTAAGAGGTATATCAGATGGTCTGACATGCAACTGATGATATCCGGATCTCAAGTCGATCTTAGAGACCACTATGAATTCTTGAAGCTGATCAAAGAGATCATCTATCCATGGAAATGGATATCAGTTCTTGAACGTCAACTGGTTTAGCTTCTGATAATCTACACAAAGCCTAAGGGTGTTGTCAGACTTCTTCACAAACAGGATAGGTGAACCCCATGGAGAAGTACTGGGTTGGATAAAACACTTTTCCTGCAACTCCTCCAACTACTTATTGAGCTCCTATAACTTAGGTGTTTCCATCCTATAAAGAGGAATGGACACTGTTGCCACTCTTGGCATAAGATCAATAGAGAAGTCTACCTATCGCTTCGGAGGAAAACCTGAAAAGTCTTCTGGAAAGACATTTTGAAAGTGATCAACCACTGGAGGAAAATCTAACTGTGGAGTCCCCTAGTCATCCAGATAGAAGTTAACAACCTCGGTAGTAACACTACCCAACCCATGATTCTCTGGTCCAGCTCTGCTCAACTTGACATCCCATTTTCCCTTGTGAAGAAAAGATCTTCCCTCTGGTGATGTGAAACTCGCCCTATGACCATAACAATTGAAAAAGGTTTGGAAGAGAACTAACCACTTTATCCCAAGAATGACATCATAGCATGTCATCTCCAAAACATAGAGAATCCATAAAAAACGATACCCACCAACCTCAAGGGGGAAGTCTAATCACTAACGCATGCTAGAAGTTCTAATTCCCAAGGGAGTGTCTGGTTTCATCATATCCTCAGAAGTATAAATAGTAAGTCTAAGGCTTTCCACAATGTGCATAGAAATAAAGATATGAGATTATCTTGTATAAAAAAGTGTAAAGGATAAAACTGAGGCTACTAAAATCGTACCTCGAACTGTAGAAGTTCCAGGATCCTGCTCCTTATGAATCTACTCTACCGAAAAAGTCTGGCCTAAACCGCGGCCATGTGTAGCAGCCTGAGATCCCTGAGCTGACCCTCCTTGATCCTGACCCCTACATCTACGGCCTCTACCCTATCCTGAACGACCTAAAGAACTCCAGAACCCTATCTACTATGGAACTGGTAATCCTGATCCTATACATAGAGTCGAAACAGATCCTCATTCACCAGCTGCTGGAAGGAGAACCTTGAAGAAAGGCTGCAGATAACCCATCTTGCCGCAAGATCGGCGCTCCACTAGGTCCCTCAGGAACTGAGGCTTCTTATTCTCGTTTCTTACACACTGATAGCACACCACTTGGTTTACAGAGGGAAGATCCCATCTCCCAGAAGGACTGCCTCACTTCCTCGGGTCACCTCGTGTAGACTCTTGGTGGTGCTTCCTGCTGTCTATCTGAAACGAATAAGATCATGATTCTGAACTGCCCTGGTCCACAGCTCTAGTATCCCTCAGATTTCTCTCTATGATAAGCGCCTGGTTAACTATTGGATTAATAGAATTCAACTGAAATAAGTTCACTCGTGATCTGATGTCCGATCTGAGGCCTTCCTCAAACATCCTCACTAAAAACATCACGTCATTCCACAGAAAAGGAGTGAAACACCGTAACTCTATGAAGTGAGAGGAATACTCCATAACTATGAGAGTACCCTTCTGTAAGTTCATGAACTCTCTGTCTCTTTCAGCCCTCCGCATCTCTTAGTAGAAGTAGTTGTAGAACATATGCTGGAACTCGTCCCAAGCCATAGCCAGTTGGCGCCCTGCCTACGAAACCACATCCCAACATCTCTTGGCGGAATATTGCAGCATATATGTTGCAAGCTTCACTCTCCTCTCCAGAGCATCTCTCGGTTCTTGAAGATGGATATCATGTCTTCTACCCATGACTGTGTATCCTGTGGTCCTCCATCCCCCATGAACGTGGGAGGATGCTGCTGCTGAAAAACCCAAGTCACCTCTTCCATAGACCGGGTAGGAGGATGAGCTCCCTGGAAGGTCTGCATGAATCTCACAAAACCCTCTCTGAAATGAGCATCAGAACCAGTGTCCGGAATCACTGTAGGATCCATGTCCAGAATGATAGGTGGAAGTAGTGGTAGTCCTTGGTTTGCTATATCAGGCGTACGGTCACTGCCTGGTTCTTAACGTGCAACAGGGGGACATCTTGGTGCCATATCTCTGAAAGTTCAAAAGTACACCTCAGATTCAGGATTAACAAAGATAGAAAAACTGAAGGCACAAGAAGTAACATAGTTTCAACTTAAGAGAGTAAAACAGAACCAGAGAGAAAAACTCTAAAATTTGGGGAAAACATGACTACCCGGCATGTAGTACCACTACACGGATTCTTTCCTGAAATTTTACCCTGGGCATGTACGTTGGCCATACATAGCTGTGTAAAGCACCCAGGTACACGGCGTGTACTAACCCTTTTTCTTCCTTCCCGGTTACTCCTACACGACTAGGAAAATGGACTGTCCCAGTAGGAACCTACATGGTGTATTTGTCCACTATACAGGGTGATTTTCCACTACACGGTGTTTCCTTATGATTTTCCCCCTATCCGTGTCGTTAGTCACACAGACTGGTACACAGACCACTACTACATTGCGTTTCAACAATGTACATGGCGTGTTTCCTTGTGGATTTCCCAACCCATGTATTTAGCTACACGGCTAGTTCACGCAGCTCCTCTAAGATAAAACTACACGACGTTTTCAAGGAATACATGACGTGTACTTGACTTGCCTTACCTGGCCCATGTTGTTAACGACATGGCCTGACACACGTCTGACCTTACACGACATGTCTCAAATAGACATGACGTGTAATTGAAGGGAATCGCCAGCTCGGGTTTTTTGTGACACGGTTGGATACCCATGTCATACTACACGACGTGTTCCTAAAAGAACTTTCACAACCCCGTGCCCCTGCCCACGCAGTCAGAGACACAGCTAAAAACTACATGGTGTGTATGCATAAAGTACACATCGTGTATTCTGGTTTTTTCCTAACAGTAGCCTTAGAACTGCATTGGAGTCTAGAAAGCACAGAAAAAAAGCGTTAAGGTGCCAAATTCCGATCCATGGGGGCCCATACTCACTGCGAATCAAGGTTTGTCATCATAACAATGCATATAAAAAGTAAATAGTATAACAAACTCACGACCTACCAAATTCCAATCCTCGAGGCCCCATAACACCTCTAAGACCAAAGTTCGGTGTCCATGATAAAGAAGATCTAAAAAAATGATACCCTCCCAACATAACAGGTATTCTATCACTACCGCTCTCACAACAGCATGCATAGTCTATCACAAATTCTATCACAACAGCATGCAATTTCTAATGCAATCTAGATTGCATGGTAAAATGCATGACATGTGATTTTCTAACAGGTTCCTATATGATGCATGAGATGTCATACCCTCATCTCATTGGGTTGCAACAAAATAGAACCACAATCATATAAACAGTAACAACACAAAACAAGTGCACCACCCAACGGTGAAATCAAGTAAACTGTAACATTTGCAAAACTAAAAAATTGAAATATTCGAGGTAACCTGGATTTTTCCCTATACAGGGGTTCTAGAACTCCCGAGCACAGCTATTTAACATTTACCTATTCCGTCCTATCCATATTTAATGTCACTAAACAGTATGTCAATAGAAAAGAAAAGAACATCCTCTGATACCACTTTGTAACAACCCGAATCCAGAGCCACTCAACTGGCGCCCCAGACCCAGTTCTACACATGACCTCAAGCACATTTCACCAAATTCCAGAGGCTTACGACTAGCAGAGAGGGCCTTGGTGAGTCATTGGGGAAACTATGACCTCATTTTATAAAGTATACAAGGGAATGGAAATAACAGTCAATAGCGGAAGCAGTAAATAGAATACAACAATAGAAACTAAATTGCGGAAGAAAAGAATATATATATCAATGATAATAATGATACATCAGGTACAAGTATCTATGGAAAGTAGTAAACACCACAACTTTCTGAAATACAATTGAGAAAAAAAGTACGAAAAGAAAACAGTAACTCCAGCAGCATCGCAAGCCCAAGCTCAGTCCTATGCTCTCCAGCTCCAGCTAGCCATCATGTACATGAAGTAGAAGGGCCACAATCCCTATCCACACCTGCAAATATATAACCTTTTTGGGGTGAAAAGAAGTACCCAAATAGGATGTGAGACTAATCCCAGTAGGTAACCACCGCAATATCTATTTCCTACTATCAGTGAGAAATATAGGAAAAGTAATGGGAATAAATGCAGCAGAGAAACAGGTGTGCACTAAAGTAAATAATCCCAAAAATCTACATTCACATTCATTTATTAATTTAATTCAATCATTAAATTATCAACCAAGTAATCTAGGAAAAAACTCTAAATTCTTAAGGCATAGCAAGTAACACAATAGGTATCTCAGCATACTACCTAAACAACAAGCAATACAAAACCCAAGCTTGTTCTTTGGCTTGGTGGACTCGTCAAAAATAACCAAACAATATTCACACTGACTCTTTGGGTGGATCAAATTGGAAAACCCCTCTAGTCAAGTAATCATACAAAGGTACAGACACTATGGGAAGCTCTCACCATCAATTCCCATGTGGTCTGGTAACGATAGCTATAGAATCTATGAGGAAGAACATACATCTAATTCCCCCTATAGTCTTGTACTTAACTAAGGAAACTCTGAGGAAGCACAATGTAAAATTCCCATAGGTCTTTCAAATGATACTAATTTATAACAGAATCTCTAGGGAAGCCCTTAATCATCAATTCCCTCTTTAGTCTACCACTGTAGGTTCACACAGCCCTAAGCAGTCTAGTCGTACATAATCAACTGTCAGTATCCCTAAGTACTAACACCAACTACTTGGTAAATATCTACAATTCATAAAAAGAATATAAAAATTAGGAAATACATGAAATCAATTATATCTAGGCAGGAAATCAGTGCAAAAAGGTCTACCTCACAGGCAACCTAAGCCAAACGGCGAAAAACTGCCAAAATAAGGGAAACACACATGGGGTGATCCTCAAACATGCTAACATGTAGAAATTATTCATCTAATAGACTCATGAACACAAGAAATCTAAGGAAGATAGTAATACAGGATGAAAAACCTATCCCGAGATACCCAAAACAAGGGAATCCTTCACTTTTTTCACAAAAACTCAAAGACATTCAATGTAAGGAAACAAACCACCTACCTCAATCCTATGAGATTGATATACTTAAACCTCAATCGGTGAATCGTCCTAGAATGAAGTAGATATGCAAAAATGTCTAAAACGTTCAACCTCAGATAACTCTCATTAGATAAAGAATCATGAAATGTTGCCAAAGAAGAACCAAGAACTCACTACTACAATTATATTGCACCCGACGATGTTCGATTCAGATAACCAGTGACGGATCGGAAGATCAGAGAAGATCTGCTATCGTACCCTCACTCTCGGTCAAATAGGCTAGATAAGAAGATGTTTTTGGGGTTAATATGTGACCCCAATCCATTTAAACAAAAAAAATAAAGCACACGATGTGTGCTTTTGGAGTACACGGCATGTACTAAGCTTTTCCGTACTCCGCATAAGGAGACCTCCAAATCATCCTTACATAGCTGTGTGTGTGGCCATGACACGGCAGCACACGGCCTCGAGCGGTATCAAAGTACACGTCATGTACTCATAAAGTACATGACGTGTACTTTGAAAATTTCTAGATTCTCCTTTTTCCCCAAAAATGACCAGAAAAGGAAAAACATACCTGAAAAGAAGGTCCTAGTTCTTAAAAGTTTGAAGTTGGTGAGATGGTTTATCAATTACTTTTTACATGTAATGAGGTTATGAGATTTATAAAGAAAGGAAATATGATTAGAAGTTACATTGGACCTTTTGAGTTTTTTAAATGGGTATGGATGGTTTATTATAACTTGGCGCTTCCAATAAACTTCTATGAAGTCCATTATGTGTTCCTTGTAGCAATTATGAGGAAGTACATACATTAACCTTCATAAATACAAAACTAAAAGATCACACCACTAGATAAAAATATTTCTTATGAGGAACAACCAGCAAAGATGTAATATTAAAGAGAAAAAGTGATACGAAAGAAGAACACTCAACTAGTCAATGTTTTGTGGTGAAACCACCAACATAAAGAAGATATGTGTGAACTTGAGGATATGATAAGGAATAAGTATTCTCATTTGTTTGAATAAGAAGGATAAATTTTGAAATTAATTTTATGGGGGTATATATTAACACCCTTAGTTTTTTTAAAATATATTTTTTTGAATAAATTTTATTTCATTGATAACCAGCATTACACACAACACAATGTTTTAATGAATCACAATATACTATTTATATTATTATTTAAACGAGACCATTATAACATATATTTTTAACATATAGAAATGAATATAAATAATTAATTTTTAAAAAAATTAATTAAAATGGTTTTATATAAATAAATCATATTGATAAAAAGAACTTAATTTTTATTAAAGTCTTTATTTTTTTCAAAAAAATAATTTTCTCAAAAAATGTTTTAATTATTTTTTTGAAAAAATAATAAAATTAATTTTTTCCACTTTTATAAATCTTATTTTAAAAAATAAGATTCATTTTTGGAATCTAAAATTCAAAATTATCTTAAAGTGATTCTTTGATAAATTTTTAAAATGGTTAATTTTATAGTGAATAATGAGAAAAAATGATACTTATTAAATAATTTCCTTTTCTTAAATATTTTTAAAAGTTTAATCTTATTTAAAAACATTTTAAAAGTAAAATCATTTTAATTATTTTATTATTAAACCAATATATGTCATCAGTACCAAATTCTGTGTGAATCTTGATATTAAAATATTCTATACTTATGAAAATTTTCGCTTTGGACAACTACTTTTTCATCACATCTGTGGGTTTAATTTTAAATTAAAATTTTCCAATTTTTTAATGGAATTTTACAAAATATATTCCATGTTATTAATAAATTTAATTAATATTATATTATAAGTCGTTTTTTTTCAAATTAAATAGTAAAAATAGTAAAACATAATTACTGCGGTTAAAGATAAAATGAGTTCACGAGGGGCGATTAAACATAAAGGATAAGGGGTAAAATGACATATAAAAATTTTAAAATCCAGTTTTATTGATATATTTCAATTTTATTTCTTATAATTTTTTAAAATTATCCATTTTTTATCGTTGTTTCATGTGAAAAATGTGGGTATACTTTATTCATTTCAAATATTCCATGCACGTCCTCTCCCCTACTTATAAAAGAGAACACCCTATCCTCTCCGATTAAATCTTATTAAACCTTTTGGTTAGGCCATGAAATTCCCAAATTATTTTTTCAATTTCCTCCTCACATCATGAAATCCTTGTTCTGATAAGGAATCTATCCTAGGAAGTCTTTTGGAGTAAACCTAATGAGGCTCTCTGGCGAAGAGGTACCGTTATCAGCCGAGCGCTTCTATTTTGTTTATTCATCCGACTCCTTTGAATACTATTAAATAATTCTGTTATAAAAAAATAATTACCAACCATATAATTAGTTTTTATTTTTTTAATTTCATAACCTATATTTACCTCCTCTTTAATTGAATGGTAAATAAAATTGTCGATCATGTGTATGGAGGACTAATGCCTCACAAACTGATGTATTTCACTTTCCATCACAACCTCTCAAGGATGGAAATAATGATGGATTTAAATTATATATTTATATATAATATTTTTCCAAATATTATAATATTTTATTATAATACAACATATAACTTAATACTTTCCATTTTGTGGGAATATGATAACGTCACTCATGTGTACAACAGACTACCGCCTTGTGTAACGATATGATTATTTTTTAATTAATATTTACATGGAAGGTAATGAGGATAAATTTAATGAATATATGTGATATATATGTCATAATAATTATTATTATAAGGTTAATTAATATTTATTTTTTCATTCTTTCTATCCATCAAATAATGGAAACAATGATTATATGTATGAACGACTTACCGTCTCCACAAAGTGTGTAATTCATTTTCAATCTATAACATTAATAGATTAATATAAATACATATAAAATGAATATATACTTTATTTATATCATGGTTAACATTTTTATGATTATGTAACCATGATCAATGTAAAAGGACTACAAATACCAAACCAAAATATACATGAATAATGAAACATGAATTACCCAAAACACGATTTTAACAAGGAATTGTTAATAAATGGGTAAAAAGGTCATAGGTAAATCATATATGGTTTGATATATATGATTATGGTTTTGGAATAGATGTATAATAATATTATATTTATTAAATATTATTTTTAATGAGTTTTAATAAAGTCAATACTTAAGGTATGAGATTTTCGTCACACTTTTATATTTGTAGGACACATGCCTTATACAACACTTATTTATTTTATGCAGTTTAAATGATACCCAAGAATTTATTTTTCCATAATTATCATGATATTTTTGATAATATTATTTATATAATGTTTTTTCTTTGATTGTTCTTATGATTCCAAATTTATCAAAGTGGAAAAGGTTTGATGTTACAGTCTCATTATTTAATGGGATTGTTGATGATATGCTTCCAATGAAGAGATATTATGACCTAAATCTCAAGAAAATCATTTATTTTATTATCTCATATTTATTTAATTAAAACACATGTTTTCTATTCATTTTTTACTCTTAAAGGATTAAAAATACCAAAATAATGTTTTTTAAAAAATCATCTATATTTCTATCTTCTGTTGAAAACCCTTTTCCTTGCATATCCATATTTTATAAAAAAATTCAAGAAAGTTTTTACTATTATAAAATTATTTTTTAAATAAATTTCTACCCATGTTCAACTTTCTACAAAAAATCTTAAAATTAATCTTGATTCTATTTTCTAAAAAAGGCACTTTTGGATTATAATGAAATATGAATTTAATATTTGTTTTAACTTGTATTACATGATTTTTTTTTTCAAAAATCATGACTTCTAAATTATTTATTGATCCCTTTATAACATTACACTGTTATTTAAAAAAATTAACTTCAAATTTTTTTGGGCGAAATTTTAGTTTTAAAATGAAATTTTATAATTTGAAAGGATGTTTTCTTCATGGAATATTCCAAGTGATATTTGAAAATAATTATCCTTTTAAGATAAAATTATTTTATGTTACTTATGATTTAATCGTGATATGATCAATTTGTACCATCCTTATTTTTTATGGATGTTTTATGGTTATGATGATTAGATGATTATGAAACACATTATTTTTCCCTAGGTTATTATATGATGAATTTATGAGATGATTATGAGACCCATTTACTTTCTATGGGTTATGCTATGTTGTAATTTTTGTGAAACCCTTTTCCTTTCACTAGTCAAGATTTTATGAATGTTTTATGATTGTGTGGAAAACTTATGTATGGTTTTTACTATGTGATAGTGGTTTCATTATAGGTAATTATAGTGGTAACATTATAACCAAGTGTGTGGGTTACCTTATAACCAATGAAGTTAGTCACGTTATAACCATGGACAGATGAAAAATACATCTTACTTAAATGAATTGAGTAGATATTTGTTTCTTGTGATATAAAAATGGGAAACATGCCCATGGGCTTGATCCACAACGAGGAATTGGCTTATGGTCGTGATCCATAATGAAAAAAACACAAATGAGCTAGATCCATAATGGGAAACATGTGATGAGTGTTGATCCATTATATTTGGTGGTCTTGGTAGTTATACATGAAAAAATAAATGTATTATAAACCAATATTGGTGCCACAATTTTAGGAACCAAGCTTATGGTTCATGAATTATGATGATTTTACACTCGTATGAATCATTTTTTTGGAATGATAATGACTTATTCCATGACTCATGTTTTTGGTCTATGACAAGTTGGGTATTAATTTTGTATATTGTATTCATTATCTCATACCCTTAAGATTATATTAAACATTCATGTGATCAAAGAATGATATCTCCCTTTTTACCATTTTTGATACCTGCTATGCCATGGTGGTGTTAATTAACTAATTAAATTAAATTAATTTTGAGCCATTGCGAGTTTTCAATAATATCGATCCACAATTCTAAAATTATCTGGGGAAGTGGTTCTTTGCATGATTTGGGAAAAATTAGGTGTAACCATGAACAAACATTGTTTGAGGGGTCTATATTGGATAGAGCTGATTTGTATAGCTTGAGAACAATTAGCTCAATTTTCTAGCTTTCTTGGGTAATCGATGCAGGTTCCCCATGCTTGTCATGTAGGGACATCATGGTTGACACAGATTTTAGTAAATCCTACACCTAAACCATGAAAGAAACCCATAGACTTAAATTTTTTATTTCCTTCCAAAAACTACCTAGGTGTATATAAGGATTTTATCCCTCTTCCCCCCCCCTCTTGTGATGTACCAACCTCCTCCTCCAGCTCTTTATGATGTGCATGCCCCTCCCCTTATCAACCACCTCATCTATCACTATTTACCCCATTTACCCCTAATTAATTTCATATTTAAGGTTGATCACTCAATGTAAGGCATCCAATTAACTTCTTTCTTCCGTTGTTAGTTATTTTCACTCTACCCATCACCACTCCTTGTTCATCCGAACCCTAACCCAAAAAAGGGTTCGAATTTTGTTTCTTGGGTTTTAATGTTTGTGAGGGATGAATTGAATCTAGTTATTATGTAATTAATCAGAGGTGATGAATTGTGATGCATTGAATGTGACATACATACATACACTTATATAGGCATATATATAAGTACCCCTTTGTATATATTCACTCATGGTGGTGTGAATATATACACTGGGGCTTGGTGGGATTATATATATGTGAATGTGTATATACGTGTAAGTGTAAATGAGTTGTTTGGCTTCATTAGGGTTCTTCTCGGTCTCTCTTTCTTATATAGACCTCTTTAAGGTGGATTTGAGTGGTCTTAAAAAAGGAGACATGTTTTGAGGTTGGTGTTAATATTTCCCCCCTTGTATTGCATATTATAAATTTCTTAGGTGATTTTAAATTACTTTTAAAAATATAAAATTTTAATATTGGACATTGTATTGTTGAAATTACTTTAGACTTGTTTTTAAAACATGGAATGATCCTTAGACTCATGCTTATTAAAAGATAAATTTCTATAAAGGTTCTTTAATTTTTTTTTCAGGAATTTTGATTATTTCCATGTAATGTTAAATTTTACTAACATTGCCATTTGATTTTGAAGTGGTATTCTAATGATTAAACCACTTGTAATGGACTATGGTCACTTTACAAGTGTTGTTTTAAATAACTATTTGTATTTTCTAACGAAATTTGGATAATTTTAAAAAATATTTTAAGTCATTTTTTTTAAAAGGGTACAATTAATTTTAAAGGGCTTGTTTTACAAAATGTGGGGGGGGGGGACCCCATTTTGAAATAAAGTGTATATTTATTTGATTTTTTGGAAGTGCTTGATATTTATTGTGTTTTATCTTAGACATAAGATTTTGATTCCAAATTGTTTGAGAATAGGATTTCCAAAATTTATATGTAATATATGATATGATGAAGGCTTGGTTGGAACTTTATGGTGTGTGGATTACTGATTTTGACCTTATTGAACCCCCTTGTTTTTATGATGTTTATATTATCCATGTTATGGTTGTTTTATATGTGGTTCATGATGTCCCTATGAATTGGGTCCCTTTATAAGGGATGTGAGGTGGGAAGGATGTGATTTCAATGTTAGCCCATAGTTCTTGTTATTTTAATGTGATTACAAGGTTTTTTCATGGACCACCTCCATTTATTATTCCATGATGATACTAAGTTTACTAGTATGGAAGTAGTGGGAAATTAATACAATTAGTTGAGATTATGCACTGGCTAGTCACCACTAGTTGAGAGTAATGCACTAGCTAGTGGGTTTTCACAGATGAGTCTAGTTGGGAGTGATTCGGATGATAGATGTATGTGACAGTATTACTTTCTGGCAATTAGGTCCACCTTTTCATGTATTGTTCTCTCCCATTAGTCCCTATGGTGTTTCATCATGATATATATGGTATGTTTCGTCTTATTTATTGTAAGATCTCAACTGAGATTCCACTAAAATGGTGCCCCAAGCTGGTTGATTATATGGCCTCTAGAATGCCTTCTCATATGCCAGAGGCATCCAACTACCAGAGAGAGCCTAGGGTGTGATAGTGGGGAAAAAATGAACTAATATCAGAGTAAGAAAAATGAAAATATCTATGTATCATACACAATAGTAAATAAACAAATTAAGTAAGTAGTAAATAAATTGAATTAGAACATGGTGTAATAATAAATGAAATGTTGTAAAATCCTGAACAACTATGGAATACATACAACACCGGTCACCTACAGGACTGACCATATTGATTCTAGAGTACAAAAGAAAATTAAATAAATGTACATGGATCAACTAATAACTCTGATCCAAACCACATACTCAGTTTCCAGACACTTTTGAACGTCACTAGCAGGATCAGAAGAACCCACATGGGAAGCTCCACTTGCTCATGCAACTATGGGCCACAACCCCATTCACCATGAAATTGTAATAAACCTAAAAATCAGACATAAGGTCTATATGTACACTGAGTTTCATGTGATGGGGTGATAAATATTCTCATTAGTCCACCCCAATGACGAATCATTAAAAATATACTACAAATATTGCATGCAATGCAATATGATCAACCTAGTAGAGGCACAACCAAAAAGATAAGTAATGCCAATAAATGTGGAACCCCTATCGAACCCTAGGTCTGTGATCCTGATAAACTGGGAAAGCTCCACCATTTCTGTCCATATCTATACATTTATACATGTATAGTGCCATACCTAGACATATATACATAAATATGAATATTCCTGAGTAAGGTGAATGAAATAACATAAAACCAAATAGTTGTCGATCCTTGGGTCCATAATCCTGATCACAAGGTAAATCCTATAAAAATTAATTGAGATGGATGTCATGGAACTCAATCCATGTATCATTAAATCAATATATAACTCTTTAATACCAATCATCTCATACGTGCTTCAGACAATGCCAAAAATGTATCTGAGCAAGCTACATCACCATAGGGGGATAATCGTCCTACACCTGGGTTCACCCATAATCACCTCTAATCCCCAAAAAGATGTATTCCATAGAAGTAACTCTAGAAATCCTATAAAGGGTCACTTATCTAGAAGAAATACTTCTAATTCCATGTAAATATAGTCTAATTTATAAGCCTTATTTCTCAATCTGTAGATGGTCACGACATTCAGATCTCAGATAGAACCTAAGGATCATACACTTCGGCTATCTGAATGATAACTCACTAATGAGATACCATTCCCACATTAGATTCTCTAATAATGGATAGTGGAATCATCCATATATCCTTGAAGAGTGTCAGCATTATGGGTATCTAATGATGTGGAACTCTATTTACATCACCATGATCAAGTAACTCATTAGGGAGAGTGTAATCATTTCTATCGCTTGGGAGAGATAATCATCCATGAGTATAATTAGATTAAGGAGAGAATAATCATCCTCATCAATATCAAATAAAGGATAATGGAATCATCCTCACCACTTGGGAGAGAGGAATCATCCGTGAGTATAAATTTTAGGGACTTTATTCCCATATATTATAGTCATAGGCTCAACAGCCAGATACCAAGAAACAAATTTGGAAATACCAATAATATTATAATCAAATATAAAGGATCAATAGCTAGATCACATGTATTACCTATTGGTATAAAAATAAATAATAAAAAACATGACTCAAAAGTTGGATCCCAAGAAGCATGTTGGGGCATCCCAAACGAAATAAAGATGCCTCATGTTAGGCTCAGCACCCACCAACCAATAAACACCTTTTGAAAACATTGCTACATCATTAATAAACATGTGAAATCATAAAAAAAGAGTGAGGGTTTCTGATCACCAAAACCCAAAACTACTACCATGGACCCTTGGTATTTCATGTTTTACATAGGTTCTAAGGAGACATTCACTACCATCTCTACCCAAACCCGACGTACTAGCTCAGGGTTGGTCAAACATTTGGGCATCAACATAGTACCTCAAGTTAAACAATGAGAGGAATCTTACTTGGGATCCTCAAGGTATACACACAAGTGAATATATAATAATTGGTATCCTTAGATAAAAAGGGTAAGGGAGGAATCTTATAGGGGTTCTACAAATAGTAGGAAAGACTGAGGCATCCTACAAGGGATCCTCAGAACAACACATAGGTGAAGACATCCTATAGGTGACCCTATATAACTATATAATAAAAAAGACACATCCTAAATGGGATCCTTATAATAGTATATAGGTAAAGGGGATCCTATTTGGGATTCCCTATGAAAAC
Organism: Viscum album; assembly: GCA_963277665.1. Taxonomy (NCBI): domain Eukaryota; kingdom Viridiplantae; phylum Streptophyta; class Magnoliopsida; order Santalales; family Viscaceae; genus Viscum; species Viscum album. Next base: position 1,322,652,908 of record OY728127.1, on the reverse strand, counting down.
ATGTAAGTAAAGGTATCCCATAAGGGATCCTTAATACAATAAAGAAGATGGAGGCATTATATTTGGGATCCTCTAAGACAAAAAGTCAAATAGATTCTTGGGTTAGAAGGGAAAATCTCATAATGGAGATTTAATCAATGGAAATCTTCAAAATTACTAGTCAAAAGAGATATATCATGGATCTTCTCAACTCATGTCTCACGCTTAGGTTTCACTGGATTCCATTACTGGCAGAAGAACCTATTAATTCCAGAAACACCACATAGGTGTACTAGAAACACCTCACTAGTTTTAAAAATGTGTTCTACATGGAAATATACTCAAAATAGAAAACTCATGGATCCAATTACGACTCATGGTTGAAAATTTATGAAACAACCTTAAAAGGGTAAAATGGGAACATTACATGCCATGTTTACTTAGTACACGATGTGTACCCCCGAATCCCCACCTGGGCATGTACTTTTACCTGTACTTGGTGTGTAAAAGCCCAAGTACACAACATGAAATATGGGTTCATGTAATATACCATACATGGGGTACCTTATCGTGCCCCTCAACTAGTCTAGCCATGTATTTGGCATGGTTGTGTACTTTTACATGGCATGCGACCCACACAATGTCTATCTATGTACTCTACACAACATGTGTCCCTTACACATGCATCCTGGATGGGTACTCGACTATACATGAAAGTCCCTGTACATGGTTCATATGACCAATACATGGTGTTTACTTCAAAGAGTTCACCATCCCAAAATTCAAAGAACACACGACATGTATTCTCTAAACCAAACGCAGTGTAGATGGGGTTTCCCAAATGGAAAACCCTCAAAACACCAAAACCCCCATTTTTATCCCCACAAAAAATAGATCAGACCATTAGGGGTAGTAATAAAGACTATGAAAATAGTAAATATATAGGGATCTATGGTGAAAAAAATAAAAACTACCTACCTTTTGGTATAATCCGCTGAATCTTCTACCATTTTTTTGGTCCATGGTGGCCTCACGAAAATCTGTATGTCCTATGTTTCTCTGTGGTACCTCTCTCTCTCCCTCTCTCTTTTTATTTCTCTCTATCCCTCTCCTCTATATCGGTCATGTGAAGGTGAATCCACATGGGTTTACTCAAGAATAATAGGAAGGAAAAGAAAGAAATTAAAGAAATGAAAAAGTAATAAAGGAAAAGAAAAAGAAAAAAATGGGCCTAGGCCAGATTCAGTGCCCAACTTGATTTTATTCCTCTATAAGGAAAATTCATCATTATAGTCTCAACAGAGGAGATGAAATCTAAATCTAATGCTCCACACAAAATATATGATCAAACAAACCTATGTGAATACATTAATACTTAATTTATTAAATATTAAATATTAATTATTCTAAAAAAATTAAAATGGTTTGGGAATATACCAAACTATTATCCTAGTGTAAAACAACTATTTTAATACCAACAGCGAGGTCAAAAAAATTATCCAAGATCATATTATAAGGTCCAATTTCCATTTTACCCCATACAAGTATTTGATAGAAAAAATTAAAATTTATGCTCAATGTTTTAGTATATAAAAACACAGGCCCTTACAATATCACCACTATAAAAATTTTCATCCATGAGAAGCTTGGTGGTAAGACTAAAGGACATGATCTCAACATGGGAATCTTCACAAAAAGATATCTTGACTGTCCAATGGCTAGTCTCATAGCATCAACTACTATATCCTATATGGGAGTCACTTTACCATGAGTAATCTAGTCATCCCCCAAAACAATACCCTTATATTCATCTCAAAAACCAAACATCAAGACCAAAAAACCATGGAAAACACCGAAGTTCAAATGAAAATGAGAATCACCACCCTAAAATGACCAAAGGTGCACTCCTCACGATATGGATTACCACACACCGCTCCTCGATCGTAACCTCAGCAAGTTCCTCATTATTCCAGGGAAGAAATTTGAAATAAAAGAAGCATGGACTAGGGATAGTGATCTATCAACATACTCAAGATGAGGGAAATATAGAACATGATAATATCTCACCATGAATACACTAATATTCCTTCTAAAGGCATGTAAAAATATATTTGATTCATGATCCCCATCCCATCAGTACCCGACCGTGATTTAGCCGTTAGTAAACAATCTTATGGTATCAAATTCCTTATTGTTGTCTCCTATACAATGGACGTTCATTCGTTATTTAAACCAAAACTCACGGGAAACCATGCATACAATAATTCATTAAACTATTGGTCCTCGGTCACACCCAACCACTCACCAATTATGATTTAAATGATACCATATCCAACCAACATGTACATTTATCACCCAAATCACACTCTATAAATTCATATATTACAAGGCTATGATGACTGTGATATAAGGAACTTCATTCTAATTAAGCTAGAAATATCTTGGAACTCCTCTTTAAAATAAATCACCTCACCTGCGTCATGTATTATTCCACAACCGCTCATCACCCTTCATTATTCCAATCAAAAGCGTCTACCCACACCTTAACTACATTAGTTAAATTAGAAACACTAATCAACACGGATAAACACCTTAATTTTCATGCCCATAAAATCCAGTATTTATACCAAATAACCCTAGGCGATTCTAATAATTTGAATGCATCAACACGCCTATATCACAAAAATTGCAAACCTACCATGCCTTGATATTAAAAAAAGTGTACAACCAAGACCACTACAAAAAAAATAATTTGAATGATTTGGCCAACCTATCTCATGATGGTTTCCTTGAACAAAATAAATATCTATGCACAAGGGTCTATGTCAAAACTATGGTATTTTACGTCTCCCATCTATCCCTATAGATAAAATCTCACAACTCGATCACAATGTCAAACCACCTAGCCAAAAAGATCAAACCTCACTAAAGAAGGTAAATATCACAACGAACTACATGGTTCAAAACTGAAAACACAACCTACAAGGTCTTTATCCTCGTAGAGCATACTCATAAAGAGATGATCGGTGTAGGTCATGATTAAAAAAAGAGAGACTAAACTAAAACTCATCAGTAGTCTGTATATGGTAATACCCCATGGAGGTTCTGTTCATAAGAAAAGTCATGGTATCCATCAGCATATTACTCAGTGATCTGACTAGATAAACATTTACTAAGAAACAAAACCCTACAAGGAGTAAAAAAGAAAGGCATCACATGTCATATCTACCAACTAGGGTCACTACAGCACCCATGCATGAGTACTGATTCATAATCCTCACACCAAATGCTTGAATGTAGATCTACCTAACCTATCATCAGAATGAAATATATATATGTAGTAACCACACACATTCATGCCTATATAATGTGAATACTGTAATCCAAATATGATGCATGAGACACCTATTTCCTTTGCTGGCCAAGAGTCAAAATCCATCACTATCCTCTTAGAAATGGCCAAGAACTAGAGATCCAAAATAAATCAAAACATCCACACAAAATTTCGGTCACTCAAGGTGAAAAAAATATACCATTATAACATCATAGATTATAAAAAAATCCAAAACCCAGGTAACTGATAACTCTTACTAAAACAAGTGTTCTAGATGCACCAGTCTGATATCCACCACAGGTTCCAACACATTCCTATTACTCCTATATAACATATCCCAAATAGTAAAGACCAGGAAATGAACAACACTAATACCGATTTGTAAATTTCTGAACTAGATTCTACTATAATGGTTCCCGGAACTAGTTGGATACAAGGAAGAAAGCGTGCATCCCCTTACAAAAGAGGCTTCTGAATAGTAGAAAGGGAATATTCTATAATAGTGGGGAGACTATGATATCATACCAGAGTATGAAAAAAGAACAAAAATAACTTTGTATCATAAATAGAAATAAATAAATAGAGCATGTAACTAGTAAATTTATTGAATTACAAAATTATATAATAATATATGAAATGTTGTAAAATCCCAAACAACTATTCTATACAAACAACACTTTTCACCCACTGGTTCGACCATACAGATATAAGGGTACAAAAGAAACTGAAATAAAAGTATAAGGATCTTCTAATAACTCCAAGACAGACCAAAAAATAAGTCTACATGCACTACTGAACTATACCAACCTAATCAGAAGAACCCACATGAGCGGATCCTCCTGATAATGCAACTTTGGGACGCATCCATATCCACCATGAAACTGTGCTCAACCTAGAAAAGTAGACATATGGTTTACATGTACTATAAGGTGAACGTGCAGGGGAGAAAAATAATCTCAGTAGGACACCCCAATGATGAACCTATAAAAATATAATTCCAATAGTTAATGTAATGGAATATTCTCAACCTAGACATGAAATAACTAAACAGACTTGTAAAGATAATAAAAGTGGAGCCACAGTCAAACCCCAGGTCCCTAATCTTAGTCAACCGAGAAAGTTCCATCATGGATGTCCATATCTAAATGTGTATACATGTATAGTCCCATACCTATACATATATACATAAATATGGATATTGAAGATTAATGTGAATGAAATATCATAAAACCAATTAGAATTCAATCCTTGGGTCTGTAATCCCGTTCACTTGGACATCATGTGCAAAGGCATTGAGTTGGATGTCATACCAATCAATCCATGTATAATTATGTTGATCTCTAGGTCCATTATCCCAATTGAGATATACCTGCTTTGTCCAATGCCATAAATGTATTTGAGCAAGCTACATCGCTATATGGGGATACTCGTCCTATATCTGGGTTCATCCAAAATCACCTCAAATCAGTACAAATATTGATTCCAAGGAAGTACATCTAGATATCATGTAAATGGTTACTGATCTAGATACCATTCTACTCATTACATGTAAATATAGTCCAATTTCTAAGCCCTATGTCCCTATCTATAGGTGGTCATGACATTCAGAACCCAAACAATACCTAAGGGTCTAAAACTTAGGTGATCTGAAGGAGAACTCACTGATGATATTTCATTCCCACTCATGTGGTCTCTAATAAGGGAGATTAGAATTATACCTATTATCTATAATACCATAATAATTCTAGGTATCCAATGATGTGAAACACCATTTCCATCACTACAGTCAAGTAATTGATCAAGGAGAGAATAATAATACCTATACATCATGAGAGTGTAATCATTCATGTGTATGATCAGATTGAGGAGAGCATAATCATACTCATCACAGAGCTAATAGAGAAGACTATAGTCATCCTCATCACTTAAGAGATCAAAATCATCGACATGTATAGTTACCAGGGACGTCTTTCCCGTATATCATAGACATTGGCTCAACAACCAGATACTAGGAAACACCTCTGGAAATCCCGATATTATTATAATAAAATATGTAGGATCAATATCCAGATCATATATAGTACCTCTAGGAATATAAATAAATATAAAATAACATGGATTAGGAGCCAGATTCCTAGAAGCACATTTAGTAATCCCAAAATAATGAAAATTCTTTGCACGAAGCTCAATTTCCACCAACCAAGAAGCACCTATGGTAAACATTGATGCATCAAAAATAACCCTGAAAAATCATAAACAAAATATTGATGGTGAAAAAATTCCTAAACCCAACATTAATACCATTTTCCCTTAGGATTTTTAGTTTAGTACGAGTTATAAAGTTAGACTCACTACCGTTTCAACCCAAAACTGATGAACTATCTTAGGGTCGGTCAAACATCTAGGCACCAAATGGGTCCCTTAAGTCAAACATTGAGAGTAATCATACTTGGGATCCTATAGGTATACACATAAGAGAAGGTATAATACTCAGGATCCTTAGCTAAAAGGGTAATGGGGGAATCCTACAATGTATCCTTGAATGGTAATAAATACTGAGGCATCATACAGGTGATCCTAAGAAGAATACAGAGGTAACTGAATCATTTATGGGACCATCTATAACTATATAATAATGTAGAGGCATCCTACATGGGATACTCAAAATTGAATACAAGTAAAAGGGATCCTACATGGATTTCCCTATGATAAAATGTAAGGAAAGGCATCCCTCAAGGGATCCATAGAACAATATAGAAGATGGAGGCATCCTACATAGGATCCTCTAGGAAAAAAAGTCTCACAACCTATTGGTCCAAACAATAACATCTCATAAGGGATATTTCCTCAAAGTAAATATAAAAATAAACTTTTAAGAGAGATAGATCATGGATTATCTTAGATCAAGTCTCACTCTCATGAGACACTCGATTGAATTACTGGAGGAAGAACCTAACCATTCAAGAATCTCCAAATAGGAGTCCTAAAACCACCTCACAAGTATTTCCATCATGTTCTACATGAAAATATAATAATAATGGACTACTCATGGGTAAAATTATGAATACTAGGAAAAAATAAACAAAAACCCTAGAAAGGGTATAAGGGGAAAAATACATGACACATTCCCTTGAATCCCCACAGGGAAGGGTATTTCTTTATGTACTTGTTGTGTAAAATCCGAAGTACATAATGTAAAATACTGGTACATGGAGTGTAACATAGATGGGAAACCTACCTATGTCCCTAAATTGGACTAGAAGTATACTTTTACATGGTATGTGACCCATAGGGCACCTGGACATGTACTCTACATGACATGTTTCCCTTACACGGGCATCCTGGAAGGGTACTTAGCTACATGGATGGGTACCTACACATGATGTGTATAATCCATATAATATGTTTAATTCTAAAATTTCATCTTCCCTAAACATGAAAAACAAATGGTTGTGTGTTGTCTAAACAACATGAAATGTAGATAGTTTTTCCTGAATGTAAAACCCTCAAAATACTAGAAACCTCTATTATATCCGCAAAAAAAATCAAACCATTAAGGGTCACAAAAAATATATAAGGGGATTAAATATTAAAAATGGTAAATCTATAGGGAAATGTGGTGAAATCATAAGAACAACCTACCTTTGGGTGGAATCCATAGAAGCTTCACCCATTTCCGCGATCTATTGTTGCAGTATGAGAATACGATGCATCCCAAGCTCCATGGTGGTACATACATATCTACCAATCTCATTATATTTTTCTCCATACCAATCCTATTTTTGGTCACATGAAGGAATGGTAATACATAGTAGAATATGAATGAATCCAATGAATGAAAATAAATAGGAGAAAGAAAGGAAAAGTAAAAAAACTAATGAAAAAGAAAAAGGGACCCAACCTAGCCCTAGAACCTAACTTGAGTTTATAAATCACCTAAGAAAAAATCCCTATTATAGACTGAATTTATAATAATAAATAGAAATAAAATTAACTTTTCAAAATATTTGACCAAAAAAATTTGTGAGAAGAAATTAATAGTTAATTAATTAAATATTAATTATTAATTATTCCGCTAAAATTAGAACGGTTCATAATTATTGAAAGCTCATGTCCTTGGGTAAAACCCCTATTTTGGGACCAATGGAGTGGTTAGAAAAAGTATCTAAGATTATATTCTTCTGTAAAATCACCATTTTACCCCTTACAAGCATCTAATAGAAAAAATTAAAATTTCTACTCAATGTTCTAGTATGTAAAAACAAGGGCCCTTACATTTATCATATGTTGAGGATGTGAGTTTCTAACTTATTATATTATGAATGTATTGAAACATTGGTTATTTTATGATTGAAATTTGAATCTATGTGGTTTACCTAGTGATAGTATTGTTTCACTTTATGACTCATATGATACCACTTTGTTTTTTCTTAACATAATTTCGAAACAGTTGTTTTAAAAATGATTTGAATTTAATATTTGAGAAGGGAAAATATTTTGTGTAATTATATAAGAGTGTTAAATAAATGGGATCTTCCACGAATTGTCTTATGAAAATGATATTTTTATGGTATGTATTGGAAAAAGTAGAAAAGTGTTTGGCTAGTTTTACTCATTTTTAAAATTTAATTTAATATGTATAACTATACATGTTTTTATTTTATAATAAGGATAGTTTTTTGGAAAGTGTACTTGAATTTTCATTTCATAAATCATGTAAAAAACCAACTCTGATCTTTTATGTTCAAAATGGAATTTTATAAATTATTTTCTAAGGTATTTAAATAGATTTGGTAGGTAGTGGTGGCCTACTAATTTCTTATGTTCTCAAAACTATATAATTTTTTCTTTCAGGTTATACCAATTTTTTATTTCCTCGTGGACCGTGTCAGGTTCCACAGATGGCTATGAATTGTGAGGTCACATAGATGTATATATAGTCATTTTTTTCTTCTAGTTTTTATTCGATTTTTTATATATTTTTTATTGGGATAAATAATTAGATATTCATTTACACCAGAAAACCAACACTAGTTTCCAGCACGAGAGGGTAAAAAATGCATCGAAGGTATGTGGAAGTCCGGCTCGGTTGGCTGGTTCAGGGTTGACCTAGGTTAGTTAATTAAAAAATATATATCAAAGCCTTGAGTTCATCTTTTTCATAAGATCCAAAATATTTGGAACACCCTATATTATTTGGGGTGTCGGTAGTTTAGGGGAAATGTTTTTGGGATTCAGGAGGTTGGTGCAGGGAGAGTTTTGTAAGCTCTTTCTCATTTTAAACCTCAAATTTTCAGGGATATTTGGGACTTCTGAATTGATTATGGTATACTGTTTGATGGAGTTATTGGATTTTGGTTGATGCATATTTTAGTAGTTTTTAACCCTCTTCATTTTGGCTTGAGATTCCATGGGGGTCATTTTTTATATTTTGGGATGCTAACGAATAAGGAAGTTAAGATATGAGGTTGGTTTATAGGTCCTGAATAGTCATATGATAACCAAACATTTGATTCCAAAAAATCATTAGGAAACAATACACAATTTTAATGTGTCCATCAACCATGTATCCAAGTTATACATAGTTCCACATCACTGTTATTTTTTATTTAGATGCCTTTAGCCTTGTATTTCTTAGTGATTATAAGGGAAACATGATAGGGTTCATGTTTTGTCTTGTGATGTATTGAAATATTTGAATTTATTTTGAGGATCAAGTTATGATTTTTAAATTTAGCTTGTTCATGTAATGTGAAATTTGTTTTTTTTGTGGGTGAAAATGGATCTTATAAGAAAAATCGTATTGGATTTAAAATAAGGCCTAGCAGATTGTTTTTAAAATAAGGTTTGTTTTATGAAATGTTTTGAAAAAGTTTATTTAATTTTGGAAAATTTGAAATTTGGGAATTTTTTTACACATGATGGGGTTTTCTATGAAGGTTCACATAGTGTTTTTAAAGTGTGGTTTTATATGTGGTGGGAAATATGGGTTTTCCAAATTTAATTTCTACCATTTGTGTGTTTATTTCAAAAGGGTAAGTGATTTTAAATCTATTTCAAAAAAAAGTGTGTGTTTCATTTAGAAACCCAGAATGGTGTTTTAGATTTAAAACCAAGTGGTGTTTTATTGAAATTGGTTTTTGAAACATTTTAAAACCAACCATGTAAGGTTCGGAAATAGGGTTTGAGTTTTGCAGTTAATTTTAGTTTGGATTTAGAAGAAATAAGGACCAATTTTTAATGGTTCCATAGTTTTAAAAAAATTATTTCAAAAAATAATTTCTACTTTATTATGCAATTTTCTAATTTTTCCCTTTAATATTTTAGGAAAAACTGGTGTGATTTTGGGGACATGAACACATGAGGTTCTATGTATCAACTTGTTTGTTGTTCTCCCCCGAAGAGTCTAGTATGAAAGTAGAGGGTTCTTCTTAGAAGTTATTACTCCATTTTATTGACACTACCTAGACTCCGGTTGGAGTGGCATGTGTTGTTTCCTTTTTAAAGGGTTCTGTTACGGGTTTATTGGATGGAATTTTAATTTAGGAGACTCATTTGAGATTGACGATTCGAGTGGTTTAGACTAGTGGGTTTTGGTTGATGGATAAATTAGTAGGGATCTGTTTTTTTGTATTCAAGACATTTACTCATTTGGATGTTAGTTTTTGTATCATTTAGAGGAGAAACTTCTTTTGAATTTGATCCCATTGGGTTTAGAGTAGTTTTTTCTTGAGGAATCCTTGGACTAGTGTTTTCTTGGGTTTACAATTATGGGTGGTATTATTTTTAGGAACCATTCTTTCCTTGTCACTTGATGTTTGTGGAATCCCTCATATGGTTTTTATTGCATGTTATGTTTGTTTATTCAAACATGGGAAGAAACTTTTGTGAATTCCTATATAATTTTGGTATTGTTTTAGTTTTGGTTTGGTTGTGGATTCTATGGGTGTTCATATTCATGTTGGATTATCGTGATATTTTATTCCAAGGAGTTGGGTCTAAACACCCTCAAATGTTGGATGGGACCTTTAGGTTAAATCCCAGTCATTTCTTAATGATTCACATCTCTTGTTCATGTGCTTCCTGGGTTTTCAAAACTTTGAGTCCCATCTTTCTGGTTTGTGGTCCTTTGGGATGTTTAAAACTTGTTTTCCCCATGTGTGTTTTAATGAGTTGTTTGTGGGTAGCATTTACCAGTGAAATCTTTTTAAGTTTATTGGGAAATTTTGGGAATTTAGGGTCTCAATGTTGTTTTTTGTTCTAGAGAAAGTGGTTTCCTATTGTTCCACCATTTTATCCCATGTTTAAATGTGGGGGATATTTATGCTCATTCTCTGTTTCTTTAGGGACATTCTTTGATCAGTTTTTGGTTGAGATTTTGTAACACCCCAAGCTTCCACAGTACGCTTTCCTTTGAATAACACAGTAGCGTGTGTTGTATGAAACTTCGAGTTCTAACACACACACCACAACCAATCAAACTAGCCATTATGAATAGTAATACCCACTTTTTGAAATTTTATAAATTTTATCTTTCAAAATGGACTTCATTTTTGGATTTGGAATATCGAAATTATCCTAGGGTGAAATTTTGGTATTTTTCTGAAAACATTAAATTTTTGATGAATAGTGAAAAAACATTGAGTTATAGTTTAAAACTAAATTTTTATTTAAATAATTATTTATTTTATTTAAATTTAATTAAGGTTAAAATAGTTACATAATACCAATATAAGTTCAATGTAATTAATTGGAGTTAGTTTAAATTAATTTTAGATATATAAAAATTTTGTTGAACTTTTCATCGTCTTTTACCCACCTCCTAGGAGAATTTGGAAATTCACATAAAACTTAATTTTACCACTTCTGTGAGTGGAATTTCAAAAATCTGAGAGACACTGTTAATATCAAGGAGTAAAATTTGGTTCAATGAGATGAAAATAATTTTTGGTGAATAGTAACATTTTACTTTTATTTACCACAGTTAAAAGTAAATAGGGTAATTAAGGGTAAAAATGTTATTAATATTACCCTAACACGTGTCCTAATTCTATTGTAAAAGTATATCTAGACCAAAAACAACCTTAGGAAAAAAATATTATCATTTTGGTTCACATGGATTAGATTAGGAAATTTATTGTTATTTAATTCAAGGAAGAGTTAAAAGAGTTAAAATCAAAGTTTATTTACAAAAGAATTTTTAATATAGGGTTATACATATGATAAATTAGATTTTAAATATTCATTAGAAAGATAATAATATTTAATAAATAATTTTATTTTATTTATAATTTTTAGACATTATATAATTTAATTTATTTATGACACAATGGTGATGTAGTAATTACCTAATTAATGAAATATTAAAATAATTGATATTATAAATATCAAAATAAATGTAATTTGAGACTTTTTATGTATTACAATAATTTTATAGGTTAATATTACATATTAATATTGGTTATATAAATTGTTTTCTAATTAATAATGCTGATATGAAATTATAAAAAACAACATTCCCAATAGTGTCAAAATTGATATAAAAGAGTTTTTAAAACAAATATTATATTATTAACTGATTTTAAAATCTTAAAAATCTAAGGTTCGGCTAGGAGACTTATATCATGATAGGTGTATCATTAATGGACCACATGGGGGTCTTTTGGAGGTATATAGTAAGTTTATTAACTATATAATATAAAAATACAAAGTGACATGGCAAGTGTCAAACTAATTAACTAAGAGTTAAAACTAAAAGATAGGGTTAATATAATGACGCAAAACTGTATAAATTCTATTGTTTGAGTGGTTTTAGACCCTTACCAACCTTAAAATTTAAATAATTCACTTTGGATCCATTAGAAACCGATTATGAATTTATTATAAAATAATATTTCTAGCTTTTCCAAAGGTTCCCCTCACCCCTCTTATAAAAGGGCACTCACCCTTCTCACTAATTCACACATTCAAAGCCTTTTGGATCGGCCCAAACCCACCCAAATAATCTCTAAACATTCCTCACTTAAACCTACAGGCCTTATATTGATCAGAAAGAAAACCTAATGATCCCTTTTGATCAAATGAAAATGAAGAACCTGAAGAAGAGGTAATGTTTTCACCACCCTCTTTCAAGTTCCTTTCTTCTTCAACTACTTCTTTCTTTGTTATTACCATTATAAAATAATAACTCCGGTAACTTATATATACTATGATGTTATTATAAATAGGGTACAACCATAATCATTATTCTATCCATCCTTTGAATGACATGTCACCATACGTGTGTACGTATGGATTACCGTCTCCACGTCGTGGTGTAATTGTTATTCAATAAATTATTATTTGGATGGTTATAATAATGATTTTTAATTCATGTAAATAATAAATATAACATGATAATTATTCTATATATATGATATACCATCCAATTATATATTATTTTAATATCAAAAGAATGATATTGTTGCTCGTGCGTACGTACGGACTACCGTCTCCACGAACACGATGAGATTCATTTTCCATTGTATCCATTCAAGTATAATTATCATTTGATGATTTAAAAATAATTTTTAAGGACTTGATATCATTATGGATATGATTAAGATACAAACTATCCATTACAAACATGGATTATGTAACAAAACATATAAAAGAAAACGAGTAAGTTAACACCCGAAACGACGATAATACTAAGATATTATTAACAAAGAAATGTTAAAAAATCATATATGATATCATATTAATGAATATTATTATTTTATAATTTAATACAAATTATTTGACCATTATACAGGAGGTTAACCTACCCCAACCAAGGAAAATTATGAGGTAAGGGTTTATTTCACAATCTCTTCATTATCCAAGGTTGTTTATACGTGATTATCTACTGGGACCTGTTTATCATCCACATCCATGTCTCTTAAAAATGTATTCCAAAACATTTTTACTATTTAATAGACAATGGGTTAATGTCATTTATACCCTTGTTTGACTTTTATAAAATGGTTTGAAAGGAATCTTTCCGTTGTTTTCCAAACAATGTCCTTTTTAACCATTTCGATAAAATTAAGGTAAGAATGTTTTTTTAACTTATACGGTGGGTGTGGATATTTTCCACCATTATAAAATCGTCAAAGCTTCCCTTAAAAGCTTATAAGAATATTTTCAAAGTAAATGTTTTATTTTATAATTATGTGACTTTTAAATGATTTAAAAAAAGAGATATTTCTCTCAAATAGTTTTGATTTCATCTATGTCAACATCCTTTGATCGATTTTAAGCTTATTTGAATGTGATTTATTATGATACAAAACTTATTGTATTGAAGGTTTTGTTATATTTTTGACTGTGGATGTGATATTTTTATACCATTCATGGTTTATGGAGAAAGTATTGACATTTTTTAAGCTAGTTTTAATACGAATGTTTATGTTATGTTTAAACCTGTTCATATGAGAAATGCATTGGACTTAATAAGTGACGGGTGGAGCCTGCTATAGCTCCTCGATTCATTGGTAGGTCTCATGAGACAAACTAGTGTCATGGCACAAGGCCTTGAAAAAATCATATTTGTAGTCTTGGCACGAGGCATTGACTATGTGGTTATGATAGTCTGGCATTATGCATTCCATCATTATGAAAGTGGTTATTGATACTGCATGTGATTATTCGACTATTAGAATATCCATGTGAATAAGTATATGGCATTATTTCAGTTTATTTCTTCCATAGTATGCTGAAGTTCAAGTTTGAAAATTCTTTTGTTTTAGTAATACATTTCCTTAAATTTTTATGCTCATTTATGAAAGTTTCCGCTATATTGTTATCCTTACTGGGCATTTGATCTCACCACTTTCTATGTTTTATTTTTCCTAGGATGTGAAGAAGTATTTTATGAATGACATGCAGGGATAGTATGAAGGGATAAGAGTGTGGACTATAGATACTATATTTTTGTACTTTTCATTTTATGATGTAATGTAATCTTTATGAATGTATCTAGTTATTGTAAGGATACTAAACTAATCGGTCTTTCGAGACTTGATCTTTCTTGTGATCATGAAAATGTTATGTAATAATGCACCGACACTGGGTAACTGGGGTCGGGGCATTACAGTTGGTATCAGAGGAAGTTTAGTACAAACCATAGAAGCTAAATTTAGATAAACACTGATTAGAGCACATATATTTAAGATGGACTTTTAGGATTAGTATAGAAGAACTTCCTAGAATTTTGGTATTGTAGAGATTTTGTGAGTTTTCTGAGCAATACATACCTGTCTGGATACGAGAAGGTAGAGGTAACTCTAGCACAGATGTACCTAGAGGTAAAACCCGAAAACACTTCTTTGAGCTAGACTCGAACGGGAACTGTTGCACAAGAATGGGCCTTGCTGTACTCTTGGTTACGACACTCCCAGGGGATATGCTTAGGATAACTCTCATTTTCTTTACAAATCATTATGAAGGGTTTATGAGAATATTCTTCCTCAAAGAAAACATTTTTATGATTATGGATTATATCCATAAATAGTTCAATTTATGTTAAGTGTTTTATAAGTATGGAATTATTTATTTTGATTCATAAGCTGATCTAGTTTATGCCATTGTTTAGAAAATGGTGCTTAGTGGAAGAAATGGAAACCTTATCAATGAAATCACTCCATTCAGGGATTTACCTCTTACTCAAGATAATTATAGTGGAGCTGGTGATGCAACTGGTGCTGATCAGCTAATCACCATACTGGGACAACTCACTCAGGTTATAAATAATAACCTTAACCATATGGAGCACCCTGATCCGCAACGTGGAGGATCTATGTGAGATCGCTTCCTGAGGCAACAACCACCAACGTTCAATGGGAGTAAAAATCCCTTAGTAGCTGAGAAATGGATAAATTCCCTAGAGAAAATATTTCAGGCTTTGGGGATTAGTGAAAGGGAAAAAGTTATCATGGGAGTTTACCACCTCACTGGTGATACTGATCAATGGTGGTAACTGATTCAAAACACGAAGGAAGATGATGAAGTATCAAATATGGAATTGAGGGGGTTTCAAAGATTTGTTTTAGAAAAATACTTTCCTCATGACCATCGAGCAGATATGGAAAGACAATTTCTGAGTCTGAGACAAAAGGAGGATGAGAATGTCGCAATGTATGAGGATAATTTTACAAAGTTAGCAATGTATGATGGAGATTATATATGAAACCCAAGAAGTAAGATTGATCATTTCTTTGATGGGTTGAAACCATTTCTCCATCGATCATTAGTCTCACAATCCTTCTTGTTGTATGAAGACATTGTCTCATGTGCTGTCAAGACAGAAAAGGAATTCTCTATGTCTTACGACTTTCAAGCAAAGTAAGGGAAGACGAGATCTACTGATCAATCTGGGAATGAAAATAATTGGAAGAATTGAAAATTTGAATATCCATCTTGGAGTAAATGTGGGAAGAAACACCCTGGTACTTGCTTAAAAGGAATGAGAGTCTGTTATAAGTGTGGTGAAAAAGGCCACCATGCTCGTGATTGCAAGGGGAATAAGGAAGCTACTGATGTCCAATGCTACAATTGCAGGGATATGGGACATTATGAAAATGAATGTCCTAAGAGTTAGCGGAACTTATCTCAGAAAAGGCCTAGGGATCAAGGCCAAGCTTATGATATCACTATGGCTGAGGTAGAAGCTCTGAAAGACATGGTGGCAGGTAATTAATTGGTTTCCTTAAGTTTAGAAAATGCATTATTTGATTCTGGATCAATCTTATTGTTTCATATCTTCCCAGTTTTCTAAGAAAATTAGATATTTCCAATTTGATTTAACAAGGGAGTTGTCAGTTAAAACTCCTAAGGGAAGTATCATTGCAACAAAGTTTTGTGAATCAGTCCCCATTAGGGCACATAAATGTTCTTTATCAGCTGATCTCATCGTCATACCTATGATTGAGTTTGATATAATCCTCAGTATGGATTCGATTTCGGAATATTCTGCGAAGATTTATTGTAAGAAGAATGAGGTTACGATTTTTGATGATGATGATGAGGAACAGATTATCTTTAGAGCAGAATCGTCACCACCTAATTCTTATCTAGATCCACCCCCAGTAGCTTAACTAAATTCAATTATCGGGGAGGAAGAGAATGAAATGACTGTGGGTGAGGAAAGGAATTTTCAAATAGATGATGTACCTGTTGTGAATGAATATGTAGATGTGTTTCTGGAAAATTTACATGGACATCCTCCAGAATGAGATGTTGAGTTTTCCATTGATTTAATTCCCGGATCAAGGCCTATATCAAAGACCCCTTATAGAATGGCCACTGTGGAATTAGTTGAACTAAAGAAACAACTAGAGGAGTTGAGTAATAAGGGATTTAGTCACCCCAGTGTTTCTCCATGGAGATCCCCTTTTTTGTTAAAAAGAATGGTAGATCTATGAGGTTATGTATCGACTACAGGGAGATCAATGCTATAAAAATAAATAAAAAGTATCACCTACCTCGCATTGATAATTTATTTGACCAACTGCATGGAGCTCAATACTTTTCAAATATTTACCTTCGATCTAGACACCATCAGTTGTGTGTGAAGAAGGAATACATTCTGAAGACAGCATTTCGAACCAGGTACGGGCATTACGAGTTTAAAATAATGCCTTTTGGGATGATTAATGCACCCTCTGTATTCATGGATCTAATGATTATAGTTTTAAAGGAATATATCGATGATTTTGTGTTCGTATTTATAGATGATATCTTGGTGTACTCCAAAATCTACGAAGATCATGAAAATCACTTGTGCATTATCCTGAAGACTCTAACAAGACTTGAATTATATGGTAAGTTTAGCAAGTTTAAATTCTGGCTTCTGGAGATTTCTTTTCTTGGCTATATTTTCTCCAAATATGGAATATATGTTGATCCTTGTAAGAACAAGGCAATCCAAGATTGCCCAGCACCGACGAGTATAACTGAGGTACATAGTTTTATTGTTTTAGCAGGTTATTATCGATGTTTTGTCCAGAATTTTTCCCGATTGGCTAACCCATTAACGAAGCTCACATGTAAATGGGTTAATTTTTTTTGGAAAAAAGAGTGTGAATAATGTTTTGAAGAATTGAATAGAAGATTAGTCAATGCTCCTATATTGACTCTACCATCGGGGAATGATGGGTTCGTTATTTATAGTGATGCATCGAAGAAAGGACTTGGTTGTGTCATTATGCAGAATGATAGGGTTATTGCCTATGCATCACGACAGTTGAAAATTCATGAGAAAAAATATCCTACTCACGATCTCGAGTTAGCTGCTATGATATTTTCTTTGAAGATATGGAGGCACTACCTCTATGGTTAAAAATGTGAGATTTATACTGATCACAAGATTTTGAAGTATATTTTCTCACAAAAAGAACTTAACATGAGGCAAAAAAGATTTCTTGAATTACTCATTGATTATGATTGTATGATACACTACTACCCGGGGAAGGAAAATAAGGTGGAAGATGCTTTGAGTAGAAAAGATCATGGAGTTTTGAACAATATGAGAATTGAAAGGGATCTTATTTTCATGGAACTAGAAAAGTTGGATATGGGAATCACCATGGAAGGTGAAACATCAATGATTTTTCAAATGGTTTCCAAAACATCTTTACTTGAAAGGATAAAGAGTTCTCAGACCGATGATGAAGAGTTTCAAAAGAATATTAAAGCTGTGAATGATGGGAGATTGAGAGACTAAGTGTATGAAGAAGGAATTTTAAAATTTGGTAAGAGACTTTGTGTTCCCAATATACCTGGTCTAAAAAGTGAATTGTTGGATGACGCTCATAGTTCCAATTTCTCTATACTCCCTGGGAGCACCAAAATGTATAGAGACTTGATGGAAATTTTTTGGTGGGACAACATGAAGAGGGAGATTGATAATTTTGTATCAAGATGTATGGTTTGTCAACAAGTGAAAGCTGGAAGGCAACATCCTGGAAGAGTCATGCAACCTATTCCCATACTGGAGTGGAAATGGGATAATATTATGATGGACTTCATCATGGGGCTACCAAAGACTCCTAGAAGGAATGATGCAATTTGGGTCATTGTTGATCGTCTTACCAAGTCAGCACATTTTCTTGCTATAAGAGAAGATTTACCACTCGAACGTCTAGCAAGACTATATATTAATGAAGTTGTAAGACTTCATGGAGTACCACTATCGATTGTTTCTGATTGTGATCCTCGTTTTACTTCAAGATTCTAGAAGTGTCTTTAGAAGGCCGTGGATACTGAACTTCGTTTGAGCACTGCATACCACCCTCAAACAAATGGACAATCATAATGGACTATTCAAACCTTATAAGACATGTTGAGATCTTTCTAACTTGACTTTAAGGGTATGTGGGATCAATATTTACCTCTGGTAGAATTTTCCTATAACAATAGCTTCCATTCGAGTATTTAGATGGCTCCATATGAAGTGTTATACGGAAAGAGATTTCACACACTAACTTGTTGGGATGATGTTGGTGAAAGAAATATTTTAGGCCCATAACTGGTGGAGGACACGATGGAAAAGGTGACGGTAATCCAAAACCATATCAAAGCACCTCAGAGTAGGCAGAAGAGCTATGCTTACAACCGAAGAAAGGATTTTGAATTTCTGGTAGGAGATCATGTTTTCTTGAAGGAATCTCCATAGAGGGGAGTTATACGTTTCAGTAAGAAGGGTAAATCGAGTCCCAGGTACATCAGAGCTTTTGAAATTCTAGAACGAATTGGGGCTGTAGCTTACCATTTGGCAATGCCGCCAAGTCTCTCCAAAGTTCACGGTGTGTTCCATGTATCATTATTGAGGAAATACGTGCCTGAACCAACGCATGTACTCACCTATGAGGAATTAGAAATGGAACCTGATCTGTCTTATTGCGAAGATCCCGTCAGGATTCTTGATACGAGAGAACAAGCACTAAGAAACCGAACGACTCGTCTGGTAAAAGTTTTGTGGAGAAACCATAAGATGGAAGAGGCAACGTGGGAACCTGAGGAACTTATGATGAAGAACCACCGAGTCTTTTCATGCGGTAGTATTCTAGAAATTTCGAGGACGAAATTATTTGAAGGAGGGGAGAATGTAGCACCCCAAGCTTCCACGATACTCTTTCCTTTGAATAATATAGTAGCGTGTGTTGTACACAACTTCGAGTTCAAACACACACACCACAACCAATCAAACTAGCCGTTATGAATAGTAATACCCACTTTTTGAAAATTGATAAATTTTATCTTTCAAAATGGACTTCATTTTTGGATTTGGAATATCGAAATTAGCCTATGGTGAAATTTTGGTATTTTTCTGAAAACATTCAATTTTTGTTGAATAGTGAAAAAACACTGAGTTATAGTTTAAAACTGAATTTTTATTTAAATAATTATTTATTTTATTTAAATTTAACTAAGGTAAAAATAGATACATAATACCTATATAAGTTCAATGTAATTCATTGGAGTGTGTTTAGAATAATTTTAGATATATATAAATTTTATTGAACTTTTCACCGTCTTTTACCCACCTCCTAGGAGAATTTGGAAATTCACATAAAACTTCATTTTACCGCTTCTGTGAGTGGAATTTAGAAAATATAAGAGACATGGTTAATATCAAGGAGTAAAATGTGGTTCAATGAGATGAAAATAATTTTTGGTGAACAATAACTTTTTCCTTTTATTTTACCACGGTTAAAAGTGAATCGGGTAATTAAGGGTAAATATGATATTAATATTACCCCAACACATGTCCAAATTTTATTGGACAACTGTATCTCGACCAAAACCAACCTTATGAATAAAATATTATCATGTAGGTCCACTTTGATTAGATTAGGACATTTATTATTATTTAAATAAAGGAAGAGTTAAAAGAGTTAAAATAAAAGTTTATTTACTAAAACATTTTTAATATAGGGGTATACATAAGATAAATTCTATTTTCAATATTCATTAGAAAGATAAAAAGATTTCATACATAATTATATTTTATTTATAATTTTTAGACATTAAATAATTTAATTTATTTATGACACAATGGTGATGGAGTAATTACCTAATTAATGAAATATTAAAATAAATGATATTATAAATATCAAAATAAATGTAGTTTGAGACTTTTTATGAAATAAACTAATTTTATAGGTTAATATGACATATTATTATTGGTTATATAAATTTTTTTCGAAGAAATAATGATTTTATGAAATTATCAAAAACAAAATTTCCAATAGTGTCAAAATTGACATAAAAGATTTGTTAAAAAAAATATTATATTATTAATTGATATTAAATTCCTAAAAATCTAATGTTCAACTAGGAGACTTATATCATGATAGTTGTTTCATTAATGGACCACTTGGGGGTCTCTTGGAGGTATATAGTAAGTTTATTAACTATATAATATAAAAATACAAAGTGACATGGTAAGTGTCAAACTAATTAACTAAGAGTTAAAACTAAAAGATAAGGTTAATATAATGACCCCAACATGTATAAATTCCATTGGTTGAGTGGTTTTAGACCCATCCCAACCTTAACCTTTAAATAATACGCTTTGGATCCATTATAAGTCGAATATAAATTTATTATAAAATAATATTTCTAGCTTTTCCAAAGGTTCCCCTCACCCCTCTTATAAAAGGGAACTCCCCCTTCTCACTAATTCACACATTAGAATCCTTTTGTATCGGCCAAACCCGGACCAAATACTCTCTCAACCTCCCTAAATTAAACCTAGAGTCCTTAGTTTGATCATAAAGACAACCTAAGGACCCCTTTTTATCAAGTCAAAAGGAAGAACCCGAAGAAGTGGAAATGTTTTCACCACCCTCTTTCAAGTTCCTTTCTTCTTCAACTTCTTCTTTCTTTGTTATTACCATTCTAAAATAATAACTCCAGTATATGATATATACTGTGATGTTATTATAAATAGGGTACAACCATATTCAGTATTCTATCCATCCTTTGAATGACATGTCACCATACGTGCGTGCGTACGGCTTACCATCTCCACGTCGTGGTGTAATTGTTATTCAATGAATTATTATTTGGATGGGTATAATAATGATCTGTAATTCATGTAAATAATAAATATAACATGATAATGATTCTTTATATATTATATACCATCCAATTATATATTATTTTAATATCAAAATAATGATATTGTTTCTCGGGCATACGTACGGACTACTGTCTCCACGAACGCGATGAGATTCATTCTCCATCGTATCCATTCAAGTATAATTATCATTTGATAATTTAAAAATAATGTTTAGGGACTTTATGTCATTATGGATATGAATAAGATACAACCTATCCATGACAAACATGGATTATTTAACAAAACATATAAAAGAAAAAGAGTAAGTTAACACCCGAAATGACGATAATACTAAGATATTATTAACAAAGCAATGTTAAAAGATCATATATGATATCATATTAATGTATATGATTCTTGTATAATTTAATAAGAATTATTTCACCATTATACAGGAGGTTAACCTACCCCAACCATGGAAAGGTACAAGGTAAGGGTTTATTTCACAATCTCTTCGTTATATGAGGTTGTTTATACGTGATTATCTACTGGGACGTCTTTATCATCCACACCCATGTTTCATAAAAATGTATTCCAAACCATTTTTACTATTTACTAGACAATGGGTTAAAGTCATTTATACCCTTGTTTGACTTTTATAAAATGTTTTGAAAAGAATCTTTCTGTTGTTTTCCAAACAAGGTCCTTTTTAACCTTTTCAAAAAAATTAAGGTAAGAATGTTTTTTAACTTTTATGGAGGGTGCGACTATTTTCCTCCATTATAAAATTGTTTAATCTTCCCTTAAAAGCTTATAAGATTATTTTTAAAGTAATTTTTTTATTATATAATTATGTGACTTTTAAATGATTTAAAAAAAGAGATATTTCTCTCAAATAGTTTTGATTTCATCTATGTCAACATCCTTTGATGGATTTTAAGATTATTTGAATGTGATTTATTATGATACAAAACTTATTGTATTGAAGGTTCTGTGATATGTTTGAATGTGGATGTGTTATTTTTATACCATTCATGGTTTATGGAGAAAGTATTGACATTTCGTATGCAATTTTTAATACGAATGTTTGTGTTATGTTTAAACTTGTTCATATAAGGAATGCATTGGACTTAATAAGTGACGGGTGGAGCCCGCTATAGCTCCTCGATGCATCGGTAGGTCTCATGAGACAAACTAGTGTCTTGGCACAAGTCCTTGACAAAATCTTATTTTTAGTATTGGCACAAGGCCTTGAATATGTGGTTATGATAGTCTGTCATTATGCATTCCATCATTATGAAAGTGGTTATTGATATTTCATGTGATTATTCGACTAGTAGAATATCCATGTGAATAATTTTATGGAATTATTTCATTTTATTTCTACCATATTATCCTGAAGTTGAAGTTTTAAAAGGCTTTTGTTTTAGTTATAAATTTTCTTAAATGTTTAGCCTTATTTATGAAAGTTTCTGCTATATTGTTATCCTTACTGGGCATTTGAGCTCACCCCTTTCTATGTTTTATTTTTCCCAGGATGTGAAGAAGTATTTTATGAATGACCTACAGGGATAGTATGAGGGGATAAGAGTGTAGACTATGGAGACTATATTTTTGGAGTTTTTATTTTATGATGTAATGAAAACATTATGAATGTATCTAGTTATTCCCAGGCTACTAAACTGATCGGTATTTCGGGACTTGATCTTCTTGTTATCATTCCAATGTTATGTAATAATGCACAGACTCTAGGTAACTGGGGTCTGGGCGTTACAGCTTTGTTTGCGGTTTCTATATTTTCTCGAGAGTTGTCTTGAAATTTGTTTTTTTGACCTTTACTGGACTTATGATTTTTTGTGGGAAGAAAATGGTATGGTCTAATGTTTTTTACATCCTCTATGTCATTGTAGTTTTAATTAATTAATTAATTAATTTAATTTTTATATGTTGTGGGTTCCTAATAATTTTGGGATAGAATTTTAAAATTATCAATGGAATGGGGGTGGGGCATGGATTGTGCACAGTTAAGAGTAATCATCCACCGACTATGCATGAGGGGACTATCTTTGATAGAGGAGATTTTTATGGATTTAGAATGGTTATCTCAACCATGTGACTACCTAGGGTAAACTACGTAGGTTCCTCATGTTCCTAAACCTTTCATGGCACCTAGAGGCTTAAAATTTTTGTTTCCTTCCAAAAATTCCCATAGATGAATGTATGGATTTTTATCCATATCTTTCCTATATAATGTGATGAAATAACCCCATACTAATCCTCTAAAAACCACACATACCCCTCCCCCTCTCTTCCACCCCTTCTCTCACCGTTCAAACCTGATTTCATCCATATTTAGGACTACTTCTTTAAGATATGAACTCTACTTCCCTTATTTATTCTGTTCGTGGTGATTTTCTCTCTCCTTGTTGACCTTATTTTTTTTGAAAAACTCTAACCTAAAATTGATAGGTTTCTTTGGTTGTTTAATGGTCTTTATTGTTTTTTGGGTTGAATTGAAGCATGTTCTTGTGGAGTCTGTTGAAGGCATTGACATGCAGCTTTTTGAATGTGACTTACATAAATATTCATATATAGGCATATATATAAGTACCCTTTTTTATATTCACTCATAGTGGTGTGAATATATACATTAGGGATACGGGTGCTTAAATATATGTGAAGTTGCATATGTGTGTATGTTTTAAAGGGGTATTTTGTTTTCCCTAGGGGTTTTCCTGATCTCTCTTTCTTATAATGACCTTTATGGTGGATTCATTTGGTCATCTTAAAAGGTGGAATGTTTTGAGGTAGGTGTTTTTATGGAAAACCATTGTATTTAATATTATAAATTTATTAGTAATTTTTAAATTCCTTTCATAATTTTTAAATCTTATTATAGACCATTATATTTATGACGTGAGTTTGGATTTTTTTTCACTTGGCATTGGCCTTAGACACATGCCAAGTATTAATGAAATTTCCCAAATGTTTATTTAAAATTATTTCAAGAATTTGGAGTATTTTCTTGTTAATTTAATATTTCCTTGTATTACCATTTCATTTTGAAGTGGTATTTTGAATATTTGACCACTTTCCATTGACCTTGGTAACATGCCAAGTGTAGGTTTAAATGAACCTTTAGTTTGTCAAAACGGATTTGGATACTTTAAAAATATATTTTACGATGTTTTTATTTTTGAAAAAGGTCATGTTTTATTATTAATGGATTGTTTTATAAAAAGTGTCTGGGGGGGAGGGGGTTACCACCTTTTTAAAATAAGTGGTCATTTATATGATTTGTTTTTCCATGTTTGGTATTTATTGTTTTTTATCTTGTAATCATGTTTGGAATCCAAATTGGTTGAGGAAAGGATTTAAAAAATGATTATATTATATATGATAAGATAAATTCTAGGATTTCACTTTATGATGTGTTGATTGTAAATGGTTCCCTCATTGAGCCACTTAGTTTTTTATGATGGTTATCTTATAAATTTGATGTATGTTTTTTATGTGATTCATGTAGTTCTTATAGATTGGGGATATTTTTAAGGGATTGGAGGTGGGAAGGATGTGATTACAATATTAGCCAATGGGTCCTCTTATTGTCATGCGACAATGAGGATTGTTCATGGCGTACATCTGTTTATTATTCCATGAGGATATTGAGGTTACTAAGTGGGAATTATTTGGAAACTAATATGGCTAGTTGAGATTAAACATTGGATAGTAGAACCTAGTTGATTGTTAGGATCTAGCAAGTGGGTTTTCACTAATGAGTCTAGTTGAGAGAAATTTAGACGATGTTTGTGTGTGACTATATTACTTACTGGTAGTTAGGTCCAACTTTTCACTCCTTGTTCCTCCATGTCTGTCACTTTTGTGTTTCCTCATGATATGTATAGTATGTCATTCCTTTTTTTGTATGTTGATCATATGAGTTTCTTACTAGTTATATTATACATGTGTTGACATGTTGGTTATTTTATTATTGGGATTTGACTCTATTTGGTTTTCCTTGTGATATAATTGTTTCTCTTTATGATTGGTATGACATAAAATTATGAGTTTCTAACTTAATTATAAAATAGTTGTTTTGGAAATGTTTGGAAAGTAATATTTTAAAAGGGAAATTTTTTTATGTATTTCTTTATGATTTTTAAAGAAATGGGATCTTCCTTGAATTGGTTTATGAAAATGAAATTTTCATGGTATGGTTTGGAAAAGGGGGAAAATTTTTAGGTTGTTTTCCTTAGTTTAAAAGTTTAATTTAAAATGTTTATATATCCATATTTTTATTTTATAATAAATATTTTTTTTGTGAAAGTCTACTTTCATTTTGGTTTTATATAGCATGTGAAAAATATACTTTGATATTGTATGTTCAAATTAAAATTTTATAAACTACTTTGCTAAGATAATTCCTTATATTTAGATGGTAGTGATGTCATAATGGGTGTTTATGTACTCCAGCCAACACCTTTTTTAATTTTTGGTTCTTCTAATCCTTGATTCACATATGGAGTGAGTGTTGTTTCATGGTTAGTGTGGAATCAGGTGGTCAAATGAAGGTATTTCTAGTCATTTTCTTTTTTACTACTATTGTATATTATATTATTATGTTTTTATATATTTATGGACTTTTTATTAGGAAAAATAATTTCTTATTGAGTTATGCCTTATTCCCAACACTAGTTTCCATCCTGATAGGATCGAGAAGACCTTTCGGGTATATGGTGGGTTGGATTGAGTGACTGATTCAGGGTTGACCTAGGTTGGTTCATTACAACCATATTTAGCATCTGATCTCACCCTATCATATGTTTCCATTCCCTAGGTTATGAAGAACGTTTTTATATTGGGTATGTTTATAAAGAGTAAAAAATGGTAATATCTTAATGGGATATTTTGATGATCTTAAATTAAATAAAAATATTTTGTACCTAGTGTCTAAATACATTAAACCATTAAGATCCTTGGGAATGTATTTATATGTTGCATTGAATATTTATCTAAAAATATATGATATAAATGTTTGAAAATCATGGGTCATTATGTGAACTTCTATATCTAAAAAAATTCCTGCATATCATCTGATGTAGCGTTGCACACTACTAGTTTTCTGAGTCTTATTTGATGTCTTATTTGGAACTCTTCTAAGTGACATACCCACTATTAAAAATAACATGAAACCATATTGAGATTTTTTATCATCTATATCAGATGAAGAACTCTCATCTATTTAACCTTATGAAAATTTGTTATTTTCCCCCCAAATACTAAGAGCTTATTATATTTCCTTATTAAGTACTTAGGAATGTTCTTCATAGAAATATAGTGACTATCACTATGATGGATTGGTATCTACTTGAAATGATATGATCATAGGAAACATTAGGTTGAGTACACAAGATGGAATACATGATAAAATCCATATAAGATGAAAATGGAATCCTATATATCCTTTATAACTATTTATAAGGATCTCTAATCTTCCTAATTTTATAACCATTAAAAACTATTGAAGACCCGTTGTTTGGGTTCTCCATTATTAACTACATTTTCACATTAATAATTTATATGCCCAGAATAATTCCAAGAAAACCTTTAGATATATCCAAATATATCTTTATACCTAGTATGTGGGAATATTCACTCATGTATTTAATTTAGAATCATTTCCCAAAAAAATATTTATAGATTAACGATCCAAGATATCATTACTGATAAGTAGTATATCATATACATGGAATAATAGAAACACCAAAACACTCCCATTAATATACTTATATACAAAAATATCATCTTTATTTTTAAATAAAACATAACTCTTAAATTTTGTATTAAAATTAGAGATTAAATCTATGAGAATCTTGCTTGAATCCATAAATAGACCATTATAACTTTCATACCTTAATAATCTAATTTGGAAATTCAAAACCTTCAGACTATATTATATATAAATCCTGAACTAAATTCCCATAAAGTAAATTGGTTTTGAAATCCATTTGATATGTAACATAATCATAATAATTTATTATGGCTAGTAAAATCTGAATGGACTTAATCAACACTAATAGTGAAAAGGTTTCCTCAAAGTGAAAACTATGATTTTCTACAAGCCTTTACCACTAAGAAAGATTTATAGGTAGACACTCTATTTTCCATTTATATTTTCTTGGTGAAAAACCACTTTCAACCTATGGGTTATACCTCTTTATGTGCATTCACAAAGTTCCAATTGTTTTTATTTTACATAGATTCCTTTTAATATTCTATTGATTTCAACCATTTAGAAAAATAAAAACTATCCATGGCCTGATGATAGGTTGTAGTTTTATCATTTATGGACATTAATTCATCATTATTCACCATGAAAAATTAATGTCTCAAATGTTCCTAAAAAATACTTCTAGACCATTGAGGTTATTGTATAAATTGAGTAAGTTGTTCTTCCACAAATCTATGGAATTGACTCAACTTCCATCTAAGGAATTTCCTATTTTTTGGTCTTGAACATCCCGAAGTTCAAGATTCATACCAAAAAATTCTGAATTCATGTGTTTTACCTCAAGGAAGACAACCTATTTAGAGAAATACACTTTGTATTTGGTATGATTATAGAAATAATATCATTTTTTCTTTGGGATAACTAATTAATGTGACTTTATTGACTTAGGGCCTAAAATTTTGGAATCCAATCATCAAATGTGTGCTTCCAGACCCCAAATCCTAATTGGAAATATAATGGGATGTTTCTTATACCATATAACTTATGGTATCTTTATAAATACTTTTTATGGAAAAAAATTAGTATCAAATAAATAGAATCTATAACATGACCTCAAAATAAAATAGGGAGGTTACATTGACTCAACATTGATCAAACCATGTCCAAAAGGTATGATTCCTCCAATTATACATAACATTCAATTTTGGTGTTCTAGGAGGAGTGAGATATGAAATAATTACACATTATATATAATGATCAATGAATTCCTCGAATAATAATTCAACATTCTGATCTTATCGGAGAGTCTTAATCCTTTTCCCAACTGATTCTATATTTCATTTTGAAACTATTTAAACTTTTCAAATGTTTCACAGTTTTGTTTGATCATATACCCATAACTATATTGACTAAAGTCATCAGTAATTGAAATGAAGTACCAAAACCACAACTTTATTATGTAATCATTGGTCTACACACATCACTATGATTAAGATACAACAATCAAATAAACCTTTTAACTTTTATCCCAAAATGTTCGTTTTCATCTTTCTTAATAACAAATATTTTTATGAATCAAATTATCAATAATTTTATGAGTCCGAAAATTCATCTCTATAGAGTTTTTGGATATGTTTATCATTTATATTTTTAAGGAGACAATTATAAAGGTATGTTAGATTAGAATAAAACCTAACCTTATTATTCTAAATATTATAAATAGTATTATCTATATTAATAATTTATAAAACTTTTATTTATTCCCAATTCAATGAAATAATTCATTCTCATATATTATTTTTTTTCTAATTGATAATGAAAATAAAATCTTATCTAAAAAAGATACAAAAAATCAAATATATGTTTATAGAGAGAAGATAATAACAATTCTCAAATTCTGTGATTAATCTAGTAAGTAGTCTATTATAATAAGTTCCAGCCTATAATATAGTAAATCATTCTCCATTATTTATTTTAATATGTAATTCATCCTTTTTTGACTCCATTATATCAATATGTTTATTTTTTTCGGAAAAAAATATGTAATGGACACCTGATATATAATATACAAGAGTCAAAGTTAGTGAAAATTATCTTTATTAAATTCACAATTAGATTCTAAAAATTATTTCTTTGAGAACATTTATTATCCCTAGATACCAATATCTAACTATTTTCAATGTCATACATTTAAGTGATCTCAATATGACAATCATGAAGTATGACATAATTTATAACAAATTCATATGAATGATTGGGTATCCTCTATTAAATATTTTCATTAAATACTTTTAATGAAATTTATCCCTTTAAAAATTATGACTTCCTACATCATATATATTTAGCAAGACAAGATCCAAATTTTACTAAGAAATGAACCCTGTTTGGTGCGAAACTCACCACTTTCATTATTAATTAGGCTACCAATCCAATCAAAATAGTTATGAATATTGGATAGTTGAGTGGAAAAATATTTCTACATATCCATCATATTGATAATATTGAAATATATTTCTATAGTATACCAATCCTTGGAGTTTCCCATCTATGTGTAACCCAAATAAAACATAAAAATATATATAACAAAAGAAAATATTGTAGAACACCACATTTTGATCAAAATAATTTGTTTAATAATCAATAGTAACTCATTACATGTTTTTATTATATAATATAATCTTAGGGAAACCTGATTTGGAATAAAATGTCCCAGTTGGATGATAGAGGTCTTGAAACATGTCATTTTGGAATAAATACCACACTTATTATTTTTGGGGGCTTCTTAAAAGTCTCACTAATTTAATGTATATAATATGTATGTAAAACTCATAACTATTGAATCCTATATAAAAAATATCTAATAATTTTTTCCTTTTTGTATGCATGTTTCTAATTATTTAGTTTTGGAGTCTTTATTCGATCCACTAAATTGATGTATTCATACAAAATTAATGTGTTCCTTTTAGATAACCCACAAGTTTGTGATACTCACCAAAAAATAAAATCCTAGTATTTTCATACATGACCAAATTCATCTTATGCATAAGGTAAATGAACCTTTCATAAAAATTAATTTATTTATATGAGATCGATAATATCCACAAGATTAAGCCTAGAATGATAGATAACCAACCCATAACCATTATAAAATTAATCATAATATGAAAGGAAGATGGGTAGTCCTACCCCTATTCCTTATAACAAGAAATACTTCACAAAAGAGAGAACACAATTTAGGATAACTATAATACAAATTATTCGAAATAGATATTCAATAAATACTTTAAATCTCATAACTCTAAGAACAAATTGAGGCCTAGTTAGATGAAAAACTAAATTTTATGGAGTGACACCATGCAAGTAATGCAAGGCTCTATCTCTTAGAATCAATTTATCACATAAATAAAGCATATAAATTATTCACATTATATATATATTTTTAATGCATTTATAAATTAATAACTTACAAATAAATATACATTCCATAAATTTAAACATGACATAAATTATTATGAACAATTCATAAATATTGGATTACTATAAAATGTTTATTGTTATACTAAACATTATAGATATTCCATTGTAAGGGATATAAACAAATTATATTCACATAAAATATGATCGATTACATATTATACATTAGACTACATTTAAATTTAAATATATTATATTATTATGAATTATAAACATTTCATAATCCAATTTATATTATATAAACTATTTTAAAAATATAAATATCACATATTTAAAAGTTATTTAAACCTGAAACAAAACTCTAATCATTTTTTGATGTAGTGTAAATGATATCTTAAATAAGGTCCCTTTTAATTTGAACAATTCACAATAATTAATTATAAATCAAATTTAATTTTAAATATAAATTTCTCTAAACGTTGGATTATTTTATTGAACTTATAATTTATTTATAAATAACCCATAAAATTTATTAATAAAAACAATAAATTAAAATTACAAGGAATTATAAATAATTCTATCAAAGGCAAAAAAACCTTTTATAATGATTTATATTCATTTTTGAAGACATAAAAAATTAGAGAATATATTTTTAATATTAAATATTTAATATTAATGTTATATTTATAATAATTATTTCTAAAACATTAAAACATTAACCATAAACATTTTATTGTTAATTAATTTGTAAAATAAAATTGCAAAATTATATTAATTTTCTAATATATATTATTCCATAATTTATAAACAATATATAAATTAATGGAAACTCCAACACTTTGTTTTCCAACAGCTGTGACATAGAATTCCATAACCACTTAACATAAATCCCTCCTTCCACTCTATACCATTTTAACATCTTACCACAATTTCAAGTGGTTCTCCTAAAATAATGTTATCCTATAATGTAAATTTGGGTGGGAGAAAACTAGTTATGATTTAATAAAACATTTTCATCATTTGAAATCGAATAAAATACATTGATTTAATATGTAAAAATATTATGATACCACTAATTGGTTTTAGGGGATCATCAAATCAATAAAGATAGCAGATGAAAATACATAAAATTTCTTGATATAATCTTTAAAAAATCAATATATAATATAAAAAAAATACATACATTTTAATATTTGAATAACCAAAATCTCCATCTTCATTCATTGATGGAGTATGCATGATGTCAATTAACAGAATAGTTGAAGAAATCATCCTTCCTCTGAGGGAATTACACTGACCAAAGGATCAAAAAACATTTAACGAGGTCCCCTAAACAAAGAAGGGGTTATATCAACTCATATCACGAGGAAGAGAATATCAGGTGGCTTGCACATAATCTTCCATTACCAACAAGAGTGGGTTTTCCACTTTAATATATCCATATATGATGTGAATTAAACAATTTGGTTTACATTCATTCATATTGTACTTATTCATTTAATTAATTCACTGAATGCAATCCATTTAATCTATTTAGAATGGATTATAACTGAGGAAACCACAAGGGAATTTTTTTTCACCAAAAGCCATGAAAATGTAGAAGATATATGCACTCAAACCATGTCATGGAAAAATCATTCACTTATCCTAAAACCATGGGTGAAATTTATTATATCACATTCATCATATAAATTTGTTTTATAGTATATTACCAACACACTAAACATAAACCTTATTTATAATAAAAAAATAGACTCCTAATCCTAGGAATATAAAATATCTTAATATAATTTATTTAAATTCATTTTAGTTTAATTATAGCATAAAAATTAAATCATAGGAGTAATAAAGAAAGATATATATACCACACCTAGGTCTTTAAACCTTGTAATAAGAATTATCTAACTTAGTATGTTCAGTATGATTAATTTACTTTCATCAGATCATATGGGGTAACAATCACCTGTGTCCTAGCCAATCTCACTTTTCCACTTTATATATTATGTTTAATTAAAAAAAATCCCTATAAAACCCGTAAAATTCTTTACAATGAAGAACTTAAAAATCCACCCTATATATTAACCAAAATAACTAATACTAATCTACCAAAACTAACCCCAGTAGAATCCCTTATAATATATTATTAAAGAAAAGTATGACCATTAAAGCCCGCCTAAAATATGCCTTGGGTGGGATAATAACATTAGGGGTTTAAAATCAAAAAAATTGATACATTACCCCAAAAAATACTAGGAATACAAAGATCCAACAATAAAATATATAATATAATAAGAAAATCTAATCCCAAAAATCATGAAATTTCATATATAAACTAAAAAAAATCTATGAAGAACACTACAAGGAAACTACTGTGGAAAAAATTCCATGAACATCGATAACACAAACAACCACTATAACATATTATGGTATACCTTGTTCACTATCATCATCATAAGAATAGTATATATATATATATATGTGTGTGTATGTGTGTGTGTGTGATTTTTTGTGTGTGTATGTGTGTGTAGGGGGTGAGAATACGAGTATATTATTGGGATCATCCATAAAAATTCTCATGTAAATGTGGAAGAAGTTTACCAATAACTAATGGAATAGATAATGAAAACAACATGTAAATATACTTGTAAAATTATTTACCAAACCAAAAAGAGGGTCACTCATCCAAATTCAAAAACAATAATGTAAATATAATGTCACAGAAACTATATAAGAAGGTTCCCCTATCCCCTAGCCCACTAAACTATTTACACATACAGCAAAACAACATAGATCCTAGTGATTCCATACCATACATATTCACATAAACACAAAACCACACACAAATCATCATAACAATAACCATATAATCACAAACAAAACATTATCTCCCCAAGTACATTACTAAAACATCCATGTTTTGTATCATGATAATGTATGTAATCCTGAAGGATATAAACATCCTTCCATATTCCTTCCATATACTCCCCCACCATGAAACCCCATTACAACCTTATATCCTCAAGCTATCAAACCCTATACTTTGTTTGGAAGAGATAGAATATACGGTGGGTTATTCATACATCCTTATCATAAGTAACCTAGATGTTGTGGAAAACAAATTGAAACTAGTAACCCATATGGGCATCGGTTGTGTTACCCTACTCGGGTAGTGGTGCGTAAGAAAAAATAAGTGCTATAGTGAATATAAAAAAACACACATACCCAACCTAATATCAATTAATTATAATAGAATACAATAATTACAACCTCCACCACCACATATCAACATCTCCACCAATTGTAATCGCATTATGAACCAATTCCACTATTATACAATAACAATGGATAATTACCCCATTTTATATAACATATTTACTTAATTTAATTACCAAATTCTATATATCTCATAATTTAGACACTTATTCATTCTTTATTTTCACCATTACATTATTAAATACATTTTAATATACCTTCTTCATTAAATTTATTAGGAAATATATATAATTTCATTATTTAAAATAAATATTAGTATTTATTTCAACAATAATAATCATTAAATTAACTACATACCACTTATCCAACACTTTATAATCTCACCATATTCTATTATGATTCTAATTAATCATTTTATATATTTATATATCATTTCATTAATTTATTACCATTCCATAATTTTCAAGAAACTAAAATATGATCTCATCCACCTCTAAACATAACTGCATCCATAACCAGCTAATCACAAAAACATCACCACTACCATATAAAAATAGATATAATAAAACTAACTCATTCAAAAAATTTCAATACCATTTCTATAGCCTACACACATACCCCATATCAACCATATCAACCACTACTACAATCATAACATATCACATCCATTAACTGCAATTCACCGTCTCTTTCATAGAAATAGGAAATATCCCTTGTAATGTTTATCAAAATGTAACAAGGATAATAAGAAATTATAACCAAATAATCAAAAACATAAATTATAATAGAAAAAAATCAATTATAAAAGAAAAAAACTTCCAAATATCACACCCAAACATGATTCATTTTATATTAATAAAATTATATTTATAATAAAAATTTGTATATTTCAACAAAAAAAAAATTTCCACCTTCTTTATGTGATTATGGAATTATTAAAAATAAAGTGTAATATACAATTATGATGATATTATAGATAAAATATCGTCAACCAACCTTATAAATATCATATGATCAATAACATGAAAACATATAAATTACATGTGAGTTACAACTCCTTTTAAATTTTTTTTTAATTTCATTATCTTTTAATGGTTAATTCCAACCATTCAACTAATGAAAAATAGGAATTATAATTGGACATTCACAAACAATATAAGGAGAGAGATATTTTTAATCCCCTACCTCGAATGATGACTTTTCAAAAAAAGTGTAAGAAAAAAGAAGAAGAAACATTATCACACCCCTATGGATTTCCACAAATAACCCCAAAAAACATATAGACATCACACCTCAATTAGAACTTAACCAAAATAATAATAATTAGGCTTATAACCCCTTAAATGGAATTATGAAAATTAATATTTTTAATGGAATGATAGAAATGAGAAGATATTAGAGATTGATATAGAGAGAGAGGGAGAGAGATAGAGAGAACAGAAGAGAGGAAGATAGAATCATTCATACAATGTTGGAAGTTTTTAATCCATTTTTAGTGTAAATGAACACTAAATATAATTATTCTATTACATATGGTTTGAGAGAAAAATGGGAAATCAAGCCAAGAGAATAGGGAAACCAAAACATATATTACAATCTTAGGTGACACATACATGGTGTAGTGAGGACATCACCATGGCATAATAGGGGTTAGTAAAATGTGACTTGAATTAAATGGAATTTAAAACAGAAATGAATATCAGGGATATTTCACTAGTTTAAAAAATAGTTTAACATGTTACAATGTATATTGACAATGAATATGGGATTTCACCCTTGAATCCAGACTCCAGCAATGAAGCACCACAATATAGAAGTATGACCATCACCAGTTGTAACCTTACTCAAGAACTCAAACATGGAAAATAAACTTCTTAAACATGGAATAATTACTTCACAACCCTATAAACTATTGTTTTAGCCTTATTTATTATTATAAAAAATCCCACCAAGAACCACCAGACACCACACTTAGAAAAGAATTTAATTCTGCATCATAAATGGTCACAATGACATGTCACACTCCAAAATCTGGGTTCCACACCTAAACTATATAAAACCAAAATCATGGTATCAAATAATTCAAAAATTGATCCTAAACCATCTAAAATGACATACTCATCTTTAAAATTGGATATCTGTCACTAATAAATCCAAGACTCGACTTATCAACACCAAAATCCTTATAAGACCTTATCTAACAACTTTAAGTGGAGGACCTGGTTTGGTTTGATATTCGATATAAGAAGCCCAATCCATCCTTTTAATCATTATTAAATTTAATTTTAATAGTCAAATATTACAGAAAAAACTAGGAAATTAATTTTTTTTGATGGAAATGAAATTAGCATGACTAGTTTACCTTTAAATTTATAAACCCACTTTAAAAAATCATCTAATATTCTCACAACATAATTTACTATATAAGTAATAATTACTATATAAAATTTATTTGTATAACAATAAAATTATTTCTAAAAATATAATATCTCTTCCTTTGACATATAATAATGAGAGATTTTATTTAACTGAAAATCCTATCTTTTAATGATTCTATGTATATATGGATGAATGTGCTTATCTACATTTATTAATTTTACATAAGATATTTTGAGAACAGTTTTATGTTTCATATTTTATCGTTAAAATTTACCTTTTGAATTATATAAATCATCAACATTATTACAAAGTATTTTAAAATTCTAATAAATTCATTAATTGTAAAAGTATCTGATGTATATGATATTATGTATAGAGATTAAAATTTACTCTCCTTAGAAGTATTTTCAATTACCAAAATAACTACATTAAATTATTCTTGTAAAATTTCAAGGGAATCGATTGTGTGTTCAAAAATAGGAATAAATTTAGCTTCTATAGTCTGTATAATTTTAAAAGATATAGGTAGTGGTCAAATTATGGTATAATTGTCATGCATAATAATAGCCTTGATATAATTCCACTAATTCTTACACATCAAATTACATTTTAGTGTTTTAAAATAATTCCTTCCCATAAGATCATTTTTTAATGTTGAAATATCTTATTTTAAGAAATTATTTTTTTAAATCTTAACAGTTTCTGACTTAAAAACATACAACTCATTTTAGTCAAGATAGTTTACTTCAAGAGTATAATATCATATTCATTGATCAATATAGTGAAAACTTTAATAAAGCAATATTTAATATGTATTAAGAAAAATTCAACCTCAAATTTAGATACTCTTATATCATCTTTACATGAAAGTGTATAATTTTAAACATTTATCTATGAAATATGAGGTTTATGATCAATAAAAAAAATTGATCAATTTAAACAATATAAGCTCATAATTTTATTAAATTCTTATGTTTTCGAAAATCAAAATTATTTATATCATGAAAGTACATAATCTGAAGCTTAGTTATGGTTATAATCAACTTCTGCAAATCATATATACCCATTTTTATGCCAACATCATTATTTAGAGTATCCATAATACATTTGACATAAATTATTTCAACTTTAAGTCCCTTAAAAGTAACAAAAAATAGAATTAGAATGTATTCTTATAAATAAATCCATTTTATTTTGGTTTAGATCAGTTAAAATGATTTTTTTGTTTAATTATATCATTTATATAACTCTCTTCCAATTTAATAGTGTAAATCCATTAAAATATATTTATTCTAATTTTTAAAAAATTTGATGCCAAAACTGTAATTTTTTTTGAAAAAATAATAAATTGGTTTTTTTCACAAATATATTTACTTTTTAATAAATTTAATTATGATTTATATGGAAATAAATATTTAATTTATTATATGATAAATATGTGTTAATTTAAATTACATAGTAACTGGTATTTACACTAGAAGAAAATGATATATTTAGGGTGTAAATATTTTCTACTAAGGATATATAATTGAATATATATTGAATAAGTGTTCATATGATGTTAATGAGAATTTTTAGTGTAATGGAATACATTTATAACATGATATAATATAAGGTTTGAAGTTGAATGATTACTACTGAAAATTATTATGAATGGAATTTTATCATGGTTGATTAATATTCATAGTGAATTGTATTTATATTTGTTAGTTTTGGTGGAAAAAGATGATTTTGGTTAGTTTAAATGATATTTCATAGAAATGTGTTAATAAAAATTTTGTTTTGGTTATTAAATTAATTATCAATTATTTATTGGAATATAAAGTATATACATGGTAAAATAATGACTTTAAATGGGTAATACACCTTTAGTTAAGTAATAAAAAATTTAGATATATGTGAGATTTATGAAATTATTTAATTGTTAATAATAAGTTCTTGTTTAGAAATATAACATTATTTATTTTATCTATAGTTGTGAGGAATTATTATTATGTTACTATTATATTATTTACAGAATAATTTTTTTAATTATTTTATTATGATATTTTTTTACTTAATTATTGATTGGAATTATTATATAAATGAATATAATATTTTTTTTGATGATGGTGGAATTTAAGGGAAGGGTGGTGCATGGTTTTTGTTTTTAAGTTTACTACATATGATTCATTTATCGTAGTTTTTTATTTTGGGGAGAGTTTTTGACCTTACTATGAAGGAAAATAATTTTGTTTAATACAATTATGGAGGGGGGGGGTTAATAATAAAAGTAGAAAATTCTTCTAAAAAAATGTTATTATAGATTTCATGTTTGTTATATCAAATAATTAATTTATTTACTTTTTGAGGATTTCCGTAAGACTTCCTTGGTAGAAACCAGATGATCATTAGACAATGGTAGAGGAATGGTGGATGAGAAATGGTGATCACGGAATAATGATTTATCGTAGAATTTTGTGGTATATGATACTATAATTTATTCATTTCCTTTCTTTTTGACATAATCATATTTTTTATCTCATTGGTATAATTAAATAATTAAGGATAATTAATCTAAGTTTGGGATTAATGATATTATTGATCTTTATGGTTTTCATTATTCCTGAATTTTAGGCTATTCATCATTATTTATTTGGATTTTGATTTCTAAATATTGGAAAAAGTTCCATTATAAAGGCATTTTAGATATTTTAGATTATTTAAGGTAGATTGGTATAGTGTTCTAAAAAAGGGGGATGATAGAGTTTTATGTTAATAAATTTCATTTTTATATTTCCTTTTATGTAATGGTAAGTTATTATTATAAAAAATAATATGTTTTTTGGGGTCATACATTTATCTGTATGAGTTTTCATGATTTCACAAGTCATGTTAGTGTTCTGAAAGATATTAATGAGGTCCATTACAAACCTGGATGGTGTTTTCTGAAATATTTATTCCATATTTTTGGTAACTATTTTTATATATGGCCTTGTTATAGTAGTAAAAAGGAACTTGAAACACTATTTGATTGAGAAAAATTATAATATTGTCATTTCTGAATAGACGTATCATGAGATAGTGTGAGAAAAATCTGTCATGTGGTGATTGAGTTAAAAATATAGTAATTTACTTGGTGAGATATATTTTTTTATGATAGTATATGGCTGTAGTGCATGATATAATAAATTTAGATACTTGATGTATTGTGAAGTGTCTGTTTATGTTGCGGGTTTTTATGTTTAAATCAAAATGAGGAAGACATTACTTAGATGGAAATATCTATTGAAATAGTTTGGTTTAAGATGATTGAATTTATTATATTTTATTCAATATTTTGGAATAATAGTTATGATGATTTTATATGATTTGTTGTATTTTATCTAACTCCATAATATTATTTTGTTTATGGAAAGAAGACATGTGGATTCAGGTATGCATGACTAATTAGTAGGTTTTATTTATCTAATTCCCATAATTCATGAGGGTTTTAGTTGGGATATAAACCACATTGAGAGGGGGGATTATGGATGAGGAATTTTAATACATTTTTTTACATTAACCTTTAAAACTTTTCTATTTAACTTTTTCACATATTGAGGTGAATATATTATTTTTCTTCTCTTATTATTTATTTCTTTCTTGAAGAACAACTAAACACACACACAAATATTGAAGACAACAATTTATAAGATTCTACATTTAAAGAATCATATTTTACATCTATTTTTTTAATTATATGGTGTTATTATGACTTTGTGAAAATTGACAGTGCATGATTCTGAGGCCCGGTGTGCCCAGAATGATTTTCTGAACTATCTTAATGTACATTCTATAAACACGCGAGGAGAATTTTATAACTTTTGAACCAAGGCATGGATTAAAAATCCAAGGTCACCGTTGAATACACAGTGCCAAGATTCGCTTAAGAGAGAATTCACTTCGACCGCCGTAGGTCTATAGAAAAAAGTAAGATTTCAGTCTTTTTGAAAGAATAATAAAATAACAATGTTATTTTAGTTATTTTATTTCTTTTCCTCCAATGGACAAGTGGCAGCGTGGGACTAGAGATGTGTCAATCCATTAATTGGCTTGACCCATCAAATCCTATATAACAACATTGTTAGAATTTAGGAAGGTTTTATTAATGAACTCTCATAAATTCTACGAGTGTTAGACACCCTACCCCTCTTCTAATTATATGGAGCTTGGGGAGAGGTGTTGACACTGCTTCACCAAGTGACTAAGTGCTGACAAAGTGCTGTGATGCCCACCCTTGGATGACAGAGCCGGTTTAAGCGGGTGGTGATAGGTGACGCCAAATCTGAAACCGGAGGACAACGTTTGAGCGGCAATGTTGGCGGATTGTTTTGGGGAAAACGAATGCCGAAACTTCTTCAATCATAGACGTTATCCATAATTTTTAAGGTTGGTATTTGAACTTGTTTAATTTCAATGTATGGATGATTCAATCTCTTCAAACTATTGCTATAAAGCTAATATAGAGGGCGTGGGCCAAATGAACAAGGCAGTTCCTCTGCTATCTTGATTAATTTGTGCGCTCTTCACAGGAGATTCTTAGAGATGGATAGAACCCAATTTTCATGGGCTAGAAGTGACGGTGGTGTCCCGAGAAGTTCAACGATGACTTCAGAAGAACAAACGGGCCACCGGAGCTCACTCGGTGACCCATGAAAGGCCACCGGTGTGGTAGTACTGGTGAGGGTGGGGACCAAGGTGGCGTCTGGTACCGTCCAACCGAGAGGAAAGAGGCGGTGCACCATGGACACTGAAGGAATCGGCCATGGATTGTCAACTGCGGTAGTTAGAAGAGACGACCATCACACTAGACGACTGCGACGTGAGGCAGGACCTGCTCTAGCGGGTCCTACATGACACTCGGGGGCACCACGTTGTGCCACCGCTACAGAGGAGACTGAATGGCCCTCACAGACATTGGAGAAAATTGGGAATCACTCCCCTTGGTGGTGGATAGGTCGGGCCCTGCCCGAATGGGCCACTCCACCAAGCCACGGGCCGCGCCTCACACAGCCTGGCCACGTGCCCAGCGGGCTGCGCGCCCACTGGACGACACCCCCTTGCGGGGTGTGCTGACCCCTTGTAGACCATGGAGACCTCTTGAGGCTGGGGCACCTCCCTTTCCAGATAGACCGGACCGTGGCCCAGCCGGTCTGAGCCCACTACGCCCAGCCCATCCGGGTCAGACTAGACCAGGACCCAACCAGGCCCAGATCCTCTTAATGGGCCATAACTTGAAATCTGGAAATCTATTTGACAAACCGTCTATGGATATGGAACCCTTAGAGTGAGAAAATACTTTTGGAATAATCCACTTGAGTTTTGGAGATATTTAGAGTGTGGCTGGGTTGGATCGAACCCTAATCCACTCAGGATGTTAGAACAAAAACGCTTATAACTCACATACCGGGTGTTCGATTGAAACACTATATGTCGCGTTGGATCCCTTATGACATGGAGGTCCTTTTGGTTACTACTTTTTGAATCTTAGCAGTGGTTGATGTATGACCAATATATCTAGGTTCATATTCTATGGAACTCGAGCGTGCCAGGTGCGAGGAATCCAGTGTTTTGCTGTAATGTGAAGAGAGAACATCAATCCTGTGTGGGTCAGCATCTATCGATCCTATGTGGGTCAGTATCTATCAGATCCTATGTGGGTCAGCGCTCAGCGATCTTGTGTGGGTCAGCACGTACCGATTCCATGTGGGTCAGTGGGGGTTAGTACCTATCTATCCAGTGTGGGTCAGCAGCAGTGCTTCTTTATAGAATAAGATGATATTTCCATATGAATAATAATATGTACTTATGAAATTAGGTTATACTTGGTCTAAGATGAATCCTCTAACTTCACGGGGTTAACATCGTGGTGCTACCAGTATGGTACTTCTATCTTCATAGTGTTACCTATGTGGTACTTCTATTTCCGTGGTGTTAACTTCACGGTGTTACCTGTGGGGTACTTCTATCTTCGTGGTGTTACTTGTGTGGTACTTCTAACTTTTTGGTGTTACCTGTGCGGTACTTCTACCTTTGTGGTGTTGCCTTTTTGGTAATTTTACCTTCGGGGTGGTTCCTTTGTGGTGTTACCTTCATGGTGTATCTTTGTGGTACTAAGGTATAAATATGGGAATATACCAAGTAGAGTTGATGACTGCTTTGTGCTTTTTGATTGAGGTCTGGATTTGTGGTTTTTCCATTGTGGAACTATGGGAGACCTTCAGGGGTCTTAGGGTCCCTACTGAGTATCATTATACTCACCCCTACCCGGGCTTCACACGCACCATGTTGGGTCTTGTGAAGACAACATACAATGTTGATTGAGGCTGAGGGATCCAGGACTGGACGATGCTCGGAGGTAGACCATTTGGAGTGATGTGATGTAGGGACTACTGATCATAGTCTATATCCACCATTTAGGTAGGATCCTCGGTGGATGATCCATGGGCTTTTTTTCACTTTTTGGTTGTATGTGTACTTTTCTATTTAATGTGTACTTTTCAGTTGTACTTGTACTTTTCAGTTGGGATTGTATTCCGACCCCTATACTTTCAGCACACTTTTACTACAACAGTTTACCTCATGGATGCTTCTTGTTGTGTTCATGGACTATGTGTCTGTACAGGTTAAAAAGGAAATTCCTTCCCATTTTAGGGATAATCATTTCCAGTGTTAGTTTCTATCCCCTAGCCTATGGAAGACGGGCATTGGGGTAGTCACGACACAGGCCCCAAGGGATGGGTCGTGACATATCAGAGCAGTCAGTTCTACCCCAGAACTAGAACTCTGATATTTTCTATGTGGAAAAAGTGTTAAGTGTAATGAGTGTGGTTTTCAGAACTACTAGAATTCTGGTTTTTACCAACGGGTGTTTACCAATGGTTTTCTTAAACCGTTGGTGTTGAAGGATTAGGGAATCCTTTCCCAACGGTTCTCTAAAACTGTTGGGAAAAGTCACCCTTTGCAAACGGTTTGAAGAAACCATTGGTATAGGGGTGTTTTAGGTTCCCTTTTGCCAATGGTTCAACAGAAATGTTGGGAAAGGGTACCCTTTTTCCAACGATTCTATAGAACCGTTGGGAAAGGGTACCCTGAACATCTCTTTCCCAATGGTTTTTTAAAACCGTTGGGTAATATTTCCCCCAAATATAGCTGCAGTGCTGCTCTCCCCCATTCGCGACAGAACCCTAAATTCATCATGCTCTAGCGCTCTCCTCCTCTCGTGAACTCCCCCATCATAAGAGGTGAAAACCCCTATGAAATCAGGTATTTTTTCCTTTATACACATATACTACCTTATTTTTATTTTTATTGATCTAATATTTTAGTTTTAAGTTATCAATCCAGCTCCAGCTCTCTGCTACTCTCGAACTCCCCCATCTGAATAGGTGAAAACCCATCTGAATCATCTCAAATTAGGTATTTTATTCTTTATACACATATGGTACCTTGTTTTTATTGTTATTGATCTAATATTTTAGTTTGAAGTTTGGATTTTGATGTGATTTCACCATGAAAAATAGGGAAATGAATGAACATTTCGTTAATTAATTAGTTTCCCCTATAATATCAGTTGTGTTATAATGTTCGTGCTAAATAAAGGTGTAATGTAATAAATGAACTTGAATAAATAAATTATGGAAGTTGGGGTATTTTTCCTCTATGAGAGGTTTTTTTTTGTGTTTCACTGTATGTTTTAGGGTGTTTTATGGGGATTGAGGTGACCATTTGGGCTTTGTGATATGTGGGGTTGTAATGTGATGGTTAGTGGGCATGGATGTGACATGTAAAGTTGTATGATAGTGATGATGTGTGGGGGTGTTGTGTCTTGTGGAGGTGTTGTGTGATGAAGTTGTGGTGTATTATGTGGTGAGGTGGTTTTGGTTGTGCGTTGGTTTGTGATGTGCAATATTTTTGTTGTGATATGTGGTTGTTTTGGTGAGATGGTTGGTCAATGTAACATGGCGTCGATGGTTATTGTGAGATGGTGAGTTATTGTGTGGTGGTTTTATTAGTTTCCTAGTTATCTATGGAGTAAATTATGTTGTTAAAACAAAAAAACAAGATATTAAATAAATGAGATGGAATAGAAATGGATGTGTGGTAAATGGATTTAATTAATTTAACATTAAATGAATGGAAAATGTAAGTGTGAATGAAGTGGATTATAAATGAAAGTGAGAAATGTTATGCGTCTTGTGTGTTGGAGGTGTGATTTATGTGTTTTATGGTAGTAGTGAAGTGTGTGATTATGTAGTTAATGTGAACCCATAGGTTGAGTATTTTGTGCTATCTATATATCATGTATTTTTATGTTATTTCTAAACATTCCCAACCAGAGTTGGATAAAATTACCAACGATCAAAGGTTTTGAGTTATGGGTATTTATTCTAATATCTAGGATGGTGGTTATATGGTTGGATAGCTACCATTTCTTCCCTACTCTTCCTTCAAAAGTGATTGACATTTGTTTTTAGGCAAGTTGCAATGTGATTGTCCATGTGTCTTCAGGTGATATGTACTATGATTTCCCTAGGTTTTTCCGGTGAGGTGTGATGTGATAAGGCTATAATAAGATGTGGCATGTGGTTGGGGTCATGTAGGGTAGGAGGATGGCACAAGGTTGATGTTATTCATGTTCATGATACCCTACTAATGTGGTTATGGGATGAGGCATGTTGTGATGTGATATAACACATTAAGTTCTTGTTGGTTTTACATTTTTTCAATAACACATTTGTATGTTTTTTTCACATGTGTAGTTGATACCTTAATTA
This sequence comes from Viscum album, assembly GCA_963277665.1. Classification (NCBI taxonomy): domain Eukaryota; kingdom Viridiplantae; phylum Streptophyta; class Magnoliopsida; order Santalales; family Viscaceae; genus Viscum; species Viscum album. The sequence goes on along the minus strand of OY728127.1, from coordinate 1,322,607,975 downwards.
TTTTCTTCCTTCACTATGGGGAACAGGGGTATTTGCGATGGGTTATTTGCGACGGGGATAAATCCCATCGCAAATAGTACCGTTAGAAACTTATTTGCGACGTGGGAATTTTCCTGTCGCAAATAACTACTTATTTGCGACGTGGAAAGATAACCCGTCGCAAAAGGTCTGGCACGCACTGCGCGCCAAATCGTGGGAAAGTTATTTGCGACGGGGGGTTACCACCCGTCACAAATAACTGGCGGCGGTAAAAAATATTTGCGACGGGGAAAGCTCACACGTCGCAAATAACTGATGGCGGTAAAAAAAATTTGTGACGGGAATATACCACTGTCACAAACAGAATTTCAGCAGGTTATTAGTTGTGACGGGTCCCGTCGCAAATAACTATTTAACCGTTGATCGTGATAAATGCTGGCTAAAGTATTTGCGACGGGATACCCGTCGCAAATTGTCCCGTCACAAATAAGCTAACATATAAATACCCCCATCCGTTTTTTCATTCATTCTCAAACTCTATAGTCTACTTCTCTCAAAACTCTATTTTTAGAGTTCAGAGTTTCTTAAGTTTAAATTTTTTTTCCGGAGATGATATTGAAGTCTTCAACAACGATCAGAGATCAACCTCAGATCAATTTTAAAGGTATTTATGTTCATTTAAATTTAATATTTATTTTAAATTTTTTATTAGTTTTTATTATTCTTAATTAGTTGTAATTTAATTATGTTGAGATTGTTTTGTTACTTAATAAATTTAAATTATTAGTATTCATTGTTCATAGTTAATGGTAATTAGGAATAATTATTAATAATTAGTCATAATTAAGAATAAATACTAATAATTAGGAATAATTAGTAATAATTAGTAATAATTAGTAATAATTTAGAATAATTAAGAATAATTAGGAAATAATTAGGAACAATCATGAAAAATAAGAAAAAATACGAATAATTACTAATAATTACTAATAATTACTAATAATTATTAATAAACCTCCCCCATGCACACATTAACCTTTACAACTAAGCCATATCATTTTTTTATACATTTAATGATCTATATATATATAGTTATATTTATTCATATATTAATATAGATTTATATTAATATAAATATATTTGGTTATATGAATAAATATATATATATATTTATTCATATATTAATATATATATTTATTCATATATATATATGTGTGTGTGTGTGTGTGTAGTTATAAATTTTTATTCGTATATTTATTTGTATATTAATATATATTTATAAACTTAGTTTTAAATAAATTTATAAAATATGTTTTTTATGTGTATTTATAAATAAATAAATACATACATACATACATATATACAACACACACACACACACACACATCTGTATATATATATATATATTTGTATAGTTGTGAATGAATACATAGAAATGAGGGGGTAAAAATCCATCGAGAATGTTAAAACGGCTATAACTTCTAATCCGTAAGTCCGTTTGAACTCCACAACTACTAAAATCGAAGAACATGAAATGATCTTCGATATGATATGTGGTACAGGCCAAACGGACATCCGGATCGAAAGTTATAGCCATTTGAATGTTAAAACGACCCTAACTTCTAATCCAGGAGTCTGTTTCAGCTTTACAATTAGTCAAATCGAAGAATATGAAACAGTATTTGATATGATATATGGTATAGGTTTATCGGATATTGGGATCAGAAGTTATAGCTATTTGAATGGTAAAAATCCAGGGTACCCTGACTAAAAACTCAGTTTTAGAGGCCTTCTGGGCCTTTTTTGGCCTCGAAAAAACCTTGGACGGGTTCCACAGGTCTATAGGGCTGTAGAGCTCGTCGCAGTCTTCGATTTGATACGCTTTAGAGCTCAAACGGAGTCCCAGATCAAAAGTTATGGACGTTTGAAGTTTGGGTTTCATTTCCAACTTATTTTTTATCTTTCATTAATTTTTTTTTATTTTCTTTATATTCAAAAAGTTATTAAATGACTATTAATTGATAAAAATTACCTAATTACTAACTAAAAAAAAATTTTAATTTATTTTATAATCCTCTTTTATTAAATATCTTATAAATTAATATTATATTTCCATAGATCCTTTCAAAAACATATTTATAAAATAAATATTATATTTATATCAATATAAATTGATTAATATATTTAAATATTAATATTTAATTTTGTAATTTTTTTTAATTTTTTTTAATTTTATTATTATTATTTGCGATGGGACCCGTCACAAAAAACTCTTCGAAAAGACTATTTGCGATGGGAAAAGGGCCCGTCACAAATACTTTTTTGCGACGGGCCCATCGCAAAAAACTTTAGTTGCGACGCCGTTTTCCGCAACGGGTCATTTGGGACGGGGCCCCTTCGCAAATGACCCGTTGCAAATACCTGTATTTCTAGTAGTTCTTTATCGTTTACTTAAATGTATTTTCTATTAAGGTTCAATCCTATTGAATTGTTTATGACCGAATGACTTATATAAATTCTTTTTAAACAATGGACAGAAGTTGGATGTATGAAACCGATCAGATCTCAAGCGATTTTCAATACAATTTGGAGAGCTTTATAGATTTTGATTTCACAATGCTTCAGATAGTGGTCGTATACACTGCTCATGTTCCAATTGTGTTGGTAGACCTTGGTTGAGCCGTGAAGAAGTCAGCTACCATATAACCAAAAAAAATTTCAAGCAAACTACTTTGTATGGTATCACAATGGGGAGAAAATGAAATCTCAAATTAGTGATGATCGAAATGAAAGGACTTGAATAGAGAATTTGTTAGATGACCAGTTTCTGTTTATTCGTCATCATGAAAAAGAAAGGATTTCAAATCAAGAAGACTTCGATATGAGGATAGCTGATGCATCTAGTGAAAATGATGATATTGATAGGGTGAAAAAATTGAATGATGCTGCCACGACTCCAGTATATCGACAATGCGATAAAATGAAAAAGCTATAATTTTTAATCCGATTGTTTCATGGGAAAACTATGTATGGAATTTCTAATATAGCAATCGATTACATTCTTACCCTCTTGAAGGATTTACTTCCAGATAATGAAGATATTCCCTCAAACCACTATATGGTATGGAAGTTAGTTGAGGAACATGGATTTTCAAGAAACAAAATTCATGCTTGCCCAAAAGATTGCAGTTTATTCTGGGAGGAAACCGCTGAACGAAATGATTGTATAAAATATGGCACATCCCGCTGGAAGTCAAAATCTGATGGAACACCATCCCGCGTTCCACAAAAAGTAATGTGGCACTTTCCATTGATCCCTAGACTTCAAAATCTTTTTATGTCTGATGACATATCAATAAAAATGAGATGACATGATACCGAGAGAAAGAAGACTAATGATGAGTTGGTTCATCCTGCAGATGGATTTGCATGGCAGAGATTTGATGCTCGACATCCTGATTTTGCAGCTGACGTGCGTAATGTGAGGCTGGGTCTTTTATGCGACGGTTTTAATCCGTTTGGGCATATTCTTACTTCGCACATCACATGGCCAATTTTTATACACATTTATAATCTTCCCCCATCGTTGTGTATGAAAAAACCTTTCACTTTCATGAGTATACTCATATCTGGTCCTTCTGATCCCGACATTGATATTGATGTATACATGCAACATTTAATAAAAGAGTTGAAACTTCTTTGGGATGTGGGTGTGCGCACATACGATGCATGTTCTAAATACATATTTCAGATGCGTTCTGCGCTTATGTGGACGCTCAATGATTTTCCGGCTTATGCAATGATGTCTGGATGGAGCACGAAGGGAAAACTGTCATGTCCCGTTTGTATGAAGAATACACAATCTAGAAGACTGAAACATTGCTGTAGTTTCAGTTTTATGGGACATCGATGATTCTTTCCAAAGGATCATCAATATTGAATGAATCATCAAGGATTTGATAATACCATAGAGACTGATGATCCACCTCAGCGTATGTCTGGAACTAACATGCTTAATGAATTGAAATATTTCAGTTTTTCATTCGGGAAGGGTCAAATGAAATCTGGAAAGAGAAATAATGTTTCCACTGAAACCTGTTACAATTGGAGGAAGTATAGTATCTTTTTTGATTTGCCTTTTTGGTCAACCAATTTGTTACGTCATTGCTTAGACGTAATGCATATTGAAAAGAATATATGTGAAATGTTGCTTTCGGTTCTTCTAAATGTCAAGGGGAAGACAAAAGATGATTTACGTTCTCGGCTTGACTTGGTGGATTGGGGCATCAGACCAGAATTGCATCCTGTGCGTATCAGTGAAAATAAATGGCAACTTCCATGTGCTTCTTATGTGATGAGACCTGTGAAAAAAAAAACAATTTCTAGAAGTATTAGAGACTATTAGAGTTCCTAATCGTTATTCAAGCAACATATCTAAACGGGTCAACAGAAGAAAGTTGAAGCTAAAATCTTTGAAGACTCGTGATTATCACGTTCTACTGCATGAGTTTCTTCCAATAGAAATCCGCCATCTTTTGTCCAATAATGTATGGGTGGTTGTTATTTGGTTGTTCCATTTTTTTAGAGATCTTTGTGATAATAAGTTGTCCAAGTCTTTCTTGAAAAAAATGTTGACATATGCCTCATTGATTTTGTGTGAGTTGGAGAAAATATTTCCTCCATCATTTTTCACATGCATGCTGCATCTGACTGTCCATATTCCCACCAAAATATTTCTCGGAGGGCCTATTTCTTTTTTTTGATGTATCCAACTGAAATAAATACGTTCACATTAAAGTCTTATGTCTGAAACAGAAATCATCTCGAAGGTTCTATCGTGAACAGTTACTTGGCTCAAGAATGTATGGATTTCTGCTCGATGTATTTGTCTGATCTTACTACAAGATTGAACAGACCAATGAGAAATGAAGAAGAACAGTATGAGAAAATTGAACCCAGTTTTCCATCACTTCCTCAAACAGGAGGAATTCCTGGATCATATACATTGAAGACATTAAGCCATGATGAGCGGGAGATGGAACATCGCACGGTTTTGTTCAACTGTTATTTTTTCGATGACTATATCAGGTAACTAAATTGATTATGTAAATCTTATATATATATATATATATGTTAAACTATTAATATTTTTTATCTACAGAGAACATGAAACAATGATAAATAGGAATAATCATTCTTTATCTTTGAGAAGGAGAGATACTTTGCATAACAAAGAGTTTTCCGCTTGGTTAAAATTGAAGGTATAAAAAATTAATGTGTAAAATAATTATATCAATATTTAATTAACTTTAATAGTCATTTATATTGCAAGTATTGATTTTGTTTGCTGACTCTGTCTCTGAGAAAATAAGAGCTTTGGCTTTTGGTCTTAATACCGTGGTTCGTGACTGTAAATCAATTGTTATCAATGGGTAAAAATTTATTGTCACTGAACTAGCAAAGAACATGAGAACACAACATGATGGTGTTATGGTTACTACCACAACAGATTGTTATGCCAGTGCATCAGATAGTAGATCATGATTTGAAAATGTGGGTTATTATGGAGTTGTTGAGAAAATAATAATATTGGATTATTACTCTCATGGACGAGTCACAATGATGAAATGTCATTGGTTTGATTCGATGACGAGACATGGCACATTTATTGATTATTGTGGATTTCGAGTAATTAATATGACTTTCACTCTTTCTACTGAAGAACCATTTGTGTTGGCATCAATGGCTAAAAATGTTTTTTATGTCAAAGACCAACTTCAACCTGAATTTGGTTTCATAGTTGAAGTAATTCCAAGACATATTTTTGATGATGGTGATGATGGAATTGACACTGTCCCTAGTGCCATTGGAACCAATCCATTTATTTCTTTTGATGAATCAAATAGCTCAATTGTCAGAGTTGATTGTGAACCTGAAGTTGTGGTTGAAAATATATAGAATCATTCATCCATGTTCTCAATTATTTTGGTTTACCTTGAGTTGGGTTGTTAAGGTTGGTAATATTCAAATTGATTTAGTATTGATCACAAATATGTTTTAGCTGACTTGACCGTTATGTGAATTTTCAATGTTTATTGGTTGCAGTTTTATTTGAATTTCATTTTCTAATTTGGAATTGAACTGTATTCAAACATAGTCAAACAATATTTCTAATTTGGGGAACATTAAAACTTGTATGATTTATTAAATCAATTCAAGCTCTTCTAAAACAATTGATATCTGACTTGACCGTTATGTAAATTTTCAATGTTCATTGGTTACATTTTTATTTGAATTGAATTTTCTAATTTGGAATTGAACTGTATTCAAACATAGTCAAACAATATTTATAACTTGGTGAACATTACAACTTGTATGATTTATTAAATCCATTAAAGCTCTTCTAAAACAATTGATAGCTAAATTACCTATGAATTCCCTATTCCCTCATATATTTAGTTTTTTGGGTTACACATTAGTTTTCTTTTTCTAATTAGTTACATATTTGTTTTCAAAATCAGGAAATGAAGCCAGTTGAAGAGAGACGAAAGAAAAAAATGATGGACAACAATCGTCGAATGACAGAGATGGGCATTCCACCATTAGTGCCTATAGTAAGTACTTTATTTCAAATTGATATATTTAAAGAATATATAATGTCACATGAATAATTTTTCTGTCAACATTTTTGTAGGATCCACCTATACGTCGACAATTATTCAACGAGGAGCATAGTACTGGTCCTAGTACTCAGGCTGGTGGTATGAGGTGGGTTCGTACCAGAGGTGGAAGAGCAGCTGCACATACCCGACTAGACCCTGCCCCTCCCATTGACATGTCATCCTTCCCACATTCTGATCTCGGTGTGTTGTTAGAGACACATGGGATATTTAAGCCTCCCATTTTTTTTCTACCTTCTGCATCTTCTGGCCCATCATTTTCACATCCCATGATGATTCCCACTCCTCAATCAGCATTCGGTCAGACATCCGTCCCATCTTCTTTTCCTTCTACTTATGTCTCTCCGAGATTCTATATTCCATCGTCTTTGACTCCTGTTCCACCACAGGGTGTTCCATGAGTTTCTGCGGATCCAGCGACACTCAGCGATCAGACCGGCATAGGTATATTTATAGAACCCTAACAAATTTTTATAGAAATATTTATTTTCATTATAACATGTTTTGATAAAATATTTGTTTTCCTTTCATGAAAGATACATCTACTGAAAGGAGGCGTGGGCGGGGGAATACACACATGAATTCGGTGTGGAACGGCCACATACAAGTTATGGTGGATTATAATGAAGACAACCAAAGGGTTGAGAAAACAGGGCAGCAATGTCGGAGTTTTTTAGCGATGCTTGCCAAATACTCTGACATCATTCCTGTCAGCCCGCTATCATGGAGAAATTTCCCACATGTGGTCAAGGATAGAGCTTGGGAAGAGATATGGGTAAAAAAATCTGTTCTATTTAATTCCATGAATTATTTTTTTATTTATATTAATTAACATTTTGATTTCATCTTCGATTTAATTTTCCCGACGGTGACGGTGCATGATCGGAATGTCTAATGGATTTAGGAGAGCTTTGGAGAGCCTACAAGCATGAGTTGTATATTGGCTGGGTTTCTAGAGTTGGCACTGAGTTAGATGCGGTACCAGTGGTGGATGATTGTCCTATTGAGCAGTATCATCAGATGATTACTCATTGGAAGAGTACCCAGTTTAATGTATTAATAACATTTGAGGTATTTAAATAATAACTTTCATGTTTTTCATTAATACTATCTGTTGAATTTTCGAATTTTATTTAGGAATCATCTGGAAAAAATAAAAAGAACATTGATGCAAAAAAATATCTCCACACACGGGGATGCACTACGATGCATGATCATGAGAGGAAGCAGGTATAACAATTGTTTATAAGTTTTCTTTACAACTTACACTTTCTTTTGATTCTTCAATTATTTAATAGTTTGCTAAAGTTTTCATATAACTTCAGTTTTCAATGTCATTGTAGAGGAAAATACAAAATATTGAAGGACGCATGCCTCGAGAAAAACTATTTTGCTCGAGTAGACGGAAAAAGGATGGAAGTGCCGTCAATGAAGCGACTCAGCAGCAGATTGTAAGTTTTAATCTGTTGAATTTATTTTTTAATATCTATTTTTAACTTAATGATATATTTATATTTGTAACAGGTTGCTTTAGAGGCCCTCGATGCCCAAGAACCATACAATTTTGGGCCAACAGATCACTTACATCAGGTGTTGGGAGAGGAGCATTCTAGTAGAGTACGCTGCCGACCTAGGATAACCCCGATGAGGTATTGGCCCTCCTCAGGTACGAGTTGTAGTGCCACCGAGCTGTAGCAAGTTAGGGAACAGGTAGAACATGTTGTGAAAAGGGCCACAGAGACGGCAGAATATTCTGCTAGGGCAAACAGTGCGTTTATGAAATTTATTGAAATTCTACGTCCTACACATCCAACAGAGGCCAGCCCAGCTTTTGATGAGTATATGTCATCGATACGTTCTATATACGGTGCACCAGGTGGCAGTTCTATGGTGGTATGGACGATGTACAGCTTGACGATGATGATGGCGAGGATTCTGATGTGGAAGAGGAGGGAGAGGAGGAGGGCGAGGCGGGTGGCGAGGGCGAGAAGGAGGGCGAGGACGAGGAGGAGGGCGAGGGCGATGATGATGATGGGGACGAGGACGAGGGTGATGATGATGATGGTGATGATAGTGATGGTGATGTGGGACAAGTTGATCCATTACATTTTTTACTAATATTACTGAGATTTGATATTTAATCTATTCTAGTTGTTGGTTTTATCAAGACTCGTTGTATAGTATTGGAGTTGAGTTATTTTTATATATTTTCTGTTTTTATGGATGTTGTTGTCTTTTAGTGGTTGTGTTTTTGGGAACCCCCCTCCTTCCTGGACCCTGGACAACCCCCACCCTCCTCCCTGGACCCCGGACAGCCCCACCGGACAGTCCCCCAGATAGCCCCCCGGACAACCCCCCACCCTCCTCCCTGGACCACGAACAACCCCCTGGATAACCCCCCCAGACAGCCCCCCGAACAGCCCCCCCCCCCCCCACCCTCTTCCATGGACCCCAGACAACCCCCGAACAGCCCCAGACAACCCCCGGACAGCCCCCCGAACAGCCCCCCAGACAGCCCCCGGACAGCCCCCCAGACAGCCCCCACCCTCCTCCTTGGACCCAGGACAACCCCCCAAACACCCCCTATACAGCCCCCCGCACAACCCCCCACCCTCCTCCCTGGACCCCTGACACCCCCCGGACAGCCCCCCAGACAGCCCCCCCACCCTCTTCCTTGGACCCTGAACAACCCCCGCACAAAGGATTCTCATAAAATGGACAACATTTTATGTACATACGGAAAACCGACCAAACGCATTCTAATTGTGTCGATAAATTAGCACAACGATCCATGGGTCATATGTGACGTGTACGAGTCAACCCCGCATCAATCTAAGGCGCGATGTGGCTGCCACCACTCAAAGTGTCTGTCTTTTGCTTAAAATGGAAAACAATTTAAGTACATACGGAAAACCGACCAAACGCATTTGGTTTCCATTGAAACTTTAGGAGAACTATCCATGGGTCATATGTGACATGTACGAGTCAACGTCGCCTCAATCCGAGGCGCGGTGTGGCCGACTCCACTCAAAGTGTCTGCCGTTTGTTTCAAAAGTACGTCATTTTAATTGAAAAACATCAACTGGCATACGGAAAACCGACCAAACGTATTAGGATTGTGTCGATACATTAGCACAACGATCCATGGGTCATATGTGACATGTACGAGTCAACCCCGCCTCAATCTGAGGCGTGGTGTGGCTTTCATCACTCAAAGTGTCTGTCTTTTGTTTCAAAAGGACATAATTTTAAGTGAAATACATCAAATGACATACGAAAAACCGACCAAAGGCATTTATATTGTGTCGATACATTAGCACAACGATCCACGGGTCATATGTGATGTGTATGAGTCAACACCGCCTCAATCTGAGGCACGGTGTGGCCGCCACCACTCAAAGTTTCTGTCTTTTTCTTAAAATGGACAACAATTTAAGTACATACGAAAAACTGACCAAACGCATTCGGTTTCCATTGAAACTTTAGGAGAACGATCCATGGGTCATATGTGACGTGTACGAGTCAACGCCGCCTCAATCCGAGGTGCAGTGTGGCCGACACCACTAAAAGTGTCTGCCTTTTGTTTCAAAACTACATCATTTTAATTGAAAAACATCAACTGGCATACGGAAAACTGACCAAACGTATTCAGATTGTCTCGATACATTAGCACAACGATCCATGGGTCATATGTGACGTGTACGAGTGAACCCCGCCTCAATCAGAGGCATGGTGTGGCCGCCACCACTCAAAGTGTCTGTCTTCTGTTTCAAAATGATATAATTTAAAGTGAAATACATCAACTGGCATACAGAAAACTGACCAAACGCATTCGGATTGTGTCGATACATTAACAAAACGATCCATGGGTCATATTTGACGTGTACGAGTCACCCCCGCCTCAATCCGAGGTGCGGTGTGGCCGCCACCACTCAAGGTGTCTGTCTTTTGCTTAAAATGGACAACAATTTAAGTACATACGAAAAACCGACCAAACGCATTCGATTTCCATTGTAACTTTAGAAGAACAATCCATGGGTCATATGTGACGTGTACGAGTCAACGACGCCTCAATCCGAGGCGCGGTGTGGCCGGAACCACTCAAAGTGTCTGCCTTCTGTTTCAAAAGAACATAATTTGAAGTGAAATACATCAACTGGCATACGGAAAACTGACCAAATGCATTCGTATGGTTTCGATGCATTAGCAAAACGATCCATGGGTAATATGTGATTTGTACGAGTCAACCCCGCCTCAATCCGAGGCGTGGTGTGGACGCCACCACTCAAAGTGTCTGTCTTTTGCTTAAAATGGACTACAATTTAAGTACATATGGAAAACCGACCAAATGAATTTGGTTTCCATTGAAACTTTAGGAGAAAGATCCATGGGTCATATGTGACGTGTACGAGTCAACGCCGCCTCAATCTGAGGTGCGGTGTGGCCGACACCACTCAAAGTGTCTGCCTTTTGTTTCAAAAGTACGTCATTTTAATTGAAAAACATCAACTGGCACACGGAAAACTGACCAAACGTATTCGGATTGTGTCGATACATTAGCCCAACGATCCATGGGACATATGTGACGTGTACGAGTCAACCCCGCCTCAATCCAAGGCGTGGTGTGGCCGCCACCACTCAAAGTGTCTGTATTCTATTTCAAAAGGACATAATTTGAAGTGAAATACATCAACTGGCATACGGAAAACTGACCAAACACATTCGGATTGTGTCGATACATTATCACAACGATCCATGGGTCTTATGTGACATGTACGAGTCAACTCCACCTCAATCTGAGGCGTGGTGTGGCCGAGACCACCCAAAGTGTCTATCTTTTTCTTAAAATGGACAACAATTTATGTATATACGGAAAACCAACCAAACACATTCGGTTTCTATTGAAACTTTAGGATAACGATCCATGGGTCATATGTGACATGTACGAGTCAACGCCGCCTCAATACGAGGCGCGGTGTGGCCGGCACCACTCAAAGTGTCTGCCTTTTGTTTCAAAAGTACGTCATTTTAATTGAAAAACATCAACTGGCATACGGAAAACCGACCAAACATATTCGGATTGTGTCGATACATTAGCACAACGACCCATGGGTCATATGTGACGTGTATGAGTCAACCCTGCCTCAATCCGAGGTGTGGTGTGGACGCCACCACTCAAAGTGTCTTTCTTTTATTTCAAAAGGACATAATTTGAAGTGAAATACATCAACTAGCATACAGAAAACCGACCAAACACATTCGGATTGTGTTGATACATTAGAACAACGATCCATGGGTCATATGTGACGTGTACGAGTCAACCCCGCCTCAATCTGAGGAACGGTGTGGCCACCACCGCACAAAGTGTCTGTCTTTTTCTTAAAATGGACAACAATTTAAGTACATACAGAAAACCAACCAAATGAGTTCGGTTTCCATTGAAACTTTAGGAGAACGATCCATGGGTCATATGTGACATCTACGAGTCAACGCTGCCTCAATCCGAGGCGCGGTGTGGCTGACACCACTCAAAGTGTCTGCCTTTTGTTTCAAAAGTACGCCATTTTAATTGAAAAACATCAAATGGCATACGGAAAACCAACCAAACGCATTCGGATTGTGTCGATACATTAGAACAATGATCCATGGGTCATATGTGACGTGTACAAGTCAACCTCGCCTCAATTCGAGGCGCGGTGTGGCTGCCACCACTCAAAGTGTCTGTCTTATGTTTCAAAAGGACATAATTTGAAGTGAAATACTTCAACTGGCATACAGAAAACCGACCAAACGCATTCGGATTTTGTCGATACTTTAGCACAACGATCCATGGGTCATATGTGACATGTATGAGTCAACCCCACCTCAATCCGAAGCGCGGTGTGGCCGCCACCACTCAAAGTGTCTGTCTTTTTCTTAAAATGGACGACAATTTAAGTACATACGGAAAACTGACCAAACACATTCGGTTTCCATTGAAACAATAGGAGAAAGATCCATGGGTCATATGTGATGTGTAAGAGTCAACACCGCCTCAATCCAAGGCACGGTGTGGCCAGAACCACTCAAAGTGTCTGCCTTCTGTTTCAAAAGAACATAATTTGAAGTGAAATACATCAACTGTCATACGGAAAACCGACCAAATGCATTTGTATTGAGTCGATGCATTGGAAAAACGATCCATGGGTCATATGTGATTTGTACGAGTCAACCCCGCCTCAATCCGAGGCGCGGTGTGGCCTCCACCACTCAAAGTGTCTGTCTTTTGCTTAAAATGGACAACAATTTAAGTACATACGGAAAACTGACCAAACACATTCGGTTTCCTTTGAAAAATTAGGAGAACGATCCATGGGTCATATGTGACGTGTACGAGTCAACACCACCTCAATCCGAAGCGCGGTGTGGCCGACACCACTCAAAGTGTCTGCCATTTGTTTCAAAAGTACGTCATTTTAATTGAAAAACATCAACTGGCATACTGAAAACTGACCAAACGTATTCGGATTGTGTCGATACATTAACACAACGATCCATGGGTCATATGTGACGTGTACGAGTCAACCCTGCCTCAATCTGAGGCGTGGTGTGGCCTCCATCACTCAAAGTGTCTGTCTTTTGTTTCAAAAGGACATAATTTGAAGTGAAATACATCAACTGTCATACGGAAAACCGACCAAACACATTCTGATTGTGTCGATACATTAGCACAACGATCCATGGGTCATATGTGACGTGTATGAGTCAACACCGCCTCAATATGAGGTGCGGTGTGGCCGCCACCACTCAAAGTGTCTGACTTTTTCTTAAAATGGACAACAATTTAAGTACATATGGAAAACCGAACAAACACATTTGGTTTCCATTGAAACTTTAGGAGAACGATCCATGGGTCATATGTGACGTGTACGAGTCAATGCCGCCTCAATCCAAGGTACGGTGTGGCCGACACCACTCAAAGTGTCTTCCTTTTTTTCAAAAGTACATCATTTTAATTGAAAAACATCAACTGGCATACGGAAAACCGACCAAACGTATTCGGATTGTCTCGATACAGTAGCACAACGATCCATGGGTCATATGTGACGTGTACGAGTCAACCCCGCCTCAATCCGAGGCATGGTGTGGTCGCCACCACTCAAAGTGTCTATCTTCTGTTTCAAAAGGATATAATTTGAAGTGAAATACATCAACTAGCATACAGAAAACCGACCAAATGCATTTGGATTGTGTCGATACATTAACAAAAGGATCCATGGGTCATATGTGACGTGTATGAGTCACCCCCGCCTCAATCCGAGGCGTTGTGTGGCCGCCACCACTCAAGGTGTCTGTCTTTTTCTTAAAATGGCCAACAATTTAAGTGCATACGAAAAACCGACCAAACGCATTCAGTTTCCATTGAAACATTAGGAGAACGATCCATGGGTCATATGTGATGTGTACGAGTCAACGCCGCCTCAATCCGAGGCGCGGTGTGGCCGGAACCACTCAATGTGTCTGCCTTTTGTTTCAAAAGTACGTCATTTTAATTGAAAAACATCAACTGGCATACGAAAAACCAACCAAACGCGTTCGGATTGTGTCGATACATTAGCCCAACGATCCATGGGTCATATGTGACCTGTATGAGTCAACCCCGCCTCAATCCGAGGCGCGGTGTGGCCGCCACCACTCAAAGTGTCTGTCTTTTGCTTAAAATGGACAACAATTTAAGTACATATGGAAAACCGACCAAACACATTTGGTTTCGATTGAAATTTTAGGAGAACGATCCATGGGTTATATGTGACGTGTACGAGTCAACACCGCTTCAATATGAGGTGCGGTGTGGCCGAAACCACTCAAAGTGTCTGCCATTTGTTTCAAAAGTACGTCATTTTAATTGAAAAACATCAACTGGAATACGGAAAACTGACCAAACGTATTCAGATTGTGTCGATACATTAGCCCAACTATCCATGGGACATATGTGAAGTGTACGAGTCAACCCCGCCTCAATCAGATCGTGGTGTGGCCGCCACCACTCAAAGTGTCTGTCTTCTGTTTCAAAAGGACATAATTTGAAGTGAAATACATCAACTGGCATACGGAAAACTGACCAAATGCATTCGGATTGTGTCGATACATTAGAAAAACGATCCATGAGTCATATGTGACGTGTACGAGTCAACCCCGCCTCAATCCGAGGCGTAGTGTGGCTGACACCACTCAAAGTGTCTGTCTTTTTCTTAAAATGGACAACAATTTAAGGACATACGGAAAACCGACCAAACACATTTGGTTTCCATTGAAACTTTAGGATAACGATCCATGGGTCATATGTGACGTGTACGAGTCAACGCCGCCTCAATCCGAGGCGCGGTGTGGCCGACACCACTCAATGTGTCTGCCTTTTGTTTCAAAAGTACATCATTTTA
This sequence comes from Viscum album, assembly GCA_963277665.1. Classification (NCBI taxonomy): domain Eukaryota; kingdom Viridiplantae; phylum Streptophyta; class Magnoliopsida; order Santalales; family Viscaceae; genus Viscum; species Viscum album. Next base: position 1,322,592,896 of record OY728127.1, on the reverse strand, counting down.
ATTGAAAAACATCAACCGGCATATGGAAAACCGACCAAACGTATTCGGATTGTGTCGATACATTAGGACAACGATCCATGGGTTATATGTGACGTGTATGAGTCAACCCCGCCTCAATCCGAGGCGTGGTGTGGCCACCACCACTCAAAGTGTCTGTCTTCTATTTAAAAAGGACATAATTTGAAGTGAAATACATCAACTGGCATACAGAAAACCGACCAAACACATTCGGATTGTGTCGATACATTAGTATAACGATCCATGGTTCATATGTGAAGTGTACGAGTAAACCCCGCCTTAATCCGAGGCGCGGTGTGGCCACCACCACTCAAAGTGTCTGTCTTTTGATTAAAATGGACAACAATTTAAGTACATACGGAAAACCAACCAAACACATTTGGTTTCCATTAAAACTTTAGGAGAACGATCCATGGGTCATATGTGACGTGTACGAGTCAACGCTGCCTCAATCCGAGGCGCGGTGTGGCCGAAACCACTCAAAGTGTCTGCCTTTTGTTTCAAAAGTACGTCATTTTAATTGAAAAACATCAAATGGAATATGAAAAACCAACCAAACGCATTCGGATTGTGTCGATACATTAGAACAACGATCCATGGGTTATATGTGACGTGTACAAGTCAACCCCGCCTCAATACGAGGCACGGTGTGGCCGCCACCACTCAAAGTGTATGTCTTCTGTTTCAAAAGGACATAATTTGAAGTGAAATACTGCAACTGGCATACGGAAAGCCGGCCAAACACATTCGGATTGTGTCGATACTTTAGCACAACGATCCATGGGTCATATGTGACATATATGAGTCAACCCTGCCTCAATCCGAGGCGCGGTGGGGCCGCCACCACTCAAAGTGTCCGTCATTTTCTTAAAATGGCCAACAATTTAAGTACATACGGAAAACCGACCAAACACATTCGATTTCCATTGAAACAATAGGAGAAAGATCCATGGGTCATATGTGACGTGTAAGAGTCAACGCTGCCTCAATCCGAGGCGCGGGGTGGCCGGAACCACTCAAAGTGTCTGCCTTCTATTTCAAAAGAACATAATTTGAAGTGAAATACATCAACTAGCATACGGAAAACCGACCAAACACATTCGTATTGTGTCGATGCATTAGAACAACGATCGATGGGTCATATGTGACGTGTACAGGTCAACCCCGCCTCAATCCGAGGTGCGGTGTGGCCGCCACCACTCAAAGTGTCTGTCTTTTTCTTAAAATGGACAACAATTTAAGTACATACGGAAAACTGACCAAACGCATTCAGTTTCCATTGAAACTTTAGGATAACGATCAATGGGTCATATGTGACGTGTACGAGTCAACTCCACCTCAATCTGAGGTGTGGTGTGGCCGAAACCACTCAAAGTGTCTGCCTTTTGTTTCAAAAGTAAGTCATTTTAATTGAAAAACATCAGCTGGCATACGGAAAACTGACCAAACTCATTCGGATTATGTCGATACATTAGAACAACGATCCATGGGTCATATGTGACGTGTATGAGTCAACCCCGCCTCAATCCGAGGCATTGTGTGGCCGCCACCACTCAAAGTGTCTATCTTCTGTTTCAAAAGGACATAATTTGAAGTAAAAAACATCAACTGGAAAATAGAAAACCGAACAAAAGAATTCGGATTGTGTCGATACTTTAGAAAAATGATCCATGGGTCATATGTGACGTGTACGAGTCAAACCCGCCTCAATCCGAGGTGTGTTGTGGCCGCCACCACTCAAAGTGTCTGTCTTTTTCTTAAAATGGACAGCAATTTAAGTACATACAGAAATCCGACCAAACGCATTCGGTTTCCATTAAAACTTTAGGAGAACGATCCATGGGTCATATTTAACGTGTACGAGTCAACGCCGCCTCAATCCGAGGAGTGGTGTGGCCAGAACCACTCAAAGTGTCTGCCTTTTGTTTCAAAAGTACGTCATTTTAATTGAAAAACATCAACAGGCATACGGAAAACCAACCAAACGCATTCGGATTGTGTCGATACATTAGAACAACGATCCATGGGTCATATGTGACGTGTACAAGTCAACCCCACCTCAATACGAGGCGTGGTGTGGCCACTACCACTCAAAGTGTCTGTCTCCTGTTTCAAAAGGACATAATTTGAAGTGAAATACATCAACTGACATACGGAAAACCAACCAAACACATTATGATTGTGTCAATACATTAGAAAAACAATCCATGGGTTATATGTGACATGTAAGAGTCAACCCCATCTCAATCCGAGGTGCGGTGTGGCCGCCACCACTCAAAGTGTCTGTCTTTTGCTTAAAATGGACAACAATTTAAGTATATACGGAAACCCGACCAAACGCATTCGGTTTCCATTGAAACTTTAGGATAACGATCCATGGGTCATATGTGACGTGTACAAGTCAACCTCTCCTCAATCTGAGGTGCGTTGTGGCCGCCACCACTCAAATTGTCTGTCTTCTGTTTCAAAAGGACATAATTTGAAGTGAAATACATCAACTGGCATACGGAAAACTGACCAAACACATTCGGATTGTGTCGATACTTTAGAAAAAGGATACATGGGTCATATGTGATGTGTACGAGTTAACCCTGCCACAATCCGAGGTGCGGTGTGGCCGCCACCACTCAAAGTGTCTGTCTTTTTCTTAAAATGGACAACAATTTAAGTACATACGGAAAACCAACCAAACACATTCTGTTTCCATTGATACTTTAGGAGAACGATCCATGGGTCATATGTGATGTGTAAGAGTCAACGCCGCCTCAATCCGAGACGCGGTGTGGCTGGAACCACTCAAAGTGTCTGCCTTTTGTTTCAAAAGTACGTCATTTTAATTGAAAAACATCAACTGGCATACGGAAAACTGACCAAACGCATTCGGATTGTGTCGAAACATTAGCACAACGATCCATGGGTCATATGTGACGTGTACGAGTCATCCCCGCCTCATTCCGAGGCACGGTGTGGCCGGTAGCTCTCCAGGTGTATGTATTATGTTTAAAATGGACATTATTTCAAGTAAAATTATATGGTATACAAAAAACCGATCAAATTATGAATTGACTTCCAGATTCCACATATAATTGTCATCTAAATTTTAAATTGAATTATAAATGAATTATGTATGTTTATAATTACGTTATGAATTCTAATTTAATTATGGATGTGTATAGTTCCACCATTATATGTTAAATGTGTATGAATTTGTTTTCTATATGTAAGTGTTATTTGGTTATTGCAGGTACAATAATTGGATTGAAAATGAGAGGGAACCCACAAAATCAGACCTGGTGGGGAAATTGGATAGCAGGTGGTCAAATTGGAGAGCTACTGGGTAAATTGCAGAGTTTCTGTGCAATTTGACCAGCATAGGCTATTCCAACGGTTCAAAACTGTTGGAATAGAATATGTAGGACTTGTTTTACCAACGGTTCATAGAACCGTTGGTAAAACACTTTTCCCAACGGTTCTAAACCGTTGGGAATGAGGATCTGTTGGGTTTTTTCCCAATGGTTTGGAAAACCGTTGGAAACAAAATGATAATTTTGTGCTTGTATACCAACGGTTGTAAACCGTTGGGAAAAAGATTTCCCAACAGTTTTCCAGAACCATTGGGATAGGGTTATTTCTCATCACCCTATACCAACGGTTCACTATAAACCGTTGGGAAAAACTTTTCCCAACAGCTTACTAACCTACAGTTTTCAGAACCGTTGGTATAACATATACCAACGGTTCTGCAGCCTTTCCCAACGGTTTAGAACCGTTGGGAAATCCTCTATTTCCAGTAGTGCAGTTTGGGGAATCCAATGTTGGTGAGATGGCCAATGTATCCATACACGAGGACCCTAAATTCTGATTTCTGACTTAGTGCATGGAAACATTAATTGCTTGTGTTTTTGAAAAGTTATTATTGTGATCTCTGTGATTCCGCTCACCAGGTATAACTTATTGACCATGGAGCACCTATTTTCTCTCAAGATGCCTCCATGTAGAAATTCAACCCGGATTGTCGAGAGAGCTCATGAGTAAGGCCCACCAAGTGATGAGGCCTCAGTGCATGGCCCTCTTACAGTGTTATCACCTTCAGGTGGTGTACCAGCAGCACCACTACCCGTTGGGCAGCTACTGCCTCCAGCCCCACCAGTAGTGGGTGCATGATGACTGAGTGAGTTTCATGAGTTCCAATGACATAGGCCTATGAGGTTCTGAGGTGAGATGTATCCACAGGCAGCTGAGGACTGGCTAGATGCTATAGCTATAGTTTTTCGCTTAGTTGGGACACCAACTGATCTGATGGTGATACTAACTTCCAGTCTATTCCAGGGAGTATCTGGAAGATGGTGGATTCTAACACTCTAGACACCAGACAAAGCAACCCTCATATGGGAAGACTTAGAGGGCCTTTTTTGGGCAGATTTTGTTTCTGAGACTTTACTCTTAGTGTGTATACATGAGTTTCTGCACTTATATCAGGGCATCATGACTGTGGCCCAGTACTCAGTGAGGTTTACTGATCTCTCCTACTACTCCACCGACACGGTATGAGAACCTTTCTTCAGGGCTCGAACCATTGAGAAGGGTCTCCGATAGGAGATTCGAGCATCGATGTTATCTCTCAGCATTCCAATGTAGGATGGGGTGCTAGAGTGAACACTTTTACTAGAGAGCTTCCTGGCTTAGTAGGCCCCAACAACGAGAGCCACCACCATATGTTAGATAGCAGATTCATCTACAACAGGAATTAGACAATTGATGTAGGGGCCCAAGTGGGCCAGACCTCTTGGTGGACAAGCTCCGGATACGGGGTTAGTGGTGCGGGGCTCACAGGACATAGGAGGACAGATTAGGAGCAGGAAGTGCTACTCATGCGGCGAGTAGGTTCACATGGTTCACGAATTCCCGAACCGCTATACAGACGACTAGAAGATGGTCGAGGGGCCTCCAAGGTAGAGGAAAATATTCCATCGGGGAGGTATACAAGAAGTAGGTAGACGTGGTAGAGGAGATGGATGTGCATCAGGTGGTGGGCAGCGATTCAAGGTTCTACCACCACTACCTCTAGGTGGTCCACCCCAACAACAGGGAGTAGGTCGGAAGGGACGAGCTCAGCTCCGGTCAGTTGAGGCCTATGACAACGACGCTCTGGAGATGATTAGAGGTACGATATGTGTCTATTCCACCTTATCTTTAGTACTTATAGACATAGGTTCCAGTCACTCTTTTATTACCACAACCCTCGTTCGTAGCTTGGAGATTCCAGTGGATCCATTGGCTCAATACTTACAACTAGAGACTCCTACGGGAGGGGAATGAATGATTACATACTGGTTCCAGCAGTGTGAGATTACTCTGGGAGGTGAGAGCTTCGACTGGGATCTTTTAGTAGCATCGTCGAGGCCATACAACATCATATTGGGTATGGACTGGTTATCCACAGTCCATGCTCAGATTGAATTTATTAGGCGCAAAGTACGATGTGTCCACAAGGATGGGTCCAAATTTTCCTTCACCGATGAGAAGGGAACTATTGTAGAAAAGTATGTAATTACCTGAAGGTGGGTGAAACCGATCACAAATCAGTTGTCTAAACTTACCCTAAGATCAGTTGATGTTGATAATCCGAGATATCCTGTAGTGGTGGGCCAATATGCTGATGTCTTTCCTAATGATGTATTGGGGATACCACCACATAGGGATGTAGACTTTTACATCTACCTATACCCTGGGATGACACCGATATCTACACCAGAATATCAAATGGCTCCCGTAGAGCTTCATGAGTTATGTGTACAGTTGGAGGACTTATAGTGGAAGGGGTTCTTAAGGCCCAATGTTTCTCCATGGGTAGCCCCGATTTTGTTTTCCAAGAAGGCAAATGAGAGTTTGAGACTCTGTGTGGACTATCAGTGCCTAAACTATGTGACCATGAAAAACATGTATCAACTTATGATGATGGATGATCTTTTTGATCAGCTGAAGGGAGCTCATTGGTTTTTGAAGATAGACCTCAGATCAGGCTATCATCAGCCTAGGGTATGAGACAAGGATCTATAGAAGACGAACCTCAGATGTCAGTATGGAAACTACGAGTTCTTGGTTATGACATTCGGTGTGACCAATACCCCAGCAGTGTTCACAAGACTCATGAACATGATATTTCAGCCATACATCGATCGCTTTTTGGTGGTCTTCATTAATGACATCTTGATATACTCAGCGACAGAGTAGGATCATGCCTATCATCTATAGATAGTTTTGGATACACTTCGAGAGAACCAACTATAAGGTAAGCTCTCTAAGTGCTAGTTATGGATACGAAAGGTCCCATTTCTAGGACACATTATCTCAGAGGTTGGAGTTTTAGTGGATCCACCGAAGATAGAGGATGTACATTCTTGGGATCCACCCAGGAGTGTGACCAAGGTGCGGAGTTTCCTGGGGTTGGCTAGACAATACCAGAGATTCGTGCCTGACTTTTCTAGTGATGCGGCACCCTTTTCAATGTTGATGAAGAAGGGATATCCCTTTGTTTGGATTAAAAGATGCCATCAGAGTTTTCAGGAGTTGAGGAAGAGACTGACGAGTACCCCCTTATTGTGGCTACCAGAAGAGGGAATTGGGTATGTAGTCTACTACGACACATCAAGGACCGGACTTGGATGTGTCCTGATTTAAGCGCAATAAGTGATCACCGATGTCTCACAATAGCTAAGGAAAAATAAGAATAACTATTCTACCCACGACATGGATTTTGGAGCAGTGTTCTTCGCCCTGAAGGTGTGTCGACATTACTTGATGGGAGAACATTTTATAGTCTACTCTGATCACAAGATTCTTAGGTATATCTTCTCTCAGAAGGACCGAAACCTAAGACAACGATGATGTATAGAGTTCCACCAGAACTATGACTTTGATATAGTCTATACTCATGGGAAGGGGAATGTGGTAGAAGATGCCCTCAGCAGAAGGACTAGTCTATAGTTTCCGAGTGAGGTGACAGTGCATCTAGCCACGATGTAGATATCATTTATGGATAAAGATGAAGCAGCTTACCTATAGTCTTTGATAGTCACTCCCCCACTCCTTTAGCATGTCAGGGAGGCGCAACTTGGGGACATTGACTACAAGGATCGAAGTCCATAGATATCCTCAGGATAGGCACCTGATGGATTTTCTGAAGGTGGGGAGTATTTCATCCTCTTCAAAGGATGTACCATGGTACCAGTGGTGCTACAGGAGGAGGTGTTGAGGGAGTTGCAAACATCCCCTCTGGCAGTACATCCTTGTGTGGAGAAGATGTACCAGGACCTCCGACATCAAAACATGTGGTTAGGGATGAAGAAGGCAGTGACAGAGTTTGTTTCATGACGCCTCACTTGTCATCAAGTGAAGGCCGAGCATCAGGTTACATCAGGCTTAGCACAACCACTAGAGGTTCTGGAGTGGAAGTTGGATGGAATCTCCATGGATTTTGCGACAGGGATTCCATGTATGTCTAGGGGACATGATCCATCTGGGTGATCGTTGACCGACTCACCAAGTCGGCTGACTTCCTACCCATCTAAGAGTAGGGATCAGTAGAGGTATTGGGACGCCTCTAAGTACAGGAGATTATGTGACTTTATGGGGAGCCATCAACGATATTCTCTAACCATGAAGTACATTTTACATCCCACTTGTGGAAGGGATTATAGGAGGAATTCAGGACTCATCTTTGTTTTTGAACCGCCTTTCATCCACAGAAGGATGTTTAGACAAAGTAGAACATTAAGACATTAGAGGACAGGCTTTGTGCTTGCATCCTAGATTTTGGTCACAGTTGGGAGGATCACATTCCCATGGTGGAGTTCTCATACAAAAATAGATATCACTCCACCATCGGTATGCCACCATTTGTGTCCCAATACAGTCAACCTTGAAGATAACCTATATGCTGGAAGGACCCAAGCGAGTCAATACATATGGGTCTAGAGGTGGTATGGGCTACCACTGAGAAGGTGTAGGTCATTCAGGAGAAGATGAAGACTACACAGAGTAGACAGAATTCATATAATGACAGGAGATTGAGACATTTTTATTTTAAGGAGGGAGACCATGTCTTCCTACGGGTCTCACCTCGGCGAGGACTACAGAGATTTGGCTGAGAAGGAAAACTATCACCAAGGTTTATCAGACCATTTTTGATACTTCAGATGATTAGTGAGGAGGCATACCGCTTGTCACTTCCACCATAGTTGGAGAGGGTGCACAATGTCTTCCATGTATCCCACTTGATGAGATATGTGCATGAACAATCTCACATAATCCACCATGGAGAACTAGACTTTGATGATGGGGTGATGTTTTTGGAGGTTCCAGTAGAGACTGAGGATCGACAAGAGAAAGACCTTCATTGGGGGTCGATACCTCTGGTGTGCATTTGCTGAAAGCACAAGAACCTCCAAGAGAGAACTTGGGAGAGGGAGGCTCATATTCGTGCTCAGTAACCCCATTTTTTTCTTAGTCTTTGATGTGAAATTCAGTTATAAAAAGTCTTGAGGTGAGGATAATGTAAAGACCCAGATTTTTCATATATATTTTTAATTATATTAAATTATTACAAGTCTGTGAAAATTGACGACGCATGATTCTGAGGCCCCATGTGCCAGGAATGAATTTCTGAACTTTTTTAAGGTACATTAAGTAAAAACGCGAGCATAATCTCATATATATTGAACCGGTGCTCAGATTAAAAATTTGAGGGCATCGTTGAATCTGCAGTGCCAAGATTCGCTTAAGGGAGACTTCACTTCGACTACAGTAAATCTGGAGAAAATGTTAGATTTTAGAATTTTTAAAATAATAACAAAGTAACATTGTTTTTTTATTTATTTTCTTTCTTTTCCTCCAATGGACAAGTGGTAGCGTGGGACCAGCGACATTTCAAGCCATTAATTGTCTTGAGCCTTCAAATCCTACGTAACATCATTAGAATTTAGTAAGGTTCTTATTAATGATTCCTCATAGATTCTATGAGTGTTGGACACCCTCCCACTCTCCTATTTATATGGAGCTTTAGGAGTGGTGTCGACACTACTTCAGCAAGTGAAGAAGTTCTAAGACACCCACCCTTAGAGGATAGAACTGGTTCCAATGGGTGGTGATAGGTGATGCCAAATCACGAACCAAAGAACGACGTTTTAGTGACAAAATTGGCAGCTTCTTGTGGGGACAAAGAATGTTGTCACTTCCTCAATCACGAGAGTTATCCATCATTCTTGAGGTAAGGATTTGAACTTGTTTAATTTCAAGTATGGATGATTCAATCTCCTCAAGCTATTGCTATCAAGCTAACACGAAGGGCGTGGTGAAAACAAATAAGGCCCAGTCCCTCTGATATCTAGATTAATTTGTGCATTCTTCGTGGGTGATTATTTGGGATGAATAAAACCCAATTTTGATGGGCTAGAAGAGATGGTGATGTCCAAGGAAGTTCAAAAATGCCTTCCGAAGAAAAAACGGGCCACTGGAGCTCAACCATTGAACAACGGAAGGCCGCTGGTGTGGTGGTACCCTTGAGCGGCGCTAATGGGGACCAAGGCCATGGCCGACACCAGCCGACCACAAGGAAAGAGGCGGAAAACCCATGCCGTTGGAGGAACCGGTCGTGGCTCGTCAGCCGTGACGATCTGAGGAGGCGGTCGACACACAGGCCAGCTGTGGAAGAGGAGGGCAGCGCAACTATGGTGCAACCAGAGGATTTGGGCCACATGTCATCAGGCGTGGTGGACCGAAGAAGGCGGCCAACACACCGGCCGACCACAGGTGGCGGGACGGCGCACCGTCGCGTGCCGTAGGAGACGACGACCGGCACTGGCCGACCGAGATGTGAGGCAGGACCCGCTCTCATGGGTCCAACATGACACATGGAAGCACCACGTGGTGCTACCGTTGTAGAGGAGAACGAACGGACCTCGCGACCATTCGGGAAAACTGAGGGTCACTCCCCTGGGTGGCGGCTAGGGTTCCCCCCGCCACAGCAGGCTACTCATCCTAGCCGCATGTCGTGCCTCACGTGGCCAGACCGCATGCCCAGTAGGTCGCAATCCTTAAGGCCGGGTTGGACCACAACCCAGCTAGTCTGAGCCCACAGCAGTCCAGCCCAGCTGTAACACCCCTAGATTTCAAAGTACGTTATTTCTTCAAGGAATTTCAATAACTTGCATTGTACGCAACTTCGAGATTCTAACACACCGCGACCAATCAAAAAATCCATTATGAATAGTAATACCCACTTTTTGAAATTTTATAAATTTTATCTCTAAAAATGGACTTCATTTTTGTACTTGTAATATCAAAATTAGCCTAGGGTAAAATTTTGGTACTTTTTGGATAAATTTTATATTTTGATAAATAGTGAAAATTACAAAATTTTAATTAAAAACAACTTTTTTAATCAAAATAATTAAAAGTGATAAATTATGAATTTGAGTGGTTTTAAAGTATATTTAGAATATATTTTTTTACCTTTTAATACAATTTTGTTCATTGGACATAATTTCACATTTAAATCGGACATAAACAAGTTTCAATCTTTTGATAGTTATTATCTCTTAAAAACACGCTTTTTGTTTTAAGAACGGAAATTAATTTTAAATTAAATTATGCCACTTCTGTGTTTTGAATTTAGAAAAATGGATTCATCATTTGGAAACAGGAGTTTCAAATTGGGTAAAAAGTTAAATTTTAATATTATGCATTTTCAATAATTACTTCGGTAAATATTTTATTTACCATTGTTAAAGGGTAAATACGGTAAATAAGGGTAAAAAATAATATTATTATAATAATAAATTACCCTAAAACATGTCCTAACCCTATTGGATGACACATGTCCTACCATGGGAATCATTGGGTCGATTTTGGGACCCCATGGATCCACTTGTAAGTGATAATGACACTTTATATTAATTAAGTTAAAGTAAATACAAAAATGACATAAGCATATATCGTTTAGAAAAAAAATTTACATAGTCGTATATATGTTATATTTTAGACTATAAATATTCCTTATAAATATGAAAATATTTCCTACATAATGGTATTTTATTTATAATTTTTATACATTGAATTAGTAAATTTATTTATGACACAATAATGATCCAGTATTTTCCTTATTAATGAAAGAATCAAATAATTGGTATTTTAAATATTAAATTAAATATAATTAGAAAGTTTTGATGCCATCCACGAATTTTATTGATTAATAGGACATGTTAGTATTTCTTAAATGAATTTTTTTTGAATTGATAAAGTTGTTAAGACTTTATCAAAAATCAATTATTTAATATTTTCAAAATTGACATAAATGAGTTTTTAAATCAAGTATTATATTATTAATTGATATTCTATTCCTATAAATCTATGCTTCAACAAAAGGAAATATATCATTATATGATTATCATTAATGGACCACATGGGGGTATCTTGGATGTATATATTATGTTTATTAACTATATAATAGAAAAATACAAAGTGACATGGTTAATGTCAATCTAATTAACTAAGAGTTAAAACTAAAATATAAGGTTAATATAATGACCTAAACCTATCTAAAACCAATTGGTTGGGTGGTTTTTGACCCATACCCACCATATAATATTTATAATCCACTTTGTAGATATTAGAAACCGAATATGAATTTATCATAAAATAATACATTAAGTTTTTCCTAAAGAGCCCCTCCTCCCCCTTATAAAAGGACACCACTTCTAACCAATTCCTCACACCTCTCAAGCCTTTTCAATCATCCAACCTCTACCAAATTAATCTCCCTACATCCCTATAATCCTCAAAGAAGATTTACCTTAGGCATAAGGCACTTCAAGAGTCCTTTTTGGTACAAACCAAAGGGAGTTACCCAAATTAAAGGTAACAATTTCTCTTAGCTTATTTTCTTTTATTTTACATCTCCAACCCCTAAACTCTTATTATTATTTTCCTTTTTAACAAAAACAGTATCCTAAATATAATAGGATATTGTTATGATAAGTATTATAACTACACTTACACACACCTCCATCTAATGGGTGAAGAACATAATGTTTATGTGGATGGAAACCAAACGCCTCACGAAACGATGATTGTTCAATTATCTCCTACCACCTCTCATGGTGGCCATTATGATGGAAATATAATTAAATATGATATTAATAATATTTATTTTATATATAATCTTATGTAATTTCATTTTATATTATACAATTATTTGTTTCATTATATATATATATATATATGATAATTTCATTTGAGGAAGTGCGGACAACCGCCCCCTCAAAGTGATATGACTCGTTCATACCATACATGGAACGTATAAAGGATGGTGTTAATGAAATTAATTAAAATATATAAGATATTATATTATACTGTAATAATAATATACCTATATATCATTTGGTTTTTATTCCTTTTAAAATGAAAAATGAAATGGAAGTAGCGTTCGTCCGTACGTACGGATTACCGTCTCCACGAACGCGATGAGATTCATTTCCCATCATATCAATTCAAGAATAATTATCATTTGATTATTAAAAGTAATTTTTAAGGACTTGATATCATTCTGGATATTAATAAGATACGACTTATCGATAAAAAAATGTCTTACGTAACAAAGCATATAAAGGAAAACGACTCAGTTAACACCCGAAACGACGATAATACTAAAATATTACGAACAAAGCAATATTAAAAGATAATATATGATTTCATATTTATATATATGATTATTTTATAATTTAATAACAATGATTTAACTATTATACAGGATGTTAACCTACCCAAGACCAAGGAAAAGCACAAGGTAAGGGTTTATTTCACAATCTCTTCATTATCCGAGATTATTTATACGTAATTATCTACTGGGACCTCTTTATCATCCACATCCATGTTTCATAAAAATTTATTTCAAATTTTTTTACTATTTACTAGAAAATGGGTTAAATTAATTTATACCCTTATGTGTTTTTAATGGAATCTTTCCGTCATTTTCCAAACAAGGTACTTTTTTGACCTTTTCGACAAATTTACGGTAAGAATGTTTTATTAACTTATACGGCAAGTGCGGATATTTTCTACCGTTATAAACTCATCGAAGCTTCCCTTAAAAGATTATAAGAATATTTTTAATGTAAATGTTTTATTTTATAAATTTTTTGACTTTTAAATGATTTCAAAATGAATATTTTAAGAATTTTTTAAAGGTACTCTTTATCAAGATCAGAATTTTAAATGTTTTAAAGATTTATCTTTCTAAATATTTTTAATTAATGTCCATGTTTTCAAAATTATTTTAAGGATTATTTATATGGACATGAATGTTTTGAAATGATATTTATTTTCAAAAGTTTTAAAGTGGTATGGGACACTTTGATTCAAAATCTCTTTTAAAATACTTCAATTATAAATGTGTGACTTTTAAATGATTTCAGAAAAGAGACATTTCTCTCAAATAGTTTTGATTTCATCTATGTCAACATCCTTTGATTTATTTTAAGCTTATTTGAAGTTGATTTATTATGATACAAAAATTCCATATTGTATTGAAGGTTTTGTGATATGTTTGACTATGGATGTGTTATTTCAATACCATTCATGGTTTATGGAGAAAGTATTGACAATTTGTATGCTAGTTTTAATACAAATGTTTATGTTATGTTTAAACCTGTTCATATGAGGAATGCATTGGACTTAATAAGTGACAGGTGGAGCTCGGTATAGCTCGTTGATGAATCGTTAGGTCTCATGAGACAAACTAGTGTATTGGCATGAGGCCTTGAGAAAATCTTATTTGTAGTCTTGGCACGAGGCCTTGGATATATGGTTATGATAGTCTGGAATTACGCATTCCATCATTATGAAAGTGGTTATTGATATTGTATGTGATAATTAGACTATTAGAATATCCATGTGAATAAGTAAATGGAATTATTTCATTTTATTTCTGCCATATTATACTGAAGTTCATGTTTAAAAGTATTTTGTTTTAGTTATACATTGTCTTAAACGTTTATTCTTATTTATGAAAGTTTCCACTATATTGTTATCCTTATTGGGCATTTGAGCTCACCCCTTTCTTTTTTTTATTTTTCCTAGGATCTGAAGAAGTATTTTATGAATGGCCTTCATGGATAGTATGAGGGGATATGAGTGTGGACTATGGAGACTATGTTGTTGTACTATTAATTTTATGATGTAATGTAAACTTTATAAATGTATCTAGTTTTTCCAAGGCTACTAAACTAATAGATCTTTCGAGAATTCAACTTTTGTGATCATTCCAATGATATGTAATAATGAACTGGATCTGGGTAACTGGGGTCGGGGCTTTACAGTTGGTATCGGAGGAAGTTTAGTACAAACCTTGGAAGCAAGATTTAGATAAACTCTGATTAGAGCACATAACCCTAAGATATAATTTGAGGATGAGTATAGAAGAACTTTCTAGAATTTTGGTATTGTAGATATTTTGTGAGTTTTCCGAGAAATACATCCTTGTCTGGATATGAGTAGGTAGAGGCGGCTCAGGCACAGATGTACCTTGGGGTAATACCCGAAAACACCGCTATAAGCTAGACTCAAACGGGAACTGGTGCATGACAACGGTCCTTGCTGCACTCTTGGTTACGACACTCCTGGGGGATATTCTTATAATAATTCTCATTTTCTTTACAAAACATTATGAAGGGCTTATGAGTATATACTTAATCAAGGAAAACATTTTTATGATTATTGATTATATCCATAAACTGTTCAATTTAAGTTAGGTGTTTTAAAAGTTTTGGAATTATTCATTGGAATTTATAAACTGACCTAGCTTATGCTATTGTATAGAAATGAAGCCCAGTAGAAGGAATGTGAACTCTAGAAATATGTATGATCCAAAGAGTAAGAAGGATCACATATTTCACGGTATTAATCCAACATTTATAAGGGAAATAGTCTCCTATGTATTCTCAACATATGAAGAAATAGTATCATGTGTTAATAAGATAATTAATGAATTATCCAAGTCATATGGCTTTGAAGGGAAGAAAGAGAAGAAAAGGATAGAAGAGAGAAAGATGGATAAAGGGAAGAGGGAAAAGAAGAATTTTCTAATATGTGATAACGGTAGGAAGAAACACCCTGGAACTTTCCTGAAAGGAATGGGAGTTTGTTATAAGTGTGTAGAAAACAGACACCATGTACGTGACTTCAAGGGTAATAAAACAGATTCAAATGTACAATGCTTCATCTGCAGGGAGTTGGGACAGTACACTAACCAATGTCCAAATCATTAGAGTATTCCCCAAAAGATGCTATTAGATAATAATAATGTTATGATACTACCAGATATGAGGAGGAATGATTAGAGTTGTTATGTTGTTATTGCATAATTATGTCATTTGAGTGTTGTATCAACAATGTACTGGTTATAATTATTATGGAGTATATAAGGATTGTACTACAATACTATTTCATTAAGGACTTGAGATTGTGTGGAACAAAGAAAAGTGACTCAATAGCAGGTTAAATTTTTGTAAAATATATGGTTGATAGAAAGATAAACCATAATATGGTTTTGATACCGAGGTAGTGATTTTGGAATAATACATGATTGATTTGGATAAATTATATTGGATATTCTTGACTACCTTGAAAATGATTAATGATTTGTATATTCCATCATTGTTGGAGTATACAATATTTTTGGATAAAAGGAGTATATACAGTATTCAATAAGTAATATAGGATCATGAATGTACTCAATAATGTTTTATGGTATTTCAGGATGTTGTAGTGTTTTAAAATAATACATGATGAAGGTGTTCACATGCTATTATGTGAAAAAGGATATTCATTGTTTTTACCTACCTTATAAATTTTGGACTATGAGTTTGGATAGAAGTATTTTGGATAAGTCTAGTTTGGGATTATTTTTGGATTTCCATAAAAAGGACAACCCGGAGGTCGTGCGGCAACCCGTCGCGTCCGTCAAGGCCGCGAGACTTGAACCCACAACTGAAGGGCGACAAGGGTGTATCACCTACCTCTAACCCACATGATGTCCTGGATTGAATAATGTAGTTTTTAATGGTTCTTCTAGATGAATTATAAATTCATTTTTTAACCCTATACGAATTGGATAAATAGAATATTTTTTTATGTTTTATTATCTTTTAGAGTGAAAGATGAGTTTGTGGTTGAACTTAGTTAAAGGATGGGACTCTACTTGTCAAGTATATATTTTTCTTCTTCTCTTATTCAATGAAGAAAATAATTCTTATACTTTAGCGAAGGGATCTTGAAACAAAAAATCTGTTATCCTAATACCATATGTTTTGTTGAACCGATGGTATTTTAAATCATCATAGATTGATGAATTTAAGGCCCTCAATTTTACACTTGTTTGTGATTGAGGACCTCAATCACTAATTATAAATATTTATATTTTTCCTCCAATTATATGTCTCTAATTTCCACCAATTTTCTCCTAATAGAGACCATAATTTGGTGGTGAAACTTTCTTTTCCATTTTCCTCTTATTAAGACTAAATTTTATTAACCTAATTTCCGATATGGGTTTTCCCAAAGGTATTTTCTATTTTAAACCTTTTATTTTCAAAAAATTATTTCGAATTGTGAAGACACAATTTATTGAATAAGGGATAAATGTAACACCCCATGATTTCATTGTACGTTATTTAATCAAATTAATTCAATAACATGCATTATACGTAACTTCGAGATTCTAACACACTGCGGCCAATCAAAGAAGCTGTTATGAATAGTAATACCCACTTTCTGAAATTTTATAAATTTTATATCTCAAAATGGACTTCATTTTTGGACTCTTAATATCAAAATTATCCTAGGGTAAAATTTTGGTACTTTTTGGATAACTTTTATATTTTGATGAAAAGTGAAAATTACAAAATTTTAATTAAAAACAACTTTTCTATTCAAAATAATTAATAGTGATAAATTATGAATTTGAGTGGTTTTAAAGTATATTTAGAATATATTTTTACCATTTAATACAATTTTGTCCATTGGAAATAATTTCACATTTAAATCGGACATAAAAAAGTGTCAATCTTTTTATAGTTATTATCTTTTAAAAACACGCTTTTTGTTTTAACAACGGGAATTAATTTTAAATTAATTTCTGCAACTTCTATGTTTTGAATTTAGAAAAATGGATTCAATATTTGGAATCATGAGGTCCAAATTTTGTAAATAGGTAACTTTTAAATTTAGGAATTTTGAATAATTATTTCGGTAAATATTTTATTTACCATGGTTAAAGGGTAAATCCGGTAAATAGGGGTAAAAAAATAATATAATAATAATTATAAATTACACTAAAACATGTCCTAAACCTACTGTTTGAAAAATTTCCGACCAATGACATCATTGGGTTGTTTTGGGGGCCCAATGGATCCACTTGTATGTGATAATGACACTTTATATTAATTAAGTTAAAGTAAATACAAAAATGACATAAACATATATCGTTTAGAAAAACAATTTTTACATAGTCTTATATATGTTATATTTTCAACTATAAATATTAATTAGAAAGATAAAAATATTTCTTACATAATGGTATTCTATATATAATTTTTAGACATTGAATAGGTAAATTTATTTATGACACAATAATGATGCAGTATTTTCTGTATTAATGAAAGAATCAAATAATTGGTATTGTAAATATTAAAAGAAATATAATTTGAAAGTTTTGATGACATCCACGAATTTTATTGATTAATATGACATGTTAGGATTTGTTAAATGAATTTTTTTTAGTTAATAAAGTTGTTAAGACTTTAAAAAAATCAATTCTTAAATATTGTCAAAATTGACATAAATGAGTTTTTAAATCAAGTATTGTATTATTAATTGATTTTATATTCCGAAAAATATAAGGTTCAGAAAAAGGACTTATATCAAGATAGGTGTATCATTAATGGACCACTTGGATGTCTCTTGGATGTATATAGTATGTTTATTAACTATATAATATAAAAATACAGGGTGACATGGTTAATGTCAATCTAATTAACTACGAGTTAAAAATAAAAGATAAAGTTAATATAATTACCTAAACCTGTCTAAAACCTATTTTTTTGGTGGTCTTTTACCCATACCCACCTTATAATTTTTATAATCCACTTTGGATCCATTTGAAACCGAATATGACTTTATCATAAAATAATACTTTAAGTTTTTCCTAAAGAGCCCCTCCTCCCCCTTATAAAAGGACACCACTTATAACCAATTCCTCACACCTCTAAAGCCTTTTGGTTCTTCCATCGTCTGACCAATTATGATACCTACATACCTCCCCTCCTACTATAATACTTAACTTATCATAAGGAACTTAAAGAGTCCTTTTTGGTTCAAACCAATGGGAGTTACCCAAATTAAAGGTAACAATTTCTCTTAGCTTCTTTTCTTTTATTTTACTTTTCCAACCCATAAACTCTTCTTATTATTTTATTTTGTAACAAAACCAGTATCCTAAATATACTAGGATATTTTTATGAGAAGTATTCTGACTACACGTACACAAAACTACATCTAATGGGTGAAGAACATAATGTTTCTGTGCATGGAAACCAAACGCCTCACGAAACGTTTATTGTTCAATTATCTCCTACCACCTCTCATGGTGGCCATAATGATGGAACTGTAATTAAATATGATATTAATGATATTTATTTTATATATAATATTATTTAATTCCATTTTATATCTTACCATTATTCGTTTCATGTAGTATATATATACGATAATTTCTTTTGAGGAAATGCGAACTACCGCCCCCTCAATGTGATATGAATCGTTCATAGAATACATTCAACGTATAAAGGATGGTGTTAATGAAAATAAGTAACATATATAAGATATTATATTACAATGGAATAATAATATTCCTATGTATCATTTGGTTTTGATTCCTTTTAAAATGAAAAATGAAATGGAAGTAGCATTCGTTTGTACGTATGGATTATCGTCTCCACGAATGCAATGAGATTAATTTCCCCATCATATCCATTCAAGAATAATTCTCATTTGATTATTAAATGTAATGTTTAAGGACTTTATATCATTATATATATGAATAAGATACAACCTATTCATAACAAACACGTCTTATGTAACAAAGCATATAAGGGAAAATGAATCAGTTAACACCCGAAATGATGATAATACTAAAATATTATTACCAAGGCAATATTAAAAGATCATATATGATATCATATTTATATATATGATTCTATTATAATTTAATAAAAATGATTTAAATATTATTCTAGAGTTTGACCTACCCTCGACCACGAAAAAGCACAAGGTAAGGGTTTATTTCACAATCTATTCACTATCCGAGGTTGTTTATACGTAATTATCTACTGGGACCTCTTTACCATCCACATCTATGTATCATAAAAATATATTTCAAAACATTTTTAATATTTACTAGACAATGTATTAATATAATTTATACCATTATGTGTTTTTAAAGGAATCTTTTCTTCGTTTTCCAAACAAGGTACTTTTTGACCTTTTCGACAAATTTAAGTTAAGAATGTTTTTCTAACTTATACGGCGGGTGCAGATATTTTCTACCGTTATAAACTCATCGAAGCTTTCATTACCAGATTATAAGAATATTTTGAATGTAAATGTTTTATTTTATAGTTATGTGACTTTTAAATGATTTCAAAATGAATATTTTAAGATTTTGTGAAAGGTACTCTTTTCATGATTAGAATTTTAAATGTTTTAAATATTTATCTTTCTAAATATTCTTAATTAATGCCCATGTTTTCAAAATGAATTTAAGGATTATTAATATGAAAATGAATGTTTTGAAATTATATTTATTTTCAAAAGTTTAAAAGTGTTGAGGGACACTTTGATTCAAAAATCTCTTTTAAATTACTTCCTTTATAAATGTGTGACTTTTAAATGATTTCAAAAAAGAGACATTTATCTCAAATAGTTTTGATTTCATATATTTCAACATCCATTGATGGATTTTATGCTTATTTGAAGTTGATTTATTATGATACAAAACTTCCATATTGTATTGAACGTTTTGTGATATGTTTGAGTGTGGATGTGTTTTTTCTATACCATTCATGGTTAATGGAGAATGTATTGACATTTTGTATGATAGTTTTAATATGAATGTTTATGTTATGTTTAAACCTGTTCATATGAGGAATGAATTGAACTTAATAAGTGACGGGTGGATCCCGCTATTGCCCCTTGATGAATCGGTAGGTCTCATGAGATAAACTAGTGTCTTGGCACAAGGCCTTGACAAAATCTTATTTGTAGTCTTGGAAAGAGGATTTGGCTATGTGGTTATGATAGTTTGGAATTATGCATTCCATAATTATGAAAGTGGTTATTGAAATTTAATGTGATTATTTGACTTGTATAATATCCATGTGAATAATTAAATGGAATTATTTCATTTTATTTCTGCCATATTACGCTGAAGTTCATGTTTAAAAGGCTTTTATTTTAGATATACATTACCTTAAATGTTTATGATTATTTATGAAAGTTTCCTCTATATTGTTATCCTTACTTGGAATTTGAGCTCACCCCTTTCTATGTTTTATTTTTCCCAGGATTTGTAGAATTATTTTGTGAATGACCTATAGGGATTGTATGAGGGGATATGAGTGTGGACTATGGAGACTATGTTGTTGTAGTTTACATTTTATGATGTAACACAAACTTTATAAATGTATCTAGTGTTTAAAAGGCTACTAAACTAATCGATATTTTGAGACATGATCTTTTGTGATCATTCCAATGGTATTTAAGAATGCACCGACTCTGGGTAACTAGGGTCAGAGCGTTAAACCAGCCAGGTTGAACCTGGTTCGGGTCGAACCGGACCCGGACCCAACCATGCCCAGTTCTACTTAAGGGTCCATAACTTGAAATCTGGGTGTCTGTTTGACAAAATGTCTACGGCGATGGAACCGTTGGAGTGATGTGGTCCTTTTGGTATACTCCACATTATTTTTGGAGACAGTTGGATTACGGTCGGGTTGGATCAAACCTGTATCTAACCGGGCCCTCAGAACTAAAACGCCTATAACTCACAGACCAGGCATCCGATTGACACACCGTCTGTCGCTATGGAACCCATACGACATAGAGTTCCTTTGGGTTAAGACTTTTTGGAGCTTAGAAGTGGGAGAGGTATGCCTGATATCTCTAGGGGAAAATTCTATGGAACTTGAGTGCATCAGGGGTGAGGAATCCAATGGCTGGCTGTGACTTGAAGAAAGAACATTGGTCATGTGTGGGTCAACATCTATCGATCCTGGGTGGGTGAGAATTTATCAAATCCAGTGTCGGTCAGTGATCAGTGATCGTATGTGGGTTAGCACGTACTGATCCTGTGTGGGTCAGATCCTATGTGGGTCAGCGGTGGTTAGTACCTATCGATCCTGTGTGGGTCAGCCGCCATGCATCTTAACAGAATAAGATTATATATCCTTACAAATAATACTATGTAATTCTATACTTATGTTATACCTGGTGTGAGTTGAGACTTCTAACTTCGTGGTGTTAACTTTTTGGTTCTACCTATGTGGTACTTCTCTCTTCGTGGTGTTACATGTGTTGTACTTCTATATTCGTGGTGTTAACTTCATGGTGTTAACTTCACGGTGTTACCTATGTGGTACTTATATCTTTTTGGTGTTACCTGTTTGGTAGTTCTATATTCGTGGTGTAACTTGTGTGGTACTTCTACCTTAATGGTGTGAACTTTGTGGTACTTTTACCTTCATGGTGTTACCTTTGTGGTGCTACCTTCATGGTGTATATTTTTCGTACTTAGGTATATTTACGGGAACATACCAAGTAGAGTTGATGACTGCTTCTTGCTTTGTGATTGAGGCCTTGATTTGTGGTTTTTCCACTGTGGAACTCTAGGAGACCTTCGGGGGTCTCAGGATCCCTACTGAGTATCGTTATACTCACATCTGCATGGGCTTCGCCCACACCTTGTTGTGTCTTGTGGAGAAAACATACAACGTTGATCGAGGATGAGGGAGCCATGATTGGACGGTGCTCAGAGGTGGACCATTTGGCATGATGTGACGCTAGGACTATAGATTGTAAGTTGTATCTACCCTTTAGGTAGAATCATTGGTGGAAGATCTAGGAGTTGTTTTTCACTTTTCAGTTGTTTTTATACTTTTTATTTGCACTTTTACATTTCAGTTGGGCTTGTATTCCAGCCCCTTTACTTTCAAAACACTTTTTCTACAACAGTTTACTTCGTGGATGCTTCTTATTGTGTTCTTGGATTGTGTGTCTGTATAAGTTAAAAAAGAAATGCCTTCCCATTTTTGGGATACGCCTTTCTGATTATAGTCACTACCCTCTGGCATATGGAAGGTAGGCTTGTGTTAGTCATGGAATGGGCCCCAAGGGATGGGTAATGAAAATCCATGTAAAGTTAGATGGATATTACTTAGTGTGAACTAGATTTCTCAATGATCACACAAGACAATATGTCCTCCTACGAGCTATAATGAGTTGGTTATAATCTTGAGACTTTCATTTTCATTTCTCATGACTATACTTTAGTATATCCCATGAATATGTGCTTTTAAAACCATAAAATGATATTCAATTGGATAAATCTGAATTCTAACATAAATATATAATTATACCTTGTTATTATGGGAATCCTCTTTCTCCTTCTTCATCCCATGCACAATAGTAGGTCACTACTTCCATTTGTATTCACAACACCTCACAAAACAAATTATTCTTATATTACAGTGCATTCCAATGTTATAACATATCCATTATTATTTCATTTTTTCCTTTGTAGACACCAAACTACACAAAATCTTCTTCTTCTATGTAATTTATATCCAACTCAACCACTTTTTTTAATTATTCCTTTATCTTCTCTACATGTTCCTTTACTTTAGTGAAAAAATTGATTTCAGTAGTTCTTCTATACTTCTTCTCTTAGTTCAAAACATAGAAAATCATCATATAATAATACTTTTTATACTTGATTCTTCTTCACACAAAGAATTATTATCACAAGTAAAAAGAGTATTGAAATTTTCATAGACCTTCCTCTTCAACCTTTAAGAATATCAATGATACAAAATGGCTACTGCATCAGAAACTTCATCATCTGTCATTCTAAAATAACCATATTCAAATTTCTATATGAATACATGAATTGAATTAACATTATTTTTTGTAATTAAATTCCTCTAGACTCACCAATAATTTTTTTCAACCAGATTTAAAACTCTCAATATCTTTAAACCCCACAAAAACTATGTCTAATTATATAAAATTATAACTTCATAAATATATAAATAACTGTCAGAGTTATTCTTTTAAATTTCTCCTTCTATGAATAATGAATTTCATTCCTTAAGAAAAAGTAATTATGTGAAGGAATATAAATGAATATTTAGGGATAAGATGTATCTTATTAATTCATGTTATGATATATGTAAAATGCATTCTCTTTGTTCAACTGTAGTAACTTTTACTTCCTCCTCTCATTGAATTATCTGGAAACAATATGAGATCATCTCTTTAATTTATGGATGAATGTTTCTTATTCTATATATATATTTCATGATCTTCTTTTCTTTATTAACAATCTATAAGATGATAAATATTATTATGATAAATATTTTTATTCAAAAACACATCAAAAGAAATCAACTAATTATTTTATCTTTATTCATCTTCACATAGTCTTCTCAATGATATCCTTATATAGTTTAAACTTATGATAATCCTGTTGTGATTACCCTTATATATCTATCGAATAATATTTGAATAGTAGCATATAAACCTTACCTAACTGAGATTATACCTTCATATGGACCTCATAAAACCCTTACACAGGTACTAGACATTAGAATTAACCTTATGAATAGACTGAATTACCCTTATGTAGGTAGTGTTATTTTAAGTTTACTCTTATATAAAAACCTCATGTGGTTGGTACTTCCTAAATTACCCTTTATCTTATTCATTATGTTTTTTCCACAATACATCTCAAATTCATAGAATCATTTATTCTCCACTTAGAAAGGATCATGATATTATTATCGTGATATTAATATCACTAAGGTTCAATTAAAATTAAAATTAATGATTTACACATATCATCTTCATACTCATTAATAACTTATAGTGATAATTCCATATCACTATTTTCTCTCTATGATTTTATATTCCTTAAGGTATATCTTGCGGTCGATAAATCCTTCCATGGAATCTATGATCACTCAACTTACCTTGTCTTAGGAACTTAACCTGGTACCCTGGTAACCTGATAACCAGGCCGGTCCTAGCATGATCTGAAGGGCATTCCTGATCCCCACAGGTTGGTGACTAGAACTTGGAATCATACAAAATGCAAGTGGAAATAAATTTTCAACAAAAAATAGCAGAAGAAATACAAACAAGTCAATATTCATATAAAAGAAAATCCACTGGGAGCAAGGTACTAGTGTACAACATGGAATAAAATCCAAAAGTATAAAATCCCAAGTTCTAAAATAGGGGAAATAGCCCTATGTTCCTTGAATAGATAATGTACCATGACTAAGGTTCAACAACTGGATCCTCATCCAAGATATCCTTTCCCCCTGCTCGAACCTGGAATAAGAACATCTATAAACACATGAAGGAAGAAGTAGGGTGTGAGAATAATCCCAATACGATACCACCAAATTTTCCATAATATATTTCAAAATAGATTATCCAAATAAAATTTTCAATTTTCAAAACAAATATTCTAGGAAAATCAAGACAATATTTACACAAAACATGCAATACAATTTATAAATGATGGAAAGTAATTGTAAATTAAAAGAATTACTATATAATAGGTGGAATACTTTTAAAAAAATGTCTTAAATAAAATAGATACCTAAAATAGTTTATGTAAATCCAGTAAAGGCATATAAGTTAGTTTTACCACATTGGCATACATTCATTTCTCATATATAAATAAACAAGTGATCAACATAGTCATCATCCCCAAGGTACGATAGTATTAACTAGCTATAGGTTTCCTCACACTATACTCGATCTCAGCAGAATGAATATACTCACATACCCCTAAAATTGGATATAGGTGGCTCATAACCCTCCCATAAGGGATGTGACCCTCAGTAGGTATGTTTTTAAATGTTATCATAGCGTAGAGTGTATCCAAATAACTAACCAACTATGTAAGGATTTCATGCACTCTTACATGATGGGATATTTATTTTAAGACCACATAAAATACAATTAAATCACATTATTACATTTCAAAAATTTCACTTTCTTTCCATTTAAATCCAAAACATGTTTTAACAAAAAAACAGGCCCTTTTCACAAGATAAAACCACTACGTTTCTATCGAATCATTTTAAATCCATTTTCAAATGTTTGAAATCCATTTAAAACCAATTACATACATTTCAAAATTAATTTCCACAATTAAATCCAACAATTTAATTGATAACATTCCCATGAAATACACAATTTAAATACAACATTTTAAATCATCCAATTTCCCTAAACACACCCCAATTCAATGGAATTGGGGGTTTTCCAAATTTCCATGAAAAAACCATTTCAAAACTCTTTATTCACTATATTTAGGTTTTTATAAATTTAATTGAAACAAAATGTGATAAATTTAATTTAAATAAGCTATTGAAATAAATCAATAAATTTAGGAATAATCAATTTGGAAATTCAGGACGAAACCACCTACCTCTTTCTCAAAACCAAACACTCACAAAAACACTTATCAATGTTAAAGAAGGTATAGAAGATCTCAAAACTCAACCTAAAAATGAAATCCAACATCATGGGGGGACGATCCATGAATTTTAGGATGATCCAATGAAATCCTAAGAGAGAAGAAAAAGGGAAACATGAAAAACAATGAAGAACACTTACCTAGAGATCACCCTCCTATGAAATGATGATTGAATGCCAAAGGAATGGATATGGAAGGGTTAGAAGGATAAAAGTCTCACAAAAGAAGGGATTTGGTTGATTAAAGGGGGATTGGATAGCGGTGAATGAAGAAATTAATAGAGCAGTACTACTTTTATAGGTTGTGTCGAGGTATTACATGGCGTGTACTCCAGTTACACACTGTGATAGAATTAATTACCGTAACGGGGAAGACACATAGAAACTATAACACTCCTTTAATTTCATGTATTACATGAAATGTAATATCAATATGCATCATGAAATACATGAGTTTCTTTACTATTAAAACATGTACCGTTATGCATTATAACCTGATCCTCTGTGTTAATAAATATTCATTATCATTATCACAATGTGTAGTGGAAACTCTGGATGTGTACCCATCACATCATAAAGAATTTCATGGTTTTCATGAAGAACCATTAAACGATGTGTAATGCTATTACACAACATGTATTACTCTGATAGTCTATAGAAAATCATTTTTAATGCTGAAAAACAAACAAAACTCTGACTTCACCATTAAAGGTTTCCTCCCAATATAACTCCACCCTTTTCCTAAAAAATGAAAAGTAAAACCACTAAAAAACTCAAGGCATACCTAGTACAATGCTAACGATATGTTATAACCTCCCCACCATAAGAACATTATTTCCCCAAAAAACCAATGAAGAAGCTTCTAGGCCAAAGAGATAAGGCCAATGCTCTGTCATCAGTGCCTTGAGTTCCCTCATCTCATGACTATCAGAACTATACTTCCATATCGCATGATCCAAAGGTTTCATCCTCCCATGAGGAACCTTTGTCTCAGAATCAACAAATATGAAAAGTCATTCAACCAAAGATAAATCAGACTCAATCTCAAGATCACATCAATTCAGGACGTGAGATAATTCAGAATGATATTTTATTAGTTAAGATATATTGAATACATTATGTATCAACATCAGATATGGTGGAAGTGATAAACGGTAAGTAACTTTTTCCAGCTTCCCATGAACCACTAAAGGTCCCACAAAATAAGGAGTAAGCTTCCCTTGACTCCCAATCCATTGATTACCCAACCATGGTGAGACATTCAAGAAAAACTAATCAACAACTAAAAAATCCAAAGGTATATGATGTCGATAACCATAAGACTTATATTAGATAAGTTTTATTAACATTCTTTAATGAATTTGATGAATCTTAGCTCTTATATTATACACCAAGCTTGGTCCAACCAAGGAACATTCACCAAACATTGACCAATACAATAGAGATTTACATGGTTGAACACAAAAGGCCTCAAAAGGATCCATCCTAATTTTAGA
This sequence comes from Viscum album, assembly GCA_963277665.1. Lineage (NCBI taxonomy): Eukaryota > Viridiplantae > Streptophyta > Magnoliopsida > Santalales > Viscaceae > Viscum > Viscum album. Next base: position 1,322,565,504 of record OY728127.1, on the reverse strand, counting down.
TTGGTAAAAGCTATTATAAGATAACTCAACCAGTCCAAAGTGGTCATCCCAAACCCCATCAAAGTCGAGAACACATGCGCAAATCATATCCTAAAGAATCAATACAACTTTCTCTATTAGAACTTCTGACTGTACGTGTTAGGATGTGTTGAAATGAATCTAATATCCCAATGACTCCTAAAGGAATATCCAAAAATGATAAATAAATAAAGGATATATATTAGAGATAATATAAGAAGGGACTCCATGAAAACGAACAATCACTATCACCTAGAGATTCCTCAAATCCTCAAATTTGGCTGTATCTTGAATGGGTATAAAGGGATATGACTTGGTTAGCCTATAGATCACAAACCATATCATATTATTTCATCAATGGGTATGTCAAAACACAAACAAAATATTCATGGAGATTTCAACCCACTTCCAAGTAGGGATTGGAAGTGGCTGAAGTAAACCTGAAGGTTTCTGGTTCTCAGATTTCACCTGTTGGCATGTATAGAAATTAGCAAAAAACACATTAATGTATCCACTCATCCCTGGACACCATAAATACCGCAACATATCATAGAACGTTTGTTTGGTTCTTAGATGAACTTACCATTAGGAATAATTAAAATCCCCCATTACATACTTCCTTCCCATTAACGACACAACGTAGTAGTTCTGATATCAAAAAACACCCTCCTTGGAGAACCACCAAATGGACACTATATCCCCACCATAAATACATTCTCTAAAAGTACAAAACTAATTATAATGATCTTGCTCAGGAAGAATTGACTCAAGAAGAGAAGATGTCAACTGAAAACCGGATAAAGAAACTTCAGCCCCTTTATCTTGGACTCCAATATGAAACTGTGCAAAGAGAGACATCAAATTCAACTTCTTTGAAAATTCTTTCATAGACTGGGTTGGATGTTTCCTGCTCAATACATCCCTAACAATGTTCCCTTTATCTAGGCATAGGAAACTTCATAGTCGATTGATTGTAGTTACTCAACCCTGTGTCTTTGGAGAAGATTCAAATATTTGGGAGAGAAGATGTAACTCATGATTTTTGGTCAAAAAACATCATAAACCTTTCTCCATAAAGGTAATGCCACCAACTTTTAACCTCTTTCATCACAGCTATGAGTTCAAGGTCATGGGTTGGATAATTCTTCTTGTGTGGACTAAGATAATTTGATCCATTGGAAACAACATGACTACATTTCATAATAACATAACCCAAACCTGAACCCATTGCCCCACAAAAGACCAAAAAGCCTTGAATGTCCACTAGAACAGTCAAAACTGGCATAGTAATCATAAGAAATTTCCACTCAAATAAGAATATTCACATTTATCATTGAAGATAACAATCAATATGGGTTTTAAGGGCAATGAGCCAATCCCTCCCAAATATGACGTCAAGAGATTTCATGTCAAGAACTAGAAAACTCCAAGAAATCTCAACATCTGAAAAAGTTAATACACAATTAATACTATGAAGACCCTTCTCTCTCTTCATACCAAGGGGTGTAATAAAATCCATTTCATATATAGTTTCTCCATAGGATGATTAAGAATATTACAAGTATGGGTTGAAATAAAGTAATGAGATGCACTCATATCAAATAGAGTAGTCACTAATGACAATTCTATTGTAATGGTACCTCTCATGGTTGCTTTCCCCATATCAGCTTCCTCTAGAGATTGTTACCCTATGCAAAGAATCATCATTTTGGATTCCTATGACTTGAAACCTTTTGTATGTGATGAATTTGATTGCCCTACAATTTAAGGAGGTGATGATAATTTTGTTCCACTATATGGAGTGGAGAAGTGATGGAATAATCTCTGTAAGTACCCTGAACATTCACAAGATCTACATTTCTTAGGTGCCTCGGTACAAACCCTCTTATAATTCACTATATTTCCACACTAATAGAAATTCAAAGAACTCCCCTTTGTGTTGTAGGAGGTCTATGATGACTCTTCCATTGAGAACTAACACAATAATAATGATGCTTTCGTTTTCCTTTGAAGGAACCAACCCTGCCATTTGGGGAAAAAGAAACACCGATTAACACAGAATTTATATCCAATCCCATCACTACCATCATCTCCCTATCCAAAAAATCAACATAAGTGGGATGTTTCAACAAGAAAACATGAAAAAAAATATCTTATTGAATCCCCAAATCAATATTTTGAGCCTTTATCCTTTCGTTAGAAATTATCTCAGGTGAAAGCTACACCAGATCAGATAATTTATTTGAATACTCAACCATGGTTTTGTCAGATTGATCAATCTTGAAAATATACACATCCTTGGCCAACACAATTGGCTATGGATAGAACTGGTCAGTGAAAATAATGTTCAACTCCTTCTACTCTAATCCCTCATGCTTCCCTGCCATCACCATCATGTCCCCCTATCTCCTGCTTGGTTCATCTAGCATGAAGGTTTCACACTTCACCTTTATCATGTCTTGTGTCTCCAAGAACTCAAATATATTTTCTATCTTTCTCATCCATTCATCAACATGATGAGGATTAGAAGAGCCCTTGAAAATTAGTGGCATATTGTGAAGGAATTGTTGAAAATGATTCCAATGAAAATCCCCCTATGGGTCCATATTTGGAGACAATACATGGACTAGAGGTGGTTCCTCTCCCATATCTTGCATAGTGTGCACGATCACCTAAACTAGATTTGGGTCCAATAGAGGATTCACTCACTATGGTTTAGTAGTATCTTCCTACTAGATCTGATTTGCAAGCCTTCTCAGAGGCATTATGTTACACAACATCAGTAAATAAATTTTTTAGATAACGCTCAACTAGAGAAATGAGGGTAACATAAATCCCAACAGATAGGACAAGATGATTTGTATTTCACTCTATCCAAATAAAAAAAATAGGGAAAAGACTAGAAATAATCCACAATATGTCTTTCCTTAACTACCCTGGGTGAATTAAGATTCATTATGAAGAGAGCTAGCCAGAAATTTAATAACATCTACCTCCTAACTACTAATAATATTTCAAAAATGCATGCTAACATCAAGACAAAAGATGAACAACCTCCTTTTATAAAACATTATAAAAAACTATCCTAGGTACCTTGGTAACCCGATAACCGAGCTAGTCCTAACATGTACCGAAGGGAATTTCTAGTACTCGTAGTTTGGTTACTATCAACTTACATTATACAACATGCATGTTAGAACTTTTTTTCCACAAAACATAGTGGAAGTAAGGAAAACAAGTCAATATGAATATAAAAGAAACTCCACTACGAGTAAGGTACCAGAATACAACATGTCCTTAAATACAAAAATTCAAAAACCTAAATACTAAACCAAGGAAAACGTCCACAGTGACCCTAAGGACACAAATCACCATGACCAAGGTTCAAAAGTTAGATCCTCCTCCAAGATATCCTTTCCCCTTGCTCGAACATGGAAGAAGAAAGTCAACAAACACCCAAAGTAAAAAATTAGGGTGTGAACCTAATCATATTAGGATACCATCAATGATTCCAGAAAACAACCAAAAATAGATTATCCAAAAAAAATATATCAATTTTCAAAACAAACTATTTTTTCAATTCATGAGAAGATTTAAACAAAACAAGATACACAATCTAAAAATGATAGAAAATACTTCTAAAGAAAAAAGATTTTCTTTAAAAGAGTTGGAATATTTCTAAAATAATTGATTAAATAAAACAGTTACATAAAATAGTTTATATGAATCTAGAAAAGGAAAGTAATGAATATTAACAACATTTTCATACATTTATATATCATATAAAAATAAAAAAGTGAGAAACATGTTCATCTTCCAAATGGTACGATAGTATTAATGAACTATAGGATTTTGCACTCTCTATGTGATCTCAGTAGAATGTGTATACTCACATCCCCCTAACACTTTCTAGAGGTGACTTTTCACCATACCATTGGGGATGTGACCTGCCATAGTTATGTTTAACAATGCTGTAATAGTGTAGAGTGTATCCAAATAACTCACCAACTACCTAAGGCTTTCATGCGCTCTTATAGGATGGGTAATTTATTTTAATAATTCTTAAAATACAATCAAATCCCATTCCTCCATTTCAAAAATTCCAATTTATTTCCTTTTAAAACCAAAATGGGGTTTAATAAAAGAACAAGAATTTTACATAATATAAAACCACTTTCATTCAATGAAATCATTTTAAAGCTATTTTTAAAAGTTTGAAATCCATTCATAACCAATTCCATCCTTTTTACATTTCATTTAAAAAATTAAATTCGACAATTTAATTTAAAATAGATATTCAAAATACCAAATTTAAATTCAAAAATTTAAATATGAAAATTTCCATAAACACACCCCAATTCATTAGAATTGGGGGAGGGGGTCCAAATTTACATGAAAAAATCATTTCAAAACTCCTGATTCACTAGAATCAGGTTTATATAAATTTAATTGAATGAAAATGTGAGAAATTAAATTGTATCAGCAATTTAAATAAATCAAAAAAATTATGCATAATCACTATGGTAATCCAGGACAGAACCACTAAAATTTTTATGGAAACCTGACGCTCACAACAAAACCCATCAATAAGAACAAAGGATTATAAGATCTCAATACCCAACCTAGAAGAGAGATCACAAATCAAGGGGGTGGGGTATGGGATGGGGGTGTAGATCCATAAATTTTAGGATGATCCATTGAAATACTAAGAGATAATAAAAACAGAAACATGAAGAACAATAAAGAAAACTAACCCAGATATAACCCACCAGATAAATGATTATTGAACACCAAAGGAATGGATCCAAAAGTGTTGGAAGGCTCCAAGACTCACTAGGGAATTATTTGTGTCAATGTAAGAGGAATTAGAAAGGATTGAATGAAGAAATTCCAATGGTACTTTGTAACACCCCGAACCTAGAATTCTGGAGTCAGTGCATTATTTTAATACATTAACATGATTACAAGTAATCACATCCCGAAGGACCAATCAGTTTAGTAGTCTTAGAAAATAGATTAAATACATGAAAATTACATTACAAATTAAAACATAAAACATAACATAAATAATCCACTAAAAATTCTATTATTCCCCTAGATTAACCCTTCATATCAAACATAATACACTTCTTGGAATCCTAGGAAAACAAAATATAAGAAAGGGGTGATCTCAGATTCTCAGTTGGGGTAAATAATTTAGCGAAAGCTATAAAATTTTAAGGTCAGATGTGTAATAAAAACAACAGCCTATTAAACCTAAAATTGAAAATAATATGGTGAAAAAAATAAAACATTACCATATAAACATGCACATGGATATTCTACTAGTTGAATAATCACATGTAATAATTATTTTCATAATGAGGGATGCCTAACATCGGACATCATTACAACATAGTCAAGGCCTCAAGACAAGACTAATTTATTTTGTCAAAGCCTTGTTCTAAGACACTAGATTGTCTAATGAGACCGACCGATGCATCAAGAGGCTATAGGGGGACCCACCCATCACTTACTAAGTCCACTTCATTCCTCATATGAAAATCTTGAAACATAAAATAAACATTATTATTAAAAATAGAATATGAAATGATAATACTTCAACCATAAACCATGAAGGGTATAAAATAGCACAAACATAGTAAAACATATCATAACTAATTAGATATAATATAGAAGATTGTATTACATTAAATCAACCGAAATCAATATTGATATCTACTAAAGAATGTTGACATAGTTTAAAATGATCAGTAAATGTTTTTGAGAGAAATATAACTTTTTTTGAAGTCATTTAAAAGTAACACATTTATAAATGAATTCAATTAAAAGTGATTTTTGAATAAAAGTTTCCCATAACACTATGAAACTTTTCAAAGTAATTACAATTTTAAAGCAATCATTTCCATATAAATAAATCCATAAAAACATTTTGAAAACATGGACATTAATGGGAATGATTTAGAAGAATAAATAATTAAAACATTTCAAATGACGTATTTGTTAAAGAGTACGTTAAAAGAATCATTTTGAAATATATTTTTTGAAACATGGACACAGATAATAAATATTTCCTAGAAAATACTTACACATAAACAATCTCAGATAATAATGAGATTAAGGAATTTACCCTTACCATGCACTTTTCTTTGGTCGATGGTATGTTTAACCTCCTGTATAATGACCATAGTATGTTATTAAATTATACTAGAACCATATTAATATTTATTATATCATACATGATTCATTTATGACTTTATAATGCCTATTTAATAATTATTTCCACGTTAAATTAACATTTTGGGTAATAATTGCTTTCTTCATTGTACATGTTTTAACTTGTTATTCTTGATCATATCATTTAGATAATGATTTAAATAATTACATAATATAAACCATGATTTATATATAATATATATTTAAAATATAAATATGTATAATAGATTGATATATGAAATGAAAAACACCGTTTATGGCGACGGTAGGCCGTATGAACGCATAAACACTATTTCCATTTTCAAATCGTATTGAACGGATGTAAGTGAATAAGATATATGTAAGTACACACACACACACACATATATATCTTCAGTAGAATTATTATGTCATATATTAAATACTTATTAGTAATTTATATTTTTATAATCATCGTTGAATGGTGAACCTGGAAATGAATCACATCGCATCGTGGAGTTGGTAAGTCGTACATACACACGAGCGACAACATCATTTCTGCAATGACTAAAAGGTGTGAAATTGGATGATATATTAATTTTAAAAAGAAATTATAATGTTATTTTCACTATTTATATACATACTACTCAGAATTATATCCATCCAAATAACATAGTGTTGAATAACAAATTACAGCACAACGTGGAGATAATAAGTCGTACGAAGACACGCATGGTGGCATTATCATTCATAGGACAGAAAGAATAATGAGTATAGTTGTACCATATTTATAATAAAATCACAGTATGTAGAAGTTACTAGAGTTACTATTTTGGTATGGAAATAACAAAGAAAGAGAAAGTGGAAGATGAAAAGAACTTTGAAAGAGGTGAAAAAATAATTACCTCTTCTATGGGTGTTTCCTTTTGATTTGAACAAAAGAGCTCATTAGTTCTTCTTTCTACTCAAGGGAAGGCCTCTAGGTTGAATTAAGCGAATTTTGGATGAGATTTGGGATTGTTTTAGCCAAGACAAATGTCTTTGGAAGTCTGATTTTGAGAGAAGGGGTAGTACACTTTTATAAGATAGGTGAGGATCACTTTAGGAAAAGTTTGATATATTATTTTATTATAAAATAATTTTCCATTTATAATGGCTAAAAATTTATTTATTTCGAATCTAAGGAAGGTATGGGTTGAAATAATCTCAACCAATAGGTTTCATACAAATTTAGGCCACCATATTAACCCTATATTTTAGATTTAACTCTTAGTTAAATAGTTTAACTTTTACCATGTCCTCGTGTATTATTATAATAAATGGTTAATAAAATTATTATAAAAATCCAAGATAACCCCAAGTGGTTAATTATTGATATATATAACTTATATAAGTCATTTTGATGAGCCTTAGATTTTTAGAAATATTGTATTAATTATTAATATAGTATTTGTTTTAAAAACTAATTTATGTCAATTTTGACAATATTTGGTATTTTGTTTTTGTTAAAGTCATAACAACTTTATCACTTAAAAAAATTATTTAATAAACCCTTAATTTTAATATTAAACTATAATATTCGTGGATGGTATCAAAATCTGCAATTTACATTTATTTTTATATTTTTAATATCAATTATTTTAATCATTCATTGATAAAGTAATTACTGCAACATCATTTTGTCATAAATAAATTCATTTATTTAATCTCTAAAAATTAAAAATCAAATATATTTATTTATTACATATTTTTATATTTATAATGAATAATCATGGTCTAATTTATCTTATGTATAACACTATATTAAATATGGTTTAGTTATTAAACTTTGAATTTAACACTTTTAACTCTTCTTTATATAAAATAATAATAAATGTTCTAATCTAATCCAAATGGACCAAAAGAATCATATTTTATTCCTAAGGTTCGTTTTGGTTGAAATACACTTATCCAATAGAATAATGAAATATGTTTGTGTAATTCTAATATCATTTTTACCTTTAATTATCCTATTTACTTTTAACCGTGGAAAATAAAAGTCAAAAGTTACTATTCACATAAAATTATTTTCATCTTATTGAACCAAATTTTACTTACTAATTTCAACCATGTCTCTTGTATTTTTTAAATTCAATTCACAAAAGTGGTGAAATTATGTTTTATGAAAATTTGCAAATGTGCCTAGAAGGTGGGTAAAAGACGTTAAAAAGTTCAATAAAATTTTATACATCAAATTTTATTATAAAATGACTCCAATGAATTAAATTAAACTTATATTGGTATTAAATATCTATTTATACTTAAAAAAAATTTAAATAAAAAATCGGTTTTAAACAATAACGCAGAGTTTTTCACTATTCATTAAAAATTGAATGTTTTAAGAAAAATACCAAAAATTCACCCAAAGATAATTTAGATATTCAAAAATCAAATATTAATTTTATTTTACCAAATTAAATATATATAAGTTTAATTAATTAATTTAAAAGTAATTCCATTGTCAAAACCAAAAAAGCGGGTTTTTAAAAAGTAAAAACTATCAAATGATTGACATGTGTTTATGTCAAATTTAAATGTGAAATTACATATAATGAACTAAATTGTGTTAAATGATAAAAATATAATCTAATTATACTTCCAAACCATTAAAATGAATAATTTAACACTATGAATTATTTCTATTAAAAAAGTTGTTTTCAATTAAAATTTTGTATTTTTCACTTTTCATCAAAATATGAAAGTTATTAGAAAATGCCAAAAATTTATACAAACTAAATTTTTATGTCCCTATTCAAATGAATAATTTAATTTCATTAAATTTAATATATAAAAATGTCAAAAATTGGTTTTAAAAAAAGTTTGCCATTAAAAGGCGGTAAAATTGCATTTTTTGAAAATTACTTCTTTTATCTGAAAAAATGAATTTGTTCTTATATTATGTCTACGAATTACATAATATGGATTCTGAAATTATATGGAGTATATAAAAATCAAAATTTCGTTAGTAATCTTCATAACCGCTTTTTGAACGGCTAGTTTGGTAAGTCGTGGTGTGCTCGAACTCGGTGTTACGTGTAGTGCAAGTTATTGAATTACTTTGAAGAGACAACATACTATAAAATAATGCATTGTTACATTCTCCCCTCCTTCAATAAATTGAGTCCTCATAATTTGAAATAGATTTTCAAAAATAAAAGGTCAAAAAAAAGAAAAATACCATTGTGGAAAACCCATATCTGAAATTGGGTTAATAAAATTTAGTTTTAATAAGAGGGAAACAAAAATGAAAAAGTCACGACCAAATTACGATCTCGATTAACAGAAAACTAGTGGAAATTAGAGACACCTAATTGGAGGAAAAAGTAAATATTTATAGGGAGTGATTGAGGTCATTAATCACAAATAAGTGTAAAATTGAGGGCCTCAAATCCATCAATCTATGATGATTTAAAATATCATCGGTTCAACAAAACATAAGGTATTAGGATAACACATTTTTTGTTTTAAAATACCATCTCTAAAGTTCAAGATTTAATTTATTAATATAATAAGGGGAAAAAATATACTTGATAAGTATATTTTCATTCTTCAAACTCATCTTTCACTCTAAAAGATAATAGAATTCAAAAATATTCTATTTATCCTAATCATATATTGTTCCAAAAATATTGAATTAATAATTAATTTTTCAGACTACTTAAAAAAGTACATTATTAAAAATAGGACCTCACATAATTCAGTGGTAGGTGATGCACCCTTGTCGCTATTCGGTTGCAGGTTCATGTATGGAAGCCATGTCGGGCGCGACAGGTTATCGCCTAACCTCCGAGTTTTCCTTTTTATAACAATACAAAAATAATCTTATGGAATTATTTAACCTTAAAAATAGTATCCAATGTCAAATATAATCCATTCCAACCTTTAGAGTTATCCAAAATAATTCTGTCCAAACTCACGGTCCAAAATTTATAAGGAAGGTAAACATAATGAAGATATTTTTCCATATAATAACATGTGAATACCTTATCATGTATTCTTTTAAAACATCGTAACACCATGAATTATCATAAAACCTTATTTATTACATTCATGCTCCCTTTTTCCTTATAGAGTACTATATATACTCCTTATATCCAAAAATGTTTTAAACTCCAACAATAATGGAATAAAAAAACAATTAATCAGTTGAAAATTAGTCAAGAATATCGAATATAATTTATCTAAATCAATCATATCTTATTCTAGAATCACCACCTCAGTATCAGAACAATATTAAGGTTTATCTTTTCTTAAACCATGTTTTTTTGCAAATAGTTTAACTTGCTATTGAGTCACCTTTTATAGAACCATATAATATCAAATCCTCAATGAAATAGTACTACAATAGAATCCTTATATATTTCCATAATTCATATAACTAGTACATCATTGATAAAACACTCAAATGAAATATTTGTTTAATAACAACATAAGAACAGTAGTCATTCCCCTTTATCTATGGTAGTATAATAACTAGATTATTATCCAATAACATCATTTGTGGAATACTCTGTTGATTTGGAAATTGATTCTTGTAGTTTCCCATCACCTAGTAGATGAAACATTGTACATTTGAAACCTTTTTCTTACCCTAGAATTCATGTACTTGGTGTCATTTTTTCCACACTTTTGAAAAACTCCCATCCCCTTCAATAATTTACCAATGTGATTCTTTATACAGTTATCACATATGGGAAAATCATTCTTCCCCTCTTCCCTTTATCCATCTTTCTCTCTACCATCCTTTTCTTATCTTTCTTCCCTTAAAATCCATATGATTCAGAGAATTATTTACTTATCTTATTAAAACATGATACTATTTCTTCATATGATGAGAATAGGTGGGAGACTATTTCCCTTCTAAATGTTTTCTTAATACCATGAAATATATGATCCTTCCAACTCTTTAGATCATGAGTATTTTCAGAGTTCACATTCATTCTACTGGGTTCCATTTATAAATAATGGAATACACTAGGATAGTTTATGAATCAGAATGCATAATTACAAACTTGTAAAATACCTAATGTAAATTGAAAAGATTATGCATATAATCTACAATAATAAAAAAATTTCTTTGAGGAAGTATTTTCTCCTAAATCATTCATAATAACTTGTAAAGAAAACATGAATTACCCTAAGCCTATCCCCCCGGAGTGTCGTAACCAAGTGTAGAATAAGGCCCATTGTCATGTACCAGGATACCCTAGGTCAAGCCCGAAACTCCTTGTCAGATTTTTCACTCTTAGATACATCTGTTCCAAAGCCACCTCTACCTGTTCGTATCCAGACAGGGATGCATTACATGGAAAATACACAAAATCACTACATTAGAAAAATTATAGGAAGTTCTTCTATACTAATAATCAAAGTCTATATTAGGGTAATGTTATCTAATCATAGTTTTTATAAATCTAGTTTCCAATGCTTTTACTAAACATCTTCTGATAAAAACTATAACGCCCCGACCCTAAAAGATAGGATTTAGTGCATTATTTTAATACATTGGAATGATTAAATGTAATCAAGTTCCAAAGAACCGACCGGTTTATTATTCTTGGAAAATAGATTACATAAATGAACATTACATTACACAATCCAACATAAAACACAACCTAAATAATCCAATGAAAATGCCATTATTCCCCTATCTTAACCTTTTATATCAAACATAATACACTTTTGGAATCCTAGGAAAACAAAACATAATAAATGGGTGAGCTCAGAAGCTTAGTAAGGGTAAATAATTTAGTAGAAGCTATTAACTTTTAGAGAAATATGGGTAATAAAAACAATAGAATTTTAAACATAATCTTGAACATAATATAGAGAAAATAAATAAAACATTACCATATAAACTTGCATATGGATATTCTACTAGTCGAACAATCACATTTAATAATTAATTTCATAATGAGGGATTAACTAACATCGGACACCATTACCACATTGTCAAGGCCTCATGCCAAGACTACAAATAAAATTTTCGTCAAGGCCTTGTGCCAAGAAATTAATTTGTCTCATGAGGTTTACCGACGTATCGAGGGGCTATAGCAGGCCCCACCTATCACTTACTAAGTCCACTACATTCACCATATGAAAATGCTGAAACACAACATAAACATTCATATTAAAACTAGCATACAAAATGTCAATACTTCAACCATATACCATGATGACTATAAAAATAGAACATCCACAGGAAAAAAATCATTACTCATTCAATACAATATGGATGATTTTATTGTAATAAATCAATCTTAATCAAGAATAATATCCATAAGATAATGTTGACATAGTTGAAAATGATCAATAAAACTTTTTAAGAGAAATATCCCTTTTTGTGCAATCATTTAAAAGTCACACATTTATAAAGGAAGTTATTTAAAAGATATTTTTGAATCAGAGTGTCCCATACCAGTTTGAAACTTTAGAAATTAATTAACATTTTAAAATAATCATGTCTATATAAATAAATCCTTAAAACAATTTTGAAAACATGGACATTAATGAGAATGATTTAAATAAATAAATATGTAAAACATTTAAAATGATGTTTTAGTTAAAGAGTACCTTAAAAGAATCATTTTTAAATGAATTTTATAAAACATAAACATGTATAATAAATAGGTCCTAGAAAATACTTACACATAAAAAATCTCGGATAATAATGAGATTGAGGAATAAACCCTTACCTTCGACATTCCTTTGGTCGAGAGTACGTTTAACTTCTTAATAATGACCATAATATGTTATTAAATTATACTAGTACCATATTCATATTTATTATATCATAAATTATTCATTTATAACTCTATACTTCCCATTTAATAATTATTTCCATGTTAAATTAACATTTTGGGTAATAATCGCTTTCATTATCATACGTGTCTTAACTTGTTATTCTTGATCATATCATTTAGATCATGATTTAAATACTTCCATAATATAAAACATTATTTATATATAATATATATTTAAAATATAAATAAGTATAATATATAGATATATTAAATAGAAAACACCGTTTATGGAGATATTTGGCTATACAAACGCATAAACGTTGTTTCCGTTTTCATATCGTATTGAACAGAAGTAAGTGAATAAGATATATGTAAGTAAATACACACAAACACACACACACACACACACACACACATATATATATATATCTCCAGTAGAATTATTATATAACATATTAAATACTTATTAATAATATATAATTTTATAATCATCGTTGAATGGTGAACCTAGAAAGGAATCTCATCGCGTCGTGGAGACGGTAAGCCGTACATAGACACGAGCGACGATATCATTTTCTTAATGATTAAAAGATGTGGAATTGGATGGAATATTAATTTTAAAGATAAATTAGAATGTTATTTTAATTATTTATATACATATTAACTTTCATTATATCCATCCAAATAACATAGTGTTGAATAACAAATTACACCCCGGCGTAGAGATGGTAAGCCGTTCATACGCACTCATGGTGACATTATCATTCATAGGATGGATTGAATAATGAGTATGGTTGTACCATTTTTATAATAACATCAAATTATGAAGAAGGAACTAGATTTATTTTTTTTATGGAAATAACAAAAAAAGAGAAAGTGGAAGAAGAAAAAACATTGAAAGAGGTGATACAATAATTACCTCTTCTTGGGGTGTTTTCTTTTTATTTGAACAAAAGGGCTCAATAAATTGGCTATATTATCAATGGAAGGTTTATAGGTTGAATTCAGAAATGTTGGGAGGATATTTGGGCTGGTGTTTTTTTGATAAAAATGGATTTGGAAGTGCGATTTTGAGAGAAAGAGAAGTACCCTTTTATAAGAGAGGTGAGAGCCACTTTAGGAAAAGTTTAAAATATTATTTTATTATAGAATCATTTTCGGTTTAAAATGGATCCAAATTGATTGATTTATAATATATGGTGGGGATGGTAGAAATAATCTCAAACAATTGGTTTTATACAAGTTTAGTTCACCATATTAACCCTATCTTTTAGATTTAACTCTTAGTCAAATAGTTTAACTTTTACCATGTTCTCTTATATTATTATAATAAATGGTTTATGAACATACTATAAATAGCCAATATAACCCCAATTGGTTAATTATTGATATATATAACATTATCTAAGTCCTTTGGCTGAATCTTAGTTTTTTAGAAATATTACATCAATCAATAATATAGTATTTGTTTTAAAAACTCATTTATGTCAATTTTGACACTATTTGGTATTTTGTTTTTGTTAAAGTCATAACAACTTTATCACTTCAAAAAAAAAATCAACCCTAACATGTCATATTAAACAAGAAAATTCTTTTATGGAATAAAAATACTCAATTTAAATTTATGTTTATATTTATAATATCAATTATTTTAATATTTAATTGGTAAAGTAATTACTCCATCATCATTAGGCCATAAATAAATTTAACTATTTAACCTCTAAAAATTTTAAATAAAATACCATTATGTAGGAAATATTTATATCTTTATAATTAATATTTATAGTCAAATTTATTTTATGTTTTACCCTATATTAAAAATGGTTTAGTTATTAAACATTGAATTTAACACTTTTAACTCTTCTTTAAATAAAATAATAATAAATTTCCTAATGTAATCCAGGTGGAAAAAAGAATAATATTTAATTCCTAATGTTGATTTTGGCCGAAATAAACTTATACAATAGAATTAGGACATGTGTTATGGTAATTATAATATCCTTTTTAACTTCAATTACCCTTTTTACTTTTAACCATGGTAAATAAAAGTCAAAAGTTAATATTCTCAAAAAAATTATTTTATTTATATTAAACCAAATATTAGTAACTAATTTCAACCATGCCTCTGAAATTTTTGAAATTAAATTCACATAAGTGGTAAAATTACATTTTATGAAAATTTTCAAATGTGCCTAAGAGGTGGGTAAAAGATGTTAAAAAGTTGCATAAAATTTCATATATAAAATTTTATTATAAAATGAATCCAATGAATTACATTGAACAAATATAGGTATTATATATCTATTTTGACTTAATATAAATTTATGTAAAATAAATAATTATTTAAATAAAAAGTTAGTTTTAAACAATAACACACTGTTTTTCAGTATTCATCAAAAATTGAATGTTTTCCTAAAAATAAAAAAAATTCACTCTAATCTATTTTTTATATTTCCAATTAATAAATGAATTATATTTTACCAAATTAAAAACATTTAGATTTTATTAATTAATTTAAAATTAATTCCTATTGTCAAAACCAAAAAGTGGGTTTTTAAAAAGTAAAAACAATCAAAAGATTGACATGTGTTTATGTCGAATTTAAAAGTGAAATTACTTATAATTACCTAAATTATATTAAATTAAACAACTATAATCTAATTATACTTCCAAAAAATTAAAATTCATAATTTAATAGTATAAATTATTTCGATTAAAAAAGTTGTTTTCAATTAAAATTTAGTATTTTCACTATTCATAAAAATATGAAAGTTATAAGAAAAGTACCAAAAATTTATCCAAACTAATTGTTTTTGTACTGATTCTAAAGAAGAATTTAATTTCATTAAATTGAATATATAAAAGTGTCAAATATTGTTTTTAAAAAAATTTCTCCATTAAAAGGTGATAAAAATGTATTTTTTGAAAATTACTTTTTTTATATGAAAAAATGAATTTGTTCTTATATTATGACTATGAAACACATAATATGGATTCTAAAATTATATAGAGTATATAAAATTCAAAATTTAGTTAATATTATTCATAACTGCTTTTGAAGGGCTAGTTTGGTAAGTCGTGGTGCGGTCGAACTCAGTGTTTCGTGTAGCGCATGTTATTGAATTACTTTGAAGAGATAACATGCTATGAAATCTTGGGGTGTTATATAATTCAACATTTGTAGGACACTATCAAGGTGTTGCAAGACATGTACTACTGTTACACGTCATGGAAGACTTAATTACCATAACGATGATGACATGTCAAAACTGTAACACCCCTTTAATGTCGATTATTACATGACATGTATCATCAATACATGTCGTGGAATTATTGAGTTTCATAAAAATTGAAACATTTAATATTATGAATTAAAAATTGATTCCCCGAGTTACGAACCGTTCATTAACTTCATCACAACATGTAGTGCAAACTCACGACGTGTACGTATCATATCGTGAAGCAGTTCACCACATTCATAAAGAACCATTACATGATGTGTAATGATATTACATGTCATGTAATGCTATGTAATTCTGAAAAAATTCTTTTTTAAGGCTAAAAAACCACACACCTCTAACTTCACCATTAATGGTATCCTCCCAATTCAAACTCAACCCTTTCATAAACAATGAAAAAGAAACCCATGACAAGATTTAAGGTGTACCTATTAGGATGGTAACATGATGTAAAACCATGAATTGCCACAAACTCTTCATGTGGTTAGTCTTCATCACTTTATATAGTCTCTTTATCATAGCATCTCAACATACCATGTATAAACCATAGTATCTATTGTGAGTCACCCTAAGTTGATCTTCATTTATTTATGTGGTTAGTTGCTCATTGAAGCTTCAAATACTATGGGACTCATGATTACTTAACCAACCTGGTGAATCCCATGGTAAGTCATCATATTCATATGTTAGGTTGAATGAAATAAAAATAGATTTATTCCCTTTATAATGTAGGTTAATTCAAAACGATCATCTGAAATAAGGTATGTCATATTAAAAATTCCCGAAGTGCTGAACCCTAGCTTATCTGAAGGTTGAATGTGAGGATTTTTAATTATAAATTTAATTCTAGATGAGATATAAACTCTTACAATAATCATTATCCTTCAATAATAAATTAACATTTCATGAACCATCCATAGAATTTAATTCTTTCAATTTTTATATAAGTAATGACATAAAAATTCAGACACCAATCTTCCAAGATATGTCATCTAATAATTAAAAATGTAGAAAGGTAAAAAGTTTCTTGAGAACTTATTCATTAATTCAATAATCTTAGATTCAACATTAATCACAACCAATAATCTATCATCACCATACTCATTAAATATCCAAGAAACTTCTTCATCATTAACATATTGAAATTAATTAACATAAAATAAAACTAAAAAAGTTGTCTTAATAATTCCCCCTTTGTATTAGTTTCCAACACCATAAAAATGATGTGTCAATATGTTCACATCCATTTATTCAGTTTCTACATATTAATTATCAATCTTTCAATTCATTTTATCTAACATTTTTTTTCAAGGGATAAAAAATATTTCATAAAGTGTATCAATTTATATTTAATCTATCTGCAATAAATCATTAAAATCTATGTATAATGATCCATGATAGGTATAGAAAACCATAGGTTTGGATTTGAATGACGAAGTTATCCACTATAAAATAAAATGATACCAAACTAAATGAGAACTCATAAATTTTCTTCAAGGGATGTTAAACTATTTTCAGGCCGTGACAAATGGAAAATAAAAATTGAGATACAAATTATTGTAAAATATATCAACAAAAGCTTCCCACATCCACTTGAAAACACATATTTCAAAATAAAAAAAAAATTAGCAGGTTTAACAAAAACCTTGATATTACTTGAATCCTATATTCTTATTTCATTTATTAAAATCTATTTCTCTCATTTTATGTTAGAATCATATTATTGTAATCAAGGTTGATAGAAGTAGAGAAAATATATTTCCAATGACATGTACTTCAAGAACATTCTAGAATATTTATATTTACATGAAATGTTTAATTCTAGAATATTATTCAACATTAAATCTTATATCCCCAACATAATATATGGTTTCCCAGTATTGAAAACTTCTTCATGAACTTCATTAAGGATGATATTTTCTTTATCTTTTTAAGAATACCAATATATGGATCATTCCAGGATGGTATCTTCTTCAAAGGATGTTTTGAAGTGTTAAACACACATAAGAG
Source organism: Viscum album (assembly GCA_963277665.1). Taxonomy (NCBI): domain Eukaryota; kingdom Viridiplantae; phylum Streptophyta; class Magnoliopsida; order Santalales; family Viscaceae; genus Viscum; species Viscum album. The sequence continues at coordinate 1,322,547,281 of OY728127.1, read as the reverse complement.
ATGTTCTATTATCCATTTGATAACATTATTGACCCTAAATGTTCTATATTTTTTGTATAAATACAACACACAATGGTTAGGGTAATATGGTTGATCTTTTTGTTCCTCAATTTAAATAATTTGGTTGTGTTGATTTTCTCAATCAAGTTACCCTATTCTTCAGGTTTCCATATTTTTTATTCAAATATGATTTTTAGGGATCATGGATATTCTAAAAATTTACATTTAATTTTGTGATGTTTTTATACTTTATTTATTTGTCGAATAATACACACCACATTGAGCATTCTGTAAACTTTTGATTACTTTTTCTTATATCAGTAGTGTTGTCAAAAAAACATTTAGTAGTATAACCGGTCATATTTTATCTTTCACATAAAAACCTATTTTAAAAAATGGTTTTTATTTATTTATTACCACTAATGAAATTTTAAATCTTTATGTGAACCATATTTTTATCCTTTTTCACTAATTTTTACTTGTTCCTCCAGAAATTTTCTTACCTTCTATAAATCATATGGATAAATTATTAAGATATCTTTGGGTAAATAGAAATCTATTTTTGAATGTACACATAATTTTTCATGAGTTAATATATTCATATATATTCTTTGATATGTTATAGCTCTCTAAATGGAATTCGTATACCGTCATTGAATAAGTTCTCAATTACATTTATTGTCTAAGAAACAAACCCTTATTCTAAAACTTATGTTCTGTAACATCATTTGAAATCAATGTTATATTGCTTGCCAATGATATATCTTAATTTTTCACCAAATTGTATGGTATTATTTCCCAAATTATTTTTTACACATTCTTATATGTATATAGAACACTTATATGACCAAATTCATTACAAAAACACACATATTTTTAGGTAGATCAAATATAATTAATATTTATTGATTATTTTTAATTTGTGGAAGTTTTTTCTTTAATAGATCAATACTATTTTACATAGGAATCTTTTCTTATTCTGTTGTTGATATATTTTAACAAAATTCCAATGCACAATTCCCAAAACTAATTCACCACATGTATTCCCCAATAATTCTTTATCTTCCTTTCCAAAATTATTGCAATCCATATTTTATAACATGTTGTTTTTAGACATTTTACACCACATTTTGTGCTATTATTAGGGAACCAGAAGTCTTTCAACTTATTTTATCAAACATTGAAAGGTTATAGACTCCAATAGTTTTTTTATCACCCATACTTTTATATTTTTTTCTTTTAAACATAAACAATTTATAATAAAAAATTTACAAAAATCATTATAATTATGAATGGATGGTACCTATTTCTTCATGGGTACTTGAGAAAGAAAAATAGTTTATTTTATGATTTTCTTTCAGTATCATAGAGATATTAGGATGGAAGAAAAGTACTTTAAACAATCTATAAGAACAGCACTTTTCATCTCCATTTATGAAGACTAGATATGTGTCATTTTCCGATTTATAATATTTACTTCTATTTTAACACATATAATATTGTGATAATTCTTTTGATTTTAAATCATTATCACCTCTCTTCATATTACATTATCATCCTTCCAACTTCTTCATCATACATTTTATTTTTTTTCTTGTAGAATATTTTCAAGCTCCTGGATATTTTTGGCTTTAACCTCTAATTTTAAATTCTTGACATCAAGTTTATTTTTTATATTGGCTTACAATGCTTATATCATCTTCTATAATTATTTAGTGACCTTATCATTCTATCAGATTTTATTTAATTACTCCTCTTTGAATTTGGAGCATCTATCCATAAGTTTCCTATTAAATACTACTATATCTTTGACGTATTTGGAGAGATTTATGCAAGTTAAGACATTTTCTTCCAAGTTTATTATATTTTTATTTCTTTTACAAGATGGATGATTTCAAATTTCATGATATCAATAATCAAAAAATTTATATAGACAAATTAATTTGGTAATCCATTCATCATATACATTAATGCATCAATAGAAATATATATTTACATATGACCACAAACTATGGATTCTTCTTATTATTGATAAATTTTACTAGAACATTAACATACAACAAGATCAATTGAATTATTTGGTCCTATTAAGGTGGAAGGGTTGTCTAGTGCCTTAGTGGTATTCTTAAACACATGTTATTCTATATCAATGGAATATTTGACCTATTTATTAAAATAGATTAGATAAAATTACTATTTAAATGGGAGTAATAATTTTCTTCAATAATCTCTTCTCTTTATTTTTCAAATTCATCACAGTCTTTGTAGAAATTAAATTCTGATATGAAATAGATAATTCGTCACCAAAATGTAACATCATTATAAATCTGGAAAGAAACATCAAATAATAAAATGAAAAAATTAGTAAATATAGAGAATCAAATATAAGGAAAACCACTATCTGATACCAATTGAGGGGACTAATTTGGATATAAATCATACTGGGGGAATCAGTGTTGGTCAGTTTAAATAAAATTTATAATTTAAATTTTATCCCTTTTATATTTACTTCCACCACTTTTTGAGGTGAATATATATATTTTTTTATTTCTCTCATTCTTTCTCCATCATATCACAAACAAACACTCACACAGAAAGAACACAATAATTTATGTGGTCCACTACTAAATCTGAGAAGGATAGTCCTTGGTGTGAACTTGATTTCTCCATGATCACACAACCCACCAGATCCCTTATATGAGATAAAATGAGTAGGATATTACCCTAAGAATAATGTTTTCATGTCTCCTAACTACGCTTAGGTATATCTCATACACAGGTTAATCCTACACCATATAATCATATTTGTTTGTATAACTAAAAGGGATTATAACCCAATTTTTAAATTCATCCTCATTGTAGATATACTGAATCTTTATCTTTTTTCTTCCATTGTATAGTATAAACTCACTACTCTCTTTTGTGTGAAAAAAAACTACACACAACTTTTTCTTCTTCAATTATAGTGCATAGAAATATTTCACCAAAGAGTTTCTTCTTTCACTTCTTCTTATGAAGATACTAGACTAAGCAACACCTTCTTCTTCTATGAACTTCATGACTAACATAGACACAACTTCATTTCTATTTTCACCTGTTCTTCTATATAAGTGCATAAATAAACAACGCATGTTATTTTATTCCTCTTATATTTCTCCAAAAAACTAAATATCTTCAGAAAATCATATTGTTAGTTCTTTCTTATTCATTGAATAAATAATTATTTTCATAAGAAATAATAGTTCCAAAATTTTTGTATACATTTTTCTTCGACCTATAATAATATATATAAAATTAAATTTTTATATCACCAATTATTTAATTTTTATTTATTATTACATAATTTTATTCAAAATTCCATTTGAATACTTTATTTACAGAACCACAACTTTTGGTCACTAAAATCCTTAAAAATTCATGATTCTTGTCTTACACTAGATGCTTAATTACTAGTTTCCATAAAATTCCCTAAAAACCATGTTAATTTAAATAAAATTATAACTTAAAAAAATATAGGTAACTATGACATATATTCTTTGAAAACATGACTTCTTTCCATAACGAAATACAAGTATTAAGAACCTATTATTGAAAGCAAAACTGTAAATGCACATTTTTGTTCTATATATTTCTTCTTATTTTGTGGAATGAAATATCAAATATTCATTTTCCATATTTAACTTCAATAACTATGACAACCTCACATCTTTGAATTTTCCTTAAACTTCACAAGATCATCTCCATCATGTAGGAATGAATGATTATCCTTTGTTTTACATATCTTAGGATATTTTTTTTAACAACTTATAATGTGATAAATTCCATCACTATCAATGTCTTTATTGAAGAGAACATCATCAAGAATTATCAAAAATTATCCTCCATATTTGTATTTACAGAGTCTTTATAATGATAACACTATGTAGTTTAATAATATGAAGATCTAATGTTGATTACCATTTTAAATATCTTGAATAAACATTATGTGGTAGTAGATAACCCTTACAAAGGTGAGATTATATCACCCTTAGAGACACTCTCCTGAGTTTGGTGCCAAATCCATTGTAATTATTTTACAATTTTTTTTAATATCTCTTGAAAAATATCTAGTATGAGGAGAATTTAGGTATATATTTTTTGGGGATTAGAGAAAAAATAACAGTAAACATATTACTCAATAGTTACATTTTCTCCTGAAACTAAAACTCTTTCAAGACAATATAGGCTTTGATTCTTCAAATATGCATAGTTTTTACAAATCTCATGAGTAACTCTTACTCAACTAAATACCTCGTGAAAATCATTTTGAAACTTTGTGAGTGAGAACCTCTTAGTAAGGGGTTTTAAAATCAAGTTGAACATTTTCTGAAAATACATGAAAACATTATTTTAAAATCATCTTTCCAAAAATTAAATCCTTTTATAAGAAAAACATTTTATAAAATAAACCTTTCCATTTCAAAATAAATAATGTGTTTTCCAAAATGAAAACAAATATTTATAAACATTTTTCTTAAAATCACCTTTGAAAATCCAATTTTCATTAAATTAAATAATCCATGAAATAAACCAATAATTATTATAAATAAAATATTAATACATTAGGAATGAATGAAAATAGTTTTCTTATTAAAAGAATGTAATGATTTGTTTCCAAAAATAAAAATTAAAATATCAGAATCAAAAAATTGAGGCCACATATATTTTTAATGTTTATATAGGACCTTCCGTTTTTGGAGTTTTGGGTTCACTTCTGAAATTCTCATTGTTTTTATAAAATCCATGTGCCAAATTTCAAAAAAAAACATTTCGAGATTTCAATTTTTACAGGAGTTTTCAATCATACTTCTAAAACACAACATCATTAGATTCATACAAATATATAATTTTATATAAATATAAGGAAATAAATATATGTATATATTTCAGTGAGAAGCAACCAAGGGTAATGAATTTTGGATTGATATAATATAAAAAATATATAGATTTCATACCAGAATAATTAAAGCCTTACCATATAATAATTTGGACTTGGGATATATCCCTAATAATTAAAAAAATTAATATAAAATGAAATGAAAATTTTATGCCACTAAAATATTTTTTTAAATACTCACTCATAAAATGATAATTATAAAATTCATTAAAACTATTTTGGAAACCATAAATACTTTATAGAAACAATAGTTAAGTGAGTTAATGGAAATTTCAAGAAATATATTCCCCATTAAAATATAATTTTGATGATAATTTTTTTAATCAAATGATTAAATAAAATCAAAAAATTTATGAAACAATTTTTTTTAAAATTAATTCCTTTTACCCCAGTTTTGTATCCAAACCCTCCTCATAGAAGATCTTTATTCCAAAAATAACTCATAAAATAACTCCAAAACCTCAGTCTTCAAGTTATTCTCCTCAATCTATAATGAAAATGTATGTGTGTATATATATCTTTAGTAAGGGAATATAGAGGCAATAATCATGAAAAATACTTTATATAGGCCAACATCACTATGTGTTTTCTATATTTGATACCAAATATATATATATATATACATATATATATATATGAACCCTATTTTGGTGACCATCCGACATACATATTATTTTTTTCCACTGTTCTCTTCCTGACATTCCATGTAAATTAATTTAACTGATAAGGGTAAATTATAGTACCCCTTTACACACATCCTTCTACAAAATAGGTTGAAAACAATGACAAAGTGAAAACCCTCCCTATTCCCATTTCAAAACAATTTTTTCTAGATCTCCATGCAATATTTTACTCACCACTGAAGGAAACAAGATAATAGGTTGAATTCCAGACTGTAGATGAGGACATTATTCTATAATGGTATTCCTACATGTGTGGGTGAATGGATCACCACCTTAGCCATATTTATGGCCCATTGAGTACAATTTGACCATCTACAAATCATGTAAGACCACTAGGGATTACGGGATAACCTCATCATTGGAGAAAAAGAAGGTGAAGAGAGATAAAGGTTAGGTGTGGTGGCATTACGGGTTCACCAGTGAGTGGTAGGGGATAATATCATCAGTCAATGGTGAGGATTGTGGGGAGTATCAGTGATGACATGAAAATGTGGGGCATGTGTAAGAAGAATATATGACAATGCATGAAAGATTTTATTTATTTTCAAAATGAATTTCATTAATATTTTAAAATTGATGAAAAGTGATGAAGATAATAAAGTACCACATCAGTTATTATCCAAATAGTTTTCTCCCATATAAGTCTATACCCATCATAATATTTCCTAAAGAAAGTAACTAGGTCCACTATAGGACTTACAGGCCACACATTCTCCATACGGGCCACATCGCCCTATATTGATCCGCGGACACCCTCGAGCACACCCTGTTCATGTACCATAACCCCCTTCCTACTTGTTCCCTTCACATATTCTAGGTCGTCCCCTAGCTTTCCAACCATGCCTAGCTTTGCTGGATAAACACCATTTTTTGTTCTCATTTATTTATTAATTTATTAAGACCGTTTCTTATATAAGTACATGTATACTGGATATGTTCATATATATACATATATATTTGTATATGTATATCTATTTTTTACTTGATAATATGAAAGATTTAATCTCTTTCAGATATATATTATCATAATTTCTAATTTCCATTTTCATCATAGTATATATAACAATATTACTATAATTAAACCATTTTTTTAAATTATAAACCTTTATTCTTCAAGTATTTTGTAATCAAATATTTGATTTTCATAAATTTATAATTTATATATATTTATATTCATTTATATTTCAAATAATTTATTTCTAACTAATATTTATGTCTTATAATATTAACATTTCTCAAATAATACTATTATTATAATTTATACCAATATAATATTATATAAATATAAGTATTTACATACCCTAAAAAATAGTTTTTTGATTTGAAATTATTATTTTATCATTGAACCCTTATTTAATATATATTAATTTAAAAATTTATATTTCAATTCAACAATTTATATTACAAAACACTTAATTTCATAAAATGATATTTATTAGTATAAGTTAAATAATTCTCATTTTATCAAGAATTTATTTCAAATTAAAAATCATTAAAAAAATGACCAAGGTATAAATTATAAAATAGATCACTTTAAATATAACCTTATGTATATATAAAGTAAAATTCAGTTGCAGATTAAATAGTAAAATGATCCATTTAATAAAAATTTATATTAAGGAAAATGATTTGACAAAATCTCAGGCCTTTGCATTCTACCCCTTAAATAAATTGTTTCCTCAATATTTTAATTATCTATTATATGGTTTTAGTCTAATATTATGTAAAGAAAAAAATTATCCCTTAAAATTTTCAAAAGAAACTTTTTATTAAAATTATATAAAAGATTTATCCTAAAAAGTTCCATATTAAAAGATTCATTACTGAATATTATCCCCAAGATAGAGAAACCATTGAAAACTTTTAGAATTTCCACATAAAATTATATGGACATTATCAAAAAAATTCATCCAAAAGCACTAAAATTATAATTTTTAAATCCTTAATAATTTTATAACTATTAAATTCTTCGTAACAAAAAATCAACCAAATATATAAAGTTGTCTAAACCATTCCTTTTAGAAAGATGTAGTGCTCTCGGATCTATACTCTTGAGTCTAGTACCAAAAATAGTATATATTGTTTCTAAATAAAATAATATACATTTCTTGAAAAATATAAAATTTGATATTTTTGAATAATATTATTTTGGAGGATGAGGAAAAAATCTAAAAAAATGATCTCACTCAGAAAATATATTTTATTATAAAATTAAAACTCTTCTAATACAACACTAGTTTTTCTCCATCTAATCTGTATACTCGCTAAGTACCACATGAGTAACTCTTACTCAACTAAATATCATATGAAAAATATTTTAAAATATGTGATGATAAAATTTATAAAGGTTTTTAAAGTCATGTTGACCATTTTTCAAAATTACTATAAAACATTCATTGAAAACAATATGTTCAAAATAGATAACCATGATTAAAATAAACATTTGTATAAAATCATTATTTTCCTCTAAAAAAACATAAAGAGTTTTCTATAAAGTAAAATAAATAATTATATAATTTTTTCTTGAAATCACCTTGGAAAATCTAATTTTATTTATAATATATAACCCATGAAATAAAATAATAATGGTTAAAAATTAAATTTTAACACTTTAGGAATACTTGGTAATAATTTTCTTTTTTAAATAATCTGGTGATTTTTTTCAGGAATATATTTCACAATATAAGAACACAAAACCATGATTCCACTAGGTACCTTGAATACTATATAGGTTCTCCCCATATTGGAGTTTGGGGGTTACTCCAGAAATACTCATCATGTTTACAGAGTCCAAACTTTGAATTTTATTAAAAAACTACGAGCCTTCCATTTTCCTCTAGAGTTTTCAATTATACTTATATTAAAATATATAATGGATGCATCCATCTATATAATTTTATATTCATATAATTTCATATATATATCTTTGAGAAGTAACCAAGGGTAATTAAATTTTAGATTGAGATATACATGGATGTCATATATGAAGAATTAATGCACAACCATATAATAATTAAGACTTGTGGTACGTCCATGATAATTAAATAAAATTAATATCACATTAAATGATAAATTTTAAGCCACTAGAATATTTTTCATGGAAATAATCATTCATAAAATGATAATTTTAAAATTAATTAAAACCATTTTGGAACCCATAAATATTTTCTATAACCCACGGTTATGTGAGTTTATGGATGTTTTAAAAGAAATATTTTCCCCTACAAAATAATACATAAGTAATTTTTTTCAATAAGATGATTAAATAAAATCACTGAATGTCTAAAATATAATTTTTAAAAAATTATTCTCCCTACATAATCATTTTATCTGAACCCTCCTCATGGCTGAATATTATTCCTCAAGGAACTCCTAAAACTTCAATATTCACTTGCTTCCTCCCTATAATATTAGAATATATATATATAATATGCTTTAGAAATGATTTCTTGAAGAAATAAATCAGAAGAAGAGATTTATATAGGAAAACCCCATTGGGTGTTGTGTATATTTGATATTGAATATATATATATATATATATGAACCTGATTGTAGCAACCATCCAACATATATAGTTTCATTTTCTATTTTTCATTTACAAATATTATATGAGAATTCATTTTACAAAGAAAGGTAAATTAGTATACCCCTTTACACACTAGCTTCCAAAAAAATGGGAAAACAATTACACTGTGGGACCCCTTCCTTATTGCCATGTTAGACATTTTTTTACCAATCTCTGGGAAATATTTTACTTACCACTGAAGGAAAGAAGATAATAGGTTTCATTCCTAGTTGTATATGAGGATGTCATTATGTGATGGTATTTCTATAGTGCATGGGTGAAAGTATCAGTGAACTAAGATATATTTATGGTCCATTGAGCATTGTTCAACCATATTTGCATTATGTGAGTCTGTTGGGGAATGAGGGATGAAATAAACATGATAGAACAATGAATAGGATGGGTGACAACAGTTGGGTGTGATGGTGGTTGGGGTTTGCTGTTGAGGTGTACGGGACACAAATTTTGGTCAACGGTGAGGATGATGGTGAGTGGTGGTGATAAAATGATAGTGAGGGGTAGGAGTAAGAATAAGATAAAGCGACGTGGGTGTGATTAAAAAAATAAAAGTTTCATGGGTATTTTAAAGTCGATGAATAATAACATAGTTAATTGATTCCCACATTGGTAATTCTCCTTGCCTCATGGTGCTATATAAGTATGAAAATATATATTCTTTCGAAAAGAGAGTAATCAGGTCCTCTCTCGGCTTCACATGCAATAAAATTACCACATTAGTTCTGTTTCCCCATGCTAACCATCTTGAACCCTCGACACCCTTTCCCACTTGTCCTCTTTTCTTGGGTTATCTACTCTCTCGGCTATCCATCCATGCATAAATTCACTGGGTAACCCCTATTTTTTAATTTTTTAATTTATTTTTTAGACAGTTTATTAAATAGGAATATATATATACTAGATATATTCATAGAGATATATATATATAGGTATATGTATATGTATTTTTATATATCTTTTTACCCAATATTCTTAAATATTTAATCTATTTCTTAAATATATTATCATTATTCTTAATTTATATTTTTTTATATTATGTATGGTAATATTACTTGATTTAAAACATATATTCTTTTCCAACTGTAAAACCTTTATTTTTCAATTATTTTTTTCTAATAGAATTTATTATTGTCATTAATTTATAATTTACATATAATTATATTCATTTCTATTTATAATCATTTATTTTTAACTAATATTTACTTGTCATAATATTTTTATTTCAAAAATTTTACAATTATTATAATTTATATTGTATTAATATTTTATAAATTTTATTATTTAAATTGCTAAAAAATATTATTTTGATATTAAATTATTATTTTATCACTGAACCTATATTAAATATATATTACTTTCATCATTTATATTTCAATTCAATAATTTATATTAAATAACTCTTTTTTCAGTAAATGATATTTTATTATACCTATTATTATTTGTCAACACAAGATAAATAATTCCATTATATATATATTTTTAAAAGTCATAATAAAATATGGTCACATTATAAATTCTAAAATATGAATATTTTAAATAAAAATATTTTGAATATCTAAAATAAACTTCATTTATATCTTAAATAGTAAAACAAACCATTTAATTTAAATTTACATTGAAGAAAAATTTAATCTAGAATCATGGTGTGTTAAAAATATTTTACCTTTACATAGGCGTCATAAACCCTTACGTAGGTTTATAAACTTCAAAAATACCCTTAAACATAAATAACATGACTCCTACATCGGTAGTGCGATTTTAAATTTACTTTTATAAAGAACCTTTATATAACAGAGAGTTCCTCAAATCATATTTATCATCTTATTTCTATCTTTTTTCAAGAATATATCTCAACTTATTTGAATATTTTATTCTCCATTTATAAATGATCATGGTACCATTATGGTTATATTAATATAATTGATGTTTAGTTCACATTTCAACAACTATGTTCCACATATTTTCTTTACCTTCATTTATATCGTACAGTTAAAATTCCATTTTACTAAATATATCAATGATTTGATCTTCCATGAAGTTTATAATGCATTCGATCAATCACATCGTGAAGTCTAGAGTCACTAAACAAACCATGCTAGATCACGATCTATTCATGTGGGCAGTGTATATTATTTTATATGGTATCTTTATCATAGTATCTTTATGTACAACATGTACTCCACAATATTTATCATACATATCTAATAGTTTATATGTATTTCTTTGTGGGTTAAATTCCAATGGTAGATTTATATGTCATATGACTAAAAATAACTTCATCTGCCATGTTAATATGGTGGTAAGTCATCACCTTCATGAGGCTGGTTGAACACATTCCTTGTAGATCTGTTACCTTCATGTTGTGGGTTGATTTGGCATGGTTATTTGGAATGGAGGTTGTCTCATATGAAATACCCAATATAAAGATCACTCGCTCCTCTAAAGTTTGAAGATGATGGTTCATCAATATAAATATAACATTCCATAAAACTCATACTCTTCAAATAATCATTTGTATTCAATAATAAATCAATCTTTCAAGAAACTTATAATCAAATCACTTCTTCCAATTCTCATATAAGTAATGAAAAGTGACATTAAACAAAAATATTCCTTGATATTTCATCCAATATTTACACAATAAGAACAAGTGGAAACATACTTTATTACTTCTTTTTTTCTTTAATAATCTTAGATTCCTCATCATTAATAATTAATAATTCATCATCAACATCTTCATTCAACATCCAAGAATCATTCTCTTCATCAACATATTGAAATTCCAGGATAAAAAATACAAATAACCCAAAGTGGGATGCACAATTCATAACTATTCTATCTATATGGATATAAGAACTAGGAAGAATTATGTTAGGATAGTGTGTCTAAATGATGGGTACATAGAGTGGGCTGTTGGGTGAGCGTACTTTCTTAATAGGGTTTTATATCTACCCTAGTGGGTTGCAGAGGAGGGAGCATTGACCTTGAGATAATGTATTCAAATAGTAGGATTGAACCATGTTGAGGAGGGTAATTTTAAGTGAAGTAAAAAATGATAATTTTTTATTAAAGTAATATGGTTTTCATAAGGGAAATAAATGGTTGAATGTTAGCTAAAATATCATGATAATATTGAAGTATTTGATGTAGTGATATTTGTTCACTTTATGATGGATTTTCTATTTTAGTTTTACACTCATGAATGAATTTGTATGTTATTATCATATTAGACATGTTGAAATTATTATATTTTATTTTTACACACATGAATGAATTATTATATTATTATATTTTAGTGTATGTTAGTGATTGTTGTAGGGTTTAAACCTTAATTTCTAGGGATCTAGAATTATATTTATAGATATATCTGGTTTTTAATTTAGATATTTTTTTCCATATTTATTCTAAATCTTGTGTAATATATTCATGTGGATACTTTATTTTCACATTGACGATTTTATGAGTATACATTGGTTCTTAGGATTTCAAATTGTTGAAGTTTGTGGGTGAGTTATATTTATTGGTAATTAATCTTATTTGAGTTACTTATACTATTCATGATATTAATCTTCCCAAGTGTTATCTAGACAAATGTCCATTCAATAAACAATTTATCATATTCACATATCAAACATTAACAAAATTTAAATAAATTAAGAAATAAATTTATTTCACATTATTCAAAACCTAGAAATATTATATTTTTATTTATTTATTTATTTATTTATTTTATATTTGATAGTTTACACACAAACAAATACTAATCTACCATAGTAGGATCCAATTAATCCTAAACATGGATTTTATTGAATAGGTAGAACTTTTGGATATAGTATGTGAATCACTTGACACTATTTACCTTATTATGAATGCAAAATTTCATGGGTTTCAGGATGTAGTGAATTTCATGATTCATGAAACATGTTGATAATAATATCTAGTTGAGTGTCTAATATACATGAACCTATATTGAATTATCTACTAATAACTAGAACATGTTTTGATCATGTTAGCATATTTTTCCTTAAAATCTTCAAAGATTTGAGATCACCAAGCCAAAACATTCTAGAATGAGAATTAATACTTTTGATCCTCCGACATATGATAGTATTATATTATCAGGGTTCTATATCCAGAGTATATGGCATATTTTTACGATTATTTTCACGGTATGTATTGGTTATTACGATAATAGGGAACTTCTATATAACTTTTATATGAAAAATAACATAATTATTTTATCATATAGTTTATGACAAAGTTAATAGAATTTTTTGAAAGAATAAAACATGCATATATATATCTATCCAAATATATGATATGATAATAATAAAAATATATCATTTTGGGTCTAGGTAACCCACTCTATAAGACTCCCAAATAAAATAGATATAACTATGAAAAACTGTCAACTGTCACACTTTCAAATGAGACTAATTATTTTAATAAGATATGGATGTAGTCAGTATGACTTCTATATTGCCTTCAATGCCTACATTTCAGTGTTTAACTTCACATATTTACGTAAAATATCTACAAAGCTGAATTATATGAAGTATATATTTTTCATCTAGGGTGTCCTCGTCTCCTTAGAATGTACCACCACTCTAGTATTATCAAAATATATTATTATAGGATCTATAATTCTAGGTATGAAACCATGATCTTATACAACTATGCCAATCCATAATTCATATTTTATTGAATTATAATCTATAATATATTTAGACACTTTTATATAATTAATGACCGCAAGCTTCATTGTACTTCTCCAGCTCACTACAACACTATTCAAGTAGATTAAATTTGGTAACTATGAGTTCAGATCATCATGATTTATTTGGAAGATAGAATCAGTTTATACCCTTAATATAAGCTCCTCACCTCCTCTATAAATAAGGTACATATCCTTGGTATGTATAAAGTACTTCAAGATAGGTTTAATTATTTCCATATGATACTCTCATATATTTAATTGATATTTTCCTAAAATTATAACGGTGTAGGAAACAAAAATCCTTGTAATTATAATGTTATACATGATATACACAATCAAGTAAGTGTATGGGAATTTATTAATTCTTTATTTATCTTCCTATGTTTGTAGAAAGACATTCTTAGATACATTTATACCATGTAACATCGGTAAAAATTTTATCTTGGGTTTTTCCATCTTATACATTTTTCCATAGAGGTGAATGATATGGTAGCTACAAGAGGGTTAAAATTTTATTCATTAAGAAAATATATTTTCCCCCTAAAAGAGTGTTTAGTTGATCAAAATTTTTGTGATATGATTGAATCAAAGTATATAACATAAATTTAGTATAAAATAAAATTTTTGTAGTTAAAAACTATGTAAAAAATGATACATTTAGAAACTAAATTAATTTTAAAAATGAAACAAACATATAGTTTTAAATAATATATCAAAAACTAATTTAAAGGATATTATATTACAAAACACTTTCAATAATTGAAATATATCCCATAAACCAACGGGGAAGTTGGATTAGTAGACCAGATTTAAGGTATTCATGTTCCAACCACCAAAACATTTTCAACAGGAAATGTCAGCAGTAGGTTTCTCTATCCCTTATAACTACTCCAATATCCTAGAAAAGTATCAAGTATAAACACCCTAGACATAATCAAAATCTGTGGTTCAGATGTTTCAAACATTCACATGACAACCTATTCCACCTTTGATTTGGGAACCCGAAATGACCCATTACATGGCTTCAAGTGAATTCTTGATCTCCATGAGATAGAAACTAGTGTCAAGAATCATGGTAAACTCTATTGGGATTGCTATTCCCAATAAAATGATAATAAATATGAAAAAATTTCATTATAAGTCTTACATGACCATTTCATACATTGGATAATCATGCAAACCAAATAATAAGTTTTAATAAAAAACAAAACCATACAATATAAAACACATAAAAATGAATAAAGTATTAAAATGAAATAGAATATACCTCACTAACCCTATGCATAAATAAAGTTCACTCAAGATGGATTCTCGAGACCAAGAACTATAACCCAACAATAAATGTATTAAACCTAAAACATATAGGTGAGAGTTTAAATCTGAATATGTAACCTTCACTCACCCCATGTATAACCATTAATGATAAATAAATTTTCATCTAAGTTTGAAAAAATAACTATAAAAAAATTTATTTTATTTTAAAAAAAGCCTATCTAGTAATCACTTGAATTTAACTTATCAAAATAATAGTTCACATATTTATTCATAAACTAACTTCTTAAAATTTTATTATGTGTATTAGGAGTCACTTTCTAGGCCGAAACCTTCCCTTTAAGCGTTGAGATTGCTCACCCTACCATCAATCACACTATTTTTTTGTTATTTTTGATCCCTGAGAAAGTACAAGGTCCTAAGCTTCCTTGAACATATTTTCCCTAGGGCCCCTCCTATGATGGTTTTATTTCATTTATTCTCATTTATTTTTTTATATTATTTTGGTTTACCTTAAATTATTTATTTTATTTCGTTATGATATTTCTCTGTCTTTTATTTAGCTATTTGTTCTTTCTTCTTGATTGGATGTTATTAATGTTTATTTTCATTCCTTTTTATTTTATTTTAGTGGTTGTTAGTTCATCTTAGAGACATAGATTTAGAGAAATGATGAACCACGACATGAAAGTGCCATTCTAGGAAATCTTCTACTAGGATAAAACAAAAACACTAACAACTAGAACCTAAAATTTTAATTTAATTTAATATAAACAAAATATTACATCACCCAAAAAAACTAACTTTTGGATACCTTATACTCACAAATACAAATCTAATTCCACTGGTGGTGAATCATTGTAATAAAAAATTAGAGACATTTAATTTATACATATACTACCTATTTCATTCCATTATTTGTGTTATCTATTTCAGAGAACACCATTTGTGTTTTTTCACAAATTAGAATGGGTGACTAGTTGAGGGGTGGACCATGTTAGTTTATAAAACACTCATAAACTCGGATTATTATGGATAAAAATGATTAGATGTATAAGATTCCCCTCCTAGATTTTATATATTATTAGGATTTGAGAATGAATAATTATATAATAAAACTAAGACTAGTACACTGAAACCTCAAAAAATTACCTCTCATAAAAAATCACATTGAATGAAAAATACCATTAAAAGAGATTATAGAAACTAAATAATTCACAGATTCAAAACAACAAACATAATATTAGTATCTATTACATCTTTCAATAAATAACGATTCAATTAATTTTATGAGAATCATTATAAAAAACATCAATGGTCATATTATTTAAACTTAAACTTTGGTTATAAAAATATTAGAAGCCTCACAATCTTCCGCTGAATATAAGCCTATCTTTCGATGAAGCACTCATCTTGATGTCATGACATTTACTGTATCTTCATTAATATCTAGTAATTTGATAACTTCATTTTTTTCATTGGAATATATTATAATCACAAGTTAATCCAATATAAAATGAATTTAAACTACATTTTGAAGAAAGATAAAAAAGTAATGAATGTTTTGATTTTCAAAATAAAGGACATGAATAGTCATTTGAATTATCACCTTTGTATAACATGTCAATATATGGGATTTAAGATACTATAAATATGTTTTTTTATTTATCTATATAGATATTGACCAATATAATAATGGTTGGTTCACATAAGTAATAAACAGGGAATAATTCATTTTATTAATCCCTAAATGACTGTAAGACACAATGGACATTTTCTATTAATAATATATGATCATCATAAAACATTAATAAAATTTGGTGTTTCTATACATATATTAAAGAAGGTGTGATATAGTAATGTAATTTCATTCTACAATCCATTTTCTTGGGATGATACAAAGGTTATACTAAACTTATGTGACATCCCCTCGATACCAAAGTCTATAAACAAATTCTAAGGTCTTACAAGATCTTGGGGGTGGGTGTTTTCCCTTAAACATATAAAACCTTTAAGTTACTCCAATATAAAAAACTATAATACTAAATGATGCATGAGGGTAAACTAAAAAACTTATAATTCATGAAAAATAGATAAATCAGAGTATAAGCACAAAGTAAGATACAAAATATCTCAAGAAATAAAAATATATCCTGAATAAATGATGCAAATATTTCATCACTACAAACATCAAATCTAAATTTCTTCAATATATATCCTTCATCACCAAGATATTAGCATCATGATGCTCTACTAGCGAAATATGAAATCTTCCCCTTAAATGTGTCATAATAAACAATGTATACATATTCACCCATGGGTCATATGTAGGGGAGAGTATACAACCCAATATGTAGATCCCAAGACTTCTCAAAAAAATGAAACTAGGAAAATAATAACATATATCACAATTTTTATAAAAAAAGAAAAAAAATATTTATCAAAAGAATAATTTTACAATATCTATATTATAAAAAAGATTCACTAAATATGAATTTTTATATGCAGTGTATCTATTATTTCTTCTTAGCATACCCATTCCACATGTCCACACACACATGAATGCTTCCAAGTTAATAGTCCTAATACCCATGAGTAGTAACTCTTCTTCAGTTCCAAGTCATCACTTGGTCATTCACATACACCGCCGATTAGTATAGTGGACATGTTTGAATCCAATAAGGATTATCATAATGAAACCATGAATATATTCCAACCCATTTATGACATGTTATCTTTTAAAAAATCTTTTAGAAATAATTATTCTTTTAATCATTTTATCTAACACTTAGTGAGCATCAACCAAAATCCATTATTTTAATGAAATTAAACAATAGGGTTTCTCAAATAGAAATTTAACAACATTTTCATTGGAAATTAGAATAAATTAATTTTACATATCAAATACTTCACATTCTGGATAAAGTAGGGAGAGAATCCACCTACCTCTAATGAATTTTTTTTATAAAGAAATACAGTATGATCTTGGTAGATCTAGATTCCATCTCTCTTTCTTTAAGAAATCCAAAAGAAATCACATCAAAAAATGTTATCAACCATTGATTCATAAACGATAGATCCAATATATGGTTCTTTATAAGATAAGCTAACATGATCATTAATGAGAACGAGGTGGTGGAGACTTACAATTGATTCCATGATACAACACACCTAGATCTGTTGAAATCATCTTCTAGATAGAAGAAGATCAAAAAAATTCCCTTATAGGAATGTTATGGGTCATGTGAATAGAATTAAATAGAAAGATTAGTATTTTAGAAGATATTTCATTTTAAAAATTAAATTTTCGGATTTCATCAAGCATCACACGGTTTACTAAATCATGCCCCAAACATGTTGGCATCACTATATCAAAACTCCCAGATCACATGGTTTTGAAAAACATGTAAAAAACATGAAAACATCAATGATACAATTTAATATTGTTACATAGTGTATTCCAATGATTTACACTAACCTTGAACCTTCTCATGGATTTCCACATCCTATGGCACAGTACCATAGAGAATTTTCATTGATTCTTCTAAATATGTGGAAACTTTGTGTCTTCTAAACTCCTTCTAAAATTTAACCAAATATCATAGAAAATTATTGAGACTAAGACCAACCAAACCATAGATAAAAATAACTTAAAATACTAACAGATAACTCAAAATTGGGTTATTAAATTCTCCACACCATTGATCATTACTTTCCTAAAGAGATGGATATTGGAGGTGGTTTGGATAATCCCTAGTCATTAAATCCACACAAATTTCACATTCCCATGTCTCCTTATGAATATCACCATGCTACCATAAAACCTAAACCAAAATAATTCTATTACCATGCAAGGTTTTTTCATGTTTTCTCAAATATGTATTTATGAATGGATATATTTAGCATCTAGATCAAGATCAACACGATCCCATCGAATCAATTGGTCAAGGATATGCTGGAACTTATTTAGTTGGGATACAAAAAAAACATTATGAACAAAATTTATCCTTGTTAGTAAATCCAATCGATAAATTACAACAATAATCCATTTATGTAACATAAAATTTCCAAAATATAGTGGAGGTAAATTCCCTTGTTTACCCAAGTGAATGTTCCCTAGACATGGAGAGACATTTAAGAAAACATATCCCTCCACTAGAATTGGTATAAATAAATGAAGATGAACCATATAAGATTTTGATGACTTTGGGAAGTTGAAATTATTTTCCCAATCATTTGAATCTATTTCTTAATCTCATACATAAGGCTAGGAACAATTAGTGAAGTCTCTCATATATCCACATAAAAAACTAGAGAGTGATATGGATGGATATTAAATAGTTAAAATGGAATAATTTTTATCATATCTTGATAATAATATTAATATTAAAAATTAAAATAATGGTAAATGGTCCTCGCATGAGCCACCAAAATCCATAACACATGCTCTGATCATGTATTCCAATGTCAATATAATTTTTTTTTACAACCCATCTATTTGAGGATGATATGCCATGCTCAGGGTCAACTGGTTTTGAAGGTATTTCTATAAGGATCACAAAAACCTAGAGGTAAATCTCATGTCTTGGTCATATATTATCAAAACAAGTGTGAGATAAAAATATACTACTTCCTAGATATAAATCTTTTCCTTGGTCATTTACCAAATTATATTAATATATCTAAATGAAGTTTTCTGATTTTTTGATTCGGTCCTTAATAACCAAGATGGAATCATGCCACCAAATCATTCATGGTAAGATAATCGAGGTCAAATCTTTGTAAACCACTGACCTTATTAACCAAATTAGCAACAAGAGTCACTAGATAGAAAACTATAACACTATCCTTTTTAGTTTAATCCATATGCATATCCATAATCATCATCATCATCAATTTTCACTACTAAAAATATTTTTTACACAAATAATTATATGAATTTTGAATTAAAAAACCAGCTACTAAATTCCATTTATCTGGTGTATACACTACATAAAAGTTCAACATCTAAAGATAATTCATCCATTAGTATAGTATATGGATCAAATATCTTTGTTGAAAGATGTGTTTCAAGATTTTATGATTGGTAAACATAGTTAAATTTTATCCAAATGGAAAATAATTAAAAAATTTCAAATCATGGACTTCCACATATAGCTCCAGATAAGGTGTTGGATAATTCTTTTTATGCAACAATAAATTTTAGTTGTCATAATCCATGAAATGATATACTTTAATGAGAAAACAATCCATCCTAGATCCAGATATGTCGAAAAAATATTCACATAACCCTTCCATGAATATGGAATGGAATGTATAGGTGTTTAAATAAGTAGGGATTTAATCTCATAAAATGTTTTCTGACCAACATATTTATAATATAACAGAATACTTTTCATTTTAATATCTTTACATGGAGATAAAATAGGTGAAATGTCAAGAATAATGTGATGGGGATAACCTAATAAGATGAGGAAACTTTATGTCTCAATGATATTCTTGGGAGGTAGTGAGGAGATAAATATTTCTATCTCTTTTTGATCTGTCGACACACCTTCCTAAAAAATCATATGTCTATGGAATTGTACTTCATATATACAATAGTCACACATAGTGAATTTATCATAAATTCAGTATTATCATAAGGTGATCAATAATATGTCCAAGTATTCTCTAGGGCTACTTTTAAATAAGAAATATACAAGGATTTCATGAATAAATTTCACAAAAAGTAGTCAAGGTGCCTCTTAATTATATAATTATAAGTTATTCACAATGAACTTTAACGACCCAAAATTTTGAATAAATATTATTTCCTAAATTTGTGTATTATTTTATTTTATACTCAACAAAACTATTTCATTTAATAAAATTAGTATAATTAAAATAAGACCATTGGGATTCGACTGTTATATGACTGTTGGTCAATATGACCGTTGGAAACTAAATGTTGAGATTATAGTCTATAAATACAAGTGATCTTGATTAATTAATATATAAAGAATATTAGATGGCCCCATCCAGTAGTATCGGTCCAATCGAAGCCCATCTTATGGAACTTGGGAAGGAGGTAGCACCTTTGGATTTGCTCTGGACCAAACCCAAGCTGAACTTCATCATCTGAAGCTGGAACGGAATCACCTTCACGAGAAGTACAAGCTGGTAGAAATCACTACTCAGGCAATGTTGGTCGAGCCGCCCTAAGATTCTATCACCCTAGCACACCTTACACTTAGGTCCTATGCTGGTGTTATAAGGGGTTATGTAACGAGACCATAACTGCCTTGTGTAATCCTTTTATTTAAATAAAAATTGTGATGTCTTATTATGGTGAAGTTTATGAATTTTCAAACATCCGGAGAAAGATAGTATGCATATTTTTGATTAATTATAGAAAAAGGATATTTTAAAATATTTATGTAAACCTTAAATAATTAATAATGTGTAACGATTTTCAAAAAATGTTCTCCTATAGCTGTGTTCATTATTAAATTTGTAGTCTAATAAGATCAACATAATTTTTGATGAATAATAAATTATGAATAGTGAATTTACTTTAAAGATTAGTAATGTGATAAAACGGATTATGTAACCTCACTTAAGAAAGTATTAATATAATCAAGGCACCTTGATTAAGCAATGTGATTCAACAAAATAGGTAAATAACTATTTCAGAAAGTATTGATTAAGTATTAGTTTTTTGGGTGAATAGTGTTTTTATTTTAAAATTAACTTAAAAATATTTAGAAAAATATTTTTTTAAAATGGAGTTCATTTTTGATTTCAAATCATTGATATTATGTTAAGGTGATTTTTTTGGAATTTTCTGAAACAGTTGAATTTTCAGTGAATATTTTCTTATAAAAAATTAAATTAAAATTATCTAGAAAATTATTTTCATAAAATGGAGTTAATTTTTGAAATCAGAGAATCAATATTTTGTTATGGTGAAATTTTGGGATTTTTCTGAGAAAGTCAAATTTTCGATGAATAGTGAAAATAGAGTTTTTGAGTTTCAGATGTTTAATGACATCATTAAGGATGTAATAATTATGAAATAATTCAGGTCAACTTATGAATAGTAATATAAGGTTCGAGGAGTCCCAAGTGGCCAATACCATGGGCAAATACCATGGGCAAGCCCATGGGTTTTCCAATAACACCGATGTGGTGTCCCTTGGCAATTAATGCTATGTCCCCTCACTAATCCTAAAAATACCAAGCCTTTCCATCATTCATTTCAATTCCAAATCCTCCTAAAGAAGTTCTGGTCTCTTTACCTTCCAAGGAGTCCTCCCAAGGTTCCCTCAATCCTCCCAAGGTCCCAAACTTCATTCTTTCGAAGTTACTCTTGAAGGTAAGGGATCCTCTCACCCTCCTCTTTTAAGTCATGACTTCCTTTATCTTATGTCTTATAATTTACATCTCCTTATGTTGAGGGTATGTTATTATATGTTCTCATTTATGTCCATTTAATTTCTAATTGTTGAGATACCCTTTCTTCTCTCATAAATTTATTTTCTAAATTTTTAAGTGACGTCGTTAGGCTGCCGAATTTTTCGTAAAAGAAATCGCATCTTTTCTTTTATTTCATGTTTTCTTTTCAGGTGGTATGTCATTAAAATATTCATACCATGCTCTTATTCAGTACCCATACTGTATTATGAGTTATTTATGAGTGGGTGACCCTTGTACCCTCTCTTTTCATTGTTTTTAAAACCATGTTATATAGCTATTGTACTGCAGAAATTTCGTCTCAAAATTTCTATCTCATTATCTCAAGAAATTCTATTGTTTATTTATGTGAATACCAATACTTATTTCTTTTCCCGGGGTATTCATAAATATATAAAGTTTATATGTTTCATTTTTTAATTGACGTGCATATAACCCTCACTCCTTTTCCATGGGTTATAAATGACATAATGATCTTATTTTTAAGAGCTTTTAAAACGTCACGATTTTGACATGAAACCCATTTCTTTGATTCCATTTGGGTTATTTATGAAATTTTGGATTATGATCTATGTGACTCACATGTAATTAAATACATATTAAGGGTTCACCCAGATAGAACTCCAATGCATTGGGAAAAGAATTAATCTCTAGAGATGACAAGTTTTACGATACCTTTGTGAATAACCTTGGTAATTTTTATGACACCTTGGGCATGAATGTCTAAATGAAATGTTGTAGTCACAAATTCAAGTAAATTTCCAAGTTATTTTCATTATGATATTACTATTCTTCTGCTTCTCATGTCTTTATGTTTTTATTCAAGTTCCTATTGATATCACAACTACATTGATTTCCTTGTTTACCCTTACTGGGCCTTCTTCTCACCCTTTCCTTTGATGTCTATCTCTAGGATATGATATGCAGTAAATGTACATAGGATGTACCTTTTATGAAGGCTTAAAAGTTTTTTAGAAAAATCTTTTATGTTTTTTTTCATGTATTATGTTCCTGATTTCCAAGACACTAGACTTTAAAGATCCTTTGTCTGTAAAATGTAATGAAAAGTTTTGTATTAAAAAGGCGGGATGCCATAGTTGGTATAAAAGGATAGTTTAGTTATTTATGTAAATTAGGATATGGAAACATTATGAAGAACCCTATAGAAAATTTTAAATATAGGAAATCTTCCTGGTATTTTGGTGAGTATTGAGTAATTGGTTTATCAAGAAAATACATCCCTATCTGGATACGAGAAGGTAGAGGTAGCTCTGGCACAGATGTACATAGGGGTAAAACACGAAAACACCGCTTTGAGATAGACTCGAACGAGAACTAGTACACGACAACGGGCCTTGCTGCACTTTTGGTTAGGACACTCCCCAGGGATATGTTTGGTTAATCGCAAGCTTTTCATGAATCATTATAAAGTAATTATAGAAAAATTTAATTGTCTAAGAATGATGTTTTAAGACATAAAATCATTTTTAGTTAAAAGATTTATAAATGAAATAAGTTTCTCATGAAGAATTTATTCTATTAGAAAATTCCCCCATCGTATAGGAATACGTTGACATATTTCCTCAGGAGTTACCCAGACCTCCACTAGATAGAGAGGTAGAGTTCTCCATTGAACTCGTACCTGGATCTCATCTGATGTCAAAGACCCCCTATAGGATGGAAAATGTAGAGATTGAGTAATTAAAGAAACAACTCCAAGATCTTTTGGATAATGGGTTTATCCAACCATGTGTGTCTCCTAGGGATCCCCAATTCTCTTTGTAAAGAATAAGGATTGATCAATGAATCTATGCATTGATTATAGAGAATGGAATGAGATCACAGTGAAGAACAAATAACCTCTTCCATGAATTGATGACTTATTTCACCAACTTTGTGGGACTCAATTCTTCTCTAGGATTTATCTTTGTTCTGGTCATCATCAATTGAGGGTGAAGAATGATGATATTCCAAAAACATCCTTCTAATCAAGATATGGACATTATGAGTTTGTTGTTATGCCCTTCGGACTGACTAATGAACCTTCTATTTTTATGGATCAAGAATGAGTTGATTTTGGAAACTTATGTTTTATCAAATGGATATATTTTGTATAGGAAAATTATTTGGTGATTAAATGATAAAGGTTATTTTGGACAATGTTTTCCCTTTTGGATTACTATATGAATAAGTGAAATAAAATACTATAGGATTTACGTTGATGAGGAATGGTTGAATTTTTTTTGTAATAATTTATATATTTGTTGTGAACATATGGTGATTTGGGTTATTTCTAAAAGATGATGAACCTAGCATAGAGAATATGCAGATACGATAATTAAACTTTAGTGTGAGACTTTAATAGTAGTCGATGTTATTTGGAGATAAATGTTAAGATTTATTGGCAAAGACTATGTGATTAAATCCTTCTGAGTTTTGGGTTCCAATCTTAGTTTGGATTATTCTGAAGAATTTTAAGGATGATTGTGTATTGAATGGTCTTTCCGGTACATTGAGTACTTTTGTTGAATTTTGGAGATTAATAGTCATATTTATTTTTATAAAGGATTATCCTTTTTGATGATTATATGATCTCGTACTAACCATTTTAGTTTTCATTGATGTCTAAAGACAAGGGAAAAATATAGTTATTCTTTTGTGGATTATGTGATTTTCTAGAAGATGAATCTTCTGCTTTTGATGAGACTAATCCCTTTTGAATGCTCATTGTTTGGAGAAAAGATTAGTCTTGGTGGAAACTTATTAATGGATAAAACTATACTTGAAGGTAAGTATATTTCCTTATGTTTTTATTATATGTAGTAAATGAATTCCTCAAAATTATGAAAAGGAACGTAAAACAAAAACGTTGTTGGTTTACATTTCCTACTGGGAAATAAAAGAACATTTAACACATATTAATTTTGTAATATTCTTGTGGTTAATTTTCTATTAATCATGTTTTCAATCACTCTCCATCAAAGAATGACCCTTTGTTTTCTCTTCCATATCCATGTTTTCCTACATGGAATCCTAGTATGGGTTAACTCAGGTGACCTTTGTACTTCCCTTTCTTTCATTTAAAGTAATAGTTTTACTGAATCTTTTTCCGATGTGGGACATTCCAAGCCCAATTTTTAAATTGCGAGGATGCAATTTCTGAAGGGGGGAAAAATGTAACGACCCGAAATTTTGAATAAATCTTATTTCCTAACGTTGTGTGTTATTTTATTTTACACTCAACAAAACTATTTCATTTAATAAAATGATTATAATTAAAATAAGACTGTTGGTATTCGACTGTTATATGACCATTGGTCAATATGACCGTTGGAAACTAAATGTTGTGATTATTGTCTATAAGTACAAGTGATCTTGATTAATTAATATAGAAAGAAGATTTGGTGGCCCCATCCTATAGTCTCGGGCTGATCGAAGCCCATATGATGGATCTTGGGAAGGAGGTAACACCTTTGGGCTTTGCTCCGGACCGAACCCAAGCTGAACTTCATCGTGTGAAGCTGAAACGGACTCACCTTCGTGAGAAGTTCAAGCTGATATAAATCACTACTCGAGCAATGTTGGTTGAGTCGCACCAAGATTCTATCACCCTAGCACACCTTACTCTTTGGTTCTATGCTGTTGTTATAAGGGGTTATATAATGAGACCATAATTTCCTCGTGTAATCCTTTGATTTAAATAAAAATTGTGATTTCTTCTTATGTTGAAGTTTGTGAATTTTCAAATGTTCGGATAAATATAGTACGCATATTATTGACTCATTCTAGAAAAAGGATATTTTAAAATATTTATGTAAACCTTAAATAATAAATAATGTGTATTGATTTTCAAAAAATGGTATTCTACAGCTGTGTTCAGTATGAAATTTGGAGTCTAATAAGATCAACATAATTTTTGATGAATAGTAAATTATGAATAGTGATTTTACGCTTTTGATTAGTAATGTGATCAAATGGATTATGTAACCTCACTTAAGAAAGTATTAATATAATCTAGGAAGCTTGATTAAGTAATGTGATTCAATAAAATAGGTAAATAATTGTTCCAAAAAGCATTGGTCAAGTATTTGTTTTTTCAGGTGAATAGTGTTTTTTATTTTAAAATTTCATAAAAAATATTTAGAAAATTATTTTTGTAAAATGGAGTTCAATTTTGAATTCAGAGCATCGATATAAGGTTAAAGGTGAATTTTTAGGAATTTTCTGAAATGCTTGAATTTTTAGTGATAAGTGTTTTTATTTAAAAATTAAATTAAAAATATTTAGAAAATTATTTTCATAAAATGGAGTTCATTTTCGAAATCGGAGCATCGATATTTAGTTAAGGTGAAATTTGGGGATTTTTTTGAGAAAGTTGAATTTTCAGTGAATAATGAAAATACAGTTTTTGAGTTTCAACTGTTTAATGACATCGTTAAGGATGTAATAATTATGAAATAATTCTTGTCGACTTATGAATAGTAATATAAGGTTTGAGGTGTCCCAAGTGTCTAATACCATGGGAAAATACCATGGTCAAGCCCATGGATTTTCCAATACCACCGATGAGGTGTCCCTTGGCAATTAATGCTTTGTCCCCTCACTTCTCCTATAAATACCAAGACTTTACCACATTCATCTCATTTAAAAATTCTCCCCAACGAAGTTATGATCTCTTTACCTCCCATGTAGCCCTCCCAATGTTCCCTCAAGCCTCCCAAGGTCCTGACCATTAGGATTTCGAAGTTACTCTTCAAGGTAAGGGATCCTCTCGCCCTCCTCTTTTAAGTCATGAATTCATTTATTTTGTGTCTTATAATTTCCATATCTTTATGTTGAGGGTATGTTCTTATGTGTTCTAATTTCCGTCCATTTCATATATAATTGTTGAGAGACCCTTTCTTCTCTCATCAATTTGTTTTCTGAATTTTTAAGTGATGTCGTTAGGCTGCCGAAGTTTTCGTAAAAGAATTCACATCTTCTCTTTTCTTTCATGTTTTTTTTCATGTGGAATGTCATTAAAATATCCATTAAATGATCTTATTCAGTACCCATACTGTATTATGAGATATTTAGGAGTGGGAGACCTTTATACCCTCTCTTTTCAATGTTTTCTAAAACCATGTTATATAGCTATTATGCTACAGAAATTTCGTCTCAAAATTTCCGTCTCTTTCTCTCAAGAAATTCTATTGTTTATTTATGTGAATACCGAGACTTAATTCGTTTCCATGGGTGTTCATAAATATATAAAGATGATATATATGATTCTGGAATTAACATACATATAACCCTCACTCCCTTTCTGTGGGTTATAAATGACATAATGATCTTATTTCGAAGAGATTTTAAAACGTCAATATATTGACATGAAACCCATTTATTTGATTCCATTTGGGTTATTTATGAAATGTTTGATTATGATCTATGTGGATCACATGTATGTAAATACATATTAACGGTGCTCCCTTATTGTTCTTCTATGCATTGGGTAAAGAATTAATCTCTAGGGATGACAAGTTTTATGATACCTTGTTGAATAACCTTGGTAATTTTTATGAAACCTTGGGGATGTACCCTGGGGATATGTTCATGAATTTCTAAATTAAATGTTGTAGCCACATATTCATGTTATGTTCCATGTTATTTTCTTTATGATATGCCTATTCTTCCGTTTCTCATGTCTTTTTGTTTTTATTCAAGTTCATATTGATATCACAAGTACATTGATTCCCTTGTTTACCCTTAATGGGCCTTCTGCTCACAATTTCCTTTGATGTCTATCTCTAGGATATGAGACGAAGTAAATGTACATATGATGAACCTTTTATGAAGCCTTAAAAGTGGTTTAAAAGAATGTTTTATGTTGTTTTCATGTATTATGTTCCTTATTTCCAAGGCACTAGACTTTAAATATCCTCAGTTTATAAAATGTAATGAAAATTTATGTATTAAAAAGATATGATTCCATAAGAACCAAAAAAAATATAAAATCTATCTTCATAATATCATCCTTCCAATATTAGAGTTGGTGATTCTCCAATCATAAAACAATTTTAGAAAACCATTTTCCTCTATTGAATTGATTAAAAAAACATTGATTCATGGAATATGATACTAATTCTTTATCTTAACATTATTTAGATTACAATAATTATTGAAAATAATAAGTGAAGCATTATCCATTTTCTCAAAGAGAACCTAAGTAGGCCAAAGTGATGTACAAGGTATTATAAAACTTTTAGTTTCAAACTCTTATAACTATAATCTAAATTCACCCAATTCTATTGGTGTTATTCTATAATATTGTAGTGAAATAGGATTGGTCTGAACCATTATCACCAAAGTTCTTTCTTTACTATCATTTAGATCCCAATCCCCCTTAAAGAGATGTACCATTCCATTAGAAGATTTTAAACTCACTCATCAGGGATAAAAATCAATATGAGCCTCAAAATATGTTAACTGGTCTATTCCCCGAATTAGATCAAAGATATCCATCTATATAATAGAAAACTACAACATAAACTGGACCCTATAAATTATTATAGAGAATGTTTAACATATCAGCCCTATATACTCTCATTTCATGAGAGGTGTCAGAATTTTTATAGTGTGAGGGATCATTTCCACATATAGGACCATATGACTTATGACATGAGAATAAACAAAAGTGTGGGATGATACCATATTAAAAAATAGTTTATCTTATAAGAATGGTACCCCACACTATCTAAAGAATTTATTGATCCTCCCTAACCCATTGGATATGAAGGTGAAAGAGGTTCTACTGAATTATAAGTGAAATTCGGTTGAAAGTAAATTCTAGAAATTAATTGCATGATTTAATAAGATTATTGGACGAAAATTATTCCTTAAACATACACATCATTTAAGAGACAACTGAAAAAAACAGAACCATGACACATTATGATTCATGATGGTAAACCTAACAAATAAAAATTAAAAACAAATAAAAATATATTAGATTGTCTATAGAATGTAGGATATAAAATGTCACAAATTCAAAAATAAATCCTAAAAAAATGACACCAACTTGGAATCACCACAAATATCTAACCCAAACATCTTCAAGCTCCACCCACCATCAATAAGACACTAAAATACTAATACTCATATAGAGAAATTTTAATGACCTGGATTTCCCTAGGCCTTTCCTTTCTGAAAATCTAGTGGTCATAGTTTTCGGGTTGGGGGTCATAATGGGTGATTTCCAAAAACATAGTTCCACCAAAAGGATCCACCAAAATGGTGGCACCATTATGGAGACATAGGTTATGGTGGAACCTTCACACTCACACTTTCATGGTCACACTATAACAGTCTCACAATCATGTTCATACTGTCACGATCACACTATTTATGGTGGAACCATTACGGAGGAACCATTATGGTCACACCATTATGGTCGCACAATCACAGTCACACTGTTTATAGTGGCACTGTTTATAGTGGTACCATTATGGTGTCTCACCAAACTATGTCACACCCCCTTGCCCAGTTTTCTGAGTTTTCCCAGCTTCTCCCCTGTTATGCGTTGTTTCTCTGTTGAAAGTTTATCTATCAACTCATAGCCATCCACTGGTCTATCTACACCATTTCCGAGGGGAATTATTAAATCTCAATTAATTCCAATGTGTGAAATCGCCAAGCCATATGGTCAAGCCACGATCTAACTTTTATGTATTTCTAAATATTCTCCCTAATTTTAAAATATGGCCTCTTATTAAGCTGAGATTATATCTTCTTTATTTATTTTTATTTAGACTGATTCTCATGGATACTCCCTCCCAAGACAATTCATGCTCCAATTCTGAAGCCCTTCCCACTTAGCCTTGCAGTTCTTTTTTTAAGTCACACCATCCCCAATTCTTGGCACAAGATGGAACTTCAATTGTCGATCATCAAAGTAGGGATTTTTCTTTGGATTATCTTTAACTGTGAATCTTGCAGGGTGGGTATGTTAATGGTTCCTTATAAAGAATGTCTGTATACTCTTCTTGAATTATAATTAAACAATAATTTAATATGATCAAAATATAAATCGACTAAAGAAAATAATGGGCAGGGTGTGGTTTGATGTTGGTCACATGTTTTGTTTTGTTATATTTTATTCTCTTATGGATGGTGTGGCTATATTCCATCTGAAAATCATAACCTTTAGTGGTATTTACATGTGAAGTTGTGGTGTTTCATTATGATGTTTTTATATAGATATGTAACATGAAATCTGATTAATCATATAAACTTAGTTAAATAAAGATATTCCCTATGATCAAACCTATTTTGTGATCACCCCAGTTATATTCAAGTAGAAATTAAAGAACCCTTAATTGTTAAATTTGTAAATGATTGGTTTGAAGGTTGTGTTTATGTGCTGTATGTTCAAGTCTGGGTGATGTGGGCTTAGTATGTGGGGTGGTACAAGGTTTTGTGTTGGTGTATCATTCCAAGTGATTGATTGATTGAGGAATAGATAAACTCAATGGAAGTGGGACTGTCCTTTGTGTGTTGGTGTCTTAGATTGAGAGATTGATTGATGGTGTAATGGATAATCTTGTTGGTAGCTGAACTATATTTTTTTTGTGTAGTGGTTTTGAAGCAACATCAATCAGTGGGACACTCAAGTGGTTATGAACTCATTATGTAGTGGGACTACAATGGGGAATTATTTGGGAAGTGGGGATACATGGCTAGGTTTTGAGTGAAGGAATGGACTGTATTACTTTGAAGAATGATAGTTGGTAGTAGTTGAACAGGGATGTGAAGATGGACTACAATTATAGTATTTTGCTAATGTGTAGTGGGACTACAATTCTAGTTTTCTCCCATTGTGTAATGGGATTTTAGTTTGGTTTTGTTTATTTCTTAATATGGTTATAGTTGTTATTTTCCTGGTAGTGACATAATAATTTAAATTTAATCCTATTAAATAAATAAATGGAAATTAACAAAAAGGTGGTTGGGTTCATGCTGGGAAATGCTTGTTATATGGTTGTGCATATAGGGGTAGCAACAAAAGCGGTGCTGGTTTGGGCTTGTTTTCTGTTCATGTGAAACCCGTAGGTTGGGGATGAGTGTTTTATTACATATATATATACATATATATATATATATATATATATATATATATATTGTAGTTCCTTGTGATTAATATACGCACCACCCTCGTTGGGAACTATGTTCTTAACACCTCCATTTCATGTGAAAAGGGTTACTTTCCCAGCATCCTGGTGGGAGTATGGATGATTGGTTACTGATTTTCTTCCTCACACCCTCTTCTGGATCTTGTCGCTCGGGCATATTTAGGTAGGTTGTAATTTCTTGAGGCTTACCATAGTACAAGATTCTTTGAGAAAGGGTTTGTTTTGGACAAGGGGATCATGTTTTTAGAGGCCAGATATGTTTTCCCTTCAGGATGAGTCCTAGGTGTCTTCATGCATGGCAGTAGTTGTTCTGGTATACGTGTATTCAGGCGTGGGGGTGGTTTTTCTGGCCTAGGTGTCTATGGGCATGGTTGTGTGTAGTTTGCGGCCATGGTGTGTGTGGACAGGTTGTGGCAGTGGGACTGCGTGTGGGAAGAGTGGGAGTGCCAAGACATTAGATCGTTAGGAATGATCAGTTAACCAGTGGGAAAGCGGTACGGGGTACCCAAATGTTGATGCTCTTATATTATTACTTTACTTGACATATGTTACTTAGGTGAGCATGCCTTGGTGGGGTTGGGATGGTTATTATTTCTTGTTAGGTGATTCATGTTCTACTATTTTATCATTGGGGGCATTATCATGTTCCCGCCCTTGTGCATGAGTAGCTTTAGTTTCCCTACTGAGTATACATGTATGCTCAACCTATGTATGTAAAACTGTTTTCATGTTTCCAGGAGGACTTTGAGGACCGTACTGGAATTTACTGGCTCAGTCATCAGGATAGTTACTATTGCAGTTTAGTTTCTTTTCATTGATATATTATTTGGGAGTTTGGTATTTCTTTGTATCAGTTTTACTTTTAAACAAGCATGTGGGAATGGATTCTTGGCTTTACTTTTTTTACTTTTGTCTTTGGTGTTGTTGGGATTTACCATCTTATCTCCCGATATTTTTCTAAAAAAGGGTAATTCCTTCTATTAATTTGAAATTATATACCATTAGTGATATTCTCCACTCTATAGCCTACTAAAGGTGGGACTTTGGGGTCATTATCTCTCATTTACCTTGAGTAAGGAAGGGCATGGAAATTTGTCGTCCCTTCCCTCATATTGGAAAAGGTGGGTCATGATAGAAATAATAATTCTCCCTCTTACTTGTTTATGATGATCAATATTTGGATTTACACAAATGGTGAATATTCATAGGGTGATTATACATCCCAATTGGAAGACCCCAAGACTTCCCAACACATGTCATTAGAGAAAGAACAATTTATCTAATAGTTTATATAAAATTTGGAAAAAATATCAAAATAGTTTATATCAAAATTATAATTTAAAGGTATTTCCATTATCAAACATATTTAAAAATAAGAAATTTTATATGTGGTGTATCATTTTATTACTCATGGAATACCCATTCCACAAACCCACACCAACATTAATTCATCTAAGATGATTGTCTTCATACCCAGGAATTTAAAATCATCTTCCATTCTAGGTCATCACTTTGTTGTGTACCAACATGGCCTAATTGGAATTAGAATCCAAGTATGAATCCCAAATTCCCCTCATAATTAAACTGTGAAAAATAATTAATAATTTATTTTATTTTCTCTTTTAAATATCCTATTAGAATCCATTGGTATTTTAATAATTTTATCAAAGAGTTAGTGATTATTGACCAAAATCATTTATTTTAAATCTATTAAACAATGTGTTTTCTATAATTATAATTTTAAAATATTTTACATTGAAAATAATGAGAAAATATTTTTTAAATAAAATATTTATTTTCTAGATAACGTAGATATATGGAGAAGGTAGCTTCTTTTAATAGATTCCATTTACATGGAAACACACTATGATTTTGGAAGATCTACATTTATTCACCGTTTTCCTTTAATGGATCCAAAATAATTCTTATAAAAACACGTTCTCAACCATATATTCTTCCACAAAATTTGAAATGAAATTTTATTTCCAAGAGAATATGATATGTTTATGGAGGAAAATTAAGATATAGATACTTAATTTTGATTCCTAGATCCACCAGACAAACGTCTATTAAAATAGAACTATAGAAGAAAAAAAACAACCAAAATTTCCTAGAGGAGGGTTAAGGGATTAGGGATCAAGACAAATATTTAATAATAAGGTTTTCAAGGAAATAAAATCTTTAGATTTAATTAATTTCATTTCTTGGATAGGTCACATGATTTAATAAACTATGTGCCAACTGGGTGGGTGCGATTATATCAAAACTCCCCTCTATCTTGGTTTACCCATATAGTTTAGAAAACTATGTGCCAACCACAAAAAAATAATCTATACTATGTCACATGGTTACCTAGTTAATTCTCATGGTTTCTGATAACCATGCACATATCACACACCTCCTCCAGTACTTCCTTAGCCGACCACATGGTTACCTGGAGAATTCACATGGTTTTCGCTAACCGTGTTGAAATTTCACACCTTCTATACATCCTCAAAAAATAACAAAAACCTCCCATAAAATTCCATTTAATAATACCAAAAACACGAATGAAGAAAAATACATAAAAGATAAACACATACCTCAATCTTGTGGTGTTATGGATACTTAACAACAAAGAGTGAGTTTAATTGAAAACCCTTATGAAACAATCAAAATCTTTTTTGAAGATTCAAAATTAGATAAATATATCAGATTAAAATAATAATTTATATAGTTGTAAGAGATAAAGCATTAAAACATATATAAATAGTAAAATTTCTTTAGCAATTAGCAAAAGAATAAACAATTTGAAAATGAATTTCCAGATAAGTGAATCCTTATATTCATATTCTATTGATATTTTTTATAAGGAATATCCAATATATGATAATTATATTTAGTAAAAATATATATTGGAAAATTACATATGATTTAGATTAATATTTTCAAGCTCTCCCATGTTAAGTGGTCTAACTCATGTAAAGATACTGAATTAAATTAAATAATGATACACTCTAATGTGAAACCAATATAGAAATTAAATCAAAAAGTATAAAATGGAAGAACATATTAAATGATCAAGAGTTCCAAGATATGAAATAATTTTCTACAAAAACAATTACTAAATACATGTTTTTATACCCCCAAAATTATTCTCTTATAACATAAATAGGTAAGATAATCTAATACCCTGATCTAGACCACATTGGGTGAAATCAGTGCCCAATTTCTGATAATATTGAAAATTGATTACCCCCATTAAATCATTAATAAATTATTAGAAACTGAAATGTTAATCTTCAATAAATAATTCTTTAAAATTTAATAAAATTTATAAATCCCTATCTTTATGATAACTTCAATCAAATATCAATAGATAGAAAAGTCCCTATTTAAAAAATTCCTTTCCTAGAGATCCAAAGATGTAAAATCAATTATCCCCGTGATTTGTTTGTTATGATATTGATATAAGGATATAAATAATATAATTAATCATTTACTTCTTCCATTTTTATGTAAATATAATACAAATTATAAGGCATAAATGTGGTTAATAGAAATACATGAAATTTTAGAAAAAAAATGAGTTTTCTCTTTGAATTAGAGTTGATTAAAAGGAGTTGTAAAAATCATGATCTCATTCTAGAATGAAATATTTTATCTCTATGTAATATTTCTATAAACTAAATGATTTATTCTTATTTAACTTTCAAAATATGATCTCCTAAATCCATTTTATAGAGATGAAATATTATTGTTTAGAAAGAGAGCCATTTGAGCTTCAAAATTGATTATTCTCTAACCATCACTTATTAGAACACTACCACATTCTTGGATTCCAATGAGGCTATCCATTTTTCTTGATATTATGATTAATATGACTATTTTAATTCCATTAACATGATTCTAACATGTAAATAAATCTATAAATTTCCTAGTACATTATATATATTCATTGAATAGGTGATTATAAGATGTAAAAATAATTGTTTTTAGTTATCCAATATTTATAGTTTATTTATCATGATTTTAAACATTTTTCATAGATAATAGAGTCTTAGAATCCTTTTAGTAGTGAATTATTAGAAAAATACTTGTTTTGGATGTTGATTCTTAGATAATATTCAATTTAGTTTTGTCTTTTTTCTTTCCTTCTATTAAGATATTTCTATATTATATTTTTAACTTCCTAGAGATCATTAACCAACTATCAGGATAATTATTATAGAATATTATCATTTTTATTTGATATATCATGGGATGTTTGATGGTAATTTCATTTAAATTAAATCACTTGGTCTTTGAGTCATCTATTTAATGCCTCAGGAATTCCTCTAATATTCTACTGATGAGTTAACAGGTTCAAATATATTGTGGTTTTGAATTTTTTGTCCTTTTTTATTATTCATGAACATCATATTTTATTTTTTACTAGTTTTATCCAATTAATATTTATATCTACAATTTATTTTTTCTTATATTGAAACACAGGTAGATTTTTTAGAAAAAAATATAAGTGATTTATAATCATTAAAACATGTTTTTATGGAGTATGAAGAATATTGTATCTAGAGGGTGACCCAAGAATATAGAACATGTTGTATCCTCAAATTACCTATAAAGTTAAATTTCAACTAAAACTCCACCTCCTTTGGCATTATCAAAAAATAAATGGTTATGATATACACATTTTATTTCTCCCCATTGAATATATTCTCCCTTATAAAATTAGGGATCTCTACTAAGCCCCAATAGGAAAAGGAAAAGAATATTTATCTCCTTATGGAATGAAGAAGGCATAAAAAAGTAGGCATGAATTAAAAATCACATTTTGGTAAAGAATTATAATACAAGAAGATAATAAATTAGAAAAAATTGGTTGAATAGAATTAAATAAGTTAAAAAGATAGATCATTTGATAAACTAAATATCCTCAACTAGAATGGTAAGAAACAATTAAAACATATAAAATGAATGAAAAATTATAATACATAAAAAATAATAATATTAGATAGATTTGACAAAATTTATTTGTGTCAAAATAGAATCATTTAATCAATATATAACCATTTTATTTTAGGTATATATTGTCTGTATTGATTTCCTAAATCATTTTCTATAAAATGCGATGTTTAGTGATAATATACACTTTCTATATTTGATAAGGATTTTAATATTTATTTAAAGAATCATTGGATGAATTTTGAATTCCATTTTTAATATTTTTTGTGATTAAGCCTCTGAACATCATTTTTATTAAGAGACAAAGTCACAAAAGTTAGGATCATGGTGGTATGATGTACAGATGTTCAAGGTCATCCTATTAAACAATATTACTACAATCTTGGGGAAGGTAATTTTAATTTCTACTCACTTGGAGAGAAATATTGGAGTTACCTATATAGCCTTAAAGATCCTCTACCTTTCTTCCCTCTTCTAAGAGTGAATATTCTCTACATTCCTCCTAATCAGGCTCTTCGTGCCTTTGGGAAAGTAAGTATTAGACTAATGGACAAGTTCAAAACTAGACCAGAACATGATAAGATGATTCTAATAAGCTTCTGTAATCTTATGTGATATATTATAGAACCTTAATTTTTGTAAGAAAATGATCATTTATTGATCCTCCAAAATTATTAAATCATCTTTCCCATAGAAATCACTATACTATAATAAAACTATCCCATGTTTAGACCATATTAAAACTACTCCTAACATACATTCAAAAGAGTAATATCCATCCGTGTTAAGTTTAAAACCCATAATCTGTTTCTTCCAAGACTCCTAGTGGACCTTTGATATTCCATTTACACATGTATATGGATGAAGGTCATGAGAATATGGATAACGAGGTGTGGGGGAGGTCCCCACTATTTAATGGATTTCACTCATTAATCAGAAGCATAAATTCCGATTTCAAGTTGGCCATACATTCCCATAAGTCTTAATGAAAAGCCTCATTCATAGATTCTCATAAAATCCATCACCCTATTAAAAAATAAACACTATGAACCTGACCTATTCTAGATGTGAGTTGCACATTATGGAACCAAGAAGATAGTAACTTCTCAAACAATCTTAGAAACACTTGGGCACCAATATAACATCCAATGAGGTTCCATTGTAATAATTTCCAATCATATACCATGGAGATTTGATCATTATAACTCTATAATGTATTGGAAGAAATAATAATACAAAAAATATAGGATAATCCTTTCCATTGGATACAAGTTATTAATGGGTAAAAAAAATTATATTAGACACACCTAACTAGGAGGATTAGCTTTATAAAAATGATATTACACCACAACCTGTTATCCCATGGATTCAATTTTTTTAATGTGAATATTATAATTATAATTAGAGGTACAAAACCTACCCAATCTTGAAAGAGAGAACACATATCAGCCCAGCTTTGTTTCTATCCTAATGTTATAGGAGTCAAATTTTTTTCTTCATTTAACATTGAATTAAGAAGCTTTGAGTGAAGAATGTCGTCATGAAATTTCATATAGGTATAAGTACAACCAATTTTTTATCACATTGTCGAACGAATTTTCTTCTCATAATAGGATATCTAATTTTCCAATGATATATTTGGATTTTTGAATATGAGTTTGAATGGGTCCCTATAAGTTTCACTAGAGATGAGAAGGTGAAATATATCCATCACCTAAAGCTTCAGTAAAATTTCCATATTTGGATTTAATGAAGATTGACCACATAGAATTAACCACCGATAAATACCAAGAATGTTTTTACAACATGAACTACGGGCAATAAAAAATACATTATATTTTTCAACCTCCTTATTCATAAATTGTAACTAATTTTACCCATTTTACCTAGTGGAAATGACAATCATGATGATAGTCCTACAAAAAACCATTTTTGGTATTTTCTATTATCTTTATAACTGACTTTGAAACTTTAATGAATGATAATATTTTCATGGGACTGGTGTGAGATAATTATGGATAATATTAATCTGTCTACCAATGGATATAAACCATATTTTCTACTTTGATATTTTCCAATGATTCTATCCACAAAACATTTAAAATAGTGAATGCATATATTACCATTTGAGAGTATAGAACCCAAATATGTTATATGAAGAGTACCTATGGAGAATACCATCCTTATTTAAATGCTATAAAAGTGGATCCTCTAGTATCTTATTGAGATAAAAATGTATCTTACCATAATTTATAAGATTATCACTACTTGAATAATAGTAATTCAGAATTTCTATGCTATTTCAGATGGGTTAGTGTATATAATTTAGAAAAAATAGTATGTATTCTATAAAAAACAAATGAAAAAACATTGTTTGATCATATATTACTTTGAAATAAATAATCACCCTATTAAAAATTCCTTTGATAATGATTTACTAAGTGTTGGGACCACTTAGTGTAAAATGATTGTATTTTTTGTCAACAGTTGTCAATGCTGGTCAAAATGAAGAAGGAGATGAAGAAGGACTCCAAAGTGAATGGTGATTTATTGAAGTGAAGATGTATAGAGAATTGTTTTGGATTCATAGAATTCGATGCCACACATGCGAAATTCTCTATGTTGTTACAAATTAGACGATTGATGCACTGATCTTAAAAAGTTCTAAGAACTTTTATCATGTGTGATACAATGTTTACAACATTGAAGTTTCATCATTTTAAGGATGATTGAAGTACTTTGGATTTAATAATCCAAAAAGAAAAGTAAGAAAAAAAGGTAGTGACATGAGCTTGGCACTTGAATGTGGTAGTCATGCTTGTGCATTGTGTTTTAAGGTGGCCATGCATTTTTTTATACTCAGTTTTCTACCAAGTACTTATTACATGGATTACTAAAAAATTTGGGCCATCCCACAAGCTAGCTACCCCAACCTCAACTTGAGGCACATGCGGGACCACAAGGGGTCGACTGTACCCAGGGGGAATCCTAGGCAGAGCTAACTCACAAGAGGCCTATGCGGGTTGTGTATAATCCCACAGAAGTGCGTGCATGGTGATAAACCCGTGCATAGGGATGCATACTTGGTGCCACGAGCACGCATGTATGAGGCATATATGGGCGCAGAAGTGCGCCCGTAGATAACCGGTGTGGGGAAGCACCATAGGGGGGAGAGGAGAATTCAGAGCAATGCTCCTGAGGAGTTGATTGATAAACGACGAGAAGACCGCATCACATTTTCATGTGGGATGCATTTTTAAAATGTGATGTAAATCCTAGCCACTCATCTAATCTCGTGAGAGATCTCGACCGCACGCCTCATCCAGCATCTTGTGTTATCATCATGTCTGTCCGAGATCAATCTGAGCCGATCCAACTACTGTGACATCGTCTTCAACCTCCGATCGCATGAAGAGTAACCTGATTCCACTGCTCGTCGTTGCCACTGCCAATCCACCATGATCGTGCTCCCATTCAGAATTGATGATAAAAACTCTTGCATGGTGATTTTCTGATCGAACTGAGGACTTTCATGCAATCTACATCTTTCATGCACGATATCTCGAAGGAGGATGATGCCAAAAGAGTTACGAGGCCTTAATTCTTGACTGAGATACATGGAGGATCCATGCGAGATTCATGAACAAGAATTTTCAACGCTATCTTGACTCCATGCATGGAGATAGGATCTTGCGTTGAAGTGGAATGAAATCGAGGATCTTAGCTTATCTACACCCCAGGGTTTGATGATATCAAAACACTAAAAATTATGAGAATTCCAACCATGATCCCCGCATCCTCTTACATGGTTTGTAAATACGGAAGAGGTTTTACCCTCACCTATAAAAGGAGGATCCCAAGTCAATGAATTTTTCTACTCCCATATACACAAGAGATCCTTTTTTGAAAAATAGAGAATCTCCATGTGCATCATTCCATGAAGAGAAATTAGAAGTCTCGCGAGATTTTTGCTCGGCGAAGAATAGTTTCTGCAAGCCGTCAACAGGTGATACACACCCTTGAACTGCTTCACGAAGAACTGGCACCCGAACATGTGGTTGGTTTTTTAAAAACCCTCACTGTGCTTCATGAAATCCAAGCCATCCTGAGCTAGTTCTTGATATATTCTCTTACTGTGCTTTTCAAAGAGGAAAAATTGTGCACCTCATGCACAAAGAAGATCCATGTATCCTTGCATGAGCAAAAAAATCGATTCCACCATGGTTTCTTAAGGTAAAGAACAAATCTTTGAGGTACACATTTTTAAATTCCATTTTTTTCAGGAGTTTGAGTGTTAGTGAAGATGGAAGGGCAGTACTTGTTTCGTACACCCATGTGCATTGTTTGAAGACACCCGCGGCCTTAAAGAAGAAGTTTTCACAAAAGAAGGGTTATACCCATTTGGGAATGATGATTCATGCATATAAATATAAGGAAACACACTAACTAAGTTCAATAGAAGAAAAGAAGATAAAGAGAAGGAAGAGGCCTTTAGATGTAACTTGCACAAATAAAGGGTTTCAACCAATCGTGTTTGAAGAAAATCACACAAACACCCTAACCTAGTGAAAGAGGAATAAATAAAAGAAAGAGGTGGAAGAGGCCAAGTGTGTGTGAGTTTAAAAAACCATATTCATTAAGGATTTTCACAAAAGAAGAGAAGAGGAGAATTCATGATTGTATACATGCACATGAACACGTGAAGTGACTTAAATAAAGAATAAAAAGAAAATGTGTGCAAATGTATAAAGAAGAAGACGCAATAAAGGGAAGAAGATGTTCAATATAATGTCATATTCATGATCAAATGCAAACATGAACAAGAAGAAGCGAATTGATTCAGATGATTCCATGTCAACCGATCTTCACTGTCTGAATAATCACATTAGTATATGTGATTCTAGCCAAGAAGATAGAAGAAGTTTTAGTGTAGTTGGTTGTTTCACTAAGAAGAAGAAAGAAGAAGTCTAGTGTAGTTGGTGTTGCACTAGAAAATAAGAGAAGGAATGAAGGATTAATTTCTTTCCTACTTCTTTATTAGTAATTAAGTGAAGATCGCTAAGGAAGACTAAGAGTAGAACCTACCTTTTGATGAATGAGGAATACTATCTTTATAGGAAAAATAAAAAACCAGCTAGAGGCTGCAAGTTGGACTAGGCTATCACCAGTATAGGGAAGAGGATTATTTCCCACCACCCTTTCAAAGTGTAGGGAGTCACACTGGCTAGAGGATTTCTTTCCTATCCATTCCACTTTAATAGCATATCACATCATAGTGGAGAATCCATGCACTGGTGATATCCATGCATGGAAAGGATGTAGCCACTCTTATTGAGTGTTGAACCTTGTAAAAATACCGTGTGCACATTCTTACCGCTTTCTATTATTTCATGGGACAGGGAAAAGAGAATAAGAGAGTCAAGATCCAAACATGTCAAGAGGTACATGGATAAAAGACAGAATTGGTTTAAAAAGTCCCTAACACTGATTCACCCCCCTCTTAGTGTTAGGTATATTCCACACTGGTCCTCTCAATTGGTATCAGAGTGACCGGTTCACCTCTGTTAGATTATATACTATGAAGTTATTCTCTTCTGAATTCATGAGTTTCCTTCCTGAGTTATCAATGTAGTGAAATTTTAGTAAAGATTCTGTTATCTCTGAGAAGATGGATATATCTACCAATACCATGATGAACAGGAAAATGAAGGAGAAGAGAATGTTGAAGAATAATTCCCTCTTATCTAAAGAAAAGGATGCATCTGGTTTTCCATATCTGGTAGACATTAAAGACACACCAGACTTGGAATGTTATGATAAGGTGGATCAATTTTCCACCAAGAATATGGATAAAATTCATACCTCAAATGATATGGAGGTATGTGTTCGTAAATATGGAAATTATTCTCCTGATGAAAATTATGGCACAAGTACTGATGATCAATCTACAGCATCTCAATAAATATCATTTGATAGATTTAAAATGATTATGAGTGGTATTCCTGAAGAGAGTACTTCCCTAGTTTGTGGAGTACATCAATGCATGTAGGAAAATATCACTCAATTTGAAGAAGAAACTAATGTTTTTTAGAAATGGTTGCAAGAAAAAATTGTTGAATGTTTAAAACCCTCCAGATAGGTTGGAGCCTTTGAAGAAACAAATAGGGGATTTGAAATAGTTCTTCAAAATGGCTCAATGATTTTGATGAGAAAAAGAGATTAAACAGGAATATAGAAGAGAAGATTCATACACTTGAAAATGAGTTGAAAATAATAAATGAAGTGAAGGAGGTATATTTGGAAGAAGACTCCAAGAAGATCAAAGAACAAGACTCTTTGATACAAAATAATATAAAGATACATGAAGATAAAGTTGAAAGATTAAAGAAGGCTTGTGAAGAGAAGATGACTATGATTGAAGACCAGGAAGTCATCCTCAATATGAGATGTCTAGAATTGGAAGCTGA
Organism: Viscum album; assembly: GCA_963277665.1. Classification (NCBI taxonomy): domain Eukaryota; kingdom Viridiplantae; phylum Streptophyta; class Magnoliopsida; order Santalales; family Viscaceae; genus Viscum; species Viscum album. The sequence continues at coordinate 1,322,504,057 of OY728127.1, read as the reverse complement.
TTTGTCCAATATTGAGAAGACACATATTAAGTATCCACAAAAGAAGGAAAATGTTTCTACTGGTACTCAATGCTCACTAGAGGATTCTACTCTCAAAATACCTCCAACATTTGACAAGAATATCATGTCTTCACTCATTGATCTATCACAAGCAACTAAGAAATTAAAAATACCATCCATACTAACTTGTCCTAATGTTTCTAAAATTGTTTCTACAAAAAGTGCAGGTTGGAAGAAAAATTATAAACAAGTATGGATGAAGAAAAGTGAGAAGAGACCTATCACCAGGGATATGGTGGATAAGGGAGATAGTGTGGAATATATCTCCCCATAGAAAGCACAACAATTCAATAAGAAGATTTAGAAACCTTATATAGAATATGGGAAGAAGTCAAGGCTTTTTGGTGAATACTAGTGCTGTAATAGATTTGGGAATTATGCACTTAATTATTGGTACAACTCCTAAAATGTAAAAGCATAGAGAAAGACCATATCAAGGGGGAGAAATCTAGAGAATAAGAAGAAAAATCCACAAATTCAAAAGCATCTATATACTGCAAACAGATTTGGAATGTTTGATATCATCTATGATTTATTCAATAGAAGTGGCCTTATGAATGGTGCATTTTATTTTCAACGGGTACCCAAAACTGATAATACAAGAAGATCATAGGATATGGCTAAGAAAGAAAAATATTCCTTGGGAAGCAGTCAGAAGAATGTTCGAAAAGCAGACACTCCCAAGAAGAGTCTGAGGAGTAAGGTTGAGAATTCCTTGGATTCTAAATTCAAGATGGAAAAGGGTGGTGCATCTTAAAGAAATACTAATTGAAATTCCACTTAGAATATTCTATGTAGAAGATCCAATCTTGATGCCTCAGTCCCTAATAATATTTTGGTGGTTTGGCCAGATGATTTGGAAAGAATAAGAAAGATGGAAGATGCCCATGCTATGACTTGTTCTATAAGTAAAAAAATAATATTCTACATGAATACAAAGAAGTTCTGTGTATGAGGCGAAACAAGGCTAGTCATACTATTAGAACATGCTTTGAATTTACTCCATCCCAACTAGAATTCCTCAAAACGATGAATTCTGCACTGGGTGATTATATTGCTCTAAAATAACTTGAAGAAATAAGATTCACACACAAAGAAATGGAAGAGATAGTAAGGTCCACACAATCATAGTCAACAATAAAGATCAGTTGTGAAGGTGCTAAGAATGGAGCATCTGGCTGGAGAAGTTCATTTCAACCTTGTTGTTCACATTGATGGAGAAAGGAGAATCAACATTATTACCTTAAATCTTTGTGTTTTGTATTTGTTCTTATCATATATAGAATTGATGGTGAGTCATGATCTCAGGGGTAGAACATGAGATTCAATGATGAGAAGTGTTCTCTTGAGTGGGAGATACATGAAGAAGCTTCCAGAGTCATTATCTCAATCAGTATCAAAATTAGTTGGTATAAAACTCAATTACTCTAAAATTTCATTGAAGATCATGTCACTTCAAAAGTTATGTTGTTTCTAAATATCTCACCCTGGGTTACTCAAAATAAAGATCATTCTATACAGCGAGAATAACAAAGTTAATCAGTGGAATAAGAAGAATGAATGTTCCCCCAGGACACTTATCCTATCAATTGTAGTTGAATTTTTTTGATAAGTTTGTTGAAGTCAGTGCATGAATTTAAGGTTGATTATTTTATATCGTAGTTAATATCTTAAGCCTGTAATGAAAGCGGAAACCCCTTGAAGTAAAGTTCATGAGTTCTCATCTATTGTGGTATCATGATTCATTGGATAATGGACAAATCTATTGTCTAAATCAAATCCTCTTATTTTCTATATTGAGCATTTATCAAGTCGACATAGAGTGAAATGATTGATGACACATTGCTTCAGAATGGAATGATACCCTCTCGACCAAGACCTTTTTATTTCTTGTCAATAAGGGGGAGATAAGTGAAATGAATGAAGTAAGGGGAGAGAAGAGATCATTTTCATAAGAGATAATTTTGACATTTACACATTCATTTTAGGAGAATTATTATGGTATTGAGAAAAAAATACAAAGGGGGAGATTGTTGGAACCACTTTGTGTATAAAGATTGTATTCTTTGTCAACAATTGTCTATGCTGGTCAAAATGAAGAATGAGATGAAGGAGGACACCAAATTTAATGGAGATTGATTGAAGTGAAGATGTCTGGAGAATTGTTTTGGATTCATAGCATTGGATTACACGCTTGGCCAATTCTCTATGTTGTTACAAATCAGACGACTGAGGCGCTAATCTTAAAAAGTTACAAGAACTTTTATCCTGTTTGATATAATGTTTATAACTTTTAAGTATCATCCTTTAAAGTATGATTGAAGTACTTTGGATTTAATAATCCAAAAAAGGAAAGGAAGAAAAAAAGGGAGTGGCATGATCTTTGCACTTGAAGGTGGAATCCATGCATGTTCATTATGTTTTAAGGTGGCCATGATTTTTTGTATACTTGGTTTTCTACCAAGTAATTATTATATGGCTTACTAAAAAACTAGGGCCATCCCACGAGCTAGTTACCCCAGCCTCAACCCTAGGCACATGTGGGACCATAGGGGGTTGAACATTCCCATGGAGAAGTCTAGGCAGAGCCAACTCGCAAGAGGCATGTGCGGGATATGTATAAGCTCACAGAAGTGCGTGCACGGTGATCAACCCATGCGCAGGGATGCATACTGGATGCTGGAGTGCGCCCACACGAGGAACAGGTGCGTGAAGAAGCACACCCACAGAGAACCGGTGTGGGGTGGCACTAGAGGGGAGAGAGGATAATTTTGAGAAGTTTTTGGGAGGAGTTGATTGATAAACCGCAAGAAGACCATGGTGCATTTCGATGTGGGACACGTTTTTAAAATGTAGAGTAATTACTTGACAATCATATAATCTTGAAATAGATCTCAACTGAACGCCTCATCCCATATCCTTCTTTATAATCGTGGTCTTCTGAGATCAATCTGAGCTGATCCAACTGCTCCGGCATCATTTTCAACCTTCGATCTCATGGAGAGTAACCCGATGCCATTGCTCGTCATTTCCACTACTGATCCACCATGATCATGCTCCCATTCATTATTGATGATAAAAACCCTTTCATGGTGATATTCTTATCGAACCAAGACCATGCATGCAATCTAGGTCTTGCATGCATGATATCTCTAAGGAGGTTGAAGAAAATAGGGTTTTGAGGCCTTAATTATTATCCGAGATACATGGAGGATACATGAGAGATTCATTCATGAGAATTTTTCACACGATCTTGACTCCATGCATGAAGATAGAATCATGTGTTAAAGTGGAAACAAACTTAGGATCTTGGCATATCTTCACCTGTGGGTTTGAAGATTTCAAAACACCAAAAATTCCGAGCATTAAAATCATGATCCCCACGTCCTCTCGCATGTTTTTTAAACACGAAAGAGGTTCTCCCATTGCTTATAAAAGGAGGATCCTGAGACTAATAATGTGGCTGGTTCCACATACCCGAGGGTTGATGTTTCAAAAAATATAGCATCTCCCAATGCATCATTCCGTGAAGAGCAATTATAAGTCATGCAAGCTTTCTGCTCCGTGAAGAAGAGTTTCTGCTAGCCTTCTATAGGTGCTACACACCCTCAAATTCCTTTACTAAGAACCGTCACCCTAACACGCGATAGTCTTTGTAAAAACCCTCGTTGTGCTTTGCGAAAGACACACCATCGTGATCCAGTGCTTGAGATATTCTCTCACTCTGCTTTTCGAAGAGGCAAAATTATGCACCACATTCACAAAGAAGAACCATGCATCCTTTCATGTAGAATACAACCTGAGGCCACCTTGGTTTCATAATGTAAAGAACAACTATTTGAGGTATGCATTTTTACATTACAATGTTTTTTGAAGTTAGAGTGTTAGTGAAGAAGGAAGGGAAATACTTGTTGCATGCACCCATGTGCATTATTTGAAGAAGCCCAAGGCCTTGAAGATGGAGTTTGCACAAAATAAAGGTTATACCCATTAAGGTATGATGATTCATGCACATAAACCTAATGAAACACCCTAACTATGTTCAAGAGAATAAAAGAAGAGAAAGAGGAGGAAGAGGCCTTCGGTAGTAACTTGCACAAAGAAAGGGTATTACCCATTCAGGTTTAAAGAAACACACACAAACACCCTTACCTAGTGCAAGAGGAAGAAATAAAAGAAAGAGGAGAAAGAGGTTGAGTGTGTGTGTGTTTAACGAACCATATTCATTTAGGGTTTTTTCAAAAGAATAAGAAGAGGAGAATTCATGAATTCATACATGAACATTCACACGCGATCTGACTTAAATAATGAATCAAAAACAAGTGTGTGCATGTGTATAAAGAAGAAGAAGAAAGAAAGGGAAGAATAGGTTCAATGTAATGACATTTTCATGATCACATGAATACCTGAACAAGAAGAAAAGAATTGACTTAGATTATTCCAAGTGAAATAATCTTAAATGGTTGAATAATGACATTTGTATATGTGATTCTAGCCAAGAAGATAGATGAATTTTTAGTGCAATTTGTTTTTGAACTAAGAAGAAGAAAGAATAAGTCTAGTGTAGTTGGTGTTACACTAGAAAAGATAATAAGGAAAGTAGGAAGAATTTATTGCCTACTAATTTTCAAGTAATCAAGTGAAGAGCACTAAAGATGACCAAGAGCAGAACCTACCTTTTGAAGAATGAAGAAGACTGTCTTTATATGCAGTATAAATAACTATCTAGAGGCTGCAAGTTGGACAAGTCTATCACCAGTCCAGGGAACAGGATTGTTTCACACCCCCTTTCAATGTGTAGGGACTCACACTGGCTAGAGGATTTATTTCCTAGCCATTCCACTATAATAGCACATGACATTTTAGTAGAGAATCCATGCACTAGTCATATCCAAGAATGAAAAGGATGTAGCTAATCCTATTGAGTAGTGAGCCTTGTAAAAAAATTGTGTGCATATTTTTATAGCTTTCTATTATTGCATGTGATAGGTAAAACAGAATCATAGAATCAAGATCCTAACAGGTCAATAGGTACAGGGATAAAAGTTGGAATTGGTTTAAAAAGTCCCCAACATTGATTCACCCCCCTCTCAGTGTTAGGTATATTTCAAACTGGTCCTCTCACTAAGGATTCCTTGTGATAGGACAAAGAGATCATGAGATATTGGATCTCCTTAAAAAAGACCATGTGTTGACCTGAAGAAACTGATCTTGTTTCCCATGAGCATAACTAAGAACCATAGAGGGGAGAAACTATAGAATAATTTTTTTTCACACCTACATAGAGAATCTGAATGATCTCATGAACTTTAAGATGAAATTTCATTCCATCCAATCATATTCCTTTTCTAGGTAAATATTAACCATGATACCGATGATAAAGATTTTTTTGAAATATCTTCCATCATATCTTATTCCAGGCCTATGAGTCCTTGGATTTTCCTCCCCTTGATGAATCTACATTTCTATTTCAGAACCAAGCTAGGAAGAAATTTAAGCATCCTATCATTCATGATTTTATTAAGAATTTAATAAAAAAAATGATGAAAAGTTAAATCATATACTATTGGAAATAATCCAGGTTCTATACAAAGGGAATGGGGACTATGGTTGTTTCAATGGTTTCACAAGGGAGATGTACAACTACAAAATAGTCCCTTACATCTTCTATGACTTCATTTTTGATGATCTATATAAAAACAATATAGAAGGATCCCACGATATAGTTGAGGTAAGGAGCACTATTTGGAATAAGTATTTTAATAGAATTCTTGATTTCATACTCCATGAGAAACGCTTCCATGGAAGAATGAGAACGGTCCTCAATGTATCTTGGGATATTTTAAACAAAAAATACCTATTTTTCCACCAATTAGTTCTCTCTTCTAGTCCATAGCTACTGGACTATTCAAATATTATAAGATAATTGGGGAATAAGAGGACCAGTTACCATGATATCACTAGAATCATATCCTTCATCAATTTAGATATTTTTTTTTCATAAGAAAATTCTTTCATTTATGAACACGTGAAAGTAATCCATGTTTTTACCAACATAATTAATACAAAAGTCACTAGAATTCTCCTATAAATATTTTTACATCAAAAAAACCCGTAGTGTGAATAACCTTTTCTTGTTTGATAAGAGAAAAAAATATAGTTACACCATCTCTCTTGTAAAATGATTTAAAGATGTTTTATTTTTTATTTCAGTTCATATATATTGAATAATGTATTTGTGTGGACATTTTTCTATTTGAGGATTTTCTTTCCCAAATTCTTGATATAGTTCTGAAGCGATAACCATGAGTGGCCATTTGAGGGGATCTTCTAGGAATACTCAAACTCCTTTAATAAATAATTTTCTAGGGTCCATTGTTTAAAGAAAAAGAAATTAAATCTATATTTCTTCTCACTATTATGTGTAATAATAAAGGTATAGTGCATGGATAAGGCCATTTCTATGTAAAAAATGGAATAATCGATGTTGGATATCAATTTTTTGTGTAATAAGAATCTATTGATTCACTACAACAATACCGGCCCCTAGCGGCGGTTTTTTTTCATTTGGCGGCAGTTTAAACCGTCGCTATAGGTTTTGGCGGCGGTTTACAAAAACCGCCGCGAAATTGGGCGTCGGCAATCTATTAGTGGCGGTTTTTACTATTTCACGACGGTTTAAGAAAAGCGTCGTAGATTCCTCTTTTCGCGATAGTTTTTGACCATTTCGCGGCGGTTTTATGCGTAGATGATACTTTTTTTTGCGGCGGTTTTACCGCTGCTATATTCTGGCCTTTGATGCGCCTATGTCGCGGCGGTGAAAACCGCTGCTAAATTTAAACATAATACATTTAGATGCGGTTATAACTGCCGCTAAATACTGACCAATAAGGCATTAGCGGCGGTTATAACCGCCGCTAAATGCTGACCAGTAAGGCATTAGCGGTGGTTAAAACCGCTGCGAAATGTTGACCTGGAAAAAAAATAATTCCGCTCCTACCACACCACTGCCCTGAAAAAAAAATCAAACCAGAATATTGAGTAGGAGACACCATACAAACAAATAACATGGTAGTATTCATTGAAAAATAGGATATGAGCAAATGTTGTATGTTATGGAGTCCAACCTAAGGAAAGGTATGTATCACAATTTGGTGAGTAACCAATCCATGTGACCCCCTAGATGTATATGTGTTTTTAGCTTCTTTAATTTCTTATATGTTTTAAGAAGGGTTTATTTATATTATATGGATACTAATACTCTATATAATAAATGGTTATGAATTTTGAAAAAATTTATGTGATCATGATAACCATGGTGATGTGTAATGATATGTAATTGGTTATGCTCTAAGTTGGCCGATATAACATCCATGGGTGGATTGTGATATGGGTTGGGTTTTTTTAACAATGGATTTGTGTTATGGGATAGAACAAATTATGTTTATATGGGTATAGAATTTGTTCCAAAGATGGATGTTTGAGTAGTTATAGAATGTATGTTATGGTATGGTTTGTTGTGTGTTTTGGGTTGGTTGTTAATTCCTACTATAGAAAATGGGTAACTTGTGAATTGGCGTGTGTTTTAGGTTGGACAACATGCTAACCGTGCATGGTGCTTGAGATAGTAGGGTTTATGATCTTGTTGGTTATACATGATTCCTATTGAGGATTTGAGTTATGTCATTGGATATGAGATAAGAGTTTCATGTATACATCCCAAGATGGTCATCATGTTGCAGGTTGGATGGGATGCATCATGATATAGTTGTTATTGACTTCCTTAAAGAAAATAGGTTTGAGTTTTTAAAAATTTCAACAACTTATCTAATGTTTTCCTAAATACCTTATTGGTGGAATTATACTTAACCAAACCAAATGATATTGATTTTTCACAATAGTTATTATCATAAGATAATGTCATTAATATATATGTTCATGTATGTGATCTTTATCCTTCAGGGGAAGTATGGTGTGTCGATTTCTAGTTTGGATTAGTAACCTAGATTTCAAAGTTGGATTGGGTATGGGATTTTTGATATGCATGAGAACCCACGAGTGGGTATATTGGCCTGTGATTTTCCTCGTGATATTTGAGATGGGTTCATAGATTCTTCTCCATGAGTTGTATCCTATATAGGATGTGACATGTGAACTAGGGTTGAGAGAGACTAGTAATATTGAGATGTATCTTGGGATATTGGTGATTGGAGTGTTCTAATCAAGTGAAATAGCGATTCTCATTTCCACCTGATGAGGGTTTTCTTGTATGTATGTAATCCAAGAGAGGACTTATCCTAGGTCTATGAGTTCATTAGAAAAATGAAATTAAGTTTAGACACTTTGTTCTATAGTGATGGTATATAGGTGGATTGTGGTTTGGTATTCAGTTAGTAATATCATTGTATTTGGTATTGTGAATGTAAAAGCATGTGTAGTGCCTGTGTTTTGTTAAGTCTAACATGAATAATTGACATGGTTATTTGGGGGATAAGTTAAGTTAAACTATGATTATTTGGATGTTATTGTAATGATGCATATTAGGTGTTTTAATAGAGTGTATACATGCTTAGATTCATGTTATACTGATAACGGTTAAATTTAGGTATTGTGGGAGTCTTCCAAGATACACTCTTTCCATGTCAGTAAGAGCGTGAGTTCTTTATCAGCATAATTGGTATGTTGGTTGTATAGTCTATGATTAGCATGTCAGGTGGGAATTTCTTCATGCCTGTGTAATGTGTTGTGGCTCATTGGGCCTTGATAGTGATGGTATGAATTGGGCTTACACATCTAGGATACCCAGGTGCTGCTATGGAGAAACAATGATATGAATGGGACTTACACAGTTGGACTGCCTAGGTACTTCTATGAATCAGTTATGGTATGAACAGAGCTTACACAATGGGGCTACCAGAATGATGCTATATAGTAGAAATGGTATGAATATGGGTTACATATATGGTATTCTCATTGGATGTGGTACCAATTCAAACACAGGCCAAAATGGAATGATGTATACCACACTCGAGAAATCAAGACATAAAATGAAACATCATAAATAAATAAAATGCATAGAAGTAAACATGAGAAATCAAAAAAAAAGTTAGGACATGGAAATGTTTGGTGGCAACTATGTTCCATATACATGTTACATATAAAACCAACCATTCTCATACTTGTTCAACACATCAACAACACTACTACTCATCATCTGATGCTGCATCGTCACCCTCTCCACCTTCATCTCCACTACCTGCTGCCACCTATAAGAACATTATATTGAAAATTAAATATTTTTGAATATTTATAATTAAACTTAAAACCAATAAAAGTGTGTAAACTAAATGATTTTGATTTTTTTGTTATTTACCTGCTCACCACTAGCCGATGCACGACCACCGGGTGCATATCTGCTCATATGCTGGCGTATTTCAAGAAACTCTTTCTGCAAAGCAGATATCTGATCCCCCTGCTGGTGAACTGTGTTTCGCAGAGAAGACATCTCCCTCTGAGTATCTTCAGGTATGAAATGACTATAACCAGGAGTAGATGTAGCTAAAATCCCTGATGTCCTGCCAAACACCTCATATGGTACAGGTCCAAAACCCATCCCGTGCACTCTACCAGGATGCTCCTTCCCAAGGACTTTACCAACCGGGTCATCCTGGGAGACTGAGTTGGATTGCTCAGTATTGACATCCCATATTTCTTTAATTTTTACCTATAAATCAAATATCAATATATATTAACACAGTAAAAACTGATAATAAGTTATTATAATAAATAATTGACTTCATACCCCAACTTCTCTAGCAGGTTCATTAACAAAACTTCCATCTGTTTTTTTATGAACATCCAGCCACAGTTCTGTTCGGGATTCTTCATGCCCTAAACTCCGTGACTGCATTAAACAAAGATAAATCAAAAATTAAATATTTTAAATAGATAATATTGTCTTATAAATATATAAACTAATTAAAAGATTACCAATGACATTCGGCTTCTAGAAAATCTTTTTGAGCCCGCAGTGTGCGGGATGACTTGTTTTTCCCGGTTTGATGCATTCTGCCTTGAGAGATCCTGAAATAAATAAAATTCAATTTAACAGTAATGTATTCAATGTCTATCTCCTCTTCATGTAAATGTATAAATGTAAAATCAGGATAATATAATAATATATATTTCAATACCATCCACTTCTCATCACGATGGCTATCGACAAAAACGTTCCACTATTCATTCGGTACCCCACTGGGTAGCTTCTCATACATCTGCTGCACGGTCAACAAAGTATCATTGGCATCACACCACAACCTCCATTTGAAATCTTTCCATTTTTTTCCAAGATTTTTCAATGTCCACATCCGTGCTATCACATCAGCAACGGTCAAGTGGAAGAACATCTGTATACAAAAATTCATTTTGAATATATTTGTAACATGACATTCAATTAAACCATAATGTAATAAAATTACCTTTATCTGAGAATTAAAAACTTCATTTTTACAGTTTGAAGGCATATGCCTCCAATCATCATATGAAATAGGAAGGGAAATGGGATCCGCTGCCAGCTGACCTATAATCTGACCAAGTAAACCTGTGGCGTCATCCGTCGGGACCCCATAAGAATCAAATGGCACCACTATCTTCTCGCCATTCATGTTCCAAACATCATAACTTTTTAAGTGTTTTTTCCACGGTTGCATTTTTTTCATCTGCAATTACCAAACAATTACTATAAACAAAATGCAATAAATTAATTTAATTAAAATTTGTACCTATGACTGTGACCCTCCGGAATGTTCGTGATGAACTGGAAGGGGCGTGTCGCTGCCCCGCTGCTGAGGCTCCTGTAGGGGGAGGCGATGAATCATCCTCTAATGAGAAATCCATTGACGGTGTCAGAGATGGTGCAGGGGGAGATGATGCAGGGATGTAGGCAGCTGCTGCCTCAGATGCCGTGGGGACAGACGTATCGTCATCTGTCGCAGAAGTAGATGAAATGGTGTACCGCTTATTCCTTGGCATTCCTGTCATTTAATCAAATAAAATTAAGTTCATAATATATATTTCAAAAAATTTATGCAGAAAAAAAATTAAAAATGATAATAGATGCCCAGTACTAACAAACAAAATATATATAACAATGATAATGAATGACTACATAAATGAAACAAGTGGTTGCTGAATGAATACATAATTGTACATACAATCATTTTCCCCTTCAATCATGTCGGTTTCCTGCTCCATTGCTTCATCCACTTCATTCATCCTTTCTAGACTAATATTTTCAATATCATGATGGTCAAATAATTCTGCTTCCTGTTGTTGATGAAATTCAATTGTAGAGGTCAAATCTTCCACTTCATCACCCATATCATACAAATCTCTTTGTATTACGTGAGTAACTACACTCCACCCTTCATCCAAAACATCCTTCACTTAATATACCATTTTTTCCTGCGATGCTAAGATATATGGATCATGCAGTTCACGATCACCAACATCCATCAAGCGAGAGATGTTTACAGAAGTAAATTTCAAGGAATCTCTTTTAACACCTCTGATAATATCGACCCATTGGCATTTGAATAAAACAACAGAAAAATGCCCGTGGTAGTTTAATTCAAAAATATCATGAAACTTTCCATAGTATTCCACTTCAGAAAATGTAAATATACCACTATTCTGTGTTTCCAAAGCCATTTCTCGATCGACTGTACGAAATCTAAAACCATTCACATTATAAGCGTCAAACTTTCTAACTTGTTTTATAGGACCTCTAGCAAGAAACTTCAAATCTTCTGACAAGTCTTCTCGAGTATCAGTATTCATAATATGAAGAATAAAAATATAATTTAATAGATTTGAAAATTGTATGTATCAAACTAATATTCGTATTTATTGCAATATTTATAAACATACATGTCGTGCAAACCATTCTACCAGCTCTTTATTCACAGCTTTCATTATATATTTTTCATTTCATGTTCGGCCTCTCATTAGTCTCTTTGTTTGTATCCTCAACTCTTCAATAAATGGATCTGAAATTTCACTATTCAGTATCACATATCTATGTGCCTGTAATAACTCCAATTCTGTCAGTGTCGCGTATGAGGTCCTCCCAACTGATCGGCCAATAGCAGGAAATATTTTTTATTTCTGATGCATTTGAGATTGAGTTGATGTGTCGTCAACACGTCCAACTCGATTAAATCTTGTCTCAATATCATCCAAATAACTAGAACAAAAGGTGAGACACTCCTCGTCCAAATAGCCTTCAGCAAAAGAGCCTTCTGGTTGAGCTTTATTTCTCACGTATGCTTTCAAATGCCCAAGATATTTGTGAAAAATAATAATAATATTATGCATTTATTTAAATTCCAAATATTGTTTACTTAACTGGAAACATATAAATAAAATACCTCTCAATTGGATACATCCATCGATAATGAACGGGGCCTCCTAATTTAGCTTCATCAACCAAATGCACAGTTAAATGCATCACGACAGTAAAAAACGATGGAGGAATGATTGTCTCCATTGCACAAAGGGTCAATACAAACCTCTCCTGTAGGTTTTCAAGCTGTAAAGGATGTAGAGTTTTCTCACATAATTGCCTGAAAAATGTGTAGAATTGTAGTACAATAGTAGTAACTTTTTCAGGTAATAATGTACGCAATGCCAATGGTAGTAACTGTTGTAACAAAACATGTGAATCGTGACTTTTCAATCCATATAACTTACGATTCTTCAAATCAACACACCTCGATATGTTACTCGAATACCCATCAGATACCTTCACATTCTTTAAAATTTGAAAGAACGCATCTTTATCACTATTTTTCACTGAAAAAATGGCAGGAGCATACTTTTCATTCTCATCAGGCCAGAGATCACGTTTTATGTTCATTACTTGTAAGTCTTTGCGAGCACTGAGATGATCCTTCGACTTTCCATGCTCATTAAGTAATGTGAAAATCAAATTATCACATAAATTTTTCTCAATATGCATCACATCAAGATTGTGGCACAAAGAATTAAATTCCCAATACGGAAGTTTGAAGAATATACATTTTTTCTTCCATTGTTGCGTTCTGATTTCACTTGACGATGCACTTCGCACTCGTTTTCCGCTATCAGTCAAATGATGAACCTTCCCAAATTCTGTTTTAACATTTTCAAGCTATTTCAATATTTCAGAACCGGTTAACAACTTTGGAGGTGGTCTACGATAAATGGAACCATTAAATTTTGATTTGTTTAGACGAAATCTATGAGATGCATCAAGAAATCTTTGATGGCACAAGAAGCACCATTTTCTACTGTGAGGTAGCCGTTTGGGCTCGAAATCAAAGTTACAAACAGGACAAGAAAAACCCGTATAAGTGTTCCAACCAGATAAATTCCCAAGCCCATGTAAGTCACTAATGGTCCACATTAAAGCAGCATGCATTTTGAACATTGTTTTAGAAGAAACATCAAATGTCTCAACACAGTTGCTCCATAACTCCTTCAATTCTTCAATCGAAGGCTGCAGGTATACATCTATATCATTTCCAGGCATTTGTTTTCCAGTAATAATCATCGAAATGATAAAAGATTTTTGTTGCATACACATCCACAGAGGCAGATTATAAGGGATCAAAACAACTTTCCAAATGCTATAACTCATACTCAAAGTCCCAAATGGGTTGAATCCATCGGCAGCCAATCCCAATCGAACATTCCTAGGATCAGCTGAGAAATCTGGATGTAATAAATCAAATGTCTTCCAAAGATTGGGAATCTCGTGGATGTCTCATTAAACCATCATTATTATTATCTACAGAATGCCACTTCATGTGTTCGGCGGTTTTTGATGACCTGAATAATCTTTGCAATCGAGGCTTCAAAGGAAAGTAACACAAAACTTGTGCAGGTGTGTTCCTTTTCTTCATCTCCTTGAAATTATGTTCAGTCATACATCCAACATCACCTTTTGACTTCCATCTAGAAGAAGAACATTTCTTACAGTTTTGTCTACTTGAATCCTCTCCCCAGTAAAGCATACAATCATTGGGACACACATGTATTTTTGTATAATTCAGACCAAGCTTGTTTACAACTTTTTTCATCTCATAAAACGATTTTGGGATTTTTGCTTCAGGAAATGTATCACGAATCAATTCCAATAACATGGACATTTCCTTATTTGTAATTCCACATAGACATTTGATATGGTACAACTTCAGCAGAAATGAAAGCTTTGAATATTTCAAACACCCACTATACAACTCTTGATTTCCATCGTCAAATAAATCATGAAAAACATTTTCCTCACTGAAGTTTTCCCTTACATTTGGCTCCACAGAATCAAGAGGAGGATCCAATGATATGTTACAATCTTGATCTGCTTGTGTTACAGTCTCAAAAACATCACTTGTCACATTGCAATTTGTAGCACCCTCTTCTGGTTGTTCTGATATGTTTTGATTCTCATAGTGGTGTCTTGCAGTGCCGAATGCATCATTTATGAGGTTTTGCATTTCATTTTCCATTGGCGACAAACTTGGGACCTCATTCTGTGGATTAACATCAGTCCTCAATCTTTCTGTATTGGTTGATTCTCCATGCCAAATCCAGCACAAATATTGATCAGGGAATTGCTTCAGTATTAAATGGTCATAAACTTCATCTCTCTTAAACCATGTTCTAAATTTACATTTTGGACATGGACATCTTATTCTCCCTTCAACGAATCGATTAGAAATTGAAAAATCTAAAAACCCATTCAAACCCTTAACATATTGAGGTGTGTTCCTCGGTAATGTGATCCAGCTTTTATCCATGTATATCACAATGTGCCTACACAAAATATACGATAGTGTAAGATTACAGAAACATAATATAATAAAGATGAACCATTGATCATAAAGTATGCATAATATAATAAAGATGGTTCATTGATCACATTTACCACTTCAGACCAACCGAACAAGTCTGGTCCATAAGAGACAGCGTCAACACCTCATTGAGGAGAAATAAGAATATCGGGTTACACACTTATCATAACACTATCTACCCAACTATTTTTTATGGTTTCCAATGGGATATGTTTACAGAATATGAAGCACCTAATTAATTCATTATCCATGATTAGACATGTCGTTATGGACCAAATTTACAAGGGAGAGAAATCACATGGATTTTTGTAAAATAAACCATTGGAATTGAAATTGGTCTATAGGATGAGATTTAATCTATTGAACATATTTATATTCTTGGAAAGAGTTGAGGTGTAAATAATATTAAGTGATATCCCAAAGGAACCAACTGCTCAATATAAATTCCAAGAAATTACACAAATTATGGATGGATATTCTCACTTTTAGTAATGAATAAATGAATAAATGTAGGAGAAATATATAAAACAAAAAAATAAATAATCCATAATTACTATGCATGACTTATCCGTCATTTATGAGAAGCAATCAAAGAATCAAAGAAGAACTAAAAATTACCAAAGTCGAAAGGGGTTGCGGGGGGGTGCCGGGGGGTGCGGGGGTCGCCGGAGGCCACGGGGGGCATGGGGGGTGTCGGGGTCAATAAAAAAATTACACCCATGAAAATACAATAGAGAATTCTCACTAAGCATATACCTAGGTATGAAATCCATACTATAAAACCATTCATGAAAAACCCAATACATATAATATGAAATCATACCTTCTTTAAATAAAAAAATAAAGATAAAGTGATGGTCATGGTTTCTATAATGACATGACCTTTATAATTAACTACATCATGATGAATCTCTGAGAAAAGTAATATAAATTTACATTCATCTTTCGACGTACAAACTACATGCACTTGATAATTTATACTTAGAGCATCAATAATGAAATTTCACTTTCTTGGAGTATAATTAAAATCCAAATAAAATGACTAAATATATTCATCCCATATCCTCTATCATAAATTTTTATCCCTATGATAAAATATTTACTACATGTTTTTTTATTTGTAAATGCCACAAAATTCTCATTGAATAACTAATTTCATAATCATTGGAGGGCATGAATAACCATGACTAACTCAATATCATGGGTTGGATAATTGTTATAATTTATTATAAGTTTCAAGACCCATTTACTAAAACTCATTCCTCCATATCAACATAAATCGTAACATCACATTGGAGGCCTCATTATTGACCTTATAATGCATCATTGGCTTTGGTCAAATAAGAATAGGTGTAGATGTCAATATATTTTTTATCTCATAAAATGAATGTTTTTATTTATCATCCCACTAAAAATTCACTCCATTCCAAGTCAATACTATATTTTTAATGAATATGTGAGAAAACTCCAAGATAATGCAAGAATAAGAAACCACATGACCAATGAAAATATGAATCTAAACAATATTAGTATGAATCTATTAATAAATTATAGATTCTACTTTCTCAATATCCCCTAATATCCTAGATTTAGAGAACTCGCGACCAAAAAATGTCACATATTGATTATAGAAATAACATTTCAATATATTGGCATATAAATGATGATATCTCAATGTGTCTAAGAACATAACCAACTATTCTTCATGCTCCTCATAGGACCATGATCATACCGATATATCATTGATAAATATAGTCCCGAATGAAAAAAAAGGATAAAAAATGGTTTATCAAGGTTATAAATACATATGGTTTCTCCATTACCCTAAATAGAATTACCAAAAACACAAAATTTCTATATAGTGTTTGAAATTATATCTTGGACACACCTTTAGCTCAAACCTTTAACCGCTAAAAACCTAATTGATGAACAATCTTCAAATTCCATAAAGAACCTCTAAACTGATTGAATAAATCATAAATTTATAGAAAAAGATACCAATTATTAAGAGTAACATGATTTAATTTATAATAGATAATATAAAATCAATAACTCACTCTTGCAATATTGGTAAAAAGAAATGGATAACCCTATGTAGACACACTCAGATTAATAAATCCATTGGATTAAAGATCTCCCAACTAAATATTTATATATCTAAGAATCAAGGAATAACTAAAAATTACCAAAGTCGAAAGGGGTCGTGGGGGGCGCCGGGGGGTGCGGGGGTCGCCGGAGGTCATGGGGGCATGGGGGGTGTCGGGGTCGCCTGATGGCATAGGGGGTGCGGGGGTCGCCGTTGGTTGAGGGGGGCGCCAGGGGGTGCGGGTTTCGCCGGAGGGCGTGGGGAGTACGGGGGGTGTGGGGGACGCCGGAGGGTGCGGGGGGCGCAGTGGTCGCCGAGGCCGGGGGGGATCGGGGAGGGTTTGGGGAACACGGTCGGGGAGGGGGAAAGGGTCTTGGTGTTTCTAAAAAAATTTGTGTTTCACGGTGGTTTATTAAAAACCACCGCGAAACCTTCGCCGAAAATGTTTAGCAGCGGTTTTGTGAACCACCGCCATAAAACCGCCGCTAAACCCAGTTTTTTTTGTAGTGATTCCACACCAAATCCTCCAATCATCCCTTTAATTGTTACACCATGTGTAATATTCCCCATTGAATCTAGGGTCCAAAAGTCAATTATTGAATATAAAATCATGGAATTATTTTGTCACTCTCCAAGAGTAATTAACTCCACCTTACTTATCCTTTATGTTCTGGATAGTATTGAAGTCAACAAACAAAATTTGGTTGTGATAACCTTGATTTAATGAAGATAGGGGTGTTTTGGAGACTATCTATCCCCACTATTTTAGTGTTGTAATATACCACATATAATATGATGAAGGAAAATGAACACTTAACTTCCACTTTTATGAGATTTGGGGAAGATTTGATGAAGTTAACATGAAGATAGTTTTTATAATAACCACACATTGTTGTTTGTTGGGCTTATGTGCAAGCTTTAGTTAATGTGGAGTTGAGATGGAAAATAGCGTATCTTATCTATTTTGGTTTCTTTTTTTCATAGAATATGATTAGATAAAATTGATTCTTTAAGAAATATTTAGAATGTTAATAACACATTTCTTGATATCTGAGGCCCTTTACATTCTAAATGATAATAAAAATCATTGAGAAATGTGTTGGGAAGGATATAAGGCTAAATATATTGGGTTAGAGAATACATGAATAGTAATAAATGATCATGATCTTAAGACCAACCATGTTACAATAGACTTATCAATGGAAGAACCCTTATTAAGTATTCTTGATCAGACTTGGGGGGGAATCATACTCAAAATCCTCTTGACATTCCATATAAAAAACATCAAAAGAGTTTTGAGAAAAGTGAATTGAAATCCTAGGGATCTATAATTTTTATGTCACCAAGGATCCTTAAACCAAAAAGATTTACTAATTATGTCTTATAACATGAAAATCATCATCACCATAAAAATTTATTGGGCCTTATACCGACATTTTACTAGAGAACAAAAATTATCTAGAGGAGATGAATAAAAACACCTTGAGGCTTCAGCATGGGGTAAATAAAAAATATACCGAGGAGATGGAGGGTAGGTGGAAAACCATGGTTGATAAATATGATGTAGAAAAAAATAGAGGGGAATTTTTATTTACCTATATTTCATATATTACCAAACCATGATGAAACAAATAACTAGAAGCATCTAAATATGACTTGGGATAACCATTAACAAGAACACCACCTTTCACTTGAAGTAGATTAAGTTAGCCTATAGATCAAACTGGATAAATAGAAATTGATTGAAACAAGGGAGATGGTCTGGAAAACCCAACTACAAGAGTGTGAGGACCCAAAGGTAAGTGATCAAGATAAAAGTTGAAGCTACCTGATAGGTAGAAAAACAAACCAACTAGACTCAGATGAAGGAGATGAATCACAAAACTCCCCTAAGAAACCTAATGTTATCTTGTATAATTATTCTTATACAAACTGAAACCATAAGATCTTGGTGGTTAAAAAATATATAAACTCACCTAAGTTTAAATAAAGAGTCACTTTCAGAAGAAGATAGATTTCTACACCCACAAGAACATGTGATGAGGATAAGGCTTAGAAATATCTATTTCCACATAACTATTGCACTCCATTTTGTGCATTGTTCATAGAATACCACATTATACATAGATAAATCAGCCTAGGTAATCAAATATCTCCTTAAGAGCCATTGGGTTATAAAATTAAAGTGGGTTTCTGGGAAGATGAATCCACACATCAACTGATTGGGGACCCAACCTTCCTGAATTTCCATCGACTAAAAAAATTGGAGGAAGCATCGACTATAAAAAACTCTAGAGGCCTATGATCAATTATTAAAAATAATATTTCCTTATGAATAGATAAATGAAAAAATAATTATGGTCTATCATAGAGATATTCACCAGGGATGAAAGCACACAATAAATGATGAAAAAAATTGAGAGGACTATAGATTGGTGTGGTGTTTGCAAAATATTTCTGTGAGAGTCGAATAGTGTTAGGATGAATCGTTTACATACTCATACATTGATAAGGAAAAGGTTGGAAAACCTTATTTGGAGTTAAAATTCATCCCACAACCATTTTCAAAGGTTCTCTACCAACCTCACCTACCATGGACATTCATCAGGGCTTCTACGTAATCTATATGTACACAAACTATTCCTATGGAATCCATAGGATTTTTCAAATGTGTAGGTGGGTAAAATGTTTGGAGTCTAATGTCTACAAGGGATTGGTGGGAGATATATTGATTTTATACTCCCACAGCATGGAAATATAAGGAGGCATTGGAGAGATTCCTACATTTATTACATGAGCCAAGAGAGCTTATTGTTTTGAGTGAGAGAGCCTTGAAAGAACTATTAATAGATAGATCGAGGTATAAAGAGGTATTTTTAAAAGATTTTTTCAATTTTAAAATACCATTTTTCTTCCTTAATCTTATTCCTCGGTGATTATAAAAAAAGAGTAGTATTAGAGGAATTTTCAACGAAATAATGGTTGAAATTGGAGACTTTCTAATGATAGGATAATTAAAATTTCTCACATTCATATTTTAAATATATATTTTCAATCTTCATGTTGATTTGTTTCCAATGGTGTGAACCACATAGAATATAGGGGAAAAATGAGATATCTATGTCTGTTCAATGTTCATTAAATGTTTTTTGTTCTATAATACCCCCTTTCAGGAGGAGATGGAATCATTTCAACACCAGTGAAATTAATAGTGAGATTCCAAAAGATGCTTCAGAATTCCATATCAACACCATATTATCACCACGCTGCTACCACATAACTTCTATATCATTGGGAAATATTTTATTTTGACAACTATTTGATTTTATATTTATCAATTAGAATATGATTTCAATGATCCAAGAAGTTGATTTCTTCATTTTCAACTATACTAGATGTAACTGTGAGCTCAATTTTCCTAGATTACACGCCAATATTTGTAAAATTGAATTTAAATAGATGGAACATCCATGGGTTGCATGATTATGTTGAATTCCAAGAATTATTCCTTTGTAAGTCTGAAATGGAATATCGCCTCAATTATAAGGAAGTCATTCACCCGTTGGAGAATATGGAAGTCAACATTAATACCACCAAGGAAGTAGAGGGGAAGAAACTAAAAAATGAGATGATTGGTCAAATCTGCCAATGCATCTATAAAAAATAAATCACAAACATTATTATGAGATTAATTTATATGAACTATTGATAAATTTAGTGATTAATTAACAGTTTAAGACAACTCAAAAAAAAATTTTCTTAGTAAATTGGCCAATGAATCTTCGACTATAACGTGGAAGCTCTATATAAAAAACACAATAGAGTGCTCAAAATCTTGGTAAATAAATTGAAAGCTATAGGTAATACTCTGAGTGATTAATATAAGGTGAACCATATATTATTCACACTCCCTAATACTTGGGATACATTAGTTTTTTCCCACATCAATTCAGTGTTTGTAGGAAAAATTACCTTGAAAATATTAAAGGATTCACTATTAAATGAAGAGGCTTGAAGGAAGGATGAAAGATATTACCAGATGAAAGCTCTCATTATAAATATATGAGGAAGAAAACAAAGATATTGTCAAGGTATAGGATTTTTAGGTCTATGAAATATTAGAAGAAGGTCCACATATGGAAGGATAATAACAAACAAATAATACCATTTTGGCATGTTGGGGAACATGAAGAGGCACTATCAAAAGCTTCTACAATAAATGGGATAAAGTAGAAGCCTATAAAGGATAAATAGAGACACACACATGAGAATAACTTGATAAGGAATAATTTTATCCAAAGATAATGGAGATAATTTATCTCACATATCCGGACAATATATAGAATGGTTGATCGATACTACAACTTCGTACCATGTTACTCTGAATCTTGAGTATTTAATCACATATCATGCTTTTGAATTTAGTGATGTTAATATTTGGAATACCAATTAAATAGTGATTTTTGGTATGGATAATATTAAATTTACAATTAATATGTGATATACAACATCCCTAAAGGATATTTGGAATGTTTTATGTATTTGAGTAAACATGTTTTCAGGGATAACCTTCGATTGAAATGCCTATGAGAAAATATTCCAAAATGTAGCATGAAAGATGACTAAATGATCCATCATCATCTCTTGAGGACATATATGTGTTACCTCATACAAGACTCATGTAAATATAAGTGCAGAAAACCTTAACATGAACGAAAGAGAGGCATCATCCAATTTATAACATTGGAAACTTTACCACATGAGAGAAAGAGGGTTATCCATAATGATAAAAAAGTACACCATTGTTGATAATGATTAATCACTAGATCCATAGAAATAATATTCTTTGGGGAATTAGCATATAGCCTCATTCAATGCTGCTTCATCAAGGTGATATGATTTTTTGGATTTGGCTCACACTGCTATATGTGGTTCCATAGTGGTGGATTCTTCAGGAGGTAACAAATATTTCCATTCCTTAATTTATGATTCATCTAAAAAGGTGTGGATGTTATTTTTTGTAGATGAAATATAAGATACTGTAATACTTCATGATATTACACACCATTATGGAATGTTAAAATAAAAGGATGTTGAAGTTTCTTCATCTATACAATAGAAGAGAGTACACATCCAAGAAATTTCATGCCAATTGAAGGTGTCATGTCATCAAGAATGAGAGGATTTTCCTACACACCCAAAAACACTATAGATTTATAGAAAGGATGAAAATAACCATCATGGAGAATGTTAGAAGAATGAGGAGTTTGTCTAAGATAATTAATCTATTCTAGGGATAAGCAGTTCAAGTAACATGCTACCTCATCAATAAATCATTGTTGTCCCTATGAAATTTTGAGATTCCACATAAGATATTATTTGTTAAACATCCCTATTACTCTAATTTATGAGTTTTTTGATGTTTATAATTTTCACACATATCTAAAGAGCTCAGGTAAAAGGTATAAGTGATATATACTCCATGCATATTTAACAGATATGGATATGAGGAGATCAAATACAAGTTTTGGGACCCAAAGGAGAAGAATATGATTAGAAGATAAGATTCCATGTTCCATGAGAACCAAACAATCGGGGACAATAAAAGTACCATAATTTCTCAAAGAGAAGGTGTTAAGGAAATAAAATTGATCTAAAAACTATACCAGAACCACATGGAATAGGAGACTAAGCGGTACATAAATACTCACGATCAACAAAACACAAGGTATTGGAGGAGGATATTGATCAAGGGAGGCAGAAGAATATCTACCATAAGTTTAATAACCATCACAAGAACTTGGTGATATTGTGCCTCATAAATAAAACATTTCATAGGGTCAAATATCTTCAAGTTAAAAGGTTCAATCAATAAAATATTTGGAATTAAAGAACTTGTTATTGACTAATGAGGGGGAACCATAAGGATATCAAGAAGCCTATCACACTCAATATCATTAGATACATAAGGTGATGGAGTAATATATATCTTGAATTTTAAAGATAAAAATAAATGATAACTCAATGGATATAATGAAAAGGGTTGTTTCTCAAGAGAAGCTAGACCTTTTCATATGCTTTAGTAGACTATAGCTTGAGGGGGATAACTGATAGTGTTTCCTAGCTCCCCACCACTATTTTCAAAGGTAGCGCACCAACCCCACCTACCATGGACTTAAAAAAAGATTTTGTATATTAAAAATGTGTAAAAACTATTCCTATGATATCCATGGAAGTTTTCAAATGTAACACTCTGAGATTTTTATAATAACACTAGTTCAATAGTGTATACGACACACAACACCGAACCTAAACAAAACATGAAATATTATTATTTACATATCACCAATATAACCTAGCTATTAATTTAGCAGGAATGAAAAATATTTACAAATTTATGAAATATATAAAAAATTCATATGAAATATATATTTATTTATAGATTCTTAGTAAATAATCAGTAATTTAAAAATATTATATTTTTCTTCAGAAATACATTTTCTTCAAAGATGGTTTTTTTAATTTTTGTTAGAAAATATAATAATTAATTACTAAAACTATACGAAATTTTATTTTATAAAAATCATATTATATTTAAAATCTATATATCATAATTATCATTTGATAAAATTTTAATATTTTTCTAAAATGTTTAACTTTTCAATGAATAATGGAAAATACTATTTTTTATTGAAAAGTATAATTTATTTTAAAGTAAATAAAAAGTTAAATTCTATTCTGGATAAGTTTAAAAATCACAATATTTCATTTTTATTTAATATAATCCAATTATTTTATTTGGAATGAATTATATACTTTAATTTTGTATGAAAACATTCTGAAACAAAAAAAATAATTTTCCTGAAATTTTATTATTACATTTTTCATTTTAATGTTAAATAAATTCCTTCCACTTTTAGATATTGAATCCTAAAAAACCGATTCTATATTTGGATTCACGTGGTCAAAATATGGTAAAAATAACCCTTTTATTTTTTTATTATGAATAGTGATTGTGGTATATAATTGTCACCATGATAAGGGTAAATAATGTAACTGAGGTCAGAAAAAAATACAATAAAGACTAAAAATTACCATAAACCATTAATTTAACCTATTAGATGAGTTTATATCAGAACTATCTATATTATTTTATAAAATATGGAATCTTTGTTCCATATTTATTTGATTTTGACCTTTTTATTATTTTATGTAAAGAAAAGTCAAAAATGTCTTTCCATTTAATTTGTAATCTATACATTTTTTATATCGGAAAAAATAGAGGATAAGTTCAGTTATAAATGGATTATTTTAAGTATAAATGATTTTTTATCAAGTCAATTTATTTCCAATTTTTTTTGATGAAATAATTAACTTAAATGTTTATGCAACATCGACACAATATTTATTCAATTTATAGAAAATTAAAATAAACAATTTTAAAAATATTAAAAGTAATATAATTTGAATGAATTAATATGTTCCAAATTTTTTTAGATAAAAACAACTTATCATAAAGGTTTTAATGGATTATATCCTATTATAATTGTTGTCATATTTTTTTCAAAGTCAAATTAAATTAATTGTGTAAATAATGATATTATTGTTATTTTCTATTAAATAATATTTTATTAAATTATTTAAAATTACTAAAAATCCTATATTAAATAATGTTTTTGGGATGTGGTTAAACATATTATCCATGGTACATTTATGGGCTAATTTTTATAATAAAGTAACTATCTTAACCACTAAATAGTAAAAACATTGGTATCATAGTAATTGTCAAAAAGGGTTAACACGAGCTAAAAAAATCGATAAGGGTAAAAACCCAATATAAATTTATCCAAATTTTATTTGATAATATAATTTCAACCCATAATCATTATATAATTTATTTTTTACATTTTTGATCCATTTTTTCATGAAAATTCATTTTTATTAATTTATTACACTGAATAATTTCAAGGGTTCCCCTCCCCTCACATATAAAATGGCACCCCTCTCCTCTCATCTTCAAACATAAAAATCATTTTAGTTCAAATAATACCAAACAAAATGACTTCCTAAAATCCATTAAATTGTTCTAGTGGTTTTTTGGACATAATAAAAACCTTATACTGTTTAAGGTGTAAAGAAAAGAAAGTTATTCTAAGAAGGGGTATAGTCTTTAAGAGAATGTTTTAGTTCTATTTCTTCCTATATCTCCTTTAAATATTCTTGAATGATGATTTAATAACAAAAAAATATCTAAACTATATTATGATGTTATTAAGCTAATTTCATCACTTAATTCCATATCCTCTTCCATCAAATAGGAAACCAACTCATCCTTCGTATGTACAATAGACTACCACCTCATGAGCCGATGAAATTAATTTTCCATAATTTCCTCTCATGGATGGTTATAATTATTGATTTCATAAATATATATGTTATTTACTATATTATTACAATTCTATAAATGAAAATTATGATATAACTTATAATGAACCACACATTAAATACATTGATATTTCATCAAAATTAAATGATATTCATTAAAAAAATGACGAAGACACGACATGACCATATAGGTATAGTGTCATTAGAAATTAGGAAACTAAAACAACTGGTTCATTGTACATCTTCATTTTCTCCTACTTAATACATTATAACTAGACCCCTATTTGACATATATTATTTAATACCCATCTTCATGACCTATTGAAATTAAACATATGAAAGGGTGAGATAAAATGTTCAGTAAGGGTAAACAATAAAGATATAAATAATTTAATAATAAAAATACATAATAACATAACATTTGAAAATATTATCCTACATTTGAAAAATCGTGATATCATGCCATGTGATAAATCATAAAAGTTCATAAGAATCAATGAACTTAATCCCAAAATTGATAACAAAAGACATGAAATTTTTTGGAATACACATAAGATTAAAAAAATCATTTAATATTAGTCAAGGCTCATTACCAAGACGATCATAACAGGCACAAACCATTAATGAATTGAGCTCACTCCTCATTCTCACCCAATATTACTGAATCATGGTCATTTCGCATTCCATCCTTGTCTATATCATGAGATATATGTCTTTACCCGATGCATTGTAGGTAGATATAAGCCCCACCCAACTCATAACTAAATAATTATTACGTGTTCCACAATAACATAAATCAATCATTATAACCTAAGGAATAAAATGGTTTCCTTTATGCACCATAACATAATCCATGTAAATCAAATGGATTTCAAAAATAGAATTCCAAAACAATCACAATTAAACTATAGGAACAATAAGGATATTATACATGAAACATAATCCTATTAAATAATTCCATTTTATATGGAAAATAATTTTGACATGACAGTTGAAATTAATTCTTGAGGAATATATCCTTTCAGTTTCAAAAACATTTTATTTTCACAAAATGACACAAAAGTTTAAAATAAAATAACTTATTTTAAAATAAATGTGAAAGTGTGTAGAGTAATATTAATGTATATAAGGTTTTATGAAAATGTAAAAATCAGTTCATACCATATAAGTTAAAAGAGAACAGTTTTCCAGTACTTTTTTTAGAAATTCAAAATCCACCTAGTATCAAAAATGAAACAAATACTCTTTCATACCATTTATGAAAAATTCACCAATGGGTAAAAATGAATTTAAACAATTTTATACGGATTAAAAGAATATTTTTGAAAACATATTTTGGAATGAAGGGAAAGGATGACAAATATACCATAGTAAATACTTACGAATAAACAATCTTTGATAATAATGAAATTGAAAAATCATCCCTTAAATGTGGTCCAATTTACATTTTTATGTACCCAAATATCCTGTAAAATGGTTTGAATAATTTAATTAAATTAATCATGAATCACATCCATTTTTATGATATCATAAATTATCATATTATCATTTATTTGTTAGTAACATTATTACTTGACCACCGGGCATTCACTTCTTTATTTTCTTATGCATGTTTTGTTGGATAAGTTACTATTCTTAGGTTATAGTTATATCCATTATATAATTATATTAGTATAATATATATCATATTTATTCATTCAATTCATTTATATAGTCATGCTTTAATAAAGTCCATGTAGAATGAATCACATTACATCGTGGAGACAATAAGTCGTATTTACGCACAAGCGGCAATATCATTCCAATAATTATTGAATGGTATTTAAGTGTATGATGCATAATATTTCAGAATAATGTTATAATGATCATATAAATTTATTATTTCCACAATTAAACCCATCCAAAAAGGTGGTGGTGAAAAACATATTACACCACAACGTGGTGACGATAAGTCGTACGTACGTACGCGTCATGATTTCATTTTTCATCAGATTGATAAATGGTGTAATATGGTTATTTCATAATTATAATAACATCTCATTATATAGGTGATAATGTAATTATTAATTTATAATGAAAAACTCTTGAAGAGGAATTATATGAAGAAATAAGATTGAAAGGATTGGTAGAGGATATTACCTCTTTTTCTACGTGCTTCATCTAAATCTCCTCTTAGAGCACTAGCGATGGTTTTTAAGGAAGACCAGATCCTATATAATGTTAAAAGGTAATTTAATAAGGGAAAATTTCATTGTATGGTCGATAATTATGGCTCAAATTTAAGTGAAGAGGAGAGGGAGGAGGTTCCCTTTTATAATTGGGGTGAATGTCACTTTTGGAATCTCCATAAATAATAATATATAATAAAATAAAAATATAATAAAAAATCTCCAAAATTCCCCAATTTAGAGTTTTATATGATATGGTGATGTAATATCATCAACCAATAAATTTTTGACATGTTTCATATCAATTTAAACCTTAATATTTTAATTAAAATTTAGTTATTCTATTTAATTTTTAGCTAGCGTAAAAAATATGTAAATATTAAAAAGGTGAAATATTTACTTATTTTATGGAAATTAGACCATGAATAGATACCTTATAACATTTTAGACCATATAAAAATTATTATATATTTTTAAAAATGTTTTATTATTTTTTAAATAATTTAACGTAACATTATTTTGTTGAACCAACAATAGTGTCAATTTTGACACTATTGAATTCATTGATTTTTAAAAATATTAATATAATAAGTTAACTTCAAAAAAAATATTTAATTATATTCCTAAGAGTTCAAGTCCATATATAAATTCATTTGACATATAAATTTTCAAAGATTATATTTATTTTAATATTTTTAATAACATTTATTTGTTATCTCTGTTAATCAAATAATTAGTATATTAATTTTGAGTAATTATTTTATATACTTATTTATTGAATAAAAATTAATAATAAAACAAAAATATGAATATAAATCTAATATATTTTATAAAAATTCATTTAGTCTAATTTATATTTTGGAAAATCCTACATTAAAAATGTTTTAATTTTGAAAACATGAATGTGAAAACTTTAACATCACATTAAATAATATAATATAAGTGTCATAATATCTTTTATAGTGATATAAATTCTCTATAAATAGACCATTGGATATTTATGGTCTATATATACTTGTAAAATAATATTTGGTTATGTTTTTGGGTCTTTTAATGGTTATTATCATTTTAATAATAATTAGTTTATTGATTTCTCATCAATTAAATTATTTATCCATCAATAAAGTATAATTCTCTAAGTAAATTATTTATTTCCAAAAAATTATATATAAAATATCTTGATAAGGAAAAAAAATTTATATTTCAAATGAGTATTTATAATCTAATTTATCTTCTGTACGTCCTTATTTTATAATGATATAGTTATTAATATTTTAGTGGGGCATATTTAACATATATTTAAATAAAAAAAATTAATTGTCCTAATATCATCCAAAGGGCTTCAATGAAAACCATTTTAAAAAAGGACACTTAAGGTGGAAAAAAATTTATCCAATGATATTAAGACAAGTTTTAGGGTAATATTATAATATTATTCTTCTTTTTAATTACCCGATTTACCCTTTTACTATATTAATAAAAATTACTGATGTTACAATTCATAATGCAAAAAAATATATATTTACATAATTTTGACCTAATGGTTCCAAATATTGAATCCATTTTTCAAAATTCAAAACAAAAAAGTTTTAGTTATTAATTTAAAATTAATCTGGTTGTTAGAAATATAGAATAAGTTTTAAATGTTAAAACATTGAAAAATATTGAAATGATTTTACATATTAATTTAATATAAAATTAAGGCTAATGACATAAATTATATTGAATTATAAAAATATATTTTATTTATACATTAAAATAATTCAATATTATCATTTAACCGTATAAATTATTTCGATGAAAAAAATTGTTTTCAATTAAAATTTAGTGTATTTTTACTATTCATCAATACATGCATGTTATCAGAAAAATATCAAACAATTCATCAATAGCTAATTTTTATATCCCTGTTCCAAATAAAAGGTATATGTTGTCATATAAAAATTATTAATGTGTCAAAATATTAATTTAAAAAGGGTTCTCCATTAAATGGTGTAAAATTATTATGCTAAAAATATATGGTTTTATACATCAAATAGGCTTTATTCATACCCTATGAATAAAATATCTATTGGATAAATATCAAAAATATTTGTTTAATATATAACATATATATTTCATTAATATCATTTAATAAATTTAATTCACTTAATTTATTAATACAAAAATACAAATATTTAATTGATTTATATTTTACATAAATAATTTGTAGCAAAAAATTCACCATACATTTTCATAAGTTAGTTATATTTATTCCAACCAACTTAAAAACTTGGCTATAACTGTCATTTTATATTAAGGGCATCTTGCAGTTCGTTTAAACTCATGATTGCATGAAATGAAATCCATTGAAGAATTAAAATTATTTAAAGAAGATATTTCATAAAAACATCTTGGTGTTACATATCTTTCTTTTATTACATCCATGAAAATGGAAATAATGATCATGCACGCGTATGATCTACGATCCCCATGAATAGTTTGATTCATTTTTTATCCCTTTCATATATTGATGACTCTAAATATAAATATAATTAATATATATGATACTAATATCAAGGTAATAATTCTAGAGATGATGTACCCCTAATTAGTGTATAAACACTGATATGTCATAACCAAAACATATTTTAAAATAAAGCAATTTTCATCCAGAATACTGGTTTCAATAAAGATTTGTTAATAAATGGGTGGTAAGATTTTATAGGAAAATAATATATCGTATTATATATATTAATATGGTTTTTAAATATGTATATAATAATTCTATATTTAATATATAGAATTTTCTAACTGATAGGAGGAAAGACAAGAACTAAGGTATGGGATCTCTCTGAACCACACCTTTTCATTAGATAATGACCTTTCTCTTTTTGACTCACTTTAACTGTTTAATTAATGTTATCGAAATCATAAAAACTCAGTATATATGTATATAAAATTTATAAATAACTTATTCTCTGTTAGTTTGATGGGGTAATAATTTCTTATGTTCATTTATCATATTAATTCATTATGAAAACCCCTTTGATTATGATACGAGGAAAGATTATGAAACCCATTTCTTTTTATGGAAATTTTTTATATTTATTCCTTATGACTGATTTCCACCTTTGTAACACCTAATAAGTAACATGTTATGATGGGTTTAACTAGATATAACTCTAATGCATTGGGTAATGTTTTTTCCTCATAAGACGTTATGTATGGGATTAGGGAGTAAACATAATCCTTGATGGAGTTTGTCCACCTTGTGATGTTGTCTTAGAAGTTAGCCTTGAATTATTCGTATTTCATGTTTTGTATTACTAAAAAATTTCCTATAATTCCATAATCATATTATATCATATTATTTTTTTTATGATCCAATGTTATTACATCTGATCCTTCCTTTTTTATGATACCATCTTATACCTTTGATTCACATGTTATGATTCTTTATCTTTTTTATTCCCTTACAAGGATTATAGATCACCCATTTTTTCTATGAATTACCCAATTTATCTTGTTTATCTTTAGGAGGTCAATGGTATTTGTGATCTGATTATGGAGATATACATAAATATTTTTTATTTTCATCTTTATGTTTTATATACCTAGTCTTCCAATGACACTAGGACTTTCGATCCATGTTTTGTATTTAATCCATATTTGTGTTAAAACTATGTAATAATATGTTTAAAATGTCTTGGGTCACTATATTTTGTATTATATTATGTTTTAGTTATTTATTTAGAATTATAACTAGAATAATTTAGTGAGAACCCTTAGGATAAGTCAATGTATAGGAACATATCCTAGAATTTTATTGAAGTATAGTGTGAGTGTTTCCCAAAAAATTACAACCATGTCTAGATACTAGAAGTGTATGTGGCTTGGAAAAGATGTACCTAGGGGTAATAACTCAAAAAAGGTCGCATTGGGTGTTAAATCAATTATCACCTACTGTAAGACCAAGAGGCCTTGCTGCACACCATGTATGATACTCCTCGGGGATATGGATTGAAAAATTCAAAAACACTTTGTCATCCATTATGATGTACTTGGATAAATTGTAAGGATATAAAACATAATATTAATATTACCATGGATTACCCAGATTGAAACCTAGAGAATCTTAAGTTAGGATATACATATCATTATAAGTTTTTCCTTCAATGTTTATAAGGTTCCCTTTGGTAAGTTTATTAGTTACTGAATTTCTCTAAGGTGTACCTTCAGTTGGGATGTCAACAATTAAAGGAAAAGAAGGAAGGTATTCCCACAATTTCATTTTCAGCAAGTTATGAACACTATGAGTTCATAGTGATGCCCTTAAGAATCACTAATGATCTAATAATATTTAAAGAATTAGTGAATAAATACTTTAGAAAATACCACATCTATAACATCTCAGATATTCAGTGTACTATTTTGGGATATTATATGGAATCATTTTGAGATCAGGCACTGAGATGACGTGCGATTATGGGGCTCGGTGTGCCCGAAATAAATCTTTGAAAAAGATTAAACTTTTTAACAACTAGAGTGAACAGATTTCCTAAAAAAGTGGAATAAATCATAAATGGTTGTTCAGATCAGAAATGTGGGGGAACCATTGAGTTCTTAATGAAGACATTACCTTAAGAATGACTAAAATATAGTCATATTAGGTCATTTGTGAGAAATCTATCATGAGATATAATAGGAATAAAATATTTTTTTTTGATATAATAAATGATAATAATTAAAAAAATTGTTAGGCAAAATTTATGGGGTAAGCCACATAACTTTGGAAACCATAGAGAACCATTAGAGAGAGGTATTTGAGTATTCTCTCTTTGGAGACGATGTTGGATCATGGATAGACAACCGACATACCTCCAATTTGAAGGACCCTTCATACAAAAATGACGTGATAACTATTCTTCATCAATGAGTGATCTGAATTGAGGTAGGCCTTGTCATCTTGATTTTATTTTCCCGTTCTTCGATTACATGATGAATGAGGACCAATCAAAGGATATCTTGATCCATTGTTTGGTCATGTTTTTGTGGGATGGTTTTGTTTATGGGTTATTGGTGTTTATTAAATCTGTTTTTCTATCCCAGAATACCTAGTTCTTGATCGTTTTCCCAGAACTATTGGCCAATGATTTCAAACCTTTTATCATGTCCATGTATCCCTTCGTTCTTTTCATCTTTCTCCATTTGAACCCCATGATTCCTAGATCAACATTACCGTGTTGTTCTGAACATGATCAGACCCTCAAATTTGAGCCTAATCGAAAATCGAGACTGGATCGGGGTAGATTGAGACCTAAGAAGCCCAAATATAGGACCATATATTTTTTTAGAGATTCATAGGTGGTGAAATGTTTTGTGGAAGGGGAAACCGATGTGGCGATGGTGCATGTGTGGGCAGCGATGATGCATTTATGGTAGGGATGGAAGAGGCGTTATGCAGAGGGAAGGCATGGGAGATACAATTATGATAAAACTGGACAGGGTAGGCTGGCTAGTTCGGATCAGTGGGACATTTTGTGCTAGTGGTCCGGGCGGGGAAAAGTGGACCTAGTTTGGATCTATGAAAGACCTAGGTCCGATCCAAAGTAACCGAGGGTAGAGCTCGATGCGGCCGATAGTGAGAGTTGATTGCAATGGTCAATCATAGGTCTATGGAAGCCCAAGCTACCATGGGTGAACTTACCATGATGGTCATTCATGATAGTTGACTGTGGTGTTCCACCATGAGTGCATAAACTGTGTGACTAACCTTGCGATAAGTCAACCGACCGGGGTGGTAGGTTGGACCTACCATGATAGTAGGTCTGTAGGCCCTGATAGGCCTATGGTTAGTTTCTATCAACCAAGAATATCTATTAAGTGGATAATCAAATCAATGATATATCTATAGAATTGGGACCCCAACATTGAGATGGTCATTTTGGGACAAGTGGTTAGTTTTTAGTTTTGACCAGTATAGTTTGAGAGGGTTACCATTGTCCTTTACTCATGGGTTTAGTATAATATTTCATCGACATCACAAGAATGTGATACACTCTAGAGGCTGAGTATAAAATAGAGTATGGTATCCCTCCTTGAGACTAGAGTGCAGTCCTCTATCTCCCCTAGTGGAGTTTGTGGAATCGGATTACCTCCTTGGGAAGGGTACTAATCCTCCATCTTTGAGGCCACATCAGAAGGGTCTGTGGTATCCCCCAATGCATCTTGGTGTGATTCCCTATGTAGAGGGTTGATCTAGATTGGGTATGTGGTATCCCCCAGTGAGTCTAGGCACAATCCATGGTGTCCCCCGATCATTTTTGTGTGTGACCCCCACTTTGTGTATCATAATATTCTTTGACCAATACATCCTCATTGGGTGGGGCCCAAATAAGCTAGAACTCTGGGTGAGTGTCTCCGATGATATCATGTCTCTAGGAGAAAGTTTTCCCAGAATGATCATGCTTTGAGCAGAATCATGTGGCTATCTATTGGTTATGACCACAATATGGCGTGGTGTCCCTCTTGAGTATTTCTGGACATTCATGTTATATTGTTTGTAGACATATACCTATATAGAGATGAATATACGTTACTTTGAGGTATTCATTTGTGGTACTCCTTTTTTTTATTCCTTTATAGTTTTATTTTTTTGGGTATTCATTTGTGGAATTTATTTGTGGTTTTATGGTGTCATACTGAGTGTTGTTATACTCAACTCTACATGGTCTTTTCTCATACATGTCGTGTCTTGTATAGACGATCATCCTTTTGGAGAATTCCTAGGAGGACCAAGACCTGATGGTGCTTTTTGAGGTTGGAAAGACTGAGTTGTGTTCTTATGGATTTCATACATCAATCCTAGTATCATTACTTCCAGGTTCGACTTGGGTTATAGAATCTTTGTAGGGGGATTGTATTTGGAACTGTTTAATTTCTAGTGGTTTTACTTTCATACTCTGTTGTGATATTTTAATGGTATGAATGGATTGCTTACATAGTGGTTTTTTTCATTACATTATTTTGTGTTTTGGAAATGTGTGAATGTGTACAATTACTTAGGATAATGCCACCCATTTGTGGGATATTCCTACTCAATGATTGTCAATAGCCTCTGGCCTATTGGAGGTGGGATTGGTGTAGTCACAACATGGGCCCCTCTAGGATGGGTCGTGAAAGCATGGTATCAAATGAGGTTGGTTCAACTTTAGGATCTAATTCTACGAGGTTGGTTTGTAGAAACAGTGTTAAGTGTTTTGAGTTCATCTTTCAGGCTAATGACTTTGGTGTTGGTGAAAAAACTAACATATCCATCCACCAAGGCTCTGATCACTTTCTTTTCAACTCGGTACATGAAAACACTAGTTGTAGGAAAAACAATAGTACATTCATCATAAAGTAATGGTTTTGTTTTGCATGTTTTACATGAGTCATCTCTATATATATACTCTATTGGACATGGTACATATAGTTTTATTTCAATATTCCTACACATATAAATCCAATTAGGATTCCTTTGTGTGATCATGAGAATGATCCACCTAGTGACAAGGCATCGGTACATTGGCATGTACTAGAGATAACACCTTTGGGTGGTTTACCCACTATATCATCGCCAATCGAGTAACAGCTATGACCATCACTGCCAAATGAGGATGCATGCAGGTTGAGCACATTTCTCATGATTTAAAGGTAGAGACCATCCATATTTTAGAGGGATCCAGACTCACAAATGGATGAGGATTGGATAGAGGTAGCCTCTAATATTTTCCACATTGTGAGGATGCATGTTGACAACATGACAATTATTTCCATGTGTCCTTATCAAAGCTCTATGGGGAGATGTTGGAGCTTGGTGACTTAGTCATATGACATGAAAACCTCACATGGACAGACTTAGAGCATCTCTTCACAGAGGAGTTATATCCAGCCACCTTATAATTGGTACATACATAAGATCATTAGCATTTGTATTAGGGATGTTTGACTATAATGAAGTATTTAATGAAGTTTTCTGATATTTATTGCTACTCCATAGACATGGAACAAGACCAATTCTTCATGTATCAAACCTTGGATCTGGTATTATGTTGGGAAATCATGGCCTCAGGGGTATCCCTTAGAATTTCTAAATATGTTGGGGTGCTTGAGTGAGTCCTGATAGTGTGTAGTTTTCTAGCAGAGCTAACCCTAGTATTGGGATCTAATTGTGGGAACCTAATAGTTCTGACCTTATTAGTAGGTAAATGATGAAAGTAATATAGATATGATTGGTTTAAGAACTTTAGGGGAAATCCCATGACTCAAGGTTAGTATTGTAGGGCTCCTAAGGTGACTTGAGTCAGCCCAAGGACATACAATGTTACTCATGCGGCGGTCTTGGACATCTAGAATGATATTTACCAACCCATCATATTGCTGATCTGGAGATGGTCGAGGGACCACCGAGGTAGATGCATAGATTAAAGAATGGTGGTCTATAGGGAAGTAAACATGGAAGAGGGGTAGGAATGGTATAAGTAGGTGGTCAGAGGGTTGACCTATTACCACCACAATCCCTAGGTGGTCCATTCTAGGCTTAGGGAGTTGGTGGATAGGGATGAGTCTAGCTGCAGGTGATAGAGGATTATGAGCATGAAGATATTGGTTTGATAAAAGTTGTGATCTATGTATTTTATATCATATCTGAAGTTTTTATATGCACAGGTGCTAGTCATTCATTTCTTTCCATGAACCTTGTTCAAGACTCAGATATTCTGGTTAAACCTTTAACATGACCCTAATGCTAGGAGACACCAATGGGAGGATATTTGATGATCAAACACTGGTGATGAGAGTGTGAAATGACTATGGGAGGTGAGTGTCTCAGTTGGTATATCCTAGTATCATCATCAAGGCCTTACAAATTCATTCTTGGTATGGAATGGTCATCCAAAGTTCATGCTCAGATTGACTATTTAGGCATAGAGTGCAGTGTGTTCGTAGTGATGGAATCAGGGTTACCTTTGTTGGTGAAAAGGAAACATACATAGAATAGGATGGACTCACACATAGGTGAGTGCAGCCGATTTCTCACCAGTTGTCCAATATCACCCTTGGTGCAGTGGATGATATGAGTCATCAATTTCCTATTGTTGTGGAGGAGTATGACGATGCCTTCCAAAAGATGTTCTAGGTTTACCTCGCCATAGTGAGAAGGAATTATACATTGATATAAACATCAATATGACACCAATATCTACACCTGCTATAATGACCAACACTTTACATACATTGTTATTTCTTCATAATTGAAGCACACTTATTACAACATATAACAAAACCATGAAAGGACCGTATATGTATAGTGTCTTTAGAAACTGGGAAACATAAACAACTAGTTCATAAAGCATCTACATTGTCTCCCATTTATTTCATCATATCTAGAGTTCCTTTTGGAATATACTACTTCATAACCTTATTCCTAACCTTGGGAAAGAAAACATACAAAAGGGTGAGCTAAAATTCATAGTAAGGGTAAACAAAATAAATATCAATCACATCATATTCATAAGAACATAAAATTTTGGAAATCTTAACCTACAAAAGATATCATAATTTCATAACATGGGATAAATCATAGTAGTGAAAGGTAATCCGAATAATCATAACATAAAACATGAAACATTGTGGCATACACACATAATCATAGAGAATCATTTCATAGTAGTCAAGACTCATTTCCAAGACTATCTTAGTGGACAAAGTCAATTTCTGAACCGATTTCACTCCCCGTTTCAGTCCTGTTTCACTAAACCGGATTAACCTGCCGTTCTAGCCATGTCATCTCATGAGATATAAATCTTTACCCAATGAATTGGAGGGAGATATAGTTCCCACCCATCTCATAATGAAACCATTATTATGTGTTCCGCAAAATCGTAAATCATACATCATAGCATAACCCATGTAATAAAAATGGGATTCTTAAACATCGTGCCATCATAACATAATCCATATAAGATAAAAAGACTTCATAAAAATAATTACATCATAACATAATCAAATAAATGTAAAAATAGGGATAGAAAGATAACCCTATATTATCATAGATGGAAAATAATTTTGATAAAATGCTTGAACTCCATTCTTGAGGAAAATATCCTTTCTACTTCAAAAATATTTATCCTTTCTTAAAATGTCATACAATTTTAAACTAAAATAAGATGATTAAAAATAAACTTGAAAACTTATAAAGTAATCTTCATTGAAATAACGTTCTAAAAATTAATTCATGCCTTATAAGTTAAAAAAACATTCTTCTCGTACTTTGGCCGGAAAAGTCAAAAAGTACCTCGTATGAAAAACGAAAAAATCTTTCATTCATATCTTTTACTAAAAACTCACCGATCGGTATAATTGGATTTAAAAAATTTTATGAGGATACAAATAATATTACATATTGGGGAAACATGGATGTGGATGATAAATATTCCCCAGTAAATTCTGAAGTAAAAACAATCTCAGATAAAAATGAGATTGCGATATTTTCCCTTACCATAGGTCCGATTTGCTTCGTAAGTGTCCGAAAGTCCTGTATAATGATTTAAATGATCTAATTGACTTAATCCAGAATCATAATTTTTTGTTATGATATCATATATGGTCATATTCTTATCTTCTTATTATTAATATTTCATTGCTACTTGTTATTCGAGTTTTTATTACTTTTTGTTCTTATGCGTGTTTTGTCGAATAAATTCTTATTCTTCTTTTAAGGTTATACATACCTCATTTCCAGAATGGTATTAGTGTAATATATCATATTTATTCATTCAATTCATTTATATAATCATTATGCAATGACGATCATGTAGAACGAGTCACATCACATCGTGGAGATGGTAGGCCGTACGTACGCACGAGCGATGATATCGTTCCCATGATTGTGGAATTTTATTGAAGTGTATGTATAATATTTCAGAATCAATATCACTTTAAAATAATCATTTATATTTATTATTTACACAATTATACCCATCCAAGTAACGTGGTGGTGGAAAACAGATTACACCACGGCGTGGAGACGGTTTTTCGTACATACGCACGCGCGGTGATTTCATTTTCCGTAGGATAGAAAGATGGTGAAATAGGGTTCTTTCATATGTATAATTACTAATCAGTATATTATTGATACTGATGTTATTACTTCATAATGAAACCACTAAATAAGAAGAAGTAGAAGAAGAAATAAAGTTGAAAGAATCTGTAACGAACATTACCTCTTCATCGAAGCGCCTCTTCTTAACCTCCTCTTAGGGCACTAAAGTTGGTATTTGAAGAATACCAGGACCTCTAGGATGTTTATAGGGAAGTGGGGAAGATAAATTGTCAGGGTTTGTCTGAGCTTGAAGGCTCAATGTGGTGTGAGTATGAGAGGGAGGAGGTGCCCTTTTATAAGGGAGGAGAGGGGCACCTTTGGAAATCTTAAAAATATTAATTTATTATAAAGTCACATTTAGTTTTTAATAGCTCAAAATTTATTTATTTAGAAGATAAGGTGGGGAGGGGTCTAAATCCTCTCATCCAATAGAATTTAGACAAGTTTAGGTTTCTATTTTAACCTTATCATTTAGTTTTAACTTTAAGTTAAATAATTTTACTTTTACTGTGTCTTCTTGTTTTCATACACTATAAAGTTAATAAACATACTATAAAAAGCCAAAAAAACCCAAATTGTTTATTATTAATATATATAACCTTATCTAAGTAATTTAGCCGAATATTAGATTTTTAGGAATAAAATAAAAATTAATAATATAATATTTGTTTTAAAAACTATTTTATGTCAATTTTGATACTATTTGGTACGTGATTCTTGTGAAAATCAAACAGCATGATTAGTTCTAACAAAGTTAATTAAATCAGTAATAATATGTCATATTAACCTATAATATTATTTTAATTCCTAAAAATTCTCAAATTACATTTATTTGAGTATTTATAACATCAATTATGTTAATATTTCATTAATAAGGTAATTAATCCATCATCATTGTGTCATAAATAAATTAAATTATTTAATTATTAAAAATTATAAATAAAATAAAATTATGTATTAAATCTTTTTATCTTTATAATGAATATTTATAGTCGAATATATCTTATGTATATCCCTATATTAAAAATGTTTTAGTTATTAAACTTTGATTTTAACTATTTTAACTATTCTTTAATTAAAATCATATTAAATGTCCAAATCTAATTCAAGTGGACCTAAAGGGTAATATTTTATTTCTAAGGTTGTTTTAGGTCGAATTACACTTATCCAATAGAATTAGGACATGTGTTAGGATAATAATAATATCATTTTTACCCTTAATTACCCTATTTACTTTTAACTGTGGCAAAAAAAGTAAAAATTTACTATTCACCAAAAATTAATTTCATCTCATTGAACCACATTTTAGTCCTTCATATTAACTGTGTCTCTCGGATTTTCAAAATTCCACTCACAGAAGCAGTAACATTATGTTTTATTCGAATTTGCAAATTCTCCTAGGAGGTGGGTAAAAGAAGGTGAAATGTTCAAAAAAAATTATATATCTAAAATTATTATAAAATGACTCAAATTAATTACATTGAACTTATATAGGTATTATGTATCAATTTTGACCAAAAATAAATTTAAATAAAATAAATAATTATTTAAATAAAAATTTGGTTTTTAAATAGTAACCCAGTGTTTTCACTATTCATCAAAAATTGAATGTTTTCATAAAAATACCAAAATTTCACCCTAGGATAATTTCGATATTCCAAATCCAAAAATGAAGTACATTTTGAAAGATAAAATTTAAAAAATTTCAAAAAGTGGGTATTACTATTCATAATGGCTAGTTTTAATAATATTTTAAGAGCATATCGTTGTTTAGTGAAACTCGGTATTGCGTACGACACAAGCTATCGAGGAAGGCCGTGATTGCGTGTAAAGCAAGCCACGATAGTGTTGTGTGTAGTGAAAGATTCCTTTGATTATGTATATAACATAAAAACAAAATATTTCTCATAAAAATCTCGAGTGTTACATTCTACCCCCCTTAAAATGAATTTCACCCTCAAAATTCGTCACTTTGTAACAAATAGATGAAGATACCTCTCCCTCATCATATCCTAAAGCTCCCATGTAGCTTCTTCTAATTGGTGGTTCCTCCATAAAACTTTCACCAAGTGAGTGGTCTTGTTCCATAGGAATTTTTCACCATGATCCAGAATCTCTATTGGTTATTCTTCATAAGAAAGATCTTGCTCCAGCGGTACAACTTCTGAGCTGAGTACATGTGAAGGATTGAGTATGTAATTTCTTAGGAGAGATACATAGAACACATCATGAACTTGAGAGTGATTCGGTGGAAGCGCCAATTGGAAATCTACCCTCCCAACACGATCCAGTATTTTGAAAGGACCGATATACTTGGGGCTCAGCTTTCCCATCTTTCCAAATCTCATTACTCTCTTCCAAGGAGATATTCATAAGAACACCTTATCACCCACTTCAAACTCTAGGTCTTTTCTTCGGTTTTCGGAACAACTTTTTCTTTGACTCTGAGCTGCTCTAATGTGTTGTTGAATAGATCTGACCTTTTCTGCCATCTCATCAACAAGATTAGGTCCTAATAGCTTTCTTTCCCCAACTTCATCCCAGCAAGTTGGAGTTCAACATTTCTTTCCATAGAGAGATTTATAAGGAGCCATCTGAATACTGGAGTGAAAGCTACTATTATAAGAAATTTCCACAAAAGGTAGGTGTTGATCCCAACCACCTTTGAAATCCATAGAGTATGATATCAACATATCTTCTAGAGTTTGAATTGACCTCTCATACTGACCATATATCTGAGGATGATAAGCGGTGCTGAAAGTCAACTCTGTATCTAGAGTATGCTGAAGAATTCTCCAAAAATTTGATGTAAACCTCGGATCCCGATCAGATATAATGGAAAGTTATACTCCATGCAATCTTACCACTTCTTTTACATATATCCTGGCAAGTTTATCCAAAGAGAAATCTTCTCTAATAGCAATGAAATGTACAGACTTTGTAAGATGATAAACTATGACCCAGATAGCATTATTGCCTTTGTATGTTTTAGGAAGTCCAGTGACAAAGTCCATAGTGATGTTTTCCCATTTCCATTTAGGTATGGTTAATGATTGTAACATCCCCTAATACTTCTGTCTCTCATCTTTAACTTGCGGACAAACCAAGCATCGAGATACATATTCAGCCACATCTCTTTTCATGCCATCCCACCAGAAGTACTCTTTCAGGTCCCTATACATCTTCGTGCTTCCAAGATTAATAGAGAATGAAGAACTATGAGCCTCATCCAGAAGCCACTTCTTTAATTCTGGGATGGGAGGAACACAAACCCGATTCTTGAACCTTATTATCCCATCACAATTAAGGTTGAATTCAGGAACATTTCTCACCTTCTTTTGTAAATCTACATCTTCTTTGTGTGCCTCTTTAATCATCACATGTATATATGGTTGAAAATTCATTTGAGAAAGATAATATTTTTCCCCTTCCATTATAATTCCAAGATCTATCCTTTGTAAATCCATAAATATTGGATCTTTTGTGATCCTTATCATGGATAAGCTAGCATGGTCTTGTCGACTTAATGCATCTGCCACCTTGTATTCTTTCCCAGGGTGGTAATGAATTGAGCAGTCATAATCCTTAATCATCTCCAACCATCTTCTTTGTTGCATATTCACCTCCTTTTGTGTAAAAAGATACTTTAAACTTTTATGATCAGTATAAATATCACACCTTTCTACATAAAGATAATGCCTCCAAATCTTTAATGCAAAGATTACCGAAGCTAACTCCAAATCATGAGTTGGGTAATTTTGCTCATGGATTTTCAACTATCATGAGGAATAAGCTATCACCATATCATTTTTCATAATAAAACACCCCAACCCCTTCTTGGATGCATCACTATAGATCACAAACCTTTCTCCACTACAAGGAAGTGTGAGTACAGGTGCACTGGATAACCTTCTTTTCAACTCCTTGAAATTCTATTCACATTCCTCCGTTCACACGAACTTAACTCCTTTTCGAGTCAACCTAGTGAGTGGGTTAGATAATGATGAAAAATCTTTCACAAAAAGTCAATAATATCCAGCCAAACCAAGAAAACTTCGGATCTCGATTACTGTTGTTGGTCTCGACCATCTTTCGAAAACCTCTATTTTTGCTGGATCCACAGATATCCCCTCTTTTGAGATTATGTGACCCAAAAATTCAAATTTTTGAAGCCAAAATTCACACTTGGTAAATTTGGCATAAAGCTTCTCATTTCTCAGGGTCTTCAATACAATTATCAAGTGATCTTCATGTTCTTCCTTGCTCTTTGAATAGAAAAGATTATTGTCTATAAAGACTACCACAAACTGATCAAGATAGTCTATAAAGACTCTATTCATTAGATCCATTAAGATATCAGGGGAATTAGTAAGACCAAATGGAATCACTATAAATTCATAGTGTCCATACCTTGTTCGTAAAGCCATCTTTGGTATATCCACCCTTTTGACCCTTAATTGATGATACCCTGAACGAAGATAAATCTTGGAAAATTATTGATCTCCACGTAGTTGGTCAAATAAGTCATCAATGTGTGGGAGAGGATATTTGTTCTTGATAGTGATCTTGTTAAGTTCTCGATAATCAATACAGAGTCTCATTGATCCATCATTCTTCTTAACAAACAGAACAAGTGCTCCCCAAGGTGATGCACTAGGGCATATGAATCCTTTATCAATATTCTCTTGGAGTTTCTTCTTCAATTCCTACAACTCAATTGGGGTCATTCTATATGGTGTCTTTGAAATAGGTAAAGCACCCGGTACGAGTTCTATTGAAAACTCAACTTCACGATTTGGTGGAAGACCAGGAAATTCCTCTGGAAAGACATCATGGAACTACTATACAATGGGTGTATTATTAATCCTGAGTTTCTCTCCAACAATTTGAGATAAATAACCTTCATTTAGTGGAATCAAGACCCGTAATTTGGAAGAAATTTCCACCGGAAGGTTATGTTCATCCTTGCATCGATAGACGATCATAGATTGATCTGGAATATGAAATGTGACTTCCCTTCATGGGAAATTGATATGAGATCCATATAAATAAAGAAAATTCATGCCAAGAATCACATCAAATTCTACTATAGGAAGGATCACAAGATTTGCAGGAAGCACTTCCCCACAA
This sequence comes from Viscum album, assembly GCA_963277665.1. Taxonomy (NCBI): domain Eukaryota; kingdom Viridiplantae; phylum Streptophyta; class Magnoliopsida; order Santalales; family Viscaceae; genus Viscum; species Viscum album. Next base: position 1,322,460,215 of record OY728127.1, on the reverse strand, counting down.
ACTTCAATCAGAGAAGAATTATAAACTTTTGATGTGACTGTTGTGCCATTATGAGTTCTCACAGCTAACCCAACATCTAATTGTTGAGGTAATACGGCGATACCCGTAGAAAATTATTCAGAAATAAAAGAGTGGGTGGATCTAGAATTAAATAAAACATTTTCTACTTTCGAGTGGATGGTAAGTGTACTTTTCATCACTTCATTATCATACTCTACATCACTGATAGAAATTGCATGTGACTTTCCTTTGTCTATATCCTTAAGTGTTTGTTGACGTCGATCGTCATAAACAACCCTTGGATTAGGGCATTGATTAGCATAATTCCCCATTTCCATGCACTTGTAACATTGAAGTATATGTGGTGCACTCTGTGTAGCCTTTTCTTTGTTCGCATCACTAGACATCTTCTTCCCATCATTGTGGCATTCAAATGCTCGATGACCTCCCTTTCCTCATTTGAAACATTTACTTTTCCCTTTAAGACAACTCCCTCCATGTTTCATTCCACACTTTGAGCACAAGGTGTTGGGTCGAAGGTGATGGCAAGAGGGGGGGTGAATTGCCTTTTTAAAATTAATTAACAATTTAAAACAAATTTAAATGCAGCGGAATGTAAAATGGAAAGACACAATTGATAATGGAGTTCGGCTTTAAACTCAAGCCTACGTCTCCGCTCCCAACTCAACCGTTGGGAGATTTATACGACCTCTTACTTTTTAATGGTTATAGCAAGAAACCCACTAGTCATTTTAAGGTAGGCTAGATCACCTTCTTACAGCTTGCTTTTTATTATGGTTGTAGCAAGAAACCAAAATTGAAAGAAGGAAGAAAAAGGGTGGTTTGTTTTAATACAAACACAATTAAGAACTAAACAATTGAAGTAAATAAGTTAGAACAAACTAGAGGAAGCCTTGAGCGCCAAGAGGTTAGTGTAGTTGATGTAGAGGCAGCCTAAGCTTCAAGGATGGCAATTGGATCTCAAGTAGCCTTTGAGAATTGTCGTAGGAGCCTCAAATGATCAAGATAGCTTTGGTATGCTTCGGTATATGATCAGTGGTCTTCCCGGCATCCATGGACGTCTATTTATAGGAGAAATACTCCCAAATACTTCAATATGGCCGTTGGAGGGCTTTCGGAGCCGTTGGGGATCAAGTAGACAAGTCTGGTCAAGCTCCAACGGCTAGTTTGACTTTGCTTACCAGCTGACCGGTTCTTGTCCACCGGCTGGCCGGTGCCTTGGAAGGTGGAGAGTGCTTCTGCCCAGGAGCCACCGGCTGGCCGGTGAGAAGGCCACCGGCTGGCAGGTGGTGAGACAGTAGGTCTCACTATTTGAAGGAGTTCCACCGGCTGGCCGGTGAGGAGGCCACCGGCTGGCCGGTGGTGAGACAGTAGGTCTCATTATTTGATGGAGTTCCACCGGCTGACCGGTGGTGGGACACCGGTTGGCCAGTGGTCTTGACAGAGGGAAGATCCTTCTGTCCAGCCTCCACCGGCTGGCCGGTGCTGAGGCCACCAGTTGGCCGGTGGACATGAAAACAGTCCATTTTTCCTCCTTTGCCACTTCTTGTTCCTGAAATCATGTCTATTAACAAAAACACTTGAAACAATATTAGATCACGATGAGAGTGATTGTGATCATTAAAATCCAAGAGAGAGAGGTACAACAATCTCCCCCTATTTTGATGATCACAATCACAAAAGAGAAAGCTTTTAAAAAGGATAAGCCAAGTGAAAAAGAAATAAGAAACTTTGACATGGAAAATTTTAGTGATCATTTTAATACAAGAAATTCAATGATGTATTATGTATTGAAAATGATATTAAACTTGAAAGGATTGAAATAAAGAGAATGGTTCATTTTGAAATTGTAACCATAGGTCATTTAAAAGAAACAACTGAAATAAAAAACTTAACCATTTAAAAACAGATTTTGATGAAAGTAAAAAATTAAAATTGAACTTGTTTTAAAAAGAGAACTTAATGAAATAAGTATCTAAGAATGTAATAGAGAGATTTTCTCCCCCTTTGGGATTATCAAAATAGGAGGAAATGTAGGAAAGAAAAATACTAATAAGTAATGACAAAAAGGATGGACAGATAAGATAACTTGAATTCCATAAAAGATGAAACGATACATAGGTAGTTCAAAATACAAATACAAATACAAGCCAAAAAAAAAAGGAACGGCTCTATTCACTCCTAGAGGGCCGAGAGTGACGGCGACGCCTGAAGGTCGGAGGAGCCGGAGGAGCCTGGACCACCTCGAAGCGACGATCGAGAGAATCGATCCGAGAGTGGAGCTGATCAAACTGAGAGCTGAAGTAAGAAAACTGCAAGTCCAGTCGAGTCTCAATCTGATCCTGGATGCGTAGGAACTGATCAGCCGTCACCGGCAAGCCACCAACATCAGCAGGAGGGGGCACAGCCTCAGCAGGCTCAGGTGCATCATCACCCTCTCCAGCCTCCTCATCAGCAGCAACATCAGCCTCACCTTCGCTGTCACCAGTTCCTTCCTCTTCATCATCATCACTATCCTCACTGTCTGAAAGAGGATAGGCAGCGGCAATAGCAGGAGGCATGGCATTGGCAGGAGGATGGGAATGAGTCTGAGGAGAGTAGGCCTTGAGAAGACCGTCCTTGTCGACAATCCATTCCTGACGCCAAGGGTGCCAACGGATGTTCATTCGTTGCACCATCATAAAATTCACAATGCTATCCTTCGTTGGCTGCTCGAAGGAAGTAGCATGAAGAGGCACATCAAGAAAGGAAAAGATTTTAGTCAAGAGGCGTCCGTAGGGTAGAGTTTTGGACCGGCACGGGTGCTCAGCCACATAAGTCATGGCCCGGAATAGAAACCGGACCAAATTGAAGTGAATGCCTCTGGTGATAAAAGAGAGAAGATAAATATCAATGAATTTGACATTATCATGATCCCCGATACGGGGCACAAGGGATGTTTGAATGAGGCGCTCAATAATACGATGGTTAGGAGAGAGCTGGGAGAGCTTGACAATGGGATTTGTGGGCTGTCCTGTGAGATGCTCAAGGGCTACGGCTATATCCAACTCACGGTCCCGAGGAAACTCCCCCTGAGCAAATGCATGAGGCCCGACATGAGGAACCCCGAGCATCCGGGCAATCTCCACCGAAGTGAAAGTGATGGGTTGCCCTAGAGCAGTGGAGGATATGGTATCAATGTCATCAGAAACGGACCACGTCAAATGAGCATAGAACTCTTTGACAAGAAGAGGATAAATGACATCCTTTTCGGGTGGCTCAAAAAATGAATGCCAATGTTGATACTCAATAATCGAGAAAAGCTCAAGACGAGCAGAAGAAAGCCAAGGATAGTCAATTACCCTACCCGACAGAATAACTTTGTCATGCCCAATGTCCGGGAGTTGAGGTATGGAAGGAGGATGAGGAGCTTCTTGAGCGATTCCCTTGCCTTTGCATGTAGAGCGAGGTCCCATGATGGAAAAAGGGAGAAAATGAAGAAAGAGATTAAGAGAAGAAGGATTTTGAGAGAGCAATGAGGAGGAAGAAGGCTAGGGCAAGGAGGGAGAGGCTGGATGGACGAGGCGCACGAGAGGGAGAGATAGAAATATGAGGGGAGGGGTTTAAATTGATTTTTAACCCTTTCCCCGGCCGGCCCAAAAAGCAAAACCCGACACCACCGGTGAACCGGTGATGTACCACCGGTTGACCAGTGGTATTGAAAAAAAAAATAAAAAAAAAACAAAACAAAAATAAAATAAAAAGAGTTTTAAAAACATAAAAAGAGATAAAAGCAAGCCAAAAAGAGTCAAATATTTAGTAGTGCTCATTGGCAAATCATTCCTAACTCCCCCTTAATAAAATCAAAATGTTCAACTGGGAGCGGTTTGGTAAAGATATCAGCTAATTGGAAATCAGTGGAAATGAAGTCCAAAGTGATATCCCCTTTTTGAAAATGGTCACGAAGGAAATGATGTCTTAAGTCTATATTCTTAGTCCTAGAATGTTGTATTGGATTCTTAGAGATACTAATGGCACTAGTGTTGTCACACCGTATAGGGACATGATCGTAGGAAAGGCCATAATCCAAGAGAGTGTGCTGCATCCAAATAATTTGGGCACAACAATTGCCAGCGGCTACATACTCGGCCTCGGCAGTAGAAAGATCAACACAATTTTGCTTCTTGCTACTCCACGAAACAAGGGACTTGCCTAGCAGATGATAGGTTCCACTAGTACTCTTACGATCTAATTGACATCCGCCAAAATCAGCATCCGAATAAGAAGATAGTTCAAAAGAAGTATTTGAGGGATAAAATAAACCAAGATTTTTGGATCCTTTTAAATACTTAAAAATTCTTTTGACCGATTTAAGATGGGATTCTTTAGGATTGGCTTGAAAACGAGCACAAAGGCAAACACTAAACATGATGTCAGGACGGGTCGCAGTTAGGTAAAGTAGACTCCCGATCATACTCCTATAAAGATTGTTATCCACCGGTTTCCCGGCTTCGTCTAACGTAAGCTTACATGAAGTACTCAAGGGTGTACTAATTTCCTTTACTTGATCCATACCAAAACGACTTAGAAGCTCGTTTGTGTATTTGCTTTGGCTTAGAGAAATACCTTTTGAAATTTGAAAGATTTGAAAACCAAGAAAAAATTTCAATTCTCCCATAAAACTCATTTCAAATTCTTTTCTCATTAAATCTGAAAAATCAGTACAAAGAGATTCTTTGGTAGAACCAAAGATAACATCATCAACATAAATTTGGACTATTAAAATATCTTTTGAAGTGTGTTTTAAAAAGAGGGTACAATCGGCTTGACCCATTTTAAAATCATTTTCTAACAGAAATTTTGTTAACCGCTCATACCAAGCCCGAGGGGCTTTCTATAAGCCATAAAGAGCCTTGGTTAACTTAAAAACATGATTTGGAAATTTTGGATCTTCAAAACCGGGAGGTTGTTCAACAAAGATTTTTTCAGAAATAAAACCATTTAAAAAAGCACTTTTAACATCCATTTGAAAAAGCTTAAAATTTAAGTGGGCGGCGAATGCCAACAAGATCCTAATGGATTCTAACCTAGCAACGGGGGCAAAGGTTTCACCATAATCAATTCCTTCTTCTTGATTATAGCCCTTAGCTACTAGGCGAGCCTTGTTCCGGGTTATGTTTCCTTGATCATCAAGTTTATTCCTAAAAACCCATTTAGTGGCAATAATTGGATGATCATTGGGTCTTTCATAAAGAGTCCAAACATTATTTCGAGAGCATTGATTTAGTTCCTCTTGCATTGCAAGAACCCAATTCTCATCATTAATGGCATCATTAACGGTTTGAGGTTCTAGGTGAGAAATGAAGGCTTGATGTTCAACTTCATTGAGGATAGATCTTCTAGTTCGAGTACCGGCTTGAAGGTCACCTATGACATTTTCTAAAGGATGGTCTCTAGAAGGTTTCCAAACCTTAGGCAAGGTGGAAGGTGAAGAAGGTGAAGAGGGTTCTTGATGGTCATCCTCCTTGGGAGGAGAAGAGGAATCATTCAAATGAAGCTTATCAAGCTTATCTTCAATATCCTCAATGACCGGGTGAGGTTTTGGAAGAGTTTCATCAAATTTGACATGAGATGATTCTTCGATGGTTTTTTAACATTTATTGAAGACACGATAGGCTTTGCTTGAGTTGGAGTACCCAAGAAAAATACCTTCATCGGATTTGGCATCAAATTTCCCTAGGTTATATTTTGTGTTAAGGATAAAGCATTTACACCCAAACACTTTAAAATAACCAACTTTGGGCAATTTGCCTTTCCAAAGTTCATAGGGGGTTTTTTTAAGAAGGGGTCTTACAAGGAATCTATTAATAGTATAACAAGAAGTGTTTACCGCCTCGGCCCAAAAATATTGAGGGAGGTCGAATTCACTAAGGAGGGTTCAAGCGATTTCTTGGAGAATTCGGTTTCTCCTTTCAACCACTCCATTTTGTTGAGGAGTCCTAGGGGCAGAGAAGCTGTGATTGTATCCTTGAGAGGAACAAAATTCATCGAATTCTTTGTTCTCGAATTCACCACCATGATCACTACGAAGAGATATGATTTTATATCCTTTTTCGTTTTCTACTTTCCCAGAGAATTTCAAAAAGGTTTTTCAAGCATCATTCTTATGGTCTAAAAAGAAAACCCAAGTAAAATGAGAAAAGTCATCAACAATAACTAAGGTATAGGATTTTCCACCTAAGCTTGCTACGGGAGTAGGACCAAAAAGATCAAGATGAAGGAGTTCAAGAGATTTTGAGGTGGACACTTCCTTCTTAGATTTGAAAGAAGACTTGTGTTGCTTACCAAGTTGGAATGGCTCACAAATCAAATCTTTCTTAAATTTAAGTTTAGGAAGGTCACGAATGATCTTGTTCTTATTAAGCTTTGGAAGTGAATGAGAGCTACAATGCCCCAATCTTCTATGCCAAAGCCATGACTCATTGTCAAGACCACTTAAACATTTAACATTTTGGCTAGCTAGAGATTTTAAATCAATAATGTAAACATCTTGAAAACGGGAAGCAGAAAATATCAACTTGTTTTGAAAATCAAACACATTGCATAAATCATTTTGAAAATTGACTGAAAACCCACTATCACAAAGTTGACTAATGCTAATTAAATTATGCTTTAAACCGTTAACTAATAAAACATCTTTAATAAAAGAGGATCTACCAAAACCAATGGTACCTATTCCGACGATCTTGCTTTTTGAGTTATCACCAAAGGTGACATATCCTCCATCGAATTCTTCAAGTGAGTTGAACTCGGAGGGATCGCCACACATGTGCCTTGAGCAACCGCTGTCGAGATACCACGAGCCTTTAGAGATCCTACTCTTTTGGCGTTTATCCTACAAAATCAAGAAAGAAGATATTTTGGTACCCATATAAGTTTGGGTCCGGAAAGATTAGCAAAAAGAGACTTTTGAACCCATAATGTTCTAGAGGGATTCCTTCTATGATACTCATCCGAGTAGGTAATGGATTTGGGTCTTCCATACCTAGCATTTTTACAATCACATTCATAAATCATGTGACCGGTCTTTTTAAAATAATTACAAAATTTGTATTGAGAGCTCCCCCTTACAAAAGTAGTGGGTGCCCTAGAAAAAGTGGATTGCTTGTTATAGCCAAGTCCATGTGTAGTTCTAGCCGAACGCTGAGAACCTAGCAATTTAGTTAAGTTTTCTTCACCTTGGGTGAACTTGGCAAGAGATTCCTTCAAATCCTTAATGGTAGAATTTAAATAATCTACATTTGGAATATTTTTGACTTTAAGGGAAAGCTCCTCATTCTCTTTGAGAAGTTTGTCTTTTTCGGAAATAAGAGTTTTGTTTTTCTTTTTCAAGGTCAAAAATTTAGAGGTAAGTTCGTGAAAACCTTCCTCTAATTGATCTCTTGCATTTTGGAGTTCTTCATAAGACATATCATTATCAAAAGAAGAAGATGAGGAAGAAGAGTGAGAAGAAGAGTGAGAAGAGGATACCTCATCAAATGCCATTAGGCATTTTCCACCTTCATCGCTTGAGTCGCTTGAAGACATGGAGTCATCACTTGCACTCCATGTTGATGCTTTGAAGGCCTTCTTGTTTTTCTTTTCTTTTAACCTTTTCTTGAAAATGGGGCACTCCGGTTTGATGTGGCCTTTCTTTCCACATTCAAAGCAAGTGATTTCTTTCTCCTCCTTTGGCTCTTCCTTTCGTGCCTTTTGAAATTTCTTCTTTTTCTTCATGAACTTGCTCATTTTCCTTGCTAGTTGAGCCATCTCGGATTCACTATCATCGAAGGAGCTTTCTTCCTTTGCCTTGAAAGCTATGTTCTTTTTCTCCTTGAAGATCTTTCCTTCTTTATCGGCTTGCCTCTTCATGGTAATCTCATAAGTCATGAGTGACCCTATGAGTTCTTCAACCGGCATCTTCTTGACATCTTTCGCTTCTTGGATTGCCGTCACCTTTGGTGCCCAAGAGCTTGGTAGGACCCAAAGAATTTTCTTGACCATTGTTTCTGCTGAAACATCATCACCAAGGGACTTTCTCCCATTGCAAACATCAGTAAAACGAGTAAACATTTCGGTGATTGACTCGTGTGGGTGCATTGTGAAACTCTCAAAGTCTTGACGATACATTTCTAACCTAGTGTCTTTGACTTTGTTAGTGCCCTCATGGGTCACTTCCAAAAGTTTCCAAATTTCGTGTGAGGTGGTGCAAGTAGAAATACGATTAAACTCATTACGGTCTAACCCACAATGAAGAGCATTCATGGCTTTGCCATCAAGCTCAAAATTGGCAATGTCTTCGGGGGTCCATTTTGATTCATCCTTACTAGAAAGAGTGTAGCCTTGCATAACAATTCTATATATAGGATAGACAATGTTTCTAAGAAAAGTAATCATTCGTGTTTTCCAATATGTGTAATCGGTTCCATCGAAGTATGGAGCCCGAGTCATGGAATACCCTTCGGGTGCTTGTGAGAAAGAAGCCATCACTATGGATTTTTCGTTTGTAACCGGTTAAGGTATTACACAAACGCTCCCTTTGATACCAAATGTTGGGTCGAAGGTGATGGCAAGAGGGGGGGGGGGGTGAATTGACTTTTTAAAATTAATTAACAATTTAAAACAAATTTAAATGCAGCGGAAAGTAAAATGGCAAGACACAATTGATAACGGAGTTCGGCTTTAAACTCAAGCCTACGTCTCCGCTCCCAACTCAACCGTTGGGAGATTTATACGACCGCTTGCTTTTTAATGGTTATAGAAAGAAACCCACTAGCCGTTTTAAGGTAGGCTAGATCACCTTCTTACAGCTTGCTTTTTATTATGGTTGTAGCAAGAAACCCAAATTGAAAGAAGGAAGAAAAAGGGTGGTTTGTTTTAATACAAACCCAATTAAGAACTAAAAAATTGATGTAAATAAGTTAGAACAAACTAGAGGAAGCCTTGAGCGCCAAGAGGTGAGTGTAGTTGATGTAGAGGCAGCCCAAGCTTCAAGGATGGCAATTGGATCTCAAGTAGCCTTTGAGAATTGTCGTAGGAGCCTCAAATGATCAAGATAGCTTTGGTATGCTTCGGTATATGATCAGTGGTCTTCCCGGCATCCATGGACGTCTATTTATAGGATAAATACTCCCAAATACTTCAATATGGCCGTTGGAGGGCTTTCGGAGCCGTTGGGGATCAAGTAGACAAGTCTGGTCAAGCTCCAACGGCTAGTTTGACTTTGCTTACCGGCTGACCGGTGCTTGTCCACCGGCTGGCCGGTGCCTTGGAAGGTGGAGAGTGCTTTTGCCCAGGAGCCACCGGCTGGCCGGTGAGAAGGCCACCGGCTGGCCGGTGGTGAGACAGTAGGTCTCACTATTTGAAGGAGTTCCACCGGCTGGCCGGTGAGGAGGCCACCAGCTGGCCGGTGGTGAGACAGTATGTCTCATTATTTGATGGAGTTCCACCGGCTGACCGGTGGTGGGACACCGGTTGGCCGGTGGTCTTGACAGAGGGAAGATCCTTCTGTCCAGCCTCCACCGGCTGGCCGGTGCTGAGGCCACCAGTTGGCCGGTGGACATGAAAACAGTCCACTTTTCCTCCTTTGCCACTTCTTGTTCCTGAAATCATGTCTATTAACAAAAACACTTGAAACAATATTAGATCACGATGAGAGTGATTGTGATCATTAAAATCCAAGAGAGAGAGGTACAACACAAGGTAAAACTCATCTTCTTTTTAGTGTGGTCTTTAGATTTTCCTTTGAATTCCATTTTCCTCTTCTTATCAAACCCATATGACTGATGGGTTACTCCAATCTCCATCTCAACCTTGAGAGCACATCGAGAAATTTCCTCCTAGCTATTGAAGTCCCTTATGGATAACACCCTTGGAAGACATGGTTTTAAGCCACTAAAGAATCGATCGATATTACTCTTAGGTTGGATAATAATCCCAAATGCGTACCTTGAAAGTCTTGTAATGTTTTCTTCATAGGTACCAACATATTCATCATCCTTTTTCTTCAGTTCAAGAAACTACTTCTCCATCTTTGTTTGAAGAATACGAGGGAAGTACCTATTGAAAAATAAGTTCTTGAACTCGTCCCATTCCTTGGACTCAATTTCATCTCCTTGCCTTGTATTATTGATAAGATTCCACCATTGATCAGCATCACCTTCCAAACGATACACTACTAAGATGACTTTTTCATGTTCAGAACATTGAAGAACTGAAAATATATTTTCAGTAGTACTGATCAATTTTTCAGCAACTAATGGATCAGTAGACCCGCTGAATGAAGGTGGACGCTGCCTCATGAAAGATTGAACAGAATGTTTCTCCTTCCTTTTCTCATTTGGAAGTCCTGCATGATTCATAGCTTGAGAAAGTTGTGTGAGAATGGCTATAAGATTTTTCAATCCAGCTCCCATAATGTTTGGTTGCTCAGGGGGACAATCGTTGCATTTCCCATCGCATTCCGCATTAACACGGATACTTCAGGGTCCATCCATTGACTAAAACCAAGAAGAATAGTGCGAGAAACAGAAATTATAAGAGGAAAACCGCATAATCAAGAATAAAATTTCACACTTAAGGTCTTATAATAGGTTTTTCATGGCCATTTCTAAAACACTAATATTGTGTTCTATGCTTAGACTTATCCATAGGGTTCTTACTGAGGCTTTCACATCCTAGTTTCTAAAGGTTGACTATACCTTTCCTCTGATACCAACTATAACGACCCACACTTTACATACATTTTTATTTCTTAAAAATTGAATCAAACTTATTACAACATATAAAAAATCATGAAAGGACCGTATAGGTATAGTGTCTTTAGAAACTGGGAAACATAAACAACTGGTTCATAAAGCATCTGCATTGTCTCCCATTTATTTCATCATATCTAGAGTCCCTTTTGGAATATCCTACTTAATAACCTTATTCATGACCTGGGGAAGGAAAAAATACAAAAGGGTGAGATAAAATTCTTAGTAAGGGTAAACACAAGAAATATCAATCACATCATATTCATAAGAACATAACATTTTGGAAATATTAACCTGCAAAAGAGATCATAATTTAATAACATGGGATAAATCATAGTAGTGAAATGTAATCCCAATAATCATAACGTAAAAATTAAACTTTGTTTCATACACACATAATCATAGAGAATCATTTCTTAGTATTCGAGACTCATTTCCAAGACTATCTTAGCGTACAAAGTCCATTTCTGAACCGAGTTCACTCCTCGTTTATGTCCTATTTCACTAAACTGGATTAACCTGCCGTTCCAGCCATGTCATCTCATGAGATATAAATCTTTACCCAATGCATTAGAGGGAGATATAGGTCCCACCCATCTCATAATGAAACCATTCTTATGTGTTCCACAAAATCATAAATCATACATCATAGCATAACCCATGTAATAAAAATGGGATTCTTAAACATCATGCCATCATAACATAATCCATATAAGATAAAAGGACTTCATAAAAATAATTCCATCATAACATAATCAAATATATGTAAAAATAGGGATAGAAACAGAACCTTATGTTATCTTAGATGGAAAATAATTTTGATAAAATGCTTGAACTCCATTCTTGAGGAAAATATCCTTTCTACTTCAAAAATATTTTTCATTTCTGAAAATGTAATAAAATTTTAAACTAAAATAATTTGATTAAAAATAAACTTGAAAACTTGTTAAGGAAGCTTCATTTAAATAATGTTCTAAAAATCCATTCATGCCGTATAAGTTAAAAAACATTCTTCTCATACATTAGCCGGAAAAGTCAAAAAGTACCTCATACAAAAAATGACAAAAGCTTCCTTTCATATATTTTACTAAAAACTCACCGAAGGGTATAATTGGATTTAAAAAATTTCACGAGGATATAAATAATATTACATATTGGGGAAACATGGATGTGGATGATAAATATTCCCCAGTAAATTCTGAAGTAAAAACAATCTCGGATAAAAATGAGATTGCATGATTTTCCCTTAACTTAAGTCCGATTTGCTTCATAAGTGTCTAAACCTCCTGTATAACGATTTAAATGACGTCATTGACTTATTAAAGAATCATAATTTTCGTTATTATATCATATATGGTCATATTCTTAGTTTCTTATTAGTAGTATTGCATTACTACTTGTTATTCGGGTTTTTATTACTTTTTGTTCTTATGCATGTTTTGTTGAATAAATTCTTATTCATATTTTTAGGTTATAGATACCTCATTTCCAGAATTTTATTAGTGTAATATATATCATATTTATTCATTAAATTCATTTATATAATCATTATGCAATGAAGATCATGTAGAACGAGTCACATCACATCGTGGAGATGGTAGGCCGTACGTACGCACGAGCGATGATATCATTCCCATGATCGTGGAATTATATTGAAGTGTATGTATACTATTTAAAAATCAATATCACTTTAAAATAATCATATATAGTTATTATTCACACCATTATACCCATACAAGTAAGGTTTTTTTGGAAAACAGATTATACCACGGCGTGGAGACAGTATTCCGTACGTACGCACGCGCGGTGATTTCGTTTTCTGTAGGATAGATAGATGGTGAAAAAGGGTTGTTTCATACTTATAATAACATATAATTATATTAGTGATACTGATTTTATTACTTCATAATTAAAAAACTAAATAAGAAGAAGTAGAAGAAGAAATAAAGTTGAAAGAATCGGTAATGGACATTACCTCTTCTTTGAAGCGCCTCTTCTTAACCTCATCTTAGGGCACTAAAGAGGGTCTTTGAAGATTACCAGGACCTCTAGGATGTTTCTAGGGAATTGGAGAAGATAAATGGTCAGGGGTTGGCCGAGCATGAAGGCTCAAAGTGGTGTGAGGAAGAGAGAGAGGAGGTTCCCTTTTATAAGGGAGGAGAGGGACACCTTTGGAAAAACTAAAAATATTATTTTATTATAAAGTCATATTCGGTTTTTAAGAGCTCAAAATTGATTTATTTCGAAGATAAGGTGGGTATGGGTCTAAATCCTCTCATAAAATAGAATTTATACAACTTTAGGTTTCTATTTTAACCTTATCATTTAGATTTAACTTTAAGTTAAATAATTTTACTTTTACCGTGTCTTCTTGTTTTCTTACACTATAAGGTTAATAAACATTCTAAAAAAGTCAAAGGAACCCCAAGTTGTTTATTATTTATATATATAACCTTATATAAGTCATTTCGCCGAACCATATATTTTTAGGAGTAAAATAACAATTAATAATATAATATCTGTTTTAAAAACTATTTTATGTCAATTTTGATACTATTTGGTACTTGATTTTTGTGAAAATCATAAAAGAATTATTAGTTATAACCAAGTTAATTAAATATATAATAATATATCATATTAACCTATAAAATTAGTTTAATTCATAAAAAGTCTCAAATTACATTTATTTGAGTATTTATAACACCAATTATGATAATATTTCATTAATAAGGTAATTACTGCAACATCATTGTGTCATTAATAAATTAAATTATTTAATCACTATAAATTATAAATAAAATAAAATTATGTAGGAAATCATTTTAGATTTATAATTAATATTTATAGTTCAATTTATCTTATGTATAACCCTATATTAAAAATGTTTTAGTTATTAAACTTTCATTTTAACTATTTTAAATATTCTTTAAATAAAATAATATTAAATGTCCTAATATAATCCAAGTGGACCTAAATTGTCATATTTTATTCCTAAGGTTGTTTTTGGTCGAATTACACTTATCCAATAGAATTAGGACATGTGTTAGGGTAATAATATTTTCATTTTTACCCTTAATTACCCTATTTACTTTTAACCGTGGTAAAAAAAAGTAAAAAGTTACTATTCACCAAAAATTATTTTCACCTCATTGAACCACATTTTAGTCCTTGATATTAACCGTGTCTCTCAGATTTTGGAAATTACCCTCATAGTAATGGTAAAACTAATTTTTATGTGAATTTGAAAATTCTCCTAGGAGGTGGGTAAAAGACGGTGAAAAGTTCAAATTTTTTTATATATCTAAAATTATTATAAAATGAATTCAATGAATTACGTTGAACATATATAGGTATTATGTATCAATTTTGACCTAAAATAAATTTAAATAAAATAAATAATTATTTAAATAAAAATTCGGTGTTTAAATAGTAACCCAATGTTTTCACTATTCATCAAAAATTGACAGTTTTCAGAAAAATACCAAAATTTCACCCTAGGCTAATTTTGATATTCCGAATCCAAAAATGAAGTCAATTTTGAAAGATAAAATTTAAAAATATTCAAAAAGTGGGTATTACAATTCATAACTGCTAATTTTAATAATATTTTAATAGCATATTGTTGTTTAGTGAAACTTGGTATTGCGTGCGACACAAGCTATCGAGGAAGGTCGTGATTGCATGTAAAGCAAGCCAAGATAGTGTTGTGTGTAGTGAAAGATTCCTTTGATTATGTATATAACATAAAAACAAAATATTTCTCATAAAAATATCGAGTGTTACACCATCATATCTGATGGCTCCTGCGGAGCTTCGTGAGTTGAGGATACAGTTGGAGTACTTGAAGAAAAAGGGCTTCATGAGACCCAGTGTTTCACCCTAAGAAACACCAGTTTGGTCTTCAATGAAGGTAGATGAGAGGTTGATGTTATGTGTGGATTACCGACCCCTAAACTAGGTGACCTTGAAGAACAGGTATCCACTACCTAGGATCAATGAACTCTTTTGTAAGTTGAAAGGGGAATGATGGTTGTCAAGGATCGACCTTAGATCAGGTTATCACCAGTTACAAGTATGGGTTGAGGATATACCAATGACGTCCTTCAGATGCTGTTACCATTATTATGAGTACTTGGTGATACTGTTTAGTGTGACAAACACCCAATAAGTTTTCATGGGACTGATGAACTGAATCATTCAGCCATATATAGACCTGTTTATTGTAGTCTCCATCGATGACATCCTAGTGTACTTGGTGTCCAGGGCGGAGCATGTGAGAAACTTGATGATGGTCTTAGGAACACTTTGAGAGAACCAAATTTATGGGAAGCTCTAAAATTGTTAGTTCTAGATTTGAGAGGTCTATATTCTAGGACACGCTATCTTATAGACCGGAGTTGTAGTGGATCCAAAAAATGTTGAGGTAGTGATTTATTGGGAGACACCCAAGAGTGTGGTAGAGGTTCATAGTTTTCTTAGATTGGTTGGGTCATATCTGAAATTTTCACTCAAATTATCCTGAGTAGAATCACCCTTTATAGCATTGAAATGAAAGGGGTATCCATTAAGGTACACCGAAATGTTCCAACAGTGATTTTAGGAGCTGAAGCATAGGTTGACGAGTGCTCCCATCCTAATATTACTGAAGGAAGGAATCGAGTTCATGGTGTTTTTCATAGCATTAGTGACCAGGATTGGTTGTGTATTGATGTAGGGGAAATAGGTGAATACCTATAGTTCATTCCAGTTAATAACACATGAGAAGAACTACATGACCCGTGATCTTGAGTTATCAATGGTTTTATTTTCAATGAGGATGTGGTGACACTACCCGATGGGTGAACAGTTTATCATCTACTATAATAATAAGATTCACATGTATATAATCTCTCAGAAGGATATCAACTTGAGAGAGAAGTGATGTTTATAGTTTCTCTAGGACTATGACTTTTACACTTTTTATACTCCTAGGAAGGGGAACATGGTGGCATATGCTCTCAATATGAGATATATTTTACAATTTCTTAATGATGAATTAGATTAGTTAGAATCATTGCATCTATACTTTTTGGATAGAGATAGTGTAGCTTAACTATAGTCGATGGTTTTCACCCCTACACTATTATAGCGAGTCTGTGAGACATAACTTGGGGATACTGACTGTGAGACTGTACGTGCTCAGATGTCCATAGGGAATACTCCTTATAGATATTCTAAAGGTGGGTAGAATGCCATTTTTTTAGAGGATGCACAGTATTACTAGTGGTGTTGCGGGATAAGGTTCCGAGGGAGTATCATATATCCCCTTTGGTGGTACATCATGGTGTGGGGAAGATGTACCAAGGCCTGCAATGTTAGTTTTGGTGGTCAGAGATGAAGAAAATGTAGTTGCAGAGTTTCTCTCTTGATGCCTTACTTGTCAGCAAGTAATGGCCAAGCATTAGGTTCCAACAAGTTTAGCTCAACCCCTTGAGGTTCCTGAATGGAAGTGGTATGGGATATCTTATTTTTGTCAGATTGTTTTGTTTTTGGGTTATCTAGGTTTATTAAAACTATTTTTCTAAACCCAAATCCCCATTTCTTTATGGTTGGAAAAGAAAAATTGGCCCAAGATGTTAACCCTTTTCTCATTTGAATTTCTCCTTCAATGTGCATTTCACAGTGGTCTGTGGAAGGGGCCACTGGTGCGGTGCCATGGCTAGTGTCTGGAAGAGGTGCATGAAGATAGAGCCATGTTGGTGGTGGTGACTGACGACACGTTGACGACGACTATGGAAGTAGTCTGTGGGCGACAGACATAGAGGCATGAATTGGGACGATAGAGGAAGAATGTAGTGGTGAGCTATGCGAGACATGGCAGTGATGAAATGGGTTGGGCTAGGTGGGCCAGGATGAATTAGTGGTCCCAGTTCTGCTGGTGAGCTATGCCAGGCCAAGCGGACCCCGGTCATATCTGGGTCAGACTCAGTTCAGATCCAGAACAACTGTGGGTAGAGATTGGTGCAGACAACCATGAAGGTCCACCATGGGTTTGTAGCAGCCCATGCTACCATGGGAACATTGAAAATGATGTTTGATCATGGGGGTCAATAGTGAAAGTCAACTATGGGTGCAATGGTCATGAGGTAGACCGCACGGTATGTCGACCAACCATGGTGGCCGACCACGATGTTCAACTGCGATGGTCGACTGCGGTGGTAGGATGGACCTACTATAGTGGTAGGTCTATTAGATTCAATAGGACTACATGAAGTTTCCCTCAAACGAGCGTATCTCCTATTTTGAGGGTCTAATCGACGACCCATCTACGGTGTTAAGAACCTAACATTGATACAGTCATTTTGGGATAAGTGGTGAGTTTATAGTTTGGACCAATATTGGTTGATATCATTACCATGGTCCTTTCCACAAGGGTTAATTATGGTATTACATCAACATAAATGGATTGTAATTGCCTATAGAGGAAAAGTATCATATGGAGTATGGTATCGCTCCCAAAGGCTGGAGTGAAATCCTCAATCACCCCTAGAGGATTCTATGGAATTGCATTACCTCATTGACCAGGGCTCTGATCATCCTTCTAGAGGGACACATTAGTAGGGTCAATGTTATCCACCTATGTGTTGAGGCGCGATCCCCTACGAAGCAGGTTGATCTGGATTGGGAATGTGGTATCCCCTATAGGTTCTGGTAAAAATCTACTGTGTCCCCCTAGTTAGTTCTAGTTGTGACCCCCTCTCTATATATCATAATATTCTCTGACCAATACATCTTCTTTGGGAATGTCCCAATTGAGCTAGACCTATTTGTGAGTGTCTCTGATGATATCTTGGCATAAGGAGTGATTTATCCCAGAATGAGAATGCTTCGAGAAGAATCCTATGGATGATAGTTTTTTATGACCACCTTATGGCGTTGTGTCCCCCTTGAGTATATCTATATATTCTTGTTATATGTGATTTAGAAATATACCTATGTAACGCCCCAACACCAGTTACCTAGAGTTAGTGAATTATTACATAACAGTGGCATGATTACATGGAATCAAGTCCTGAAGGACCGATCAGTTTAGCAGTCATGGAAA
Source organism: Viscum album (assembly GCA_963277665.1). Lineage (NCBI taxonomy): Eukaryota > Viridiplantae > Streptophyta > Magnoliopsida > Santalales > Viscaceae > Viscum > Viscum album. The sequence continues at coordinate 1,322,442,338 of OY728127.1, read as the reverse complement.
ATAGATTACATACATGAAGTTCAACATTAAAACATGAAATAAAAAACAACAGTAATTTATTCCATTAGAAACGTCCAAGCCTCCTAGATTATGCCTGAAAGTCACTAATAACTAACTTCTTAATATCTTGGGAAAATAAAACAAAAGAAAGGGGTGAGATCAGATGCTCAGTAAGGGTAAATAATTTAGCAGAAGCTATAAAATTTTAAGGCAATATGTGTAACAAAACAACAACCTTTTAAACATAAACATGAACATAATATGGAAAAAATAAATCAAACATTACCGTATAAATATGCACATGGATATTATACTAGTAGAATAATCACATTTAATAACTAATTTCATAATGAGGGAATGTATAGTACCAGATTTTAATTTCTGTGTCAAGGCCTCGTGCCAGGACCTATGGTTTAACTGTATCCAGACCCAAAACCGAAGAGCCCCTGTAACTGGAATCCATCCCAGAGAGCCTTTGTAACTGGACTCCATCCCAGTGAGCCTCTGTAACTGGACTCCAAACCCAAAGGGTCTGCTGTAACCAAACCCCAACCCAGAGTGCTTACTTTTACCAGTCCCCAACCCGGAACATAGTAGTCCAATACATTCATCATAATAAAATTTTGAAATATAACATAATCATTTGTATTAAAACTAGCACATGAAATTTCAATACATTATCCATAAACCATGAATGGAATAAAAATAACACATCCGCAGTCAAACATATCACAAAACATTCAATACAATATGGAAGATTTGTATCAAAATTAATCAACTTCAAACAAGTTTAAAATCCATTAAAGGATGTTTACATAGATGAAAATGATCAGTAAAATGCTTTGAGAGAAATACCCCTGTTTCATGAAATTGTTTAAAATTCTCACAATTTATAAAGGAAGTCATTAAAAATTTATTTTTGAATAAAAGTGTCCCATACCACTTTGAAACGTTTTTAATAGAATTATCATTTCAAAAAATTGATGTCTATATAAATAAATCCTTAGAATCTTTTTGAAGAGATGGACATTAATTAAAAGGGTATAGAAAGATAAATCTTTAAAACATTTAAAATGATGATCTAGTAAAATATACCCTCACATAAAACCTTAAAATATTCATTTTGAAATAATTTTTATAAAATATGGGTATCTATGATAATTATGTCACAGAGAATACTTACACGTGAACAATCTTGGATAATAATGAGATTGAGGAAATAACCCTTACCTCGTTGTAATCAATAGAGTCGTATGAAAAATAGTCAATAACCACCAAATGAATCAAAAAATATTATGAATATAAATATAATACTGATAATATATATCAAATGGTAGTACACAATACACCACATGCAATAAATAAGTGGTGAACAATGGAAATCTCACGGAATTAAAAGTGAGATAAGAAACCCCTTACCACGTGTCTGACTTGACTCGATAATATGTTCCTTATTCTTCCTGAATAAGAAACTTAAGTAAATTTATAATTTCTTAATAATATTTTCAATTTTATTATTCCTTTTTTATCACTTATTACCTTTCTATAACAATTAGTTAATTATTTGAGTTCATATTGGACATTTTGTCGATGTTCAGAACTTGCGTAAAAAATGAACTTGTTATAATTATAAATTGTCCATGGGGTAAAAATTCAGTTTTATATAGAATGATATTACTAATTTATATTTCATATATATAATATATGTCTATTATATATATTTATTTATAACAGTACATAACATTTAGATATAATAAATGAAATGCACCGTTCATGGAGATGGTAAGCCATACGTACACATGAACGCTACTTTCATTCTTATTTTGTATTTAAATGGAATTAAAACATAATTATACATAGGTATATTATAATTCCAGTATAATATAATATATAATATCATTAACTCCATACTTTATATGCCCCAAATAAGTTATTAATTATTCATATCACTTTGAGGGGGCAGTAGTACACACTTCATCAAATGAAATTATCAAGTTTTACCCATAAAGAAAACCATAAAGGTATGATATAAATGGAAAATAAATAAGAACAAATAAAACATAAAAATAATATATATATCATATATAAATATAGTTTCGTCTTAGTGGCCACTATGAGAGGCGATATGAGATAATTGAACAATCATTGTTTCATGAGGCGTTAGTTTTCCAACCATAGAAACAATATGTTCATCACTCATTAGATTGAGGTGTGTGTATGTGTAGTTCAAGTCTGTATCAAAACAACATTCTAGTATATTGAGGATACATTTTTTGTCATAAAATAAATTAATAAAAAGAGTTTATGGGGGTTGTAGAAGTAAAATAAAACAAAAGAAAAGAAAAGAATTTAAGAGAAACTGTTGCCTTTAATTTGGGTAAATTCATTTGGTTTGAACAAAAATAACTTTTTGAAGTGACTTCTGCATAAGGTAATGCTTCTAGGTGTAATATATGGATCTTTAGAGATTATTTTGGTAGGTTTTTGATGACACAAGGGGCTTGAGAGTTGTGTGGAATGGGTTATATGTGGTGTCATTTTATAAGGGGGAGGAGGGGATCTTTAGGAATGTGTGAAAATATTATTTTATTATATATTGATATTCAGTTTCTAATAGTCCAAAACTAATTAAAGTCGAAGATAATATTACTAATTGTTGAAATAAAATCATCCAATAAGAATTGGACATGTTTTAGATATATTTTTAATATTAATAATCTTATTTATTTAAATCATTTGGTAATGAGGTAAATAATACATCATTATTGTGTCATAAATAATTTAATTTATTTGATGTCTAAAAATTATATAAAATACCGTAATTTAGGAAATCATTTTTTCTTTCCAATTATTATTTATATTCTAAAATATGACTTATATAACCCCATGTAAAAAATTTATTTACTAAAAGTTATTTGTTTATGTCATTTTTGCCTTTACTTTAAGTTAATTAAAATAAAGGGTCATTTTCATTCATAAGTGGATCCATGGGGTCCCAAAATCGACCCAAGTATGACCATTTTCGGACATTACGAATTCAATAAGGTTAGGACAAGTGTTAAGGAAATTTTATATTATTATAATATTCTTTTTACCTTGAATTATCCTATTTACCTTTAACCGCGGTAAATAAAAGTCAAATGTCACTATTGACCAAAAATTATTTTCATCTTATTGAACCAAATTTTACTTACTAAGGTTACCCATGTCTCTATGATTTTTGAAATTCAACTCAAAGAAGTGGTAAAATTATATTTTATGAAAATTTACAAATTCTCATAGGAGTTGGGTAAAAGACGGTAAAAAGATCAATAAACTTTTTATATATTTAAACTTATTATAAAATGACTCCAATGAATTATATTGAACTTATATAGGTATTGTGTATCTATTTTTACCTAAAATAAATTTAAATAAAAAAATAATTATTTTAATAAAAAGTTGGTTTTAACCAATAACTTAGTGTTTTCACTATACATCAAAAATTGAAAGTTTTCAGAAAAATACCAAAATTTCACCCTAAGATAATTTTGATATTATGAATTCAAAAATTAAGTCTATTTTACGAAATTAAAAACATATAAGTTGAATTTATTAATTTAAAAATAATTCTTATTGTCAAAACCAGAAATCGTGTTTTTAAGAAATAATAACTAACAAAAGATTGATACTTATTTATGTTCAATTTCAAAGTGAAATTTTTTCCAATGAATAACATTGGATTAAATTATAAAAATATAATATATTTGTACTTCCAAAACATTAAAATTTATAAATCAACACTATAAATTATTTTTATTAAAAAAGTGGTTTTCAGTTAAAATATAGTATTTTTCACTATTCACCCAAATATGAAAGTTATCAGAAAAACACCAAAAATTATTTAAAATAAATTCTTATGTCCCAATTTTAAAGAAGAAGATTATTTAATCAAATTGAATATATAAAAGTTTCAAATATTTTATTTAAAAGGGTTTACCATTAAAAGGTTATAAAAATACATTTTTTTTTAAAAAATACATATTTTATTTGAAAAAATGAATTTTTTTTTCATTATGTCGAAGAAATTCATAATATGGATTCTAAAATTATAAGGATTATATAATGTTCACAATTTATTTAAGACTATTCATAAGCTCTTTTGAACAACTAGTATGGTAAGTCGTGGTGCGCTTGAACTCGGTGCTGCGTGTAGTGCATGTTATTGAATTACATTGAAGAAATGAAATTATATGAAATATTGGGGTGTTACAACCTATGTATAGATGAAAATAATTTCCTTTTTGGTATTCCATTTTTCTATTTCTTTGTGGTATTTATTTGTGGTTTTAGGGTGTCCTACTGGGTATTGTTATACTCAGCCCTACATGGGCTTTTCCTGCACGTGTCATGTCTTTTACAGATGATTGATCTTTTCACAGAGTCTTAGGCAGACCAGGACCATATGATTCTTTGTGATACCCGACAGACCAAGGTGTATGCTTGAAGCTTTCATAAAGTAGTCCTAGTACGTTTACATCCAGGTTGGACTTATGTTATAGACCCTTTGTGATGGTCTTTTATTTGGACCTATTTACTTTCCAATGCTTTTACTGTGATACTATTTTGTGAGATCTTAGTGGTATGAATGCATTGTTTACTTAATGTTTTTTTATTTCATCATTTTGTGGGTTGGATATGTGTGTGTGTGTGTGTGTGTGTGTTTGTGTCTAGGTACATAGGCTAGTTCCTCCCATATTTGGGATATACCTACTCAATGTTAGTCACCAGCCCCTTGCCTATTGGAGGAGGTCTTGGGGTAGCTATGAAACGGGCCCCTATGGGATGGGTCATGACAATATGAAATTCATGGTAGTATTTATTGATGATATTATGATAAACTCATATACCATGTAGGAGCATAATATGCATTTGAATACTATTATAAAAACATTTTCAAAGGAGAAGATATATGCAAGGTATATTAAATGCGAGTTTTTGATGAATGAACTATCATTCTTGGGACATGGTATCAACCATAAATTGATATCTATAGATCTTTCTAAGACCAATGTAATTAATTTTTGTCCTAGAATAGAATCTATAATATATATTTAGAGTTTACTTGGACAAGAAAGGTAACATTAATTATTTGTTATAAAATTATTAGGATTTTCAGACCCATTAATCAAGCTAAAATGGAAGGGAATATTTTTTGTTCAGACCAAGGAATATTGTGATAGCTTTATGAAATTAAAAAAGAGGATGATCAATGAACTAGTCCTCACACTACCATCAAGTGGGTAAATTTTCAAGGTTCATATTGATGCTTTAAATATGTTTTTGGGATATACCCTAATGAAAAATGAAAATTTGATATCATACACAATATGTTAGTTGAAAGATAATGAGAGAAACTATACTACACATGATATGAAGTTAGTTTCAGAGATATTTGATTTGAAAAACTAGATACATTATCTCTATTTTGAGAAGTGTGAGATATAAATGGATCCTAAAATAAAAAAAATCCTTTTCATATAGAAGGAGATTAATATGAACCAAAGTATATGGTAATAATTATCAAGGAATATGACTGATCTATCCCTTACCTTCAATAGAAAGGAAACAAAGAGGTAGAAACACTAATTAGAAATGATCTGATGAATTTATCAATGATGATAATTTAGAAAGATAAAATTTTCTTAGGCATGATAGGGATGGTCATAGGAATCCTAAAGTAAAAGATACAGTCATTTCTTTTTCAAGTGATTTCTTGACTATCCCATTTGGAGAATGTAAAGGATCCTCAAAAAGATTATGTGGAAATTCAGAAGAAGGTGTGAGATATAAGAAGAGGGAAATACTCAGTGTTCAAAATTGATAAATTAGTTCTAATATTTCTATCACTACTATGTATTCTATAAAATCTGAAGATAAATAAGGAGCTATTAAATTATTAACATAGTTTGACCTTCTCTCTCCACCTAGTGTCCATGAAGATGTGTCAAAGTTTCTGAGAGCACTATTAGTAGGAAGAATATAAAGAAGGATATCATAAATATACATCAATGTTTTTGGTATTTCATCAAGTGAAGGATGAATGATGGAAGTCTAAGGCGACAATGAACCTGCTACCCATAACTACATGGAAATTGGAAAAAATCACTACGGACTTTGTCACTGGTCTTCAAAGACCTCAAGATGAAATAATGTCGTATAGATTAGTGTGTATTATATTTTAAAGGATTATAGGTTCATTAAAATTTGATAGGAATTATCACTTGATAAACTTGTAAGGATATACATCCGAGATTTTGTGACTCAACAAGGAATACCACTATCGATTGTGTGTGATATAGATCCAAGATTTACCACCATGTTCTGAAAAATTCTCTAATATTCCCAAAATAACGAGTTGAAATGTAGTATGGATTATAACCCCCAAATTTATGGTCAATCTAAGTGGAATATTCACACACTAGAAGACATTTTGAGTGCATTTTTGGTGGACTTCGAAGGAGGATGCGATCAATATCATCCTTTTTTGAGTTGACATGCAATAATAACATTCACTAAAGCATAAAAATAGTTCCTTATGAATACCTTTATGTAAAGATATGTAGAAAACCTAGGGGTTGGGATGAATTTTGTGAATGAATATTTTTGGGACCCGAAATTGTTATGGAAATGTTAAAAAATGTTATGACCATTTAGTAAGACATTATGGATGATCAATGTCAATAGAAGACATATACTAGAAATCATTGATGATATATAGAGTTTAAGGTCAAAGATAAAGTGTTTCTCTATATATCCCCCTATAAGAGAGACATGATATATTTGATGAAGTGTTAGATAAGTCATAGGTACATCATCTACTTTGAGATTATCGGTCATATGGGATATTTCTCTTATTGACTCGCACTCCCACCAACCCTATCTAATATATATGGTGAATTTTATGTATGAATAATGTGGAAGTATATATATGATCATTCATATGTATTTAATTTGATGGAGGTAATACTAGAAAACGAAATATTTTATGATGAAAATATGGTGAAGATCTTGGACCATAGAGAAATTTTTCTACACAAAAAGACAGCCCACCAAATCAAAGTACTATGGTGAAACCATAAATGCAAGTAGGAAACATGGGAACCAGAAGAATTCATTAAGAAGAAGTACCCGAACCTATTTTCACCATAATATGTAATATGAAATATAACGTGTGAATTTTATTAAGGGGGGAATGATTCAACACTCTGATATTTTTAATAGAACACTTTGTTTGACATTGTATATGACATGCACCACCGAGCCTAAAATGAACCATGAAATATTATTATTTAAATATGACCATTATAACCTCATCATTAGATTAGTGGGTATTAATAATATTAAATTATATAATAAATATATATAAATTCTATACCCAATATTAATGTGTAGATAAATTCTCATTAAATAGCCCCTAATGTTTTTTAAAGTAATTTTATTCTTAAAAATTATATTTTCTTCAAAGAGGGTTTTTATTTCTTTTTATGAGAAAATATTATCATTAGTTTTTGAAACTTTTTGAAATTTTATCAAAATTAAATGATATAATTTTTTGAAACATTATATAAAAATCAGTCTATGGTGCAATTTTTAGATTTTTCTAAAATGTATGATTTTACAGTAAATAGTGAAAATTATAGATTTTTAATTAAAAACATGATTTAATTTAAAGCATTTAAAAAGTAAAATTATATTTTTTTTATTAGTTTTATAATTTAATTATATTATTTTTATCAAAAAATAATCCAATTTTTTTCTTTGGAAGAAATTTTATACTTGAATTCTGTATAAAATATTTTTATACATAAAAAGATATTTTCGTGAGAAACCTTATTTCATTGTGTTTTTTGATTTTAATATAAAATTAATTTCTTCCAGTTATAGTGATTGAATCATGAAAAATAGATTCTATATTTTGAATCATTAGGTCCAAATTTAGCAAATATGCCCATTTTTGGTCATTTTGAATAGTAACCATAATAAATAATAATAACCATGATAAGGGTAAATTAATTAATTAATGTTATAAATGAAATGATAAGGACTCAAAAATGAACATAAAACATTCCTTTATCATATTGGATGAGTGTATCTCAATGATTTTCATCCATGTTTAAAACATTTGGAAACTTGAAGCCATATTTCTTTGAATTTGACAAATATATTATTTTATGTAAAGAAAATTAAAAATGTCATTATCTTTTTTTAATTATGTATAAATTTTTGATATAGGGATAAAAAGAGGATATGTTAAATTATAAAAGGGTTATATGAAATATATAGTATTTTTATATAATGGTAATTAATTTCTAATTTTTATTTATGAAATTATTACCTTAAATTATTATGTATCACTAACATAATATTTATTTAATTAAGTGAAAAATAAGATAAATTATTTTTAAAATATAAAAAGTAATATAATTTGATTTAATTATTGAAATCCATGAATTTTTAGATAAAAGTAACATATTATATTTTTTTAATGCATTATATTATAATTAAATTATTTCCTTGTTTTCTTCAAAGTCTTGTTAAATAATCTGTTTCAAACTGAAAATAATGATATTTTATGTAAAAAAATATTTTATTAATTATTTAAAGTTCTTTAAAATTTTATCCTCATCCAAGTGATTGGTACATGGTAGAAAATATCTGAAATGATCTATTTATTGGCCAATTTTTCTTTTATTTTAACTATCTTGATCCCTAAACACTAAAAACAGTTTTATCGCAGTAATTATGGAAAAGGGTTAACACAAGTTAAAACAAACAGATAAGCGTAAAAACCTAATCTAAAATTTTCAGAACATTATTTGAGGATATTATTTTGACCCATCCTCATCATATCCGTAAAATATATCAGTTTGGAGCCTTGTTTCCATGGAAAATAATTTATTCTAATTTAATTTTTTAAGTAATTTTCAGGGGGACCTTCCACTAACTTATAAAATGGAACCCACCCCTCTCTTTGTAAAGTCCTTAACCTAGATGCCACCTAATAGTGCTCCGAGCTCGGTTGGCCATAAGGCCTCAAGCACATCTCCCCATACTGCAAAGGTTGTTGAATAGAAGTGAGGTCCTAGATGTGATAGTGGGGATACTATTCCCTCATTAAAAAAAGTATTGCATAGAAGAAACAATAACTAAACAGTAGTGGAATAAGTAATACCATACAATAGGATAAAAATAATAGAATACTGATAATATAAATATACAGAATTCATTTGATACAAAATATGATGCTACAAGGTGTATGTTCTAGAAAACATCCAATCAAGTCACAAGTCTATGAGATACAATACAAAAGACAAAAGTACGAAAAAAACGAAATAGACACCTAGAAGCATCGCAAGCCACAGATTTGTTCCATGCTCTCCTACTCCTAAAAAACATATCATGTACCTATAGGAGGAAAATTTCCTTTATCGACACCTACAAGTATATAATTTGTTATTTCCCAAATAATGACCCAAAAAGGATGTGAGACTAAATCTTATTAGGCAACCACCCATGGTATGTGCCATTCTACCAGTGAGTATATATAACAAGTAGTGTAAAATAGTGAAAGTAGTAAGCTATGAAGTACTCAAAGTAAATAGTCCTACATGAATTGGATTCCGTTTCTTGTTCAATTATCCATTAAATTACATCAAAAAATATCATTCTTGAGATCTGACCTAAGCCCTAAGATCCCACTTATAGTAGTAAGCTCAACAGATGCCTCAAAAGGCTATCCAAGTTAGAAGAATCAACGACCAAATCCTTGATTGTTCTTTGGATTAGTTGACGCCTTATAAACCTTTTCAATATTAAATATAACATGGTCCTATCCTTTAAATTCATAATATGGAATGGAAGTATCACTCAAGGTTCAAAACCACTAACACCCTACAAGCCCATCCCGACAAACCTCACAGGATCTTGGTATCACTCAAGGCGGGGAATGTCTATGTCAACTAAGTCTATCCTTAGTGGTCCTATAAGGATCCCCAAGTATCACTCATAACATAGTCACTAACTCTTTATTCCATCCATGAAATCCTATAAGTATCCACGATTGACTCAGCGTTAACTCATATCCTCTGATCCCGTTAAGGGATTTCATGGTTCACTCGTGGCTTTACGATTATAATCATCCCATTGATCCCATCCAAGGCATTACAAAGAATAAAAAGTTCACTCAAGGGACCCAATTAAAATAGATATATAATAGAATTAATGAAATTCAAATTGGATCCATGATTTTAATAGTTCTATTTAACATTTAACCATAAAATGTTTAGGTAAAAGAAACATTAGACATGCTAGGGTCAACACCAAAAGAATCTAATTTACATCCCACCACAAAGGGTGTCTCTGCTAAGTAAAACCTATAAGTCTTGGAATAACATTAATCATGTGGGAAATATTCATATAACAAGCCTATCATGTAATCTATACCATTATAAGGCCTTAACAAAAACTAACTCCTGCATTTAGCTTCATAGTTGGAACCAACCTGTCCAAAGATGCTTAAACATGCATTGAAATAACATGGGCTAAGGGAAAACACTAATACCAAACCATTAGAGAATTGTAACACCATATAACAACATGGAATAATACATTAAAACACTCATTTCATTTTAAACAACCCAGGAATGGGAATTCAAGGCATACCTCAAAGGTATCCTAAACCAAACAACAAAAAAGGGTTAAATTAGGCACTCACCCATGGGTTAGCCACTAATCTAGGTAAAAAATAAATTATATTCTTGGAACCACATATATAATTACATAAAGAACAATATTAAATAACATGTTAAATTTTCAAAACAAGGCAACAACACAAAAAATTGGCACGCAACACTCTGATATATATAAAAAACCTGGCATTAAATGAAAAGCACAAGACCACTTACCTTTGAATCATGGTAGATAGATATCCCTATATAAATATCTGATTCTACCTAGGTTGGAAGAAATATAAAGAATAGATAAAGAATGTGATATTAGGACATATGATCCTAAAATCAAATAGGAAAATCGATAAGTAAAAGAATCAAATATGGCTAAAAATGAATCGAGGCATTACCATTGGGGATTAAAGGATACAAACATCACTCGATTCGAACAACGGATGGAGGACATAGCTCAAGTCCTAGATTAGTCTTCTAAGGAGATCTCCCATGGTTATCCTCTACTGTGAAATGAAGGAGAAAAATAAAAACTTATGTTAAAACAAAACCTTGGAAAAAACAGTCATTTCACCCAAAAATTAATGGGTCGCACCTTTAAGGAACATAGTTTTCCTAACCGTGCTCTGTTTCTGATGGTCTCTACAAGAAGATAAGGGGCTTGCACGGTTACAATGCATGATAAGTCTAACCATGAGGTAATTATGTGTTACCTTATTTCAAGTTATGTAACTTTTGCAGAACTACTTCACGGCCATGTGGCCGCTACAACATGGTTTCCCAAAACCATACGTAAGCTACTTTCTCCACTACCTCCCCTCGCATAGTTATATTAACTATTATCCCTTCCCTATATGGTTTCTCTTAATTATTTGGTTTGCCTAAAAATCTCCAAGAGTTTTTTTTCGATGCTTCCCATGATCCCCGGACACCCCCTATACTTTCATGTCCTCAACCAGCATCCAAATTAGGCCATATTAAATCATTTAAACATGGAGAAGACAGAAAACTCAAGATCTATACCTCAACAAAGAAGTGAGTTATTACAATTTTATTCAAAGTTAAAAATAATTTTAGATCAGAAAATCTCTACCCAAATACCTTCATAAAATACCTCACATTATTTTAGTGGTTTTGGTTTGGGCATAATACCATCTTTAGAGTGTTTAAGGTTCAATGTAAATGAATTTTTCCAAATATGATGTATTGTATTTAACTAAATGATTTAGATTCATTATTTTGATTGATGAATCAAAGGGTTTCCTTATATTTTCCATCATTTAATTCAATCTATCATTTTTTATCTTTAATGATTTATTAATAAGATATATATGTGTGGGTGCTTTTAATTTAATGATGATGATTCTTGATCAACACAGGTTTACCACAATTGAAAATAACGTTCTTTTATTTTATCATATATCATTTTTAAGTGATTTTTAAGATTGAAATTCATGTTCTTTAACTTTTGAATCTGTAAAACCATAATATTTATTTAGAAATTATGTTCTACCATACCAATACAGGTATCCCCGCATCCTCTTACATGGTTTGTAAATGCGGAAGAGGTTCTCCCCTCACCAATAAAAGGAGGATCCCAAGACGATGAATGTTTTTGATCCCACATACACGAGATATCCTATTTCGAAAAATAGATAATCTCGTTGTGCATCATTCCATGAAGAAAAATCAGAAGTCCCGTGAGCTTTTTACTCGGCGAAGAAGAGTTTCCTCAAGCCTTCTACAGGTTCTATGCACCCTCAAATTGCATCGCAATGAACCGACACCCAAACATGTGACATGTTTTGTAAAAAACCTCACTTTGATTCCTGAAATCCACACCATCGTGAGCCAGTTCTTGAGATATTCTCTTACTGTGCTTTTTAAAGAGGATAAATTGTGCACCTCATGCACAAAGAAAAACCGTGTATCCTTGCATGACGAATAAAGCCCGAGGCCCCCTTGGTTTCATAAGGTAAACAAAAAATATTTGAGGTACACATTTTTACATTCCATTGTTTTGAGGAGTTCGAGTGTTAGTGAAGATGGAAGGACAATACTTGTTGCATGCACCCATGTGCATTTTTTGAAGAATCTTGAGGCCTTGAAGAAGTAGTTTTCACAAATTAAGGGTTATACCCATTTGATTATGATGATTCATGCATATAAATCTAAGGAAACACCCTAACTAAGTTCAAGAGAATAAAAGAAGAGAAAGGGAAGGAAGAGGCATTTAGTTGTAACTTGCACAAAGAAAGGGTTTCACCCATCCAGGTTTGAAGAAACTCACACAAACACCCTCTCGTAGTGCAAGAGGAATAAATAAAGAAATAGGAGTAATAGGTCGAGTGTGTCTGTTTAAAGAACCATATTCATTAAGGGTTTTCACACTAGAAGAATAATAGGAGAATTCATGCTTGTATACATGCACTTGAACACATGAAGTGACTTAAATAAAGAATCAAAAGTAAATGTGTGCACATGTATAAAGAAGAAGAAGGAAGAAAGGGAAGAATATGTTCAATCTAATGTCACATGCATGATCACATGAATACATGAACAAGAAGAAAAGAATTGGTTCAGATGATTCCAAGTGAACTGATCTTGACTCTCTGAATAATCACATTGGTATATGTGATTCTGTCCAAGAAGAGAGAATATGTTTTAGTGTATTTGGTTGTTGCACTAAGAAGAAGAAAGAATAAGTATAGTGTAGTTGGTGTTGCATAAGAAAATAAGAGAAGGAAAGAAGGAATAATTTCTTGCCTACTGCTTTGATAGTAATCAAGTGAAGATCTCTAAGGAAGACCAAGAGCAGAACCTACCTTTTGAAGAATGAAGAAGACTATCTTCAAAGGAAGTATAAAGAACCAGATAGAGGCCGCAAGTTGGACTAGGCTATCACCATTATAGAGAAGAGGATTGGTTCCCACCCCCTTTAAATGTGTATAAAGTCACACTGGCTAGAGGATTTCTTTCCTAGCCATTCCACTGTAATAGCATATCACATCATAGTAGAGAATCCATGCACTGGTCATATCCATGCATGGAAAGGATGTAACTACTCTTATTCAGTGGTGAAACATGTAAAAATATTGTGTGCATATTTTTACAAAATTATATTATTTCATGTGATAGGGAAAAGAGAATAAGAGATTCTAGATCCTAATAGGTCAAGAGGTACATGGATAAAATTTGGAATTGGTTTAAAAAGTCCCTAACACTGATTCGCCCCCCTCTTAGTGTTAGGTATATCCCAACCCAGTCTTCTCAATTGGTATCAGAGTGATAGGATCACCTATGTTAGATTCTATACTGTGAAGTTATTCTCTTCGTATGTCCTGTGTTTCCTTCCTGAGTTATCAATGAAGTGAAATTTCAGTGAAGATTCTGTTATCTCTGAGCAGAAGACTATATCTACCAAGACCATGATGAACAGGAAAAGGATGGAGAATAGAAATTTGAAGAAGAATTAACTCCTATCAAAAGAATAGGATGCATATGGTTCTCTATATCTAGTAGAAATTTAAGAATCACCATACATGGAATGTTATGATATGGTGGATCAAGTTTCCACCAAGAATATGGATAAACTTCCTACCTCAAATGATAAGGAGGTATGTGTTAGTAAATTTGGAAATTATTCCCATGATGAAAATTCTAGCAGAAGTGGTGATGATCAATCTATAACATCTCAAGAAAAATTAGTTGATAGATTAAAAATGATTTTTCATGGTATTCCTAAAGATATTACATCTCTGGTTTGTGGAGTATTTCAATGCATGCAAGGAAATATCACTTAGTTGGAAGAAGAAACTGATGTTTTGTAGAAACAGTTGCAATAAATTTTTTTTGAATGTTTAAAGATCTCCATATAGGTTGGAGACTTTGAAGAAACAAAGAGGGGATTTGAAATAAGTTCCTAAAAATGGATAAAAGATGTTTATGAAAAGGATGTAGTCAAAAAGACACTAGAAGAGAAAATTCATACACTTGAAAATGAGTTGAAAAGAATCAATGAAGTCAAGAAGGTATATTTGGATGAAGACTCCAAGAAGATCAAAGAATTTGACTCTTTGTTACAAAACAAAGTAAAGATACATGAAGATAAAGTTCAAAGATCAAATAAGTCTTGTGAAGAGAAGATGACTATGATTGAAGACCAAGAAGTCATCCTCAATATGAGATGTCTAGAATTGGAACCTGAGTTGACCAATCTTGAGAAGGCACATATTAAGTATCCACAAAATAAGGAAACAGTTATTTCTAGTAATCAATGCTCACCATAGGATTGTACTCTCAAAATACCTCTAACATGTGACAATAAGATCATGGCTTCACTCATTGATCTATCACAAGAAGCTGAGAAAGTAAAAGTACCATCCATACCAACTTGTCCTAATGTTTCTAAAATTGGTTCTACAAAAAGTGCAGGTTGGATGAAAAATTCTAAACAAGTATGTATGATGAAAAGTGAGAAGAAACCTATCACCATGGATATGGTGGATAGGGGAGAGAGTTTGGAATATATCTCCCCATAGAAATCACAAAAATTAAATAAGAATATTCAGCAAACTTATAAAGAATATGGGAAGAAGACAAGGTTTGTTGGTCAATGATGGTGTTGTAATAGATTTGGGCATTGTGCACTAAATTTTTGGTACAAATCCTTAAATGTAAAATCATAGAGAAATCCCATCTCAAGGGTGGAGAAATCTAGAGAAGATGAATAAACATCCATAGATACAGAAGCATCTGTATACTTCAAATTGATTTGTAATGTTAGATAACATCTGTGATGTATGAAATAGAAGTGGCCATATGAATGGTGCATCTTCTTTTTTACCGGTACCCAAAACTGATAATATATGAAGATCATAGGAGATGGATAAGAAAGAAAAATCTTCCTTGGAAAGAAGTCATAAGAATTTTGGAAAAGAAAACACTCCCAAGAACACTCTGAGGAAGAAAGTTGAGAAGTCCATGGATTCTAAATTCAATATGGAAAAGGGTGGTGCATCCAAAAGAAATACTAATAGGGATGCCACTTAGATGATTCTTTGTAGAAGATCCAATCTTGATGCCTCAGTCCCTAATGATATATTGGTGGTTTGGCTAGATGATTTGGAAAGAATAAGAAATATGGAAGATGCACATGCTAAGAATTGTTCTGAAAGCAAAACAAAAAATTCTACATGAAGACAAAGAAGCTCTGTGTGTGTGGTGCAACAAGGCTGGACATACTCTTAGAATATGTTGTGAATTTACTTTAGCCCAACTAGAATTCCTCAAAAATATGTATGCTGAACCAGGAGATTCTAGTGCTCTAAAAGACCTTGAAGAAAGAATATCCACACACAAATAAATGGAAGAGATAGTAAGGTCCACACAATCACAGTCAGCATTAAAGATCAGTTGTGAATGTTCTATGAATGGATGATCTAGGTTGAGAAGATCATCTCAACCTTGTTGTTCACATTGATTGAGCAAGGAGGATCCACCTTATTACCATAACTCTCTGTGTTTTGTATTTGTTCTTATCATACATGGAATTTAAGGTGAAGAAAGATCTCAGGGGTAGAACCTGAGATTCAATGATGAGAAGTGTTCTCTTGAGGGGGAGATACCTGAAGAAGCTTCCAGATTCATTATCTCAATCAGTATCAACATCAGTTAGTATAAAACTCAATTACTCTAATGTTTTTTTGAAGATCATGTCACTAGAAAAGTTATGTTGTTTCTAAATATATCACCCCTGGATACACAAAATTAGGATCATTCTACACAGGTAGAATAATGAAGTGAATCAGTGGAATACGAATAATGAAAGTTCCCTAAGGCCACTTATCCTGTCAATTTCACTTGAATTTTTTTGATCAGTTTTTTGAAGTCAGTGCTTGAATTTGAGGTTGATTATTTTGTATCACACTTACTATCCTAATCCTGGAATGAAAGTGGAAACCCCTTGAAGTAAAGTTCAGGAGTTCTGATCTCATGAGGTATCATGATTTAGTGGATAATAGACAACTCTATTGTCTTAATCAAATCCTCTTGTTTTCTACATTGATCATTTCTCAAGTCTATATAGAGTGAAATGATTGATGACACATTGCTTTAGAATTGACTGATACCCTCTCAACCAAGAACTTTTTATTTCTTGTCAATAAGGGGGAGAGAAGTGAAATGAATGAAGTAAGGGGAGAGAAGAGATCATTTTGAGAAGAGATAATTTTGACAATGACACATTCATTTCAAGAGAAGTATTATGGTATTGGGAAAAAAATACAAAGGGGGAGATTGTTGGGACCACTTTTTGGATAAAGATTGTATTTGTTGTCAAAAGTTGTCAATGCTGGTCAAAATAAAGAAGGACTCCAAAGTGAATGGAGATTGATTGAATTTAAGATGTTTAGAGAATTGTTTCGGATTCATAGCATTAGATGCCACACTTGGGAAATTATTTATGTTATTACAAATCAGACAGCTGATGCACTGATCTTAAAAAGTTATAAGAAATTTTATGATGTTTGATACAATGTTTATAACATTTAAGTAGCATACTTTTAAGGATGATTAAAGTAATTTGGATTTAATAATCCAAAAAGGAAAAGAAGAAAAAAGGGAGTGGCATGATCTTGGCACTTGAAGGTGGTAGCCATGCATGTGCATTATGTTTTAAGGTGTCCATGCATTTTTGTATAATCAGTTTTCTACCAAGTACTTATTACACGTCTTACTAAAAAATTAGGCCCATCGCACAAGATAGCTACCCCAGCCTCAACCCGAGGCACATGCGGGACCACAGGGGTCGACCGCTCCCTTGGGGAAGTCTAGGTAGAGCTAGCTCACAAAATGCATGTGCGAGCCATGTATAAGCTCGCAAAAGTGTGTACACGGTGATCACCCATGCATAGGGATGCATACTGAATGCTAGAAGTGCGCCCGCAAGAGGCATAGGTGGGTGAAGATGCACGCCTGTAGAGAACCAGTGTGGGGTGGATCTGAAGGGGATAGAGGATAATTCTGAACAGTGTTTGGGAGGAGTTGATTAATAAACTATGAGAAGACAGAAGTGCATTTCGATGTGGGACACGTTTTTAAAATGTGGAGGAAATCCTAGCCACTCATCAAATATCGCAAGAGATATCGACTACACGCCTCATCCTGTATCCTGATTTAAAATCGTGATCATCCGAGATCAATCTGAGCCGATCCAATGGCTACAGCATCGTCTTCAACCTCCAATTTCAAGGAGAGTAACCCAATCCCATTGCTCATCATCGCCACTGCTGATCCACCATGATCACACTCTCGTTTATAATTGATGATAAAAACCCTTGCATGGTGATCTTTTGATCGAACTGAGACCATGCATGCAATCTACGTCTTACATGCATGATATCTTGAAGGAGGCCAAAGAAAATAGAGTTGAGAGGCCTTAATTATTGTCTGAGATACATGGAGGATACATGAAAGATTCATTAATGAGAATTTTTCATGTAATCATGACTCCATGAATGAAGATAGGATCCCGTGATAATGTGAAAACAAACTGAGGATCTCGGCATATCTTCACCAGTGGGTTTGAAGATTTCAAAACACCAAAAATTCCGAGCATTCAAACCATGATCCTTGCGTCCTCTCACAAAGTTTCTAAATGTGAAATAAGTTCTCCCCTTACCTATAAAAGTAGGATCTCAAGACAAATAATGTTGATGATCATACATACCCAAGAGTTCGTGTTTCAAAAAATAGAGCATATCCCTATGCATCATTCTGTGAAGAGAAATCAGAAGTTTTGCAAGCTTTCTACTCTATGAAAAATAGTTTCCTCAAGCCTTCTACAGGTGAAACACACCCTCGATTTTCTTTGTGAAGAACCATCACCCTAACATGAAATATGTTTTTTAAAAACCCTCATTTTTCATCTTGAAATCCATACCATTGTGAGACATTGCTTGAGATATTCTCACATTGTTCTTTTCGAAGAGGCAAAATTGTGCACCGCATGCACAAAGAAGAAATGTGTATCCTTTCATGAAGAATACAACCTGAGGCCACCTTAGTTTCATAATGTGAATAACAACTCTTTTAGGTATGCATTTTTACATTCCATTTTTTTTCAGAAGTACGAGTGTTAGTGAAGAAGGAAGGGAATTACTTGATGCATGCACCCATGTGCATTGTCTGAAGAAGCCCGAGGATTTGAAGAAGGAGTTTGAACAAAGGAAGGGTTATACCCATTCAGGTATGATGATTCATGCATATAAACCTAAAGAAACACCCTAACAAATTTCAAGAGAAGAAAAGAAGATAAATAGGAGGAAGAGGACTTCAGTAGTAACTTGCAAAATGAAAGGGTATCACCCATTCGGGTTTCAAGAAACACACACAAACACCCTAACCTAGTGAAATAGGAAGAAATAAAAGAAAGAGGAGGAACAGGTTGAGTGTGTGTGTGTTTAACAAACCATATTCATTAAGGGTTTTCACACAAGAAGAATAAGAGGAGAATTCATGCTTGCATTCATGTACATGCACACGTGAAGTGAATTATGTAAAGAATAAAAAAAGTGTGTACATGTGTATAAAGAAGAATAAGAAATAAAGGGAAGAAAAGGTTCAATATAATGTCATATGCATGATCACATGAATACATGAACAAAAATAAAATAATTGATTCAGATGATTCCAAGTGAACTAATCTTCTCTTCTTTAATAATCACATTAGTATATGTGATTCTAGCCAAAAAAAGAGAAGAAGCTTTAGTTCAGTTGGTTGTCGAACTAAGAATAAGAAATAAGAAGTCTAGGGTAGTTGGTGTTGCAATATAAAAGAATAGTAGGAAAGTAGGAATAATTTCTTGCCCACTACTTTTCTAGTAATCAAGTGAAGAGAACTAAAGAAGACCAAGAGCAGAAAATACCTGTTGAAAAAGGAAGAAGACTGTATTTATAAGTAGTATAAATAACCATCTAGAGGCTGCATGTTAGACTATTCTATCACCAGTCCAGGGAATAGGATTTTTTCACACCACCTTTCAAAGTGTAGGGACTCACACTGGGAAGAGGATTGCTTTCATAGCCATTCCACTGTAATAGAATATGAAATCGTCGTGGAGAATCCATGCACTGGTCATATCCATTCATGGAAAGGACGTAGCTACTCCTATTGAGTGGTTAACCTTGTAAAAATATTGTGTACATATTTTTATAGCTTTCTATTATTGCATGCGACAGGGAAAATAGAATAAGAGAATCAAGATCCTAATAAGTGAAGAGGTACATGGATAAAATTTGGAATTGGATTAAAAAGTCCCCAAAACTGATTCACCCCCCTCTTAGTGTTAGGTATATCCCAAAATAGTCCTCTCACTAAGGATTCCTTGTGATAGTACAAAGAGATCATGGGATAATGGATCACCTTAAAAAAGACCATGTGTTGACTTGAAGAAACAGATCTTGTTTCCCATGAGCATAACCAAGAACCATGGAGGGGAGAAACTATAGAATAATTTTTTTCACACCTACATAGAGAATCTGAATGATCTCATGAACTTTAAGATGAAATTTAATTCCATCCAATCATATGCCTTTTCTAGGTAAATATTAACCATGATATTGATGATAATGATTTTTTGGTCAATATCTTCCGTCATATCTTATTCCAGGCCTACGAGGCCTTGGATTTTCCTCCCCTTGATAAATCTAGGATTCTATTTCAGAACCAGGCTAGGAAGAAATTTAAGAATCCTATCATTCAATATTTTATTAAGAATTTAATAAGAAAAAATGTAGAAAATTTAAATCATATACTATTTGAAATAAGCTAGGTTATGTACAAAGGGAATGGGGACTAGGGTAGTTTCAATGGTGTCACAAGGGAGAGGTACAATTATAAGATAATCCCTTACAACCTCTATGACTTAATTTTTGATGATTTAAATATAAACAATATAGAAGGATCCCAAGAGACAGTTGAGGTAAGGAGCACTATCTGGAATAAGGCTTTTAATGGAATTCTTGATTTCATACTCCATGTGAAATTCTTCCATGGAAGAATGTGAATGGTACTCAATGTATCTAGGGTTATTTTTAACAAAAATATCAAATTCTTCCACCAATAAGTTCTCTCTTATAGTCTATAGCTGCTAGACTAATAAAATATTATAAGAGAATTAGGGAACAAGAGGACCAGATACCATGATATCACTAGAATCATATCCTCCACCAATTTGGATATTGATTTTTTATAAGAAAATACTTTCATTGATGAAAACATGAAAGTAATCCATGTTTTTACCTACTTAATTAATACAAAAGTCGCTAGAATTCTCCTATAAATACTTTTACTTCAAAAAACCCTTAGTGTTACAAACCTTTTCTTATTTGATAAGAGAAAAAAATATAGTTACACCATCTCTCTTATAAAATTATTTCAAGATGTTTTATTTTCTATTTTAGTTCATATATATTAAATAATGTATTTGTGTGGCCATTTTTCTGTTCCATGATTTTCTTTCTCAAATTATTGAGATTGTTCTGAAGGGACAACCATGAGTTTCCATTTGATGGGACCTTCTAGGAATCCTAAAAATCCTTTAATAAATCATTTTATATAGTCCATTGTTTGATGAAAAATAAATGAAATCTAAATTTATTCTCACTATTATGTGTAAGAACCCAGACCTTATTTTTATGTATGTTTTTCCTTTTTCTCGAGTTTTTTAGAAAATAGTAGTTTCTGAAAATTTTGGAAGTACATACCATGTACTTTATGAGTACAAGTCGTGTACTCCCTTATCACATGGTGCCATGTGCTAGCTGTGTCTGGGCCACACACACGATCGTGTGGGGTGATGTGAAGACCGCTTAAAGCAGATTATGCAAAAGGTTAGTACATGTTGTGTACTCCAAAAGTACACACCGTGTACTTTTTTTTCATTAAATGGACTGGGATCGCGTCTGACTGTCAAAATCGTCTTCTTCTAGGTCACGTTCAACCGAGAGAATCTGTACGATGCCAATACATCTCCGATCCCCCGAGATTCCGTCTTTTCTCCGAATCAACCGTCGTTGATTGCATTGTAATAGCAGCGGTAATCTCTTCCTTCTTCCAGAGAATCGTTTTCCAATTCCTCCTCTTTTGCAAGTTATCATGGGCTGAATTTTTTATGCGTTTTCATTGATCTACTATGTTATAAGGAGATTCAAGCCTCATGGTTTAGGTATATTTTATCTCCTTACCCTAAGGTAGGTGGTTTGTGCCTTTCTGTTAAAATCCTTCGAATATTATGTGCAAAACCCACCAATACGCTTGAATGAGGTATTGCATGTTTACTATTTTACCCGTGTTGTTTTCCTTCTTGGGTTTTATTTCTGTGTAGAGGTAATTTTGTTATGTATAAGTATAATTTCTATCCTTGGATGTTTTTCTCATGACTTGTTCTATTTACGAACTTTTGGTCTTGTTCAACCTGTGGCTATTTACCTATGTTCCATGCCTTATGACCGTAGGATGTAGTGTTATTCCCTAACATGCTTGTTATGATGTGGACTGGTAATCCAAGTAGCTCTGTAGGTTTACTTTGGACTTATAACATTATTATGCACTAACTGGGATGGGGCCGTGAGAACCTGGTGCTATAGATTATAAGGGGATAGACCGAGGGAGCTTACTCAGAGAGTCTTGGATATTATAGACTGTAGGGGATAAACCGAGTGATCTTCCCAAAGTGTCTTGGATATTATAGACTACATGAGGATAAACCAACTGAGCTTCTTCAGAGAGTCTTGAGCTTTATAGACTATAAGGGGATAGACCGAGTGAGCTTCCTCTGATAGTCTTTGTTTTTATTGAATCTTCCTTAAACCACACCAAGCTATAGGATGAATTGACCGAGTGAAATTACTCATAGATTCTGTGATCGATCTGAGGCTATAAGAGGAATTGACCGAGTGTTCTTACTCATATATTCTATAGAACTTGGGCCTATAAGGGGAATTGACCATGTGATCTTCCTTATAGAGTCCTTGACTACCTTAGACTATAAGAGGAATTGACTGAGTGTGCTTCCTTAAAGAGTCTTATAATTTCGTATGACCAAAGAGAGGGGTTAGGATGAGTGTACGACCTAGAGGGTTGTTGTTACTTCTTAGATATGGCTAGAGGGGATGGCTGTGAGTAATTCCCAAAGGGTTACCTATTTTTGGTTAGCTATTTTGCTTCACTGTTTCTTGTTTGATCTGGGGGTTGTTTACTACTGTGTACCATCAAGTTTACTACATACTATTTACTGTTTACTATACTATTACCTGCCATATACTCACTGACTATTAGGCATAGATCATCGGGTGGTTTCCTACTGGGATTTAGTCTCACACCCTATTTGGGCCATGATTTTGGGCCCAAAAATATTATATTGCTGCAGGTATAGATAAGGGAATGCGCCCTTCTACTTGAGGTACTTGACTTGTTGTGGAGTTGGAGAGCATGTGACCAAACTATGGCTTGCGATGCTGAGGAGTTTATCTATTTACCTTTCTTTTTTAATTTTGATTTGCACTATTGTATTTCCAGCATTGTGACTTGTTTGGCTGTTTTCCAAGACATATGTATCATGCATCATTTCATATATACATGTGTGCTCCATTTTTTATTTTTTTAGTCTTCCACTGTTTACTGTTGTTGAATATTTACTACTTATGCTATTGTATGTGTTGTTTATTTTCCATTGTGTACTCTGCCAATAAAGTCATAGTTTCTCCACTATCACACCCAAGTCCCTCATTGCTAGTCGACAGCCTCTGCTGTTTGGGGAAATGCGCTTGAGACCATGTGACCAATCGAGTATCGGGCACCTCTTGGTGGTTTCCGTAACCAAGATGTTATAAAGTTCTATTAGAGGGATTATTTTCTATTGACTTACTGTTTGGAGCCTATAACTAGGGATACGATGGAATAGGTACTTGGAAATAAGATGTTTCCGGGAGTAGCTCACGCATGTACAGGGAGAAGACAATCTACCTCGTTTATTGCAATTTCTTCTAGTTTTTTCAATTTTTATAGTTCATATGATTTCACCTTGAGTGACTCACATGGTATGTGATGTTACTGTTGATATTATTGAGGTTCTATTTCTGATGCAATTCGATGAGATGAGGGTATGCCATCTCATGCATCATATAATAACTTTCTAGAAATAACATGTCATGAATTTTTGACATGCCATCTAGGATGCATTAGTGATTTCATGTTGTTGTGATAGATGATGTGTAAAATATGCATGTTGTTGTGATATTTTCCTTGATATAAATACTTACTGTATGATAGGGTATTGTTTGTGTAGAGATTTACTGGAATTAATGCCAAATTTTGATTCTTGAGGTGTTATGGGTCCACATGAATCAGAACACGGTGGATCATTGAATTGTTTCCCTTTTATATGATATGTATGAGATTCCAAGCTTTGATTCGCGGGGAGTATGGGACCCCAAGGATCAGAATTTGGCACCTTAACTCTTGTTTTCTATGTTTTCTGGGCTCTAGAGCAGTTCTGTGGCTACTACCCGAAAAAACCCAGAATACACGTTGTGTACTTTATGAATACACACCGTCTAGTTTTTAAACCGTGTCACTGACTGTGTGGAAAGAGAGACGGGGTTGTGAAAAATCTTCAAGAACACACCGTGTATGGTAAGTACACCCCGTGTTGTAGTGACCGTGTGTCTACGCATTTGACTAACGACACAGATGGATGAAACTTCTGCTATACGCACCGTGTCCTATTTTCACATGTCGTGCCATGTAACCTAAGTACCCGGCTGTGTCACTGACACCACAGGTTGGGGAAGTCCTTAAAGTACATGTCGTGTTCCGATGGAGCACGCCGTTTAGAGTGAACCGTGTAGCCGACCCTATAACTAAAAACACGGGTCATTGAAACCTTTCTAGTACATGTTGTTTCCTTCATGAACACACCGTGTAGTCTAGGATTAAGAGGACCATGTGGGTTATCCATGTAAGGAGACTCAGGTAGGGGAATATAGTTCAAGTATATTCCATGTGTGGAGACAACATGCCATGTGGTTGGGGAGTTACACGACCAGTTGTGGAAGAAGTACACGCCCTTGTGAGTGGTTTAAAAGAACACACCGTGTAGTTTTTATACACACTGTTTAGTTATGTTTTGTGAAAACTTGAATGTTTCTTTCTCATGTTTCCCTCTTATACTCTTGTGTTCTCAGTATTTGATAATCCTGATCTAGGTGGGATTTTGACCATTTAGAATTATGCCACCGTGACATCCTCTGTTTGTGCGTCATCTACCAAACGGTGATCAGACACCAGATATGGCCGATCGGGGACCTCATATAGATCCTCCTGCTTTTCCATCCTTGGTGCCAGTAGTTATACCAGTTGTAGGCACCGATGTGAAATTTAGGGAAGATTTTTTGAGGATTATGTAGACTTTCCAGGGGGAGACTCCTCCCACCCAGTCGATGGAAGAGTTGATGCGGGTTCTCTAGTAGCAGCATCCTCCCACTTTCTCAGGGGAAGGAGGACCTTAGGCTGTAGAGTCATGGCTAGAGGCCACATTGACAATTTTCGAGCATCTGGAGATACCTCCAGAGAATAGGGTGAAGCTCGTGACCTATATGCTCCGAGACTCGGCCAAGAGGTGGTGGGAGGTGATCTCACAGTCAGGATGCCAACAGAGTATGACTTGGGATGAGTTTTGGAACATATTCTATGATTACTTCTACTCGAAGACCTTGAGGGCCGATCGTGCCTGAGAGTTTATGAGTTTGGAGCAGGGTACTCTTTCTGTTATGGAGTACTCGTCTCGCTTTACTAAGCTTCAACATTTCATGCCTATTCTAGGAGGTGATGATTTGTTCCTTGTGCAGACGTTCGAGGATGGTCTGAGGCACGACATCTGATCGCAGGTGAACATCTTCAGGATGACTTAGAAATCCTTTATCTTCAACCAGGCGTTGATCACTGAGAACAATCTGAGGGATTCGGGAGTAGTGAACCAGGGGTTTGACATCTAGAGTAAGTGTTCCTCCTATTGATAACAGGAAGCACCACATGGAGTCTACTCGAGGAGATCAGGGTAGACAAAATGTATCTTCGACCAGCCAGGTAGTATGCTACCAATGCGGTAGGAGCATGCATACTAGGCCTTAGTGCCAGAGTGTCCCAATGGAGTACAGATCTTGTGGCAAGATGGGCCATCTTCAGCGTTTCTATCAGATCTTCTCACCTACAGATGATGGTAGGGGTTCTTCTATGACCCCTCATTCAGGAGATGCATCGCCAGTTTCTCATGAGTCTGGGAACTGGAGTTCTTCTGGCCGTTCAGGCTGAGGTGGAGTTCATGGCTGTGGTGGTCAGTCCCCATGCTACTAGGAATAGCAGAGTGGATCAGCTCAAATTGGTCAGGTAGGGTCACACGATAGTGGTGTAGGCCAGAACATTGTAGTGGAGAAGACCCATCAGGAGCCGGATCCCGACCCCTATACAGTTCGAGGTACGATCTTAGTAGCCTCAGTTTAATCTTCATCTCTTTTCAATAAAAGGGATTCCCGTAGCTCTATTTCTGTTGCTGTTGTGGAGAGACTTGGGCTCTGCATCTTTTCTTCTGCCGATACTTTGACTGTAGACAGACCGTTGGGGACTAGAGAGGTTAGTGTATGTCTGTGCATAGAGTTTCCTCTTGAGGTTGTAGGGTGTCACTTCTTTTGAGACCTCTATGTCCTAGATATGATGATCTATGATGTCATTCTCAGAATGGACTGGCTAGTTCCCTTCCAAGAAATCATCGACTGTTATCGTCACAGGGTGAGTTTCGTATCACCTGAGTGTGGATCCCTTCTTCACAAAGGAGAATGGGATGTCCAGGCAAGCAGAGCGGGTCCAGATCATCATGGCTTGGGAGGAATTACAGTCCAGATTTCATGTCGTTATCAGGATGATCAGGGGACTTCACAGTTAGACTTTCCTCTAGTGGTGGATTTTTTCAGAGATGTCTTTCCATAGGACTTTTCAGGTTTTCCACTGGAGCGTGACATGTACTTTTCTATTGAGCTCGTGCCATGAGCGACACCGGTGTCCATTCCTCCTTATAGGATGGCTACACCTGAGTTTCAGGATCTCAAGAAGAAGTTGGAGGAGTTGCAGGCAAAGGGTTTCATCCAACCCAGTACTTCTCCTTGGGGATTGCCTGTTCTGTTTGCGAAGAAGGCAGACGGTACCCTCAGGCATTGTGTGGATTATCAGAAGTTGAACCATTTGATGGTCAAGAACCGATATCCTTTGCTTAGGATTGATGATCTCTTTGATCAGCTTCAAGGAGACCGGGTGTTCTTGAAGATTGACTTGAGATCTGATTATCGTCAGTTGTGCGTTAAACCATTATATATACCTCTTACATCCTTCAAGAGAAGGTATGGTCTATATGAGTATACAATTATGCCGTTTGGTCTCACGAAAGCGCCATCAGTTTTCATAGAACTGATGAACTGAGTATTCCATCCTTATTTGGATTCCTTCGTGGTGGTTTTTGTGGACGAACTCTTTGTGTACTCACACACTCAACACAACCATGCTACCCAACATGAGATCGTTTTGAGTACACTGAGGGAGCATCAGTTATATGGTAGGATCTCAAAATTCCACTTTTGGATGGATCATATTCACTTCTTGGGTCATGTTATCTTAGAGGCAAGAGTATAAGAAGACCTAGAGAAAGTGAGAGCAGTAGTTTCCTGGGAGAAGCTGAAGAACATCTTTGAGGTGTGGAGTTTTCTAGGGCTAGCTGGATACTAAAGACGTTTCATACAGGTCTTTTCATTCCTAGCAACACCACTGACAGGTCTCACAAAGAAAGGGGTGAAGTTCATATGGTCAGATTCTTGTGAGTCAGCCTTCCAGGAGCTGAAATGGAAGTTGTCTTCAGCACTGATACTAGACTTGCCAGAGCCGAGCAAGAGCTATAATGTTTATTGTGATGATTCAGGTATTGTTCTAGGAGTTGTGCTGATGTAAGGAGATGGAGTCGTTGCACATGGGTCTCAGCAGCTGAGACCACATGAGAGAAATTAACCGACGTACGATCTGGATTTGGCAACTATTGTTCATTCCCTACGATGTTGGAGACATTATCTTCTTGGAGAACACTTTGTGGTGTTCACCGACCACAAGAGTCTCAAGTACATCTTCAATTAGCGTGATCTGAATTTGAGATAGCGAAGGTGGGTTGAGTACCTTCAGTCTTTTGACTTTGAGCTTACCTACACGCCTGGGAAAGGCAATTTTGTGGCTGATTCACTAAGCAGGATGTCTCAGATACAGGTAGTTTAGGAGGCCAGCAGTGAGTGGCATCTTACGACTCTATTTTAGGAGATGCATTTGGTGGTTCACGAGAGAAAGGGGAAGACTTTTCAATATTATGTAGTTGTTACCTCATCTCTTCTCGATTGGGTATGAATGAGGATGCTATCAGATTCTAAAGGCCTCATCCTATGGGAAAGCGTGTTATGAGAGGACCATATTAATGGGTGGACCATAGGTGAGGATGAGATCTTGCAATTCTAGGGACGTGTATGGGTTTCAGCAGACATATGCGAGGAGCTGATGCGGGACTTTCAATCCTCAGTTTGGGCAGTTCATCTAGGCATCACCAAGATATATCATGATCTACACAGTCTGTATTGGTGTCCAGGTATGAAGAGGGATGTTGCTGGTTTCATCCTGAGGTGATCAACTTTTCAGTAGGTGAAGGCAGAGCATCAGCAACCAATAGGGCTTTTGCAGCAGTTACCCATTATCGAGTGGAAGTGGAAAAAATTCGTGATGGATTTTGTGACCGATTTGCTGAGGTCTCCTCGAGGGAATGACGTATTTTTTGTTATCATTGAAAGACTCACAATGGTTTCTCACTTATTTCCGATCAAGGAGACCTTAAGTATTGATGAGATACAGCGGTTTTACCTTAGAGAGATCGTACATCTCCATGGAGTTCCACAATCCATTGTTTCATACAAGGATGCACATTTTACTTCTCGGTTCTGGTAGTGGCATCAGAAGTCTTTGGGTACACAGGTACTTTTGAGTACAGCTTATCATCCCCAGACAGATGGCCAATCTGAGTGTACAATTTGGGTGCTTGAGGATATGCTCTGACCATGCATCCTGTATTTATGAGGTTCTTGGGAGACAAATATACCTCTTCTGGAGTTTTCCTACAACAATAGTTTTCAAGAAACTATTTATATGGCACCTTATCGGGCTTTTTACAGTGGGCCATGCTGATCACCTTTATGCTGGCTAGAGGCAGAAGAGGCAGCTTTGTTGGGACATCGTATTGTTCAAGAGACCTCATAGAAGATAGAGTTGATTCGGAAGAGGTTGGATACGGCACAGTCTCAACAAAAGTCTTTTTCTTATCAGCGAAGACAACCTCCAGAGTTTGAAGTCAGGGATCAGGTTTTCTTACATGTCACACCGTGGATGGAACACAAGAGGATTTAGAGACAGGGTAAGATTTCCCTGAGGTATGTCAGGCCGTTTGAGGTTTTAGAGAGAGTTGGGTCGGTTTCCTATCGGTTGCAGTTACCTCATAGGTACCGGGGTATGTACGACGTATTCCACATTTTATAGTTCCGATGCTAATTTTTAGACCCGTCTCATGTCTTTCAACCTGAGGAGGTTGAGATCGAAGCAGATGCATCATTTTAGGAGTATGCTATCTAGATTGTTTATCGCAATAAAAAGGTTCTTCGTGGCTGGTCTGTTCCTCTAGTATAGGTGCTATGGAAGCACGGGCGAGTACAGGATGAGAGATGGGAGAGGGATCCCAATATATGATCGTAGTGGCCATAGTTGTTCATGGTTTCTTCTTTTCTGCCTTGCTAGGGAAATTCGGGGACAAATTTCTTTAAGGGGTGAAGTGTGTAAGAACCCAGACCTTCTTTTCAGGTATGTTTTTCCTTTTTGGAGTTTTTGAGAAAAGGGGAGTTTCTGGAAATTTTTGAAGTACACATAATGTACTTTATAAGTACACGCCATGTACTCCCTTCGTGCACGAGGCCGTGTGTCGGTCGTGTCCGGGCCACACACATGGTTCTGTGGGGTGATGTGGAGGCCGATTAATGTGGAGTATAGAAAAGGATAGTACATGCCGTGTATTTTTTTTCATTAAACGGATCGGGAAAGTGTTTGACTGCCATAATCATCTTCTTCTAGGTATCGTTCCCCCGAGAGAAGTTGTACAACGAAGAGATATATTTGATCCCCCGAGCCTCCGTATATTCTCTAAATCAACTGCCATCGATTGCGTTGGAACCATAGCGGTAAGATCTTCCTTCTTCTAGAGCATCGTTTTCCAATTTCTCCACTTTTTCAATTTATCGTGGGTTGAATGTTTTGTTCATTTTCATAGATCTACAACATTCAATAGAGATTCATGCCTCGTGGTTCAAGTATATTGAACTCCTAACCCTAAGGTAGGTGGTTTGTGCCTTTCCGTTCAAAGTCTTCATGTATTATGTGCAAAACCCACCAATACCCGTGAACGGGGTAGTGAGTGTTTTCTGTTTTACCCCTGTTGTTTTCCTACCTTTCTTGTTTTCTTTTGTAGAAGTAATTTGGTTATTTATAAGGATAATTGTTATGAATGGATGTTTTTACCATGCCTTGTTCTGTTTATGACCTTTTGGTCTTGTTCAGTCTGTGGTTGTTCACCGGTTTTTCATGCCTTGTGACCATAGGATGGAGTGTTGTTCCCTAACATGCTTTTTATGCTGTATAATGGTTATCCAAGTAGCCCTATAGGTTTTCTTTGGCCTTATAGACTTATTATGCACTGACTGTCACAGGGCTGTGAGAACCTAGTGCTATAGACTATAAGAGGATACACCGAGTGAGCTTCCTTAAAGAGTCTTGGATATTATAGACTGTATGGGATTGACTGGGTGATCTTCCTAGAGAGTCTTGGATATTATAGACTACAGGAGGATATACCGACGGATGTTTCTCAAAGAGTATTGAGCTTTATAAACTATAAGGTGATAGACCGATTGAGCATCCCCAAAGAGTATTTGTTTTGCTTGAATTTTCCTTAAACCACACCAAGCTATAAGTGGAATTGAATGAGTGAGCTTCCTCAGAGAGTCTATGATAGACCCGAAGCTATAAGAGGAATTTAACGAGTGATATTCCTTAGAGAGTCTCTAGACCTTGGGGCTATAAGGGGAATTGACCGTGTGATCTTCCTTAGAGAGTCCCAAACCACCTAAGACTATAAGGGGAATTGATTGAGTGTGCTTCCTCATAGAGTCTTATAATTTTTAATGACCAAACCAGAGGGGTTAGGCTAAGTGTACTACCTAGAGGGTTGTTGGTACATCATGGATAGGACTAGAGGGGATGGCTGTGAGTACTTCCCAGAGAGTTACCTATTTGTGGTTAGCTGTTTTTATTTACTGTTGATTGATTGATCTGGGGGTTGTTTACTTCTGTGTATCATCCTGTTTACTTCTTACTGTTTACTATTTACTATACTATTACCTTCCATATACTAACTGACTATTAGGCATATATCTTTGGGTGGTTGCCTACTAGGATTTACTCTCACACTCGGTTTGGGCCATGCTTTGGGTCCAAACAGATTATATTGCTGAAGGTATAGATAAGGGAAACTGCCCTTCTACTTCAGGTACTTGACTTGCTGTGGAGTTGGAGAGCATGGGACAAATCTATGGCTTGCGATGATGAGGAGTTTATCTATTTACCTTTCTTTTTTTACTTTGGATTATCACTATTTTATTTCCATCATTGTGACTTGTTTGGATTTTTTCCTAGTCATATGTATCATGCATTATATCATATATACATGTGTGCTCCAATTTTTATTGTTTTAGTCTTCCACTGTTTACTGTTGTTGGATATTTACTACTTCCAATATTATATGTGTTGTTTATTTTCCGCTATGTACTCTGCCAATGAGGGAAAAGTTTTCCCACTAACAGACCCAAGGCCCTCACTGCTAGTCAGCAGCCTCTGGCGTTCAGTGAAATGCGCTTGAGGCCATGTGACCAGCCAGGTACGGGGTGCCTCTGGGTGGTTTTCGGAACCGAGATGTTACATTATGTGTAATAATTAAGGCAGAGTTCTTAGATAAGTCCATTTATATGAAAAAAATGGAATAATCAAATTTGGATATCAATTGTTTGTGTAATAAGAATATATTGATTCCACACCGAATCCTACAGTCATCCCTTTAATTGTTACACCATGTCTAATTTTCCCCAATAAATCTAAGGTCAAAATTTCTATTATTGAATATGAAATCATGGAAGTCTTTTTTCACTCTCAAAGAGTAATTAACTTTATCTTACTTATACTTTATGTTCCGGATTGTATTGAAGTCACCAACCAAAAATTTGTTTTGAGAACCTTGATTTAATAAAGATAGGGGGTTCTGGAGACTTTCTATCCCCAATATTTTAGAGTTGGAATATACCACATATAATATGATGAAGGAAAATGAACACTTATATTCCACTTTTATGTGATTAGGGGAAGAGTTGATGAAGTGAATAAGAAGATAGTTTTTATAATAACCACACATGGTTGTTTGTTGGGCTTATGTGCATGCATGAGTTAATGTGGAGTTGAGATAGAAAATAATCTATCTTATCTAGTTTGGTTTCTTTAGTTCATAGGCTATGATTAGATAAAATTTATTCATCAAGAAATATTTATAATGTTAATTACACTTTTCTTGATATGTGAGGCCCCTTACATTCTAAATGATAATAAAAATCTTTGAGAAATGGGGTGGGAAGGTTAGAAGGCTATAGAAATTGGGTTAGAGAATATATGAATAGTAATAAATGATCCAGATCTTAAGACCAATAATGATACAATAGAGTTATCAATGGAGGAACTCTTCTTATGTATTCTTGATTAGACTTGGGGGGGGGGGGAAATCATACTCAAAATCATATTGACTTTCCACAGAAAAAACCTCAAGAGTCTTGAGAAAAGTGAATTGAAATCCAATGGATCTATATTGTATAAGTCACCAAGGATCCTTGAACTAAAAAGAATTACTAATTATGTCTTATAACATGAAAATAATCATCACCATAAAAATTTATGGGGCTTTATACCCAAATTTTACCAAATAACCTAAATCATCTAGAGGAGATGAATAAAAACACCTTAAGGCTTCAACATGGGTGAAATAAAAAATATACTTAGGAGATGGAGGGTGGGGGGAAAACCATGGTTGATAAATATGAAGTAGAAAACAAGAGAGGGGAATTTTTATTTACCTCCACTTCATCTATTACTAAATAATGAAGAAACAATGAACTAGAAGCATCTGAATTTGACATAGGATAACCTTCAACCAGAACACCACCTTTCACTTGAAGTAGATTAAGGTAGCCTATAGATCGAACTAGATTAATAGAAATTGAATGAAATAAGGAAGATGGAATGGAAAAACCTACTACTAGAGAGTGAGGACAGAAATGTAAAGGATCAAGATAAAAAGTTGAAGCTACGTGATAGGGTAGAAAAAAAACCAACTAGACTCAGACGAAGGAGCTGACTCACAAAAATCCCCTGAGACTACTAATGTTATCATGTATAAATATTATTATACAAACTAAAACCATATGATCTTGGTGGTAAAAAAAGAGATATAAACTCAACTGAGTGGAAATGAAGAGTCACTTTCAGATGGAGATATATTTCTACACCCACAAGAACATGTGAGGAGGATAAGGCTTAGAAAGATCTATCTCCACATAACTATTGAGCCCCATTTTGTGCATTTTTCACAAAATACCATAATATACATAGATAAACCACACTAGGTAATCCAATATCCCCTTAAAAGACATTGGGTTATATATGTAAAGTGGTTCCTGGGAAGATGAATCTGCACTAAAACTGATTGGGGATCCCAACCCTCCTAAATTTCCATCGACTAATAGAACCGGAGGAAGCATCGACTAAAAAAAACTATAGAGGCTTGTGATAAATTATTAGAAACAATATTTCCTTATGAATAGATAAATGAAAAATAATTATGTTTTATCATAGGGATAATCCCCAGGGATGAAAGCACAAAATAATTGATGAAAACATTGAAAGGACTATAAATTTAGGTGGTGTTTGCTAAATTTTTCAGTGAGAGTTGACTAGTGTTTGGATGAAGCATTTTTATATTCATCCATTGATAGGGAAAAGTTTGGAAAACCTTCCTTGGAGTTAAATTTCATCCCAAATCAATTTTTAAAGGTGCTCCACCAACCTCACCTACCATGGATATTCATCATGGCTTCTACATAATATATATATACACAATCTATTCCTATGGAATCCAGAGGATTTTTCAAATGTGTAGGTAGGTACAATGTTTGACGTCTAATGTATACAGGGGATTGGAGGTAGATATATTCATTTTATACTCCCCCATAATGGAAATATAAGGAGGCCCTGCAGAGAATCCTATATTCATTACAAGAGCCATGAGAGCTTATTGTTTTGAGTGAGAGAGCATAGAGATCACTATTAGAAGATAGATTGAGGTATAGAGATGTATTTTTAAAATATTTTTTCAATTTTAAAATACCATTTTTCTTCCTTAATCTTATTCCTCGGTGATTAGAGAATAAAAAAGTGTAGTATTAGAGTAATTTTCAATGAAATAATGTTGAAAATGAGACTTTCTATTGATAGGAAAATTAAAATTTCTCACATTCATATTTTAAATATAGATTTTGAATCTTCATGTTGATTTGTTTCTGATCCTGTGAACCACATTGAATATAGGTGTAAAAATGAGATATCTATGTTTGTTCAATGTTTATTAAATGTTTCTTGTTCTATATTACCCCCTTTCATGAGGAGATGGAATAATTTCAAAACTAATGAAATTCCTAGGGAGATTCCAAAAGATACTTAGGAATTCCATACCAATACCATGTTATCACCATGCCGCTACCACATAAATTCTATCTCATTGGGAAATATTTGATGTTGAAAACTATTTTATTTTATATTTATCAATTAGAATATTATTTTAATGATCCATAAGTTTATTTAATCATTTCAACTATCCTAGATGTAATGGTGTGCTCAATTTTCTTATATTACACACCAATATTTATAAAATTGAATTAAAATAGAGGGAACATCCATGGGTTGGGTGATCATGTTGAATTCCAAGAATTATTCCTTTGTATGTATAAAATGGAATATCACCTCAATTATAAGGAAGTAATTCACCTATTGGAGAACATGGGATTCAACCATAATACCACCAAGGAAGTAGAGGGGAAGAAACTGAAAAATAAGATGATTGGTCAAATCCGCCAATGCATATATAAAATTTATATCACAAAATTTATTATGAGATTAATGTATATGAACTATTGATAAATTTAGTGAATAATTACCAGTTTAAGAAAACTCAAAACAAAATTTTCTCATAAAAATTTCAAGTGAATCTTCGACTATAATGTGGATTCTCTGTAGAAAAATCACAATATAGTTTTCAAAATCCTAGTAAATCAATTGGTAGCTATAGCTAAGACTCTGAATGATTAATATAAGGTGAAGCATATACTATGAACACTCCCTAATACTTTGGATACATTAGTTTTATGCTACATAAATTCATTGTTTATAGGTTAAATTACAATGAAAATTTTAAAGGATTAACTATTCAATGAAGAGGCTCTAAGGGAGGATGAAAGATATTACCAGATGCAGGCACTCATTATAAATAAATGAGGGAGGAAACAAAGAGGTTGTCAAGTGATAAGATTTGGAGGTATAAGAAATATTAGAAGATGTTCCACAGATGGAAGGATAATAACAAACAAATAATACCATTTTGTCATGTTGGGGCACATGAAGAGGCACTATCAAAAGTTTCTGCATGAAATGGGATAAAGTAGAAGCCTATAAAGGAGAAATAGAGACAGACACATGAGAATAACTTGATAAGTAATAATTTTATGCAAAGATAATAAAGAGAATTTATTCTACGTATCAAGACAATATATATAATGGTTGATCAATACTACAACATTGTACCATGTTACTCTGAATCATGAGTATTTCATCACCTATCAAGCTGGTGAATTTAGTGATGTTAATATAGGGAATACCAATTAAATAGTGATTTTTGGTATGGATAATATTAAATTTACAATTAATGTGTGATATATAACATCCTTGAAGGATGTTTAGAATGTTTTATGTATTTGAGTAAACATGTTTTCAGGAATATTCTTCGATTTAAATGGCTATGAAAAAATATTCCTAAATGTAGCATGGAAGATGACTAAAGGATCCATCATCAACCCTTGAGGACATATATACGTTACCTCATACAAGACTCATGTAATGATAAGTGCAAAAAACCTTAACATGATATAAGGAGAGGCATCATCCAATTTATAACATTGGAAACTTGACCACATGAGAGAAAGAGGTATATCAATAATAATAAAAAAGTACACCACTGTTGATCATGATTCATCACTCAATCCTTAGAAATAATATTTTGGGGGAATTAGTATATAGTCTCATTCAATACTGCTTCATCAAGGAGATTAGATTTATTGGATTTGGATCACATAGCTATATGTGGTTCTGTAGTGGTGGATTCTTTGGGAGGTAACAAATATTTCCATTCCTTAATTTATGATTCATCTAAAAAGGTCTGGATGTTATTTTTTGTAGATGAAATACAAGGTACTGGAATACTACATGATATTCCACACTATTTTGGAATGTTAAAATAAAAGGATGTTGATTTTTATTCATCCAAAAAATTTAAGAGAGTACACATCCAAGGAAATTGATGCCAATTGTAGGTGTCATATCATCAGTAATGAGAGGATTCTCTTACACACCCCATAACACAATACTGTTATAGAAAGGATGAAAATAACCATCATGGAGAAGGTTAGAAGCATGATGAGTTTTTATAAGATAATTAATATATTCTAGGGAGAATCTATTCAAGTTACATGCTACCTCATCAATAAATCATTACTGTCCCTATGAAAATTTGAGATTCAACAAAAGATATTATTTGTTAAACATCTATATTACTCTCATTTATGAGTTTTTTGATGTTTATAGTTTTCACAAATATCTAAAGAGATCAGTTAAAAGCTATAAGTGATATCTACTCCATGCATATTTAACAGATATGGAGATGAGGAGATCAAATACAAGTTTTGGGACCCATAAAAGAAGAATATTATTAGAGGATGAGATTTCCTGTTCCATGAGAACCAAATAATTGGTAACAATAAAAGTACCATAATTTCTCAAAATAATGTGTTAAGGAAAAAATTTTGGATCCAAAACCTATACCAGAACCACATGGAATGGAAGAGTAAGAGGTACATAAATACTCACGATCAATAAAACACAAGTTATTGGAGGAGGATATTGAGCAAGGGAGGCACAATCATATCTACTAGAAGTTGAATAACCATCACAAGAACTCGGTGATAGTGTGCCTCATAAATAAAACATTTCAACGGGTCAAATATCTTCAAGTTAAAAGGTACCATAAATAAAATATTTGGAATTAACAAACTTGTTATTGACTAATAAGGGGGAACCATACGGATATTAAGAAGCCTATCACACTCACTGTTATTGGATACATGAGGTGATGGAGTAATATATATCTTGAATTTTAAAGATACAAATAAATGATAACTCAATTGATATAATGAAAACGGTCTTTTCTCAAGAGAAGCTGGACCTTTACATATGCTCTAGTAGACTATAGCTTGAGGGGGATAATTGGTAGTGTTGTCTATCTCCCCACCACTATTTTCAAAGGTAGCGCACGAACCTCACCTACAATGGACTTACAAAATTGATGTTGTATATTAAAAATGTGTAAAAACTACTCCTCTGATATCCATGGATGTTTTCAAATGTAACACTCTATGATTCTTATAATAACACTAGTTCAATAGTGTAAACGACACACAACATCGAGCCTAAACGAACCCTGAAATATTATTATTTACATATGACCATTATAATCTAGATATTAATTTAGTAGGTATGAATATTATTAAATAATTTATGAAATATATAAAAATTTCATATTAAATATAAATTTATTAATAAATTCTTAGTAAATAATCACTGATTTAAAAATATCATATTTTTTCTTCAGAAATACATTTTCTTAAAAGATTGTTTTTTTAATTTCTGTGAGAAAAAAATATAATTAATTACTACAACTACAAGAAATTTTATTTTTTAAAAATCATATCATTTTTGAAATATATATATCATAATTATCATGTGATAAAATTTAAATATTTTTCTAAAATTTTTATGTTTTCAATGAATAGTGGAAAATACTAATTTTTATTGAAAAATATATTTTATATTAAAGTAATTAAAAAGTAAAATTCTATTTTGGATAAGTTTAAAAATAAAAATAGTTCATTTTAATTTAATATAATCCAATTATTTTATTTGTAATGAATTATATACTTTAATTTGGTATGAAAACATTCTGATACAAATAAAAAAAAATTCTTGAAATTGTATTATTACATTTTTCTTTTTAATATTAAATTAATTTCTTCCACTTATAGATATTGAATCTCAAAAAACGGATTCTATATTTGGATTCACGTGGTCAACATATGGTAAAAATATCCCTTTTATTATTGGTTACTATGAATAGTAACTATGGTATATAATTGTCACCATGATATGGGTAAATGAAGTAATTAAGGTTAGAAAAAATACAACAAGGACTAAAAATTACCAAAACACTTTAATTTATCCTATTGTATGAGTTTATTTCAGAACTATCCATATTATTTTATAAAATATATAATATCTGTTCCATATTTCTATGATATTGACCTTTTTATTATTTTATGTAAAGAAAAGTCAAAAATTCCACTCCAATTAATTTGTTATCTATAAATTTTTTATATCAGAAAAAATAGAGGATAAATTTAATTATAAATGGATTATTTTAATTATAAATGATTTTTTATCAAGTCAATTCATTTCAAAATTTTTGTGATGAAATAATTAACTTAAATGTTTATGTAACACCAAAATAATATTTATTCAATTAATAGAAAAATAAAATAATCAAATTTAAAAATCTTAAAAGTAATGTAATTTGAATGAATTATTATTTTCCAAATTTTTTTAGATAAAAATGACTTATCACAATGGTTTTAATGGATTATGTCATATTATAATTGTTGTCATGTTTTTTTCAAAGTCAAATTAAATAAATTGTGTAAATAATGAAATTATTGATATTTTCTATTAAATAATAATTTATTAAATTGTTTAAAATTACTAAAAATTATATATTAAATATTGTTTTTGGGATGTGGTTAAAAATATTACCCATGGTACATTTATGGGCCAATTTTCCTAATAATGTAACTATCTTAACCACTAAATAGTAAAAACATTGGTATCATAGTAATTGTCAAAAAGGGTTAACATGAGCTAAAACAAATTGATAAGGTTAATAACTAAATATAAAGTTATCCAAATTTTATTTGATAATATAATTTCTACCCATAATCATAATATAATTTAATTATCACATTTTTGATCCATTTTTCCTTGAAAATTAATTTTTATTAATTTAATTCTTTGAATAATTTCAAGGGAGCCCTTCCCCTCACATATAAAATGGCACCCCCTCTCCTATCATATTAAAACTTAAAAATCCTTTTAGGTCAAATAATACCAAACCAAATGACTTCCTAATATCCATTAAATTTTTCTAGTGTTTTTTCGGCATAATAAAAACCTTATAGTGTTTAAGGTGACAAGAAAAAAAAGTTATTCTAAGAAGAGGTATAGTCTTTAAGAGAATGTTTTAGTTTTATTTCCTCCTCTACCTCCTTTAAGTATTCTTTAAAGATGATTAAATAATAAAAAAAATATCTAAATTATATTTTGATGTTATTAAGGTAATTTCATCACTTAATTCTGTCTCCTCTTCCATAAAATGGGAAACCAAATCATCCTTCGTATGTATAATAGACTACCACCTCATGAGCTGATGAAATTAATTTTCCATAATTGCCTCTCATGGATGGTTATAATTATTGATTTAATAAATATATATGTTATTTACAATATTATTATGATTCTATAAATGTTAATTATGATTTACCTTATCATGAACCATACTTTACAAATGTTGATTTTTCATCAAAATTAAATAATATTCATTAAAAAAATAACAAATACACGACATGACAGAATAGGTATAGTGTATTTAGAAATTGGGAAACGAAAACAACTGGTTCATAATACATCTTCATTTTTTCCCACTTAATTCATTATAACTAGACCCCTATTTGACATATCTTATTTAACACGCATCTTCATGACCTATTGAAATTAAACATATGAAAGGGTGATATAAAATTCTCAGTTAGGGTAAACAATTAAGATATCAATAATTTAATAATCATAATACATAATAACATAACATTTGAAAATATTATCCGACATATGAAAAATCATGATATCATGCCTTGTGATAAATCATAAAAGTTCATAATAATCAATGAACTTAATCCCAAAATTCATAACATAAGACATTAAATTTTTTGGAATACACATAAGCATAAAAAAAGAATTTCAAATAAGTCAAGGCTCATTACCAAGACCATCATAGCAGGCACAATACATTAATGAATAGAGTTCACGCCTAATTATTTCCCAATATTACTGAATCAAGATCATTTCACATTCCATCCTTGTACATATCATGAGATATATGTATTTACCCAATGCATTGGATGTAGATATAGGTCCCAACCAACTCAAAACTAAATAATTATTATGTGTGCCATAATAACATAAATCATTCATTATAACCTAAGGAATAAAATTGTTTCCTTTATACACCATAACATAATCCAAGTAAATAAAATGGATTTCTACAATAGAATTCCATCATAAACACAATAAAACCATAGGAAAAATAAGGATATTATACATGAAACATAATCCTATTAAATAATTCCATCTTATATGGAAAATACTTTTTACATGGCACTTGAAATTAATTCTTGAGGAATATATCCTTTCGGCTTCCAAAACATTTTATTTTCTCAAAATGACACACAATTTTAAAATAAAATAATTTATTTTAAAATAAATTTTAAATAGTGTAGATTAATATTAATGGATATTAGGTGTTTGGAAAATGTAAAAATATGTTCATTCCACATAAATTAAAAGACAAAATTTTATCATACTTTTTTTAGAAAGTCAAAAATCACCTAGTACCAAAAATGAAAAAATATTCCATTTAAAACATTTAAGAAAAATTAACCAATGGGTAAAAATTAATTTTAGAAATTTTATAAGGAAAAAAAGAATATTTTTTAAAATATATTTTGGAAATACGGGCATGGATGACAAATATACCCTAGTAAATACTTACAGATAAACAATATTAGATAATAATGAGTTTGAAAAATCATCCCTTATATGTGGTCCAATTTCCATTTTATGTACCCAAATATCTTTTATAATGGTTCAAATAATTTCATTAACTTATTCATGAATCACATCAATTTTTATGATATCATATCTGATCATATTATCATTCATTTGTTAGTAACATTATTACTTGACCACCGGGCATTCACTTCTTTATTTTCTTATGCATG
The DNA here is from genome assembly GCA_963277665.1 of Viscum album. NCBI lineage: Eukaryota > Viridiplantae > Streptophyta > Magnoliopsida > Santalales > Viscaceae > Viscum > Viscum album. Next base: position 1,322,400,864 of record OY728127.1, on the reverse strand, counting down.
TTTTGTTAGATAAGTTACTATTCTTTGGTTCTAGTTGTATAATTTATAGAATTATATTGGTATAATATATATCATATTTAGTCATTCAAATAATTTATATATTCATGCTTTAATGAAGACCATGTTGAATGAATCACATCGCATCGTGGAGATAATAAGCATTATGTACACACGAGCAACAATATCATTCCAATAATTATTGAATGGTATTTATGTGTATGATTTATAATATTTCAGAATAATTTTACAATAATAATATAAATTTATCATTCCCACAATTATACCCATCCAAAAAAGGTGGTGGTGAAAAACATATTACACCACAACACGATGACAGTAATTCATACGTACGTATGCATGGTGATTTTATTTTTCATCAGATGGATAAAATGGGTAATATGGTTATTTCATAATTATAATTAAATCTTAGTATATAATTATTATATATTTTTTAAAATGTTTTATTATTTTTAAATAATTTATTGAAACATTATTTTGCTAAACCAACAATTGTGTCAATTTTGACACTATTAAATTCATTGATTTTTAAAAATATTAAGAAAATAAGTTAAATTAAAACCAAATATTTCGTTATAGTAATAAGAGTTAAATTCCATATTTAAAATTCATTTGAAATATTAATTATCAAAAATTATATTTATTTTAATATTGTTAATAACATTTATTTCTTATCTCCATTAATTAAATAATTATTATATCAATTTTTGTGTTATTATTTGATATACTTATTTATTGAATACAAATTAATAATAAAACACTAATATGAATATAAATCTAATATATTTCATAAGAATTATTTCTGTCTAATTTATCTTTCGGAAAATCCTACATTAAAAATGTTTTAATTTTGAAAACATGTATGTGACAACTTTAACATCACTTTAAATAAAATAATATAAGTGTCATAATATCTTTTATAAGGATATAAATGATATATAAATATACCATTGGATATTTATTGTCTATATATACTTGTAAAATAATATTCGGTTATGTTTTTGGGTATTTTAATGGTTATTATAAATTTAAAAATAATTAGTTTATTAATTTATCATCAATTAAATTATTTATCCATCAATAAAGTATAATTATCTAAGGTAATTATTTATTTCCTAAAAATTATAAATAAATTATATTGATAAAGAAAAAATAATATATTTCAAATGAGTATTTATAATCTTATTTATCTTTTATATATCCTTATTTTATAATGATATAGTTATTAATATTTGAGTGAGGCATATTTAAAATTTCTTAAAATAAAAATAAATTAAATGTCCAAATATCATCCAAGTGGATTCAATGAAAACCATTCTGAAAATAGGACACATTAAGTATAAAAAAGATCATTCAATTATATTAAGACAAGTTTTAGGGTAATATTATAATAATATTCTTACCCGTAATTACCTGATTTACCCTTTTAATATATTAATAAAAATTACAGAAGTTACAATTCATAATGCAAAAAAAATATATATTTATATAATTTGGACCTAATGATTCCAAATATTGAATCCATTTTCCAAAATTCAAAAACAAAATTTTTTGTAATTAATTTAAAATTAATCTTGTTGTTAATAAGATAGAACATGTTTTAAATGTTAAAACATTGAAAAATATTGAAATGATTTTACATATGAATTTAATGTGAAATTAATGCTAATGACATAAATTATATTTAATGATAAAAATATATTTTATTTATACTTTAAAACAATTCAATATTATCATTTAACCTTATAACTTATTTTGATGAAAAAAATTGTTTTCAATTAAAATTATTTTGTTTTTACTATTCATCAGAACATGATATTTATCAAAAAAATATCAATCAATTCATAAATATCTAATTTTTATATCCCAATTCCAAATAAAATGATTATGTTGTCATATAAAATTTATTAATGTGTCAAAATCATAATTTAATAGGGGTTCTCCATTAAATGGTGTAAAATTATCCTTCTGAAAAATATATAGTTTTATACATCAAATAGGGTTTATTCATACCCTATGAATAAAACATCTATTGGATGAATATCAAAAATATTTTATTAAATATATAACATATATATTTCATTAATTTAATTTACTAAATGAAATTCACATGATTTATTAATACAAAAAAATATATAATTGATTTATATTTAACATAAACAATTTGTAGCCAAAGAATTCACCAAATGTTTTCATAAGTTTGTTATATTTATTCCTACCAACCTAATAACATGGCTGTAACGGTCATTTTATATTAAGGGAATCTTTCCGTTTGTTTAAACTCATGATTTCATGCAATGAAAGATATTTAAGAATTAAATTCATTTAAAGAAGATATTTCATAAAAAAATATTGGTGTTATATATCATTCTTTTATTCCATCCATGAAAATGGAAATAATTTTCATGCATACGTATGATCTACCATCCCTAGGAATGGTTTGATTCATTTTTTATCCCTATCATATATTGATGACTCTAAATATAAATATAATGAATATATATGATAATAATATCAAGGTTATAATTCTAGAGATGATATACCCCTAATTATTGTATAAATATTGATATGTCAGAACCAAAACATATATGAAAAATAAAGTAATTTTCATCCAGAATAATGATTTTAAAAAATATTTGTTAATAAATGGGTATTAAGATTTTATAGGAAAATACTATATCATATGGTATATATTAATATGGTTTTTAAATATTTATATAACAAACCTATATTTAATATACAGAAGTTTATAACTGATTGGAAGAAAGAAAAGACTTAAGGTATGGGATCTCTTCGAACCACACCTTTTCATTAGATAATGAACTTTCACTTTTCAACTCACATTAACTGTTTAATTAATGTTATCGAAATCATAAAAATTCAGTATATATGTATATGAAATTTATAAATAACTTATTCTCCCTTAGTTTGATGGGGTGATAATGTCTTATGTTTATTTATCATATTAATTTGTTATGAAAACCCCTTTGATTATGATATGAGTAAAGATTATGAAACCCATTTCTTTTTATGGAAATTTTTTATATTTATTATTTATGACTGATTTCCACCTATGGAACACATAATAAGTCACATGTTATGATGGTTTTACATATATATAACTCTAATTCATTGGGTAATGATTTTGTCTCATAAGACGCTATGTATGGGATTAGGGAGTAAACTTAATCCTTTATGGGAGTTTGTCCACCCTATGATGTTGTCTTGGAAGTTATCCTTGAATTATTCTTATTTCATGTTTTGTATTACTAACACATTTCCTATAATTCCATAATCATATGATATCATATTATTTTTGTTATGATCCAATTTTATTACTTATGAGCTTTATTTTTTTATGATACCATTTTATAGCTTTGATTCACATGTTATGCTTCTTTATCTTGTTTATTCCCTTACAAGAATTTACACTCACCCATTTTTTCTATGAATTACCCAATTTATCTTATCTAGTTTTAAGAGGTCAAAGGGATTTGTGATCAGATTATGGAGATATAAATAAATATTTTTTATTTTCATGTTGATGGTTTATGTACCTAGTCTTCCAATGACACTAGGCCTTTCGATCCATGTTTTGTATTTAATCCATATTTGTGTTAAAAACTACATAATAATATGTGTAAAATGTCTTGGGTCACTATAGTTTGTATTATATTATGTTCTAGTTATTTTTTGGAATTATAACTAGAATAATTTAGTGAGAACCCTCAGGATAAGTCAATGTATAGGAACATATCCTAGAATTTTATTGAAGTATAGTGTGAGTGTTTCCCAAGAAATTACAACCCTATATAGATACTACAAGTGGAAGTGGGTTGGAAAAGTTTTACTTAGGGTTAATAACTCAAAAAAGGTCGCATTGGGTATTAAATCAATTATCACCTAGTGCATGACCAAGAGACCTTGCTGCACACCATGTATGATACTCCTGGGGATATGGTTTGAAAAATTCACAAACTCTTTGTCATCCATTATGAAGTACTTGGATAATTTTTATGGATTTAAAACATAATATTAATATTACCATGTATTACCAAGATTGAAACCTAGTGACTCTTAAGATAGGATATACATATCATTATATGTTATTCCTTCAATGTTTATAAGGTTCCCTTTGGTAAGTTTACCAGTTAATGAATTTCTCTAAGGTGTACCTTCAGTTGGGATGTCAATAATTAAAGGAAAAGAAGGAAGATATTCCCACAATTTCATTTTCAACAAGTTATGAAGACTATGAGTTCATAGTGATACCCTTAAGAATCACTAATGATATAATAATATATATAGACTTAGTGAATAAATACTTTATAAAATACCACATCTATAACATCTCATATTTTTAGTGTACAATTTATGGATATTATATTGAATCATTTTGAGACCAGGCCCTGAGATGACGTGTGATTATGGGGATTAGTGTGCCCGAAATAAATTTTTGAAAAATAATAATCTTTTTAACAGCTAGAGTGAATGATTTTCCTGAAAAAGTTAAATAAATCATAAATGGTTGTTCAGATCAGAAATGTGGGGGAACCATTGAGTTCTTAATGAAGACATTACCCAATTAATGACTTAACTTTAGTCATCTTAGGTCATTTCTGAGAAATCTATCACGAGACATAACAGGAATAAAATAATTTTTTTGGTAAAATGAGTGATAATCATTAAAAGAAATTTATACAGAATTTATGTGGTAAGACACATAACCTTGGAAACCATGGATAACCTTTGGAGAGGGGTATTTGAGGAATCTCTTTCAGGCGACGATGTTGGATCATGGATCGACAACTGACGCACCTGCAATTCGAAGGACCCTTCATACAAAAATGATGCGATAACCATTCTTCATCAATGAGAGATTTGAATTGAGGTAGGCCTTGTTATCTTGATTTTATTTTCCCTTTCTTCCATTCCATGATGAATGAGGACCAATCAATGGATATCTTGATCCATCGTCTGGTCATATATTTGTTGGATGGTTTTGTTTGTGGGTTATTGGGGTTTATTAAATCTTTTTTTCTAAGACAAAATACCTAATTCTTGATATTTTTCCAAGAACTATTGGCCAATGATGTTAAACATTTTCTCATGTCCATGTATCCCTTCGTTATTATAATTTTTCAACATTAGAACCACATGGTTCCCGGATCAACATTATCATGTCGTTACGAACATTATTAGACCTTCAAGTTAGAGGCTAATCGAAAACCAAGAGTGGATCAGTGTAGATCGCGACCTAAGAAGCCCAAATATATGACCATATATTTTTTTAGAGCTTCTTAGGTGGTTAAATATTCAGTGGAAGGGGAAACCATTGCAGTGGTGGTGCATGTGTGGGAAGTGACAATGCATTGATGGTAGGGATGGAAGAGGTGGTATGCAGAGGCAAGCCATGTGAGATGCAATTGTGATGAAACTTTCCATCCTAGGATGGCTAGTTCGGATCAGTGGACCATTTCATGCCAGTGGTCTGGGCAGGGAAAAGCAGACCTAGTTCAGATCTAGGACAGACCTAGGTTTGATCCGGAGCAGCCGAGGGAAGTGATCGATGCGGCCAACTATGAAAGTTGATTGCAATGGTCTATCGTAGGTCTGTGGAAGCCCAAGATACCATGGTCTCACTAACCATGATGGTCATTCATGACAGTTGACCTTGGTGGTCAACCATGAGTGCATAAATTGTGTGACTAACCATGCGATAAGTCAACCGATCGGGGCGGTAGGTTGGATCTACCATGATAGTTGGTCTGCCGGCCCTGATAGGCCAATGGGTAGTTTCTATCAACCAAGCATATCTCCTAAGTGAAGCATCCAATCGACGAGAAAACTACGGAATTGGGACCCTAACATTGAGATGGTCATTTTGGGACAAGTGGTCAGTTTTTAGTTTGGACCAGTGTAGGTTGAGAGTGTTACCATTGTCCTTTACTCATGGGTTTAGAATAATATTACATCCACATCATGAGATCTTGATCCCCTCTAGAGGCCGAGTCTCAAATAGAGTATAGTATCCCTCCTTGGGAATAGAGTTCAATACTCTATCTCCCCTAGTGGAGTTTGTGGAATCAGATAACCTCTTTGGGTAGGGTACTAATCCTCCATCTTTAAGGGAAGATCAGCAGGGTCTGTGGTATCTCCTAGTGAGTCTGGGTGTGATCCCCTGTGTAGAGGGTTGATCTAGATTGGGTATGTGGTATCCCCCAGTGAGTCTAGGCATAATATGTGGTGTCCCCCGATCAGTTTTGTGTGTGACCCCCAATTTGTGTATCATAATATTCATTGAACAATAAATCCTCATTGTGTGGGGCCCAAATGATCTAGGCCTCTTTGTGAGTGTCTCTGATGATATCATGTCTCTATGACTGATTTCTCCCATAATGAGCATGCTTTGAGAAGAATCCTATGGATGTCTGTTGGTTATGACCACCTAATTTCATGGTGTCCCTCTAGAGTATATCTGAACATTCATGTTAAAGTTTTTGTAGACATATACCTATGTAGAGATAAATATACTTTACTTTGAGGCATTCCTTTGTCGTACTCCTTTTTTTATTCATTTATGGTTTTATTTATTTGGTATTCATTTGTGGAATTGCATTGTGGTTTCATGGTGTCATACTAAGTGTTTTTATACTCACCCCTGCATGGTCTTCTCTCGTACGTGTCATGTCTTGTGCAGTCGATCATCCTTTTTGGAGAATTCCTAGGATTACCAAGACCAGATGGTGCTTTGTGAGGTTGGAATGACTGAGGTGTGTTCATATGGAATTCAGACATCAATCCTAGTACTATTACTTCCAGGATGGACTTCTGTTATAGACTCTTTGTGGTGGGGTTTTATTTGGAACTATTTACTTTCCAGTGGTTTTACTTTCATACTTTGTTGTGATATCTTAGTGGTATGAATGGATTGTTTACATAGTGGTTTTTTTTCATTTCATTATTTTGTGTTTCGGAGATGTGTGAATGTGTACAAGTACTTAATATAATGCCACCCATTTGTGGGATATGCCTACTTAGTGGTTTTCAATAGCCCCTAGCCTATTGGAGGTGGGATTGGGGTAGTAAAAGCACGGGCCCATCTAGGACGGGTCGTGACAACTTGGTATCAAAGGAGGTTGGTTCAACTTTAGGATCGAAGTATATGAGGTTGGTTTGGAGAAATAGTGTTAGGTGTTTTGAGTTTATCTTTCAGGCCAATGACTTTGGTGTTGGTGCGACAACTGACATATCTATCCACTATGGCTTTGATCACTTGCTTTTCAACTCAGTACATGAAAATACTAATTGTAGGGGAAAAAATAGTACATTTATAAAAAAGGAATGGTTGTGTTTTTCATGTTTTACATGACTCATCTCTCCATATATACTCTATTGACCATGGTACATATAGTTTTATTTCATGATTCCTCCTCATATACAGCCAATCAGGATTCCTTTGTGTGATCATGAGATTGATCCACCTTGTGACAAGGCATCGGTACATCGGCTTGTACTAGAGCTAACACCTCCAGGTGGTCTACCCACTATATCACCACGAATCGAGTAGCAGCTATTACCATAACTACGGAATAGGGATGCATGAAAGTTTAGTGAATTTCTCTTGTTTTAAAGGCAGAGACCACCCATATTTTAGAGGGATCCAGACCCACAAATGCCTGAGGATTGGATAGAGGTAGTCACTTGTATTTTCCACATTGTGAGGATGCATGTTGATGACATGACAGTCCTTTCCAAGTGTCCTCATCAAAGCACTATGTGGAGATGGTGGAGATTAGTGACTTGGTCATATGACAATAAAACCCTCACATGGATAGAATTCAGGCTTCTCTTCATAGAGGAGTTATATCCATCCACCTTACAATTGGTATACACATATGATATTTAGCATATATAGTAGGGAAATTTGACTATAACGAAGTATTCAATGATGTTTTATGATATTTCGTGCTACTCCATGGACATGGAACAAGACTAGTTCTTCATGTATCATACCTTGGATCAGGGATTATGTAGGGAAATCATGGCCTTAGTGGTATCCCCTAGCATTTCTACATATGTTGGGGTCCTTGAGTGAGTCCTGATAGTGTATAGTTTTCTAGCAGAGATGACACTAGTAATGGGATCTATTAGTGGGAACAGAATAGTTATGACCTTAGTAGAAGGTATCTGATGACAGTAACAAGGATCTAAGTTGTTTTTTCACATTAGCGGAAATCCCAGGACTTAGGGTTAGTAGTGTAGGGATCCTAGGGTGACTTGAGTCAGCCTAGGGACAGACGGTGTTACTCATGAAGCCGTCATGGACATCGAGAATGATATTTACCAACCCATCATATAGGTGATCAGGAAATGGTCGAGGGACCACTAAGGTAGAGGAATAGATTAGAGAAGGGTGGTCTATAGGGTAGCAAACATGGAAGAGGGTAATGAAAGGTAGAAGTAGGTGGTCGGAGGTTCAACCTATTACCGCCACCATCCCTAGGTGGTCCACACTAGGCTTAGGGAGCTGGTGGATTGGGATGAGCCTAGCTGTAGATGATAGAGGCTTATGATCTCATAGATCTAGGTATGATACAAGTTGTGATCTATGTATTTTCTATCATATCTGAAGTTTTTATAAACACAGGTTCTAGTCATAAATTTTTTACCACGAACCTTTTTCAAGACTCGGATATTCCGGTTAAACCTTTAACTTGACCCTTATGCTAGGAGATTCCAATTGGAGGATATTGGATGATCAACCAATGGTTTTGAGAGTGTGAAATGACTATTGGAAGAGAGTTTCTCATTTGGGATATCCTAGTAGCGTCATCAAAGCCTTATGAAGTCATTCTTCGTATGGAACAATCATCCAAAGTTCATTCTCAGATTGACTATTTTAGGTGTAGAGTGCAGTGTGTCAGTAGTGATGGAATCAGGGTTTCCTTTTTTGGTGAAATGGAAACATACATAGAATTGGATGGACTCACACATAGCTGGGTGTAGCCGGTTGCTCACCAGTTGTCGAATATCACCATTGGTGTAGTGGATGGTATGAGTCCTCAGTTTCCTATAGTAGTGGAGGAGTATGACGATGTCTTCCAAAAGATATTATAGGTTTACCTCCACATAGGGAGAAGGAATTATACACTGACATACACCACAAGATGACACCAATATCTACACCTACATATCTGATGCCTCCTACGGAGCTTCATGAGTTGAGGATATAGTTGGAGTACTTACAGAGGAAGGGCTTCGTGAGACCCAGTGTTTCACCCTAGGCAACACCAGTTTGGTCTTCAATGAAGGTAGATGAGAGGTTGACGTTATGTGTGGATTACTGGCCCTTAAACTAGGTGACCTTGATGAACATGTATTTACTACCTAGGATCAATGAAATATTTCATAAGTTGAAAGGGGCATGATGGTTGTCGAGGATCAACCATAGATCCGGCTACCACCAGTTATGAGTATGGGTTGAGGGTATACCAAAGACGACCTTCAGATGCTGTTACCATTATTCTAAGTACTTCGTGATGTTTTTTATTGTGAAAATCACCCTATATGTTTTTATAGGACTCATGAACTGAATAATTCATCCAAACATAGACCAGTTCATTGTGGTCTTCCTCGATGACATCCTAGTGTACTTGGTGTCTAGGGCAGATCATTTGAGAAACTTGATGATGGTCTTCAGCACACTTTGAGAGAACCAAATTTATGGGAAGTTGTAAAAGTTTTAGTTCTGGATTTGAGTGGTTTATTTTTTTGGACACATCATCTTAGAGGCTAGAGTTTTAGTGAATCCAAAAAAGGTTGATGTAGTGCTTTATTGGGAGCCACCCAAGAGTGTTACTGAGGTGCATAGTTTTCTTGGATTTTCCGGGACATATTATAGGTTTTTGCTCAAATTATCATGAGTAGAATCACCGTTTATATCATTGAAATGAAAGTGGTAGCCCTTCGGGTGTACCAAAATGTTCCAACAGTTCTTTTAGGAGCAGAAGCATAGGTTGACAAGAACTCCCATCCTAATGTTAATGAAGGAAGGCATCGAGTTCATGGAATTATTCATAGCATTAGGGACCAGGCTTAGTTGTGTCCTGATTTCGAGGAATGAGGTGAATTAATATAGTAAATTCCAGTTAAGACCACATGATAAGAACTACATGACCCGTGATCTTAAGTTATCATAGGTAGTATTTGCAATGAGGATGCGGTGACACTACCTGATGGGAGAAAATTTTATCATATACTCTAATAATAAGAGTCTCAAGTATATAATCTCTCATAAGGATTTCAACTTGAGAAATAAGGGATGGAAAGATCTCCTCTAGGACTATGACTTTGAAACTTTTTATACTCATAGGAAGGGGAACGTGGGGGCATATTCTTTTAATTGGAGATATATTTTTAATTTTCCGAATGAGAAATTAGAGTAGTATGAATCATGTAGCTATCCTTTGTGGATAGAGATAGTGCAACTTACCTACAGTCGATGGTTATCAACCCTACACTTTTATAGCGAGTCAGTGAGACATAACTTGGGGATACTGACTGTGAGACCGTACGTGCTCATATTTCCATAGGGAATACGATTTAGATTCCTTGATGAATGTAGACCAATCAACAAAATGGTTTATCCATGATTGGATATTATTTTTGTCAGATGGTTTTTTTTCGATTATCAAGGTTTATTAAATCTATTTTTCTAAACCCAAATCCCCATTTCATTTTTGTTGACAAAGAAAAAATGGCCCAAGATGTTAACACATTTCTCATTATAATTTCTCCATCTATGTGAATTTCACAGTGTTCTATGGAAGGGGCCACTAGTGTGGTGCTGGAGCCGGTGTCTGGAAGAGGTGCGTGGAGAGAGAGTGCATGTTGGTGGTTGTGACCAACGAAATTGTGATGAAGACTATGGATGTAGTCCTTGGGCGATAGACGCGGAGGCATCAAACGAGATGATAGAGGTAGAATATAGTGCTGAGCCATGTGAGTCATGGTAGTGATTAAAAGGTTTGGGCTAGGTGGGCCAAGATGAATTAGTGGTCCTGGTTGAATAGGTGGTCCTATTTGGGCCGGTGAGCTATGCCCGACGAAGCATATCTGGGTCAAATCCAGGTCGGACTCAGGTCAGATCCAGGACAACTATGGGTAGAGCTTGGTGCAGCCAACCCTAAAGGTCCACCATGGGTTTGCAGCATCCCATGATACCATGGGAATATTGACCATGATGGTAAATCATGGTGGTCAACCATGAAAGTCAACTTTGGGTGCATTGGTCATGAGGCAGACTATGCGGTACGTCGACCAACCACGGCGGCCGACCACGATGGTCAACTGCGATGGTTGACTATGGTGGTAGGATGGACCTACAATAGTGGAAGGTCTATAAGATTCAAAATGACTAAAGGAAGTTTCCCTCAAATGATCGTATCTCCTATGTGGAGGGTCTAATCGACGACCCATCTACGGTGATGAGAACCTAACATTAAAAACTCATTTTGGGACAAGTGGTGAGTTTATAGTTTGGACTAATATTGGTTGATATAATTCCCTTGTACCTTTCTATAAGGGTTCATTATGGTATTACATCCACATAACTCGATTGTAATTACCTATATAGGACAATTATCATATTGAGTATAGTATCGCTCCCAAAGGCTGGAGTGAAATCCTCTATCACCCCTAGAGGATTCTGTGGAATTGTGTAACCTCATTGACCAGGGCTCTGATCATCCTTCTAAAGGGCCACATAAGTAGGGTCATTGTTATCCACCTGTGTTTCTAGGCGCGATCCCCTACATAGCAAGGTGATCTAGACTGGGAATGTGGTATCCCCTAGAGATTCTGGGAACAATCTGTTGTGTCCCCCTAATCAGTTCTAATTGTAACCCCCTCTCTATATATCATAATATTCTATGACCAATACTTCCTCTCTGGGAAGGCCCCAATTGATCAAGTCCTCTTTGTGAGTGTCTCTAACGATATCTTGTCTCAAAGAGTGAGTTCTCCCAGAATGAGAATGCTTCGAGAAGAATCCTATGGGTGATAGTTGGTTATGACCACCTGATGTCATGGTGTCCCCCTTGAGTATATCTATATATTATTGTTATATGCCTTTTAGAAATATACCTATGTAACGCCCTGAACCCAGTTACCTAGAGTCAGTGCATTATTACATAACATTCGAATGATTACAAGGAATCAAGTCCCGAAGGACTAATCAGTTTAGCAGTCTTGGAAAATAGATTACATACATGAAGTTCAACATTACAACTTGAAATAAAAAACAATAGTAATTTATTCCATTAGAAACATCCAAGACTCATAGATTCTGCATTCAAGTCACTCAAAAATTACTTCTTCATATCCTAGGAAAATAAAACATAAGAAAGGGGTGAGCTTAGATGCTCAGTAAGGGTAAATAATTTAGCGGAATCTATAAACTTTTAAGGTAAGTTGTGTAATAAAATAGAAGACTTTTAAATATAAACATGAAAATAATATGTAAAAAATAAATCAAACATTACCATATAAACATGCACATGGATATTCGACTAGTAGAATAATCACTTATAATAACTAATTTCATAAGGAGGGAATGTATAGTACCATACTTTAATTTCTATGTCAAGGGATCGTTCTAGGACCTATGTTTTAACTGTAACCGGACCCAAACCTAGAGAGCCTCTATAACCGGACTCCATCCCGGAGAGCCTCTGTAACCAGACTCCAACCCAGAGAGCCTCGGTAACTGGACTCCAACCTAGAGGGTCTTCTATAATAGGACCCCATCCTAGAGGGTTTAATTTTACCAGTCTCCAACCAGGAAAATAGTAGTCTAATACATTCATCATAAGAAATGGTTGGAATACAACATAATCATTAGTATTAAAACTAGCTTATGAAATGTCAATACTTTATCCATAAACCATGAATGGCATAAAAATAAAACATCCACATTTAAACAATCACAAAACATTCAATACAATATAGAATATTTGTATCATAATAAATCAACTTCAATCAAGTTGAAAATCCATTAAAGGATGATGACATAGATGGAAATGATCAGTAAAATGCTTTGAGATAAATACCCCTTTTTTATGAAATCGTTTAAAATTATCATGATTGAAAAAGGTAGTCATTTAAAAGGGATTTTTGAATCAAAGTGTCCCATACCACGTTGAAATTTTTTTAAAAGAATTATCATTTCAAAATATTCATCTCCATATAAATAAATCCTTAAAATCATTTTGAAAACATGAACATTAATTAAAAGGGTTTAGAAAGATAAATCATTAAAAAATTTAAAATGATAATCTATTTAAATAGACCCTCCCATAAAACTTTAAAATATTCATTTTGAAATAATTTTTATAAAATATGGGTATGTATGATAAGTATGTCCCATAAAATACTGACACATGTACAATCTCAAATAATAATGAGATTGAGGAAATAACCCTTACCTCATTGTAATCAATCGAGTAATATGAAAAATTATCAATAACCACCAAATGACTCAAAAAATATCATGAATATAAAGATAATAGTGATAATATATATCAAATGGCAGTACAAAATACACCACAAGCAATAAATAAGCAATGAAAAATGGAAATCTCACAGAATTAAAAGTTAGATAAGAAACCCTTTAGCACGTGTCCGACTTGACTCACTCATATGTTCGTTGTTCTTTATGAATAAGAAATTTAAGTTAATTTAAAATTTCTTAATACTATTTTCAAGTTTATTATTCCTTTTCTTTCACTTAATACCTTGCTATAACAATTAGTAAATTATTTGAGTTCATATCGGACATTTTGTCAATTTTAGGAACTTGAGTCAAAAATGAACTTTTTTTAATTTTAAATTGTACATGTGGTCAAAATTAAATTATCTATTGAATGATATTACTCATTTAGATTTAATATATATCATATATTTATAGTATATATATGTATTTATAACATTTCATAACATTTGGAGATAATAAATGAAATGCACCGTTCATGGAGATTGTAAGTCGTACGTATGAATGAACGCTACTTTCATTTCTATTTTGTATTTTAATGGAATTAAAACATAACTATACATAGTTATATTATAATTCCCCTATAATATAATATATAATATCATTAAATCCATATTTTATACGTCCTACATAAGTCATTAACGAGTCATATCACTTTGAGGGGGCAGTAGTACGCACCTCCTCAAATAAAATTATCGCGTTTTACCCATAATAGAAACCATAAAGGTATGATATAAATAAAAAATACATAATAAAAAATATAAAATAAACATAATATATTTATCATATATAAATACAGTGCCATATTAATGGCCACCATGAGAGGTGGTAGGAGATAATTGAACAATCATTGTTTCGTGAGGTGTTAGTTGGACAACCACAGAAACAGTATGTTCTTCACCCATTAGATTGAGGTGTGTGTATGTGTAGTTTGAATACATATCACAAAAACATCCTATCATATTGAGGATACTATTGTTTTCATAAAATAATGGAATAAAAAGAGTTCAGGTGGGTTTCAAAAGTAAAATAAAATAAAATAGAAGAAAAGAATTTAAGAGAAACCATTACCTTTAATTTCGGTAACTTCCTTTGGTATGAACAAAAAAGACTTTAAGAAGTGAATTATTCCTAAGGTAATGCTTCTAGGTGTATGATATGTATATTTAGATCTTATTTGGGTAGTGTTTGGACGAGCCAAGGGGCTTGAGAGGTGTGTGGAATGGGTTACAAGTGGTGTCATTTTATAAGGGGGTGGAGGGGCTCTTTAGGAAAGTGTGAAAATATTATTTTATTATATAGTGATATTCGGTTTATAATGGTTAAAAACTAATTAAAGATGAATATATGATTAAAAATGGTCAAAACAAAATCATCCAAAAATAATTGGACACTTTTTAGATATAGTTTTAATATTAATAGTCTTATTTGTTTAAATCATTTGTTATTGAGGTAAATACTACATCATTATTGTGTCATAAATAATTTAATTTATTTGATGTCTAAAAATTATAAAAAAATACCATAATGTAGGAAATCATTTTTTATTTCCAATGAATACTTATAGTGAAAATGATGACTTATATAACCACATGTAAAAATTAATTTACTAAAAGATATTTGATTATGTCTTTTTTTCCTTTACTCTAAGTTAATTAAAATAAAGTGTCATTATCATTAAAAAGTGGCTCCATGGGGTCCCAAAATCGACCCAAGGATGCCCATTGTCGGTCATGACTCAATCAATAAAGTTAGGACAAGTTTTAAGGTAGTTTTTTATTATTATAATATTCTTTTTAGCTTTAATTACCCTAATTACATTTAACTACGGTAAATAAAAGTAAAAAGTTACTATTCACCAAATATTGTTTTCATCTTATTGAACCAAATTTTACATACGGAGGTTAAATATGTCTCTAAAAGTTTTTAAATTTAACTCACTGAAATGGTAAAATTATATTTTATGCAAATTTTCAAATTCTCATAGGAGGTGGGTAAAAGACGGTAAAAAGATCAATAAAATTTTTATATATCTAAACTTATTATAAAATGACTCCAAATAATTATATTTAACTTATATAGGTATTATTTATCTATTTTTACCTAAAATAAATTTAAATAAAATAAATAATTATTTAAAAAAAATTTGGTTTTATCTAATAACTCAGTGTTTTTCAATATACATCAAAATTTGGAAGTCTCTAGAAAAATAAAAAAAAATCACCCTAAGCTAATTTTGATATTCTGAATTAAAAAATTAAGTCTATTTTACCAAATTCAAAACACAGAAGTTTCATTTATTAATTTAAAATTAATTCCCGTTGCGAAAACCAAAAAGTGTGTTTTTAAGAAATAATAACTAACAAAAGATTGATACTTATTTATGTTCAATATCAATGTGAAATTAATTCCAATGAATAAAATTGTATTAAATGATAAAAATATAATCTAGTTATACTTACAAACCATTAAAATTTATAATTCAACACTACAAATTATATTGATTAAAAAATTCGTTTTCAGATTAAATATAGTATTTTTCACTATTCATCCAAATATGAAATTTATCAGAAAAATACCAAAAAATTATTGAAACTAAATTCTTATGTCTATATTCTAAAGAAGAAGCTTATTTCTTCAAATTGAGTATATATAATTTTCAAATATTGGATTTAAAAAGGGTTCACCATTAAAATGCGGTAAAATTGCATTTAAAAAAATACTTCTTTTATCTGAAAAAATTTAATTTTTTTTCATTATGTCTAAGAAACTCATAATATGGATTATAAAATTATAATGATTATATAAAGTTTAAATTTAGTTAATACTATTCCTTACCTCTTTTGAACGGCTAGTTTGGTAAGTCTTGGTACGCTTGAACTCGGTGTTGCGTGTAGTGAACGTTATTGGATTACTTTGAAGAAATAACATTCTATGATATCTTGGGATGTTAGAAACTATGTAGATATTGAAATAATTTCCTTTTTGGTATTCATTTGTGCTATTTATTTTTGGTATTTATTTGTTGTTTTAGGGTGTCCTACTGAGTATTGTTATACTCATCCCTACACAAGCTTTTCCTGCACGTGACATGTCTTTTCCATATGATTGATCTTTTTATGGAGTCCTAGGGAGACCATGACAATATGATGCTTAGTGATATTAGACAGACTGAGGTGTGTTCTTGAAGCTTTTAGACAGTAGTCCCAGAATATTTACTTCCAGGTTGGACTTGTGTTATACACCCTTTGTAGTGGTATTTTTTTGGACTTATTTACTTTCCAACGCTTTTACTATCATACTTTTTTGTGAGATATTTGTGGTATGAATGAATTGTTTACTTAGTTTTTTTTATTTCATCATTTTATGGATTGTATGTGTGTGTGTGTGTTGGTGGGTGTGTATAGGTACTTAGTCTAGTGCCTCCCACATTTGGGATATACCTACTCCGTGCTAGTCACCAGCCCCTAGCCTATTGGAGGAGGGCTTGGGGCAGGTACGAAACGGGACCCTATGGGATGGGTCATGACAATATGAAATATATGGTAGTATTTATTGATAATATTATGATAAAATCATATACCAAGTAGGGGAATTAGATGCATTTGAATACTATTATAAAAACATTTTCAAAGGAGAAGATATATGAAAGGTATAGTAAATGTGAGTTTTTGATGAATGAAATATCATTCTTGGGACATCGTATCAATAATAAATTGATATCTATAGAGCCTTCTAAGACCAAGTTAATTAAGGATTGTCCTAAAATAGAATCTATAATATATATTTAAAGTTTACTTGGACAATAAAGGTATTATTAATTATTGTTAGAAAATTATTAGGATTTTCAAACCCATTAATCAAGCTAACATGGAAAGGAATAGTTTTTGTCTAGACCAATGAATGTTGATATAGCTTTATGAAATTAAAAAAGAGGATGATAGATGCACTAGTACTCACAATACCAACATGTGGGTAAATTTTCCATTTTCATATTGATTCTTTAAATAAGGTTTTGGGATATACCGATATGAAAAATGAAAAACTGAAATCTTACACAATATTTTAGGTTGAAATAAAATGAGAGAAACTATACTACACATGATATGGAGTTAGTTTCAGTGATATTTTCTTTGAAAATATAGAGACATTATCTCTATGTGGAGAAGTGTGAGATCTAAATGGATCCTAAAATTAAAAAAAACATTTTCTTATAGAAGGATATTAATATAAACCAAATTATATAGTAATATTTATCAAGGATTTTGACTGATCAATACATTACCTTCAATGGAAAGGAAACAAAGAGGTAGAAACACTAATTAGAAATGACCCAATGAATTTATCGATGATGATAATTTAGAAAGATAAAATTTTCTTATTCTTGTTGAGGATTGTCATGGGAATCCTAATGTAAAAGATACTGTCATTTCTTTTTCATGTGATTTCTTGACTATCCCTTTTGGAGAAGATAAAGGATGGTCAAAAAGATGATGAGGAAATTCAGAAGAAGGTGTGAGATATAAGAATAGGGAAATACTCAGTGATCATAATTGATAAAGGAATTCTAATATTTCTGTCATAACTATGTATACTATAAAATCCCGAAATTAAGAAGGAGATATTAAATTATTAACATAGTTTGACCTTCTCTCTCCACCTAGTGTGCATGAAGATGTATCAAGGTTTCTGATAGAACCATTAGTAGGAAGAATTTAAAGAATTATATCAAATAATATACATCAATGTGTTTGTAATTTCATCAAGTGAAGGATGAATGATGGAAGTTTAAGGCAATAATGAACCCACTGCCCATAACTACATGGAAATTCAAAAAAATCACTATGGACATTGTCTCTGGTCTTCCAAATACCTCAAGATGAAATAATATTGTATAGTTTAGTGTGGATTTTATTTTAAAGGATTTTCAGTTCATTACAATTTGATAGGAATTATCACTTGAAAAAATTTTAAGGATATACATCAGATATTTTGTGACTCTACAAGGAATACCACTATCAATTGTGTCTGATATAGATCCAAGATTTACCACCATGTTCTGAAAAAGTCTCCAATATTCCCTAAATAACGATTTGAAATGTAGTATGGATTATCACCCCCAAATTTATGGTCAATCCATGTGGACTATTCAGACACTAGAAGACATTTTGAGAGGATTTCTGGTGGACTTAGAAGGAGGATGCAATCAATATCATCCTTTTTTGAGTTTTCATGCAATAATAACATTCACTAAAGCATCAAAATAGATCATTATGAATCCATTTATGTGAAGATATGTAGAAAACCAAAGGGTTGGAATGAATTTGGTGAATGAATATTTTTGGGACCCTAAATTGTTATAGAAATGGTAAAAAAATGTCAAGACCATTCAGTAACACATCATGGATGATCAAGGTAAATAGAAGACCTATAATAGAAATCATCGATGAGATATAGAGTTCATGGTCTTAGATAAAGTGATTCTCTATATATTATCCTATAAGAGAGACATGCATTATTAGAAGAAGTGTTATCTAAGTCTTAGGTACATCGTCTACTTTGATATTATTGATCATATTGGATATTTCTCTTATTAACTCTCACTCCCACCAACCTTATATAATATACATGGTGTATTCTATGTATACCTACTAAGGAAGTATATACTTGATCTTTCACACGTATTGAATTTAATGGTGTTAAAACTAGAAAAGGAAATATTTTATGATGAGAAGATGGTGAAGATCATGGAACATAGAGAAAATGTTTTACACAAAAAGATAGCCCACCAAATCAAAGTACTATATTGAAAACATAAATACAAGGAGGAAACATGGGAACCAGAAGAATCCATTAAGAAGAAGTACCCTAACCTATTTTCACTATAATATGTAATATGAAATATAAAGTGTGAATTTTATTATTGGGGGAATGATGCAACACTCTAATATTTTTAAAAGAACACTATTTTTGACAGTCTATACGACATGAAACACCGAGCCTAAAACGAACCATGAAATATTATTATTTAAATATGACCATTATAACCTCATCATTAAATTAGTGGATATGAATAATATTAAATAATATATATATATATATATATATATAAAGATCATTACCAATATTAATGTATAGATAAATTCTTATTAAATATCCTCTAATGTTTTTTAAAGTCATTTTATTCTTAAAAAATATATTTTCTTCAAAGAGGGTTTTTTATGAGAAAATATTATCATTATTTTTTGATACTTTTTAAAATTTTATCAAAATTAATTGATATCAATTTTTTTAAACATTATATAAAAAACATCCTATGGTGAAATTTTGAGATTTTTCTAAAAAGTATGATTTTTCAGTGAATAGTGAAAATTATAGATTTTTATTGAAACAAATGTTTTAATTTAAAGCATTTAAAAAGTAAAATTATATTTTTTTATTAGCTTTAAAATTTATTTATATCATTTTGACTAAAAAATAATCCAATTTTTTTTCTTTGGAAGGAATTTTTTACTTGAATTTGGTATAAAATATTTTTATACTTAAAAAGATATTTTCTTGAGAAACCTTTTTTCGATGTGTTTTTCATTTTAATATAAAATTTATTTCATCAAGTTATAGTGATTTAATCATGAAAAATAGATTATATATTTTGAATCATTAGGTCTAAATTTAGTAAATATGCCCATTTTTTGTCATTATGAATAGTAACCATAATAAATAATAATAACCATTGTAAGGGTAAATCAAGTAATTAAGGTTAAAAATGATATGATAAAGAGTAAAAAATGAACACAAAACATTCCTTTATCATATTCGATGAGTGTATCTCAATTATTTTTATCCATGTTTAGATCATTTGGCAACTTGAAGTCACATTTCTTTGACTTTGACCATTATATTATTTTATGTAATTAAAATAAAAAATGTCATTATCTTAGTTTAATTATGTCTAAATTTTTGATATAGGGATAAAAAGAGGCTATGTTCAATTATAAAAGGTTATATGAAAGATAAAATATTTTTCTATAATGGTAATTAATTTCTAATTTTTATTGATGAAATAATTACCTTAAATTCTTATGTATCACTGACATAGTATTTATTCAATTAATTGAAAATTAAGATAAATGATTTTAAAAATATTAAAAGTAATATAATTTTATTTAATTATTTAAATCTATGATTTTTTAGTTAAAAGTAATATATTATATATTTTTAATTCATTATATTATACTTACATTATTTTTCATGTTTTTTTCAATGTCTTGTTAAATAAACAGTTTCAAAAATGACATTATTGATATTTTAGGTTAAAAACATTTTATTAATTATTTAAGTTTCCTAAAAATATTATCCTCATCCATGTGATTGGTACATGGTAGAAAATATCTGAAATGATCAATTTATGGGCCAATTTTTATTTTATTTTAACTATCTTGACTCCTAATCACTAAAAACATTGATATCACAGTAATTACGGAAACGGGTTAACACAAGTTAAAAAAAATAGATAAGGGTAAAAACCTAATATAAAATTTTCATAACATTATTTGAGGATATTATTTTCACCCATCCTCATCATATCCTTTAAATATATCAGTTTGGAGCCCTGTTTCCTTGGAAAATAATTTATGCTAATTTAATATTTTAGGTAATTTCAAGGGTGACCCTCCACTAACTTATAAAATGGAACCCATCCCTCTTTTTGTAACGTCCTGAACCAGAATGCCACCCAATAGTGCTCCGAGTCAGGTTGGCCACAAGGCCTCAACCACATCTCCACAAACTCCAAAGGGTTTTGAATAGAAGCGAGGTCCTAGATGTGATAGTGGGGAGACTATTCCCTCATTAAAAGAATATAGAATATAAGAAACAATAACTAAACAATAGTGGAATAAGTAATACCATAAAATAGGATAAAAATAATGGAATAATGATAATATAAATATCGAGAAGTCATTTGATACAAAAGATTATGCTACAAGGTGTATGTTCTAGAAAACATCAAAACAAGACACAAGGCTATGAGATACAATACAAAAGTCCAAATTACAAAAAAAACCAAATAGACACCCAGAAGCATCGCATGCCTCATATTCGTTCCATACTCTCCTACACCTAAACACCAAATCATGTACCTATAGGAGGAAAATTTCCTTTATCGATATCTAAAATCATATAATTTGGTAGGTCCTAAAGAATGACCCAAAAAGAGTGTGAGACTAAATCCTATTAGGAAACCACCCATGGTATGTGCCATTATGTCAGTGAGTATATATAAGTAGTGTAAAATAGTTAAAGTTGTAAGCTAGGAATTACTCAATGTAAATATTCCTACATGAATTGTATTCCATTTCATCTTCAATTATCCATTAAATTACATTGAAAAATATAATTCTTGAGATCTTACTTAAGCCCAAAGATCCCCCTTATAGTAGTAAGCTCAACAGATGCCTCAAAAGGCTATCCAAGTTAGAAGAATCAATCACAGAATCCAGGACTGTGCTTTGGATTAGTAGACACCTTATAAACCATTTCAATTTAAAATATAAACTAGTTCAATCCTTTAAATTCCTAATATGGAATTGAAGTATCACTCAAGGTGAAAATCCACCAACACCCTACAATCCCATCCCAACGAAACTCACATGATCTTGGTATCACTCAAGGTGGGGTAACTCTATGTCAATTGAGTCTATCCTTAGTGGTCCAATAGGGAGGCCCGAATATCAATCATGACATAATCACAACCTCTTTATTCCATCCATGACATCCTATAAGTATCCATGATTCACTCAGTATTTAGTTCATATCCTCTTAACCTGCCTAGGGATTCCATGGTTCACTCTTGGCATTACGATTATAAACATCCCATTGAGCCCATCCAAGGGATTCCAAAGAATAAAATATTCACTCAAGGGACCCAAGTAAAATAGATATATACAAGAATTAGTGAAATTAAAATTGGTTCCATGATTCAAATAGTTCTATTCACCATTTAACCATAAAAGTTTTTAGGTTAAAAAACATTTTACATACTAGGGTCAAAACCAAAAGAATCTAATATACATCCCACCACTAAGGGTGTCTCAGCTAAGGAAAAACTCTAAGGCATGGAATAAAATTAATCATGTGGGAAATATTCGTATAACAATCCTATCATGTAATCTAAACCATTATAAGGCCTTAATGAAAACTATCTCTTGTGGTTAGAATCATAGTTGGAACCAAACTATCCAAACATGCTTAAAAAAGCATAGAAATAACATTGGTTAAGGGTAAAACACTAATACCAAACCATTAGCAAATTGTGACACTATATAACAACATGGAATAATACATTAAACCACTCATTTCATTTTAAACAACCCAATAATGGGAATTCAAGGTATACCTCATAGGTATCCTAAGCCAAACAGAATAAAGGGTCAAATTAGGCACTCACCCATTGGTTAGCCACTAATCTGGGTAAAAAATAAATCAAATTCTTTGAACCACCTATTTAATTACCTAAAGCACAATAGTAAAAAACATGTTAAAATTTTAAAAGAAGGAAATACTAAAAACCCTAATAGTGCAATTGATAAGAAGAGGAATCAAATAGTGCAATTGATAAGTAGAGGAATCAAATGTGGCTAAAAATGAATCGAGGAATTACCATTGGGGATACAAGGAGACAAATATCACTCAATTCGAAGAACATATGGAGGACGTAGCGCAAGTCCTAGATAAGGCTTCCAAAGAGATCTCCCATGGTCCTCCTCTACTATGAAATGAAGGAGAAAAATAAAAACATAATTTAAAACAAAACATGGGAAAAATAGTCATTTCACCCAAAAATTAATGGGTCGCACCTTTAAGGAACATAGTTTTCCTAACCATACAATGTTTCTGATGGTATCTACAAGAATCTAGGGGGCTCTCACGATTACACCGCATGGTAAGTCTAACCATGTGATAACTATGTGTTACCCTATTTCAAGATATGTAACTTTTGCAGAACTAATTCACAGCCATGTGGCCACTACCACATGGTTTCACAAATCCATATGGAAGCTACTTGCTCCACTACCTCCCCTCACATAGTTAGATTAACTATGATCCCTTCCGTATATGGTTTCTCCTAATTATGTGGTAGGCCAAAAAATCTCGAAGAGTTTTTTTTTTCAATGCTTCCCATGATCCCCGAACACCCCCAATACTTCCATGTCCTCAAAAATCAGCCAAATTAGGCCATATTAAATAATTAAAACATGGAGAAGACAGAAAACTCAATATCCATGCCTCAACAAAGAACTGAGTTATTACAATTTTATTCAAACTTAAAAATAATTTTAGATCCGAAAATCCCTACCCAAATCCCTTCATAAAATACCTCCCATTATTTTAGAGGTTTTGGATTGGGCAGAATACCATATTTAGAGTGTTTAAGGTGTAATGTAATCGAATTTTTCCAAATAAGTTGTATGGTATTTAAATAAATGATTTAGTTTCATTATTTTGATTGCTCAATCAAAGGGTTTCCTTATATTTTCCATCATTTAATTCAATCTATCTTTTTTTTATCTTTAATGATTTATTAATAATATATACATACATATATATATATATATGTTTATCGTTTATTGATGATGAATCTTGATCAGCACAGGTTTACCACAATTGAGAATAATGATCTTTTATTTTATAATATATCGTTTTTTTAGTCTTTTGAAGATTGAAATTCATGTCCTTTAACTTTTAAAGCTCTCAAACCATAATATTTATATAGAAATTCTGTTCTACCATACTAGTAAAGGTATATACTTCTTCAATGGATGAATAATTAGTTAAATATTTCAATTTCATGTATTAATTTCCATTATATTTAAAAAATATATACTTTATGGAGATCCTAATTGTAATTCCTTGACCTGTGAGCCACTAAAATGGTGCCACGATGAGGTGAACCACAAAGAATCAAGTATGCCTCATCTAATAGTAGAGTCTTATGACTTTTATTACGGTTAAATAGGTGGTAAAATGGGGTGAATATACCCTATCCACTAGAGTGAAAATACCAAAATTAAATAAAAAATAACATAACACCCTATAGATAATATCACTTCCAGAAAAAATGCCATATTATAAAAACATATGATCCCATGAAATGTCATAGTGATTCTACATACATACAGACATGCATACATAATAATCAAACAAGTATAACTTGCCAAAACATAAATAAAAGGTACAAATACAAAACACAACATAACCCTCAGAAGCCCCATTTTCTAGCCCAGATCCTAGTTCCAGACTCAATACTTAATATTCAATCAGTAGTCATTAGCCTCAGGCCATGACCTAAACCTATAACCTCTGACTAAAGAGTATCTACTAGTGTACCGAAGTTACATGGAGGCATGATAGGGTTTGGGTATATCTTATTAGGCCATCACCAATGACGTCCAATGAAAATTCTATTTACGATCATATAGCTTAACGGTGTCCAATAAAAAAAATAAATAATAATATATATAATTATAAGAATAAATAAATATATCATAGTCTTACCTCAGGA
This sequence comes from Viscum album, assembly GCA_963277665.1. Classification (NCBI taxonomy): domain Eukaryota; kingdom Viridiplantae; phylum Streptophyta; class Magnoliopsida; order Santalales; family Viscaceae; genus Viscum; species Viscum album. The sequence goes on along the minus strand of OY728127.1, from coordinate 1,322,375,731 downwards.
TTCAGTAGGGTAATCAAGGTTGATACAACTCACTTGGTCCTTCACTATTATCTCTAAACAAGTTGGAATAAACAAGTTTCAACTTGGTTCCAAGGTGGGTTACCAAAGAAACTATAATTAAGTGGCCTAAGACGATTCCATGGTAGTTAAATGAGAATTCCCTCCTAGAATTATCTAATAAAAATCATCAGTTAGTAAAAAAAACTCATGGGACATTCCATGATATTCATAAACATGACTGTATTGGAATACCATATCATGCTCTAAGAATTCCATACCTATAATAATCAACTAAAATCCAAAGATCTTATACGTTGAAATTCAAAAAGGGAATCCAACAAGAATCCTCAAAAATAATCCATGGCACACAAAAAATGAATAAATTACTCAAATTCATGGGGGATGGACCCCATGAAATTCACAGTAACGAATCCAAGAGTAATCTACTATTTAACTGAAGGCATTCCATAACATTGGACTTAATTGAATCTAAGTAATCCATCCCTCGCAGCATTAAAATGAATCCCATAGTGGAATAAAAGGATTATCTATATAATTCCACATCAATACATAACATCAGGAATACAAGGGATCACTCCAAGGTATTCTAAACACATGTTTTTAATAAGTAAACCAAGGGGATCCCCAAGGAATTCCAATTATCACAATTAATAATAATAATAAATCAATATGTTATTAATTTCATTTTATGAATAAATAATTTAGCATTTCTATCAAAAATCAAGAAATTTAGTTCCTTTCACAATTAAATAATTTAACCAAATTCTATTGAAATCACTGCTTTACTTTAGTTCAAAAATAAGAAATAAAAATTTTATTACCAATAACACTACCGATTATAAGAGATCAACATTTGAAACCCATATCCCAAAAATAAAATCAACACATTACCATGGGAATACCTAAACCACTTAAATTAATTACCCAAACCAAATTTCTAAACAAAACACGATACATTAATGTTTTCAATGAAATCCTATATAAGAAAACATGGTGTTCTATGTTTGAGGGGATTTCCAATAAATCAATAGGATATCAAAAAAGTTAATTTAATTTTCAGGTAAATAATTCAATAACCGAGTGCGACTACATAACCCAAAATAAAATAAAATGATATGAATTTGAAGGAAAATAAATTAGTCCACCTACCATATCCTTGGAGAGACCCAATCTTCTGATATTGTCCTTTTACTAGAGCCAAAACAAGTGAGAATGAAGAAGAAGACAAAAAACAAAAAAATAGAGCATAACCCATGTAAACACCTTGAGACAATTATATAGAAATAGAAAACAATTACAAAGTACAGTGGATTGTTAGAATCATCAAGATAATTCCAACATAACCAATAGAAACCAAAACACCAAAGATCCAAGGGAGAGACTCATTGTCCATAGAGAGAAGGAGGAGGAGGGAAATATGAACCTGGAAAATGACCCAAACATTTTCCACATTTTGGTTAATAATAAGGGGGGAAGACCCTTTGGGTCCTATTAAAAAAACAAGGAGACAACTAGCTAGATGGTGTTGGGATCAGTAACCATATGATAAGCCCATGCATAGTCTCTGGCTCTTCGGTGTGACACCAACTAGATGGTGGAATCTAGCTGGAAATATGGTGGCTTTTATGTTCTTTGGATACATGACATAACCACCTCAAGAGCCTCATGAACTCACTCGATACCTTTCAAACCCATGAAGTACCTTATATCATGCCCGAAAAGTCTTTTTAAGGGTTTATAGCCCTTGAAATTTAGAATTGAGATCTAGTGAAAAGAAAAACCCTTACACCATATAGAAACTCCAAAATACCCTAAAAATAAATACCCATATGAACACAATGTTTTAATATCTACCCACTATATGAAATCTCATACCTGAGACATACTCATGAGCAACACCGATCCTCAAACCACAAAAAATGTACATTTCACCAGTTATTGTCCAACCAAAACTTAACAAACCAGATTACTATTTTGAAACCAATTAGAATATTAATAGAGGTTATGATCAAGAACATAAACTAAACAGGAATCCCAACTATGGGAAACTTCCTAAAATTTTTTATTCTACAACATTACACCCCACAGGATTATTTCACCTATCTACACCAGACCACTTTCACCCGAATCCTCTTAAAAAAAGTCTCATATCTGTGACTATATAACTCACGAGGCATAACCACAACACTTACACTAATGTGATACCTCAAGAAAATGGATTTTCATAAACCTAGTCACCAAACTATCTTGCTTCCCAAAACTTACATCTTGTCCAATCACCTTACTTTCACAAAAAAACTACCAGTGATCAACCATGTACCATCTCATTGCAACCAAAATAGAACAACTCAAACCCTAACCTAGGTGTTCTATGGGAACCAAAACCTTATCCATTGGGTTTTTTCAACACATCATTCCCAATTTTCTTTGAAACCCACTTGAAATGATCAATTGACATTCAACAAGTCCATGGTGTGCTCACTACCATTGGAAATGCTAACCACTGCTCTACATGTCCAAACATGGATGATACCCACCACACATATGATGAAAACCCCCAATTATGTCTCCAAAATGAACATAGATTTAGGTTTTATTGACACATCATTTTTTACCATGGCCACCATCTGAGTTAATAAAAACTACCCCAAGAAACTCATTCCCCCACTCACAGTACGAGGTCTGAAGAAGATCATATATAACAGTTTATTCCTAGTCTTGGACCCTAATGGGGAGTTTCAGTATCCCCATCCAAAGGGTTTATAAACACTAGTACTCCTTCGAAATCCCTACTCAATACTCAAGGAACCCATCATATTAAACCTACTATGTTCATTCATGTCACGAACTAGGCTGGGTCCCCATCCGACCCGGTGCCCGACCCAGTCCTCGGAAAGGCCCGAAGGGCATTCCTGATCTCCACGGGCTTGCACAAGTTCCCGGGTATCAAACATTACTTGGGAACGGTTTACCCGAAATAAAATATAGAAAAAGAACTAACCAGATAAATAAACTGAAACAAAAAAATAGACAACCAAACATGCCTTTAAACTATGAACAGGTTTAAAGACTACAACTCGAACCAAAACTAAAAGAAAAGACGATAGCAGAAACTAAAACTGTTACACTAACCTCCTGGTAAAAGAGAGGCCACATCAACACCACTCTACGTGAAAAGGCCAACTGAAACCTGAACCACCATCACTGAGCACGATGTCACAACCTGGAATGCACAAGAAACAAAGTCTACATACAACCAAAGGTGTATGTAGGGTGTGAGACAAAAGCCCAGTAGGATGTCACCAATAAAAAGGTTCCATGCCACAACAACAAAGAGTCAATTTAATGTGCTTATTAAAAATTATACTTTCAAAAAAAATGTTTTTAATGAAAACATTTACAAGCTAAATACTAAAAGAAAACACTAAGAGAACCCATTTCACAAACACGAATTGAAAGAGGATAAGAGAAATTCTTTTAAGGGAATACTTACACATACTCACACACACACACACATATACTCACACACAAACACACAAGTGGTCCTCCATATGCTGACAGAAGGCAGCACGACATTGATGGTAGAGCACTATGGGTAAATCACCTAAGGCTCATCTAGTTCGATTCGGAACCTAGAACCTCGTGTCTCGGTGAAACGTGGATTAGGAACCACGACCCTCAGAAACGTGGCTTAGAAGACCACGACCCCCAGAAAATGTGGCTTATAAGGCCACAAACCTCAGTCATCATATTTTTAGTTAGTGTTGCAATCTTCAATCCAGCTAAGTGAAACAGGGACGATACCCGTCCTGCTCACTAGCGCACTAGTTCTAGTCCGCCCACCTAGATACCCAGGGTTTTCCCTTGTGGTCAAACATGTTCCACATTCACATAACACATAACATTCACATTTCACAAACCAAACATGACATTACACAAAAAAGTCACCACATGCATACCAAAGCACTATTTGAAAGACACATCCACACCAAGAACATGTCTCGTTTTATAAAAATACACCACATTAAAAAAGAACGCATAATCAAGTCCTTCAAAATACCATTTTCGCGTTATATAAATGCAGCAAAGAATCATTTGAGCTATTAATGAAATCGTTTGAAGAAAATACAAGAAGACTTCACACCAAAAACCACTCGATTGTATATAGAGGCGTCACATTAAATCTTGATACACGAGGTAACCATATCAAAACTTGTTTTCCATTGTTCAAAGAATTTTTCATTTCAAATTCAAAAGTACACAACAAGGAAAACACACCAAAAGTGATTCATTTTACATTGAAAATGTCTATTAAAATACACAAACACCTAAAGTGACCTAAAAACACCTTTCACACCTACCAAACAACCCTTAAAAAAACTTTCAAACATGTTTCTCACTCAAAACACGAATTAAATAAACAATTCCTCAATTTATATTACATATCTCATGAAAAAGAAACCATTACAAAATCAATTTCACAAATTGAACCTTCTAAAACCACATTGGAAGTCTATAAACAATTATTAAACACTTCTAAAATTTACCACAATAGGATCGAAATGAAAAAGAACATAACCATTTCTAAAGAGAGTGCAATTTTTATCATGCACGCATGTCAATTTTTTTTAAAACGCCTTTCGCACAACTTATTAAACACAACCAATCATTTAGACAACAACACGCATATAAACAACAAATCATACTATTTCAGAAACCCAATTTTCATCAAACGAACATGCCAAAACATTATAAACATAGATCATATTATGCAGCTAAGTCATAGAACATATTAAATTTAACTAAACAAAGAAATTAAATTATCTAAACGATGCAAAGGCATGGAACCACCTACCTTAGTGAATAAACTCCAGATAATTGGTGTGAAACCTTCATATTCTAGCGCGAAACCTTGATCACGCTCTGTTCACACCACACTGAACCTAACGCGAACCTGAAAACAAGAATTAAAACCAAAACGAATTAAAAATGGAATCCTAAAAATACCCCACCCACTGAAACAACCAAAACTCAAGATGAAACAAAAGAAACTCGACCTGAGGGGGGGAGGGGTGTGCTGAACCAGGCCACAGTTAGACGAGGAGGTGTGACGGGTAGATCTTCCGAAACAGGGAGCTGGATGAGGGATTCGCACCGGCTTGGGTACTGCTGGAAAAAAGGGGGTCGACACCAGTGAGGGGAGGCCGCCGCACAGTAGTGCGTTGGGTGGAGCTCGGTCGAAACATGGAGGATGGGGGTGGTCGAGCAGCTCAAAGGGGGGGGGGGTGGGTGATCCAGCGGGATTCCAAGCTGGATGTAGGGTGCGGCGTAGCAAGCCGACGGGGGGTCGCTAACGAGGGTGAAGCAGTGTGAGCTAGGAGTTGCGCCTCGGCTGGACCAGGGGAGAAGGCGGTGGCATGGAGGGGTACCAGTGGGAGGGGGTGCGATAGCCCGAGGGGGATTTCGGCTGGGAGGGTGGTCGCCTGATAAAGGCGCAACCGGGAGGGAGTGCGCCAGACAGGAGGCATGACCGGAAGGGGTGCTGGCGACGCAAGGAGGAGAGGGTGTGGGGCGGCGTGATGGGGGTGTTCTAGGGGAAGGCGGTGCCGGACATGGGAGGAGGGTAGGTCGCGACGAGCTATAGTGCACATGGGAGGTGATGCGCGATGCAAGAGAGGAGAGGGGAGGGTTTTGATGGAAAAAAGGAGGAGAAATTGGGAAGGGGTGCATCGGACCAAGGGAATAGAGGGGAGGATCCGAAAACTCTAAAAAAAGGAAAAGAAAAAAAATAAACAAAATAAATAAATAAAGGTAATAAAGATAAAATAAAAAAACCCAAAATTAATATTAATAAAAATTATTAATAATAATGTTCTTAAACTAAAACCATGATAATTGTAATAATATCACATGACATTAACAATAATATTTGTTTCTCACAATATTAGTAAAAATTTAATAAATTCTATATCTTTAACACTAATAATAATGTTATCATCATTAAAACACAATTTATTAAATCGATGCATTTCTATCATCATTTTTCTTCACACTTTAATTTTATTTATTTATAATTAATTCCTTTTATTTAATTAGTTGCGCAAAGGGCAGGCGAGCGGGGAACCAAGTGAGGCCGCACAGTGACCCAAGCAAGGTCGCGCGGTTTCGACAGCGGTGTGCTAAATGCCGAAAAGGCCAGAAAGTGCGTTTCTAAATAAGAACTCAGAAATTCTAAGTTCGTCCATGACCCGAATTATCTGATGCCCAATAGAAATAATAAAATAAATAATATATATAAAAAACAGGTGTGACAATTCTCTCGACCATAAATCATTCTGTCTTCGGAAAGCCACAACTCAGACTGATACCCAAACAAGGAAATGACACCCCACTAAGGATCAAATTGGATCCCCACAATCAAGAAGCCAAAAAAAGGGTAAAAGCATCGTGCTCAGAGAAAGTGACTCAAACAAATCTTCAAGAAACGCGTAAGAAGACTTTCTGTTATGCGTTGCTTGCCCCAAAGAGCTAAAAACCCTCCAGTTGATTGTTTAAGAAGAGGAGCCCTCGCACCCACAAAAATAAACTTTACAAGCTGAAATTCCTCAAGAACCATTAAACGAAAACCACACCATTTGGTTAAAATGAACAAATAAGGTCAAACCACGTCCACAGAACATTATTATCACTTATCACCAAACCATATTTAAAAACAGAATCAAAAGATCAACATGGGGAGGCCCGAGGGGATCCCCACCATTAGGAAGTCACTGACGCACGAAATGAGAATGGAAAACTGACATGGAGAAGTTCGAGCAGACTCCCTGCCATCAAAGAAAAGTCCACCACCAATTCATTTTAGATAAATTCGTGCGAGACCCGATGTGGGTCTCCCCACCATTAGGACTGACAGAGGGTAAAAAACTTTGAAAATTCTCCAACGGTGACTAGACACCCCACCACAAGGTGCCGGGAGGGAGGGGTCTGACTACCGAGGCGTCAAAAGCATAACCCAAGACAAACCAGCATTTCCACATTCCTGGATGAGCATTATTCCAACTTTGAGACCGACCTACCCAACATACTCTCATAAGGACCACTAAAGCAATTACATCCAGTGGGACGCGACCCGCAAGACATTAATGCACGAGACGAAAAATCCTCCACATGGTCACCAAAACCTTATGCAACCAGACGGATCATTTGAACAGAACAACAATAGAAAACAATCTATGTTTCTTTCACTCTCGACACCGATGATAGAAAGAAGGTCGGGGTCCCATACACTCCCAGGGTTCCTGACCATGCGCCAGCTTCACTCCGAGGCTTATGGATGGAGCCCTGATGTTTGAAGCATCTTCTGCCTCGCAGTCAGGCATGGAAGACTTCCGAATGGAGCTTCTCCTTTTGGTGTCACATGCAACCGCACTGCAACCGAGACAACAACAGAAAACACAACACATTACGACATCCAACTGAACATAAACGGAACATTCACCAACATAGGAGCTGAAATGGTGCATGCACGTCACCCTTTGTCACACTGGATGAGAACACGACACAACAAATCGTCACCTGAACATGACCATTGCTGTTGAGAGGAACATTATACGGAAAGTGACATCAAACTGAGTCTTAAAAAACACGGGATTCCTGCAAACGACCATAGCAGCCTCATACGACTGGGTCGACCAAACTAGTATCCTAACATGAACCTTTCCTTAAATGAAACAAACCAAAGACCAGAGGTCATTTAGAATGATAGACCGCACCAAAAACTTAGGGTTGCTTCCAAACCACCGTTGACTATCAAAGGGACCACACGCTGCAAGACTTCACCATAAATGACCCTCGAAGCTAATGTAATCACTAAAAACCATTCAAGACATCTATAAACACTGATAGATCTCAATCACCTTCACCCTTACCCACTGGAATTTATTTCACTGCTTCTAAGGGAAACCAACAGACACAATGACGTCAAATTTCATACCTGACAACTAAGACAGATCAAAGAAACCAAAGCACCTATCAATTTCCCTCGCGCCTGTCGTCCCGTTGTGAGAGGATCCACTTAACCAAAAAGAAAAAGGAAAACACTTAGCACTATCACTAAAAAGGGAGAGTCCATGCTTTAATCAACTGGAGTGCTGGACAACAGCGGATTACCTCTGGCCACGCTTCAACCGCATATTAACGCTTTATGGTGGGGCATGCACTAGTCAAGAAAGAAAACCATGGACCCGAACAAACTGGTTCAGTGGTCAAGACATACGAGAAGTGCACACTAAACGTCCGGGGGAAACACTTAAAGGGATTCCTGAAGAACATTCAAAAGAATTCACTAACTACACGAAAACATACCAACTTACAAATAAGAATTCAAATTCAAGACACAAATCAGTCAAAAAGGATTCTCGGCTCGAAATGCCTCACATCCAACCTTTCAAAAATACAAGGACACACCACACAATCACCAGTTATTTAGAAACACCAAATTGTCATTTAACAAAACTTTTTTTAAATGAAACGAAGCTAGTGGGTTGCACAAACACCAATGGTGTCCCATGGGCCTTGTACATGCACGTTCCCGTACCACACCGGCACCAACCTCATGTCCATCCAGGCACTCATCCGCTCATGCCATTAACCATTTCCTTTTCCCATATACACTCATGCATGTGGTTGCCCACGAGAACACCAAGGATTAAAATCAAACCATTCCATTTTTCAGAACCAAAACATCAAACCCACACCTTCCAAACCTCACACACCATTTCATTTTTAAAGCGCTTCATTTGAAAACATTTTACAGGACCAAAACATTTTTACTTAAAAACAAAATCTCCATGAATCCAAAACAAAGTGTCGAGAAATAATTCAATAGAAAAATTGTGTCAGCGGGTGGCTGGAACGTATGGTTGGAGGCCACACACCAGTCACACCGACAGCACGAAGGGAATTCTAGGACAGCGTCCTCGACTCCACATGGCTTTCCAGACCCTGTGAGCTCACTAGGACCACTGACCTTACCCCTTTTCACCTCCCATAGACAAGATTAACCTCAAGGACCAAAAAATCAGACAAACCCCAACATACCTTGCTAACTTGAGTCCCTCCACGAGGTGTGATGGCTAGGCACCTTACTCATAACCAGGACGTCGAGTCCCGATAACCTTAAATCAAGTCCACAGTGACTCTATCCCAAAAGAAAACGACCCAAGATACCAAACCTGCCTCTAATACCATTTTGTCATGAACCAGGCCGGGTCGCCATCCGACCAGGCGCCCGACCCGGTCCGCGGCAAGGCCCGAAGGGCGTTCCATTTTCCCACGGGCTGGCACAAGTGCCCGGGTATCAAACATTACATGGGAACGATTTATCCAAAATAAAACACTGAAAAAGAACTAACCAGATAAATAAACTGAAACAAAAAAATAGACAACCAAACACTCCTTTAAACTATGAACATGTTTAAAGTCTACAACTCGAACCAAAACTAAAAGAAAAGACAACAGTGGAAGATAAAACTCTTACACTAACCTCCCTACAAAAGAGAGGCCACGTCAACACCACTCTACCTAGAAAGGACAATTGAAACCTAAACCACCATCACTGAGCACAATGTCACATCCTGGAATGCACAAGAAACAAAGTCTACATACACCCAAATGTCTATGTAGGGTGTGAGCCAAAATCCCAGTAGGATGTCACCCAATAAAAAGGTTCCATGCCACAACATCAAAGAGATAATTTAATGTGCTTATTAAAAATTATACTTTCAAAAAAATGTTTTTAAAGAAAACATTTACAGGCTAAATACTAAAAGAAAACACTAAGAGAACCCATTTCACAAACATGAATTGAAAGAGGAAAAGAGAAATCAATTTAAGGGCATACTTACACATACTCACACACACACACATATAATCTCTATCACACACACACAAGTGGTCCTCCATATGCCGACGGAAGGCACCATGAAATTGATGGTAGAGAACTATGGGTAAATCCCCTAAGGTTCATCTAGTTCGAGTGGGACCCTAGAACCTCGGGTCTCGGTGAAACGTGGCTTAGGAACCACGACCCTCAGAAACGTATCTTAGAAGACCATGAACCTCAGAAAATGTGGCTTAGAAGGACACGACCCTCAGTCATCAAATGTTTAGTTATTTTTTCAATCATCAATCCAGCTAAGTGAAACAGGGACGATACCCATCCGGCTCACTAGCGCACTAGTTCTAGTCCACCCACCTAGATACCCAGGGTTTTCCCTTGTGCTCAAACATGTTCCACATTCACATAACACATCACTTTCACATTTTACAAAACAAACACGACATTACACAAAAAATTCATCACTTGTATACCAAAGAACTATTTGAAAGACACACACACACACCAAGAACAAGTCTCATTTTATAAAAATACACCACATTAAAAAATAAAACGTAATCAAGTCCTTAAAAATACCATTTTCACATTATATAAATGCAGCAAAGAATCATTTGAGCTATTAATGAAATTGATTCAAGAAAAACTAAGAAGACTTCACACCAAAAACCACTTGATTCTATATAGAGGCATCACTTTAAATCTTGATACACGAGGTAACCATATCAAAACTTGTTTTCCATTGTTCAAACAATTTTGATTTTAAATTTCAAAAGTACACAATAAGGAAAACACACTAAAAGTGATTCCTTTTACTTTGAAAATGTCTATTTAAATACACAAACACCTAAAGTGACCTGAAAACACCTTTCTCACCTACCAAACAACACTAAAAAACTTTCAACCATGTTTCGCACTCAAAACACCACTTAAATAAACAATTCCTCAATTTATAAAACATATCGCATGCAAAATAAACCATTATAAAATCAATTTCACAAATTGACCCTTCTAAAACCTCATTGGAACTCTATAAAAAATTATTACACACTTCTAAAATTTACCACAATAGGATCAAAATAAAAAATAAGATAACCATTTCTAAAGAGAGTTCAATTTTCATCACGCACCCATGTCAAACAATTTTTTTAGAATGCCTTTCGCACATCATATTTAACACAACCAATCATTTAGACAACAACACACATATAAACAACAAAGCATAATATTTCGAAAACCCAATTTTCATCAAACGAACATGACAAAACATTATAAACATAGATCGTACCATGCAGCTAAATCATAGAACATATTAAATTAAACTAAAAAACAAATTAAATTATCTAAACGATGCAAAGGCATGTAACCACCTACCTCAGTGAATAAACTCCACATAATTGGTGTGAAATGTTCATATTCTAGCACGAAACCTCGATCACGCTCCTTTCACACCACACTGAACCTAATGCGAACCCAAAAATTAGAATGAAAACCAAAACGAATTAAAAATGGAATCCTAAAAATACCCCACCCGCTGAAACAACAAAAACTCAAGATAAAACAAAAGAAACTTGACCTAAGGGGGGAGTGGTGCACCGAACCAGGCCACAGTCAGCATGGTAGGTGTTCTGGGTAGACGTTCCGAAACAGGGAGCTGGATGAGGGCATCACACCGGCTTGGGTTCTGCTGGAAAAAGGGGGTCAACACCGGTGACGGGAGGCCACTGCACAGCAGTGCATTGGGAGGATACTAGTCAAAACATGGAGGATGGGGGTAGTCGAGCGGCTCAAGGGGGGGGGGGGGGGGGTGACCCGGCGGGATTCCAAGCCGGATGTAGGGTGCGGCGTAGCAAGCCGACGGGGGGTCGCCGACGGGGGTGCAGCAGCGCGAGCCGGGAGTTGTGCCTCAGCTAGACCAGGGGAGTAGGCGACGGCGCGATGGGGTACCAGCGGGAGGGGGTGCGATAGGCCGAGTGGGAGGTCGGCCGGGAGGGTGGTCGCCGGACAGAGGCGCAGCCGGGAGGGAGTGTGCTAGACTGGAGGCGCGGCCGGAAGGGGTGCTGGTGACGAAACGAGGAGAGGGTGCGGGGCGGCGTGATGGGGGTGTTCCAAGGGAAGGAGGCACCGGACATGGGAGGAGGGTAGCTCTCGGCGAGCTACAGTGCGCAGGGGAGGTGAGGCGCGATGCAATAGAGGATAGGGGAGGGTTTTTATGGAAAAAAAGAAAGAGGAGAAAAGGGGAAGGGGTGCAGCGGACCAAGGGAATAGAGGGGAGGGTCCGCAAACCCTAAAAAAGGAAGGAAAAGAAAAAAATAAAAAAATAAAGATAATAAAGATAAAATAAAAAGAAAACCCAAAAATAATAATAATAAAAATTATTAATAATAAGGTAATTAAACTAAATCCATGATAATTGTAATAATATCACATGACATTAACTATATTATTTGTTTCTCACAATATTAGTAACAATTTAATAAATTCTATATCTTTAACACTAATAATAATGTTATCATCATTAAAACACAAATTTATTAAATTGATGCATTTCTATCATCATTTTTTTGACAATGTAATTTTATTTATTTATTATTAATTCATTTTATTTAATTAGTTGCGCAATGGGAAGGCGAGCGGGGAACCGAGCGAGGCCGCGCGATGACCCAAGAAAGGTCACACAGTTTCGACAGCGGCGTGCTAAACGCCGAAAAGGCCAGCAAGTGCATTTCTAAATAAGAACTCAGAAATTCTATGTTCTTCCTTGACCCGAATTATCTGATTCCCAACAGAAATAATAAAATAAATAATATATATAAAAAACGGGTGTGACAATTCATATGAGACAACAACACTTGTACATTCACCAGCTAACATCCTCGAACACTTAGCTAAATCCTCGGATGCACCACCAAAGTACATGATAGTGATGTACTTTGTGACATAGAAAATCAATGAACTTATAAATTAATTTTAGTAACTACAAACTCTAATATTTAGTAAAAATACATAGCTAAACCAACAACAACTGAATTAATAATTATGGTCCACCATGAGAACCAATGCTCTATCAATCGAAGTCACCCTTAGACCATCTATATAACTTCTTGAGCTGAAATAATGATAAAATGTAATCTAAAGATATATCTTAATTTAATTCTATAATTTCTCATGGAATCCAGAGAATTTATATCTACCAAACCAATGTCTAGTATCACCACACATTCATCACCTGAACACATGGTCATACCTCCCAGGATTGATTTTGAACTCCTATACAAAGAGTGTCCTTATCATCATCTTAGGAAAATAACTCATGATATATATGGACCATATCTTTTATATCACCAAAAAAGAACTTTTGAATGGTATTACCACTCAAAAAAGAGCACCAGGAATGATACATCATCCACCACTCATCTCTGGATTACAATAATGTTATCCATGACGTCCATATAAACCTTATTCATGAAGAGGGTCACACCTGTAAACCACCGGTGGTATACTCCACACCATACAAAATAAATTATACCCCCTATATAAGATAAATAATTGGGCCTTAACACATGTATAAATGACCCATTTCATTTGATCTATGCTCACGTAAAATGTTAAGGCCAAGCTGATGAAGAAGGTGTTTGTTTTAAAATGTTCTTTTTTGTTATAATGGAATATTTTTGAAGGAAGTAAATCGCCTCACTTTGTATTTGGTGAAAATTTTATTGAATTCCATATAATTGGAATCATGTTTTAAAATGTATCAGACTCACTTTTTCCATCATAATGAGGAGAATCTATTTTTAAATAATTGATTGTTATTTGGAATGGGAGAATCAATCACATAGAGAATATATCTTTTTGAAAGTAAATGGTCATCAGATTCATCTTTAATTGGTTGGGAATGATGTGGTTGTTTTTATGGATAATTGGAGTCTCCATGACGATGATAAAATAAATGCGATGATTCTTTTCTGGTTCATATTTAATAAAAATCATATGATGATTAGAGAATTTTTGATACATGATTGTTGGAATAAAGAGAGAATACGAGGTGGTGTTGATTTTTTTTAAAAATGATTAGATCCTTGTTTAAGTGAAGAAAGCAATGAATACAATTCACTATTGTATAGGATCATCCATCTGAAGCATAAAAAAAAATTCTTATTAAAAAATAATCATACCTATGAAAATACTACTCCGAAAGATTATACTCTGCACAATCATAATTAGGTGGAGTTCAATGGTTGATTGAATTTCTGAAGGAAGAGATAAATGTACTCTGATTTTATCTCAAATGTTCAATTAAAAGTGGTTCAAGAGAAGTTATGATGAAAAGAAAATGAATATTTTGTTGAGGGGGAGTCTAAAATACAAAGACCAGTTTTTATTTCTTCATTTAAAATTTCAATTGTTTCAAATATTTGTTTTCAAAAAATCAATTAGACTCAGTAATTGAATGTCAAACTAGGAAATTGAAATTGGCCTGGTTATTGTAATAAAATAATGAAGTCGGAGATGAATTTTTAAGAAGAATTTGTAATCTTATAGAAGTGTTGAATAAGTAAAAATTCATCATGAGATTTCAAGAAAAATTGACCTTTGGTAGAATCTTTTTGAGCTGGAAAGATTTTTGAGATTCCCGCCCAAAAATCTTGAGTTTAACCTATAAAAGAAGTAGTACTTTGTACATTACGACTGATGGTACTATTCACTATAGTAGAGAGTGAAGCTCTAGGTTTTTAGTGAGAGAAAGAAGAAGCTATATTAATCTTTGTTGAATACGTTATAACGGGAAGATGAAACAAGAGAAGAAACAAGGTCACAACATTGTTTTCATCTTGTAATCGTACTCTGTGATTATATTATTCAATTAATTACAATATTTTTCCTATCAATAATATTCAGATTATCATCATATCAGGCTGGATAATCAGATTTTGGATTTCTATATTCAGGTTCTTGGACTAAGGAAGAATCATACCGAGTTTATTGAGCTTTGGAATTGATGTCGTGTCGATTCCTTTCTATCATATTCTGAAAATAAAATCATAATGGAAAAATCATATCCGTAAAAATCGTACTCAAAGGAATTAGATTCGATAAATTGGTCTGATTTTTACTTAACAATGTTCAGGATGTTCTCACCATCTTATGGGTAAGAAAGTGAAGAATTGTATTTCAATTGAATGCATTTTTGGAATTGAAAAGAAGAACGGATAACATGCGTTGTTACACAAATATTGTACTTCCCTATTTGTGCTAAGAGGGTAAACATGTAATTTTGTATTGTCTTCAAAGTAATACACAAGTGAAGGGGAATATCCTACTCATTGAAATCCAAGGATTTTTTTCTAGTGGATTGTATGGTGTTGTATTTTCATCAAACCATACCAAGGATGCAAGTGTTCATATTGAATAGTGAACCATGATAATAATTGTGTTTCAGTGGATGTGTGTTTGAATTTTTTTCAATAGGGAATTTAATATTTAATAGGACGTGAAGGTTGTTTCAGTTTGTATCAATGGGTAGGTCCCCATCACTTATTCTTTGTTGATGGAGAATTTGAATTGCATGAACAGTAAAGCTATTCCAGTTTTTGATGGAAATAATTATCATATATTGAAATATATAATGTTTCCTTATCTTATATATATTGGATATGATGTTCTTGAAGCTACGACAGATGAATTTACTTCTATTTATTATCAAACTCCCCTTAAATCCATTGAGAAGAAGAATATAAAGAATGATGGAAGGGACAAGAATGCTATATTATCATCACTTTCTTAATGTTAATTCCTACATTTGAAAGATGTTTCCATAGTTAATGGTATATGGGATAAATTTAAAAACATATAAGAAGGAAATACAAAAGTGAGGGAATCAAAACATCAAATATGTAGATTGATGTATGAATACATCATTATGGGTGAGTACGAATATTTTGGGGACTTATTTACCATAGTGAATGGAATTGTGAGCAATATCAGATGTCTTAGTGAAAATTGGGATGATTATAAAGTTGTTTAAAATATATTGAGAAGCCTTCCTAACATGTTTAATGAAAAAATTTCTTCATTTGAAGACACATATCCTAAAACATTATCCCTTGATGATTTTCATATCACTCTAATTAGATATGAAATGAGAAGAGAGAATTCCGTGAATAGAAACAAAAGGTGATAGAGAAATTTCATTCAATGATTCTAAGAAGGTAAATTCAAAGAAGATTCTTATTGAATGTGAAGCTCGTGAATATACTTTTTAAGTTGAGGTATGAAAAAACCTTTATAATATTTTGTCCTTGATTTCTAAAAATGTGAAAAGAGGTACATGGAAATGCCAAGGGAAACATCCCTTGAATGTTTTTGAATGTGGAGGTGTTTTCCACTTTACGGTTAATATTCCTCAAAGAATGAAAGAAGAGGACAATAATGAAGAAGAAATAAATCCAAGAAGATCTTGGAAGAAACAGGGTGACCAAGAAAAAATTTGTTCCATAGGACAAGATATGAAATTCTTCAATTCCAAAAGAATAATCTTCTTATCCAAAGATGAAGAAGAAGAAGGTAGTGATACTAAATCTGAAAAATCAATTGAGTATGGTATTGAAAATAATTTTATTGCAATAGAGAATAATGAAGAATTAGAAAGCATTATTTTTGAAGAATAGGAAACTCAACTTGAAATGAATTTTAAAGAATAATTGAAAGAATGTTTGTGAAAGATCAGAAGTCTTGAAAAGTAAAAAAAAGTTGTAAGATAAATGTTCTTCAAATCAAGAATGTTTTGCTCATGAGAACTTGAAGCTAGTAAGAAAGATTGATGATTTGAAGAAATATCATGAATAAGAAAAGAATCATAATGATCATTTAGAGGTCAAGATAAATGAAAAATAATAAGATTTGTAACATGTTCAATAAAAACACCCAAAATCTGAATTGATAAATACAAGTTTCCCAAACTCTATTACTGATGTTGGTGAAATTTCATGAAATGAGAAACCAGAGAAGATTAAATAAAATATATCATCAATGATTGATATGAATGATGAAATTATTTATAAAAAGAATAAATCTAGGAAATATATGTATATGGGCAAGAATAAAAAGGCTATGAATTTAGAAATCTCAAAGAACCCTGAGTTCAAAAATGTTTGGAAACAATCAGAGTATGGAAAAGTATTAAATTATTCTAATTCTATAAAGTCATAAAATAAAATGAAAACTATGATTGATAATAGAATGATTTCTTGGATCATAAAATAAGTAGAGTAAGGTGGCTGAGAAACAAATTTAAAGTTTCAATCAATATGGATGTTTCATAGGCATATACACCTTCTTTGGATATTGTTGGTATTTTTGTGGACTCAGAAATAAAAAAAATATTTGTTGGTTTAATGAACAAAATTATTATTATTCCATAGGTTATGAAAGGAAAATGTTGATGGGGAGTTAATTCCTTCAAAATAAGTAGTATAAAAATGTTGAGAAAGGTGGGTTAAAGACTAAAAATAGGTTCCAACTCCTGGACACTATTCTTGAATTAAAAAAACAACATAGAAAACATCAATAATGATGTATTGTATTTTTATACGCACAAGAAAAGTTCCTTAACAATTACCAAAATATGAATGTGAAGAAATTAATGATGGAAGAGAAAGATATTATTATTATTGAAACTGTATTGAATGAAAAAAGGAGAATGAGCTTGGATTCT
This sequence comes from Viscum album, assembly GCA_963277665.1. Taxonomy (NCBI): domain Eukaryota; kingdom Viridiplantae; phylum Streptophyta; class Magnoliopsida; order Santalales; family Viscaceae; genus Viscum; species Viscum album. Next base: position 1,322,358,098 of record OY728127.1, on the reverse strand, counting down.
TGATAGTGCATGTTTTTCACATATGACAAAAAAATTTAAATTATTGAAGAATGTGAAATATTTTATGGATGGAACAGTGAAATTTGGAAATGACGAATCCTTGAAAATCAAAGGTTTTGGATCATCTATCGTTGGTAAAAAAATGATGAAATCCAATAAAACATTATATGTTGATGGGATGAAACACAACCTTCTATGTTTTTCAGAATTGTGTGAGGAGGTTAAGGAATTTATCTTCAGAGAAGGTGGGTTTTCTTTTGTGAAAAGTGAAGAAGATGGAAAGATTATTACAATAGGCCAACATAAAAAAGGAAATATGTTTCAGGTTGGTGATATAAAATACACTTATTACATGAGAATGGTCAAAGAAAAAAATTGTTGCATAAAAGGATGATACACATGGGGCATTGAAGCATGATCATGTTATCAAATATAAATGGTATCTGATACATTATGATTTTACAAGAAGAAGATATTGGTTTTTCACTGTTTGCGAGAAAGGAAATTTCACAAATGTTGTGAATACGAAAGTTGAGATTTTTTCATGAAAACCCCTAGAGCTAATTCAGTTTGATATTTGTGGGCCCATGAGAAAACAATAAAAAAAATCAATATAAGAACATAATCACATTCATTTATGATTTTACTCACATCACATGTGTTATGTTTATGACACATAAATCATATGCTTTGAAAATGTTGAAAAGTTTCAGAAGGAAGGTTAAGATTGAATGTGAGTATTAAGTGAAGAAGATGAGAACATACAATGGTGGTGAATACATAATTCAAGAATTCAAAATATATCTTGAAAACCATGGAATTAAACTTGAATAAAATCCCTATACACTCCTAAACAAAATGAGGCTGCTAAAATAAAGAATAGAAGTTTGGTAGAAATGAGAAGAACCATGTTACATGAACATAGAATCTATAATTACTTTTTGAGGTGATCCATGAGTGTTTCTATTTATATTCAAAACCATTGAACGTAAAGGAATAAATCAAATATGACTCCATATAAGTTTTTATGAAAAAAATACAAGATTGAAACACAGTAGAGTTTTCGAGAGTGTGTGTATCATAAAGAATAAATGAGAAAACTATGGAATTCACGAGAAGAAAGGTGAAGATGGAATATTTCGTGGTTATTCTACATATAAAAAAGGATATATAAGTTTCAACAATTAAACTAGAAGAATACTTGATTTAGTTTATGTGAATGTGATTGAGAAGGCATAGGCTGTGACTCTCGGATTTTCAATTTCCATCCTTTGTTTTAAAACAACTTTTGGTTCTTGGTTTTTTGTTGGTCTCCGGGTGTTTCAGGATTATATTTTGGTTTATCCTTTGTTCTTGTTCTATGATATTGTTATTGGAGATTTTTGGTTGCATTTGGACTCTTGTTTTTTCAAAGTTATGGTATGAGGTTTAGGTGGTTTGGAGTTGTATTTGTAACTCTTCTAGTGGCACTACTTGGAGGGCATGTGTTTAGGATGGTTTATACCCTCGAGTTGGATGAGTCTTGGGGTTGATAGGTGGTTTTATTTTGGGTATTATTTCCCCTATCCTTGGACATCACCCCTAGGTTTCCCCTTTGGAGACCCTTGTAATTAGAGGAAAATCAACACTTTTTGAGTGGACAGAAGGGGGCGAATGGTTTGGGTGCATAGTTTGTTAAACCGTACAAGAAAACTATGTGGCCTTTTCCAGGTCATTAAAATGTTTTAAATTTACAAATTTTCCCTCTTGAGAATTTTCCAAACTAGGCCATTTGTTCACCCATTTTACCATTTCATCCATGAAAGCCTCCCAAGATCACCAAACCTCCCTTGGATCTCATTTTTGGATGGGATTTTTATAGGGAGACTTGAAGTTCTCTTCATGTAATTTCTTATATCTTTATTTTATCTACATAATTTAGGGTTTAATTCTTATTTCATGAAGTTACTTGTGTCTAGTAGGTAGGGTTTTATAACAACCCGATATTTTATGATAAGTATTTTTTTTAATTTATTTGATGTCGTGTGTTTTATGCTACAAAAAGATTATCTTGTGCTATACGCAACATCGTATTAGCTTACAGTATATGCAACACTATTCTTAGATTGTGTTACACACAATTTCAAGTTCGTTTGATAATAGTCATTCTACGCAAAATTGAGTGTGTGTATATATATATATATATATATATATATTCAATGTATAAATGAAATATCATTGGATTATGTTATATGAAACAACATAGGAGTCTTGCACAACACGCAACCCTAACTTGGCTTGCATTACATGCAATCGCGACCTTCCTCAATAGCATGTGTTGTACGCAATACCGGGTTTCACTAAACAATGATATATGGTTATAATATTATCAAGAACTAGACGTTATGAATATTATTAACTACATTTTTAATTTTATAACATTATTATTCATCTTACACATTTTCTAGAACATGGTATGAGAAAAAAATAAATTTTTCGGGTAAAATAAGTATTTTTCAAAAAATGCAATTCTGCCACCATTTGATGGCGCACCCACAATAAATATTGTTTTGACATGTTTATAAGTTAAATTTAACAAAATAAACTTATTATTTTGAATCAGGATATAAAATATTACAATGGATAAAGTATAGATATTTTTCTGATAACTTTCGTATTTTAATGAATAGTAAAAACACACTATATTTTAATTAAAAAAACATGTTTCATCGTAATAATTTATATAGTTAAATTATAATATTGAATTGTTTTAAAGTATAAATAGAATATATTTTTACCATTTAATATAATTTATATCATTATACTTGATTTTACCTTGAATTCATAGGTTAAATCAATTCAATCTTTTGCAATGTTTTAAAGAAAAACCCATTTTCTTTCGACAATGGGATTAATTTTAATTTAATTATTGCAACTTTTGTGTATGGAATTTAGAGAAATAGATTCCATATTTGGAATAAGTGGGTTCAAATTATGTTAATAAGCTACTTTTTATTTTTGGGCATTATGAATAGTAACTACGGTAAATTTTATTTACCATAGTTAAAGGTAAATCTGGTATTTAAGGGTAAATATAAGATTATAAAATTATCCTAACACCAACCAAAATTCTATTGGATGGATAAAGGTCGACCCATATCACCTAAGGGTCGGATTAGATTCATTTTATGGACTTTTTACAGTAAAAATAATTTAATTATTATTAAAACAAAAGAAAGTGACAACATGTCACTCTCTTAAATGTTATAAGTATATTAATTTTAATTTACTGATAAACTTCATGAAACTTCTAACATGAATAGTCTCCAGAAAGATAATGAGATTATATACATCATATGAATTTATTTATAATTTTTAGGGATTAAATAATTATCATTAATTGTGACACAATAGTGATGTAGAAATTGTTTATCTAGTGAAAAATCAAGAATATAGTTTTTATTAAACTAATAGTGACCATAAAAGGCACAAAACCATGACAAAAAATTATGGGTCATGTAAATGTAAACCATAATCATCCAATGGTCTAATATTTGACCATTTGGAGCATTATAAAAGCGATTATGACACTTATGTTATTTTGTTTTAAATGATACCAAAGTTCTCACCTTCATAATTTAATAAATATATAAATTTAAATATTGTGATTTTAAGATGTAAAATTATAGTAAAAGTATTATTCTGAAATTTCATTTATTTATATTAATCATAGGATTTTATTTTTAATTTTTATGTAGCAAGTAAGTATATTAAATAATTATACAAAAATGATGCAGTAATTATTTTATTAAGAGATAAACCAAATAAATGGTTTAAAAATAATAAAATAAATATTATATGAACTATTTAATGTGCTTAACTAATTTTATAGATACATATGACCTTTTATGAATCTATTAAAGCTTTTGTTTCGAACATATATTCTTTATATTTTTTATTTAAATTCAAATAAATGAATAGTGTCAAAAATGACACTATTGTTATTTTATAAAACAAAACATATTATAAAATTGTTTAAAAATCACAAAAATATTTAAAAATTATAAATTTAAATTTATATGGTCTAAAATGTTATAAAGTATCCAATTATGGACAATTCACAAAAAATAAGTAATTATTTGTTATAATTTAAAATTTAGAATTTTATTACCTCAAATAAAATTAAATTGATTTAATAAGGATAAATCAAGTTGATAATGTTTAAAATAATTTCCTAACATGTGTAAATTTTATTTTTTGATAATATTACAACCCTATATCATATAATCTTCGAATATGAGTCATTTTTGGTGGTTTTTAAGTGGGTTTAGATTTATTCTAAATTATTATTTTTGAGATTTCCAAAGGTGCCCCTCTCCTCCCTTATAAAAGGGAATCTCCTCCCTCTAATATTTAATCAACTTTGAGCCTTCAAGCTCAGCCAAACCCTGAAAATATATCTTCTCCACTTCCCTATAAACATCCTAGAGGTCCTGGTTTTCTTCAAAGATCAATTTTAGTGCCCTAAGATGAGGTCTCAATGAGGCGCTTCAAAGAAGAGGTAATGTCCGTTACCGATTCCTTCAACTTTATTTCTTCTTCCACTTCTTCTTCTTAGGTTTCTTCATTATGAAGTAATAACATCAGTATCACTCATATAATGATATTTTACTTTAAGTATTAAACATCCCTATTTCACCATCTATCCATCCTACGGAAAACGAAATCACTGTGCGTGCGTACGTACGGAATACTGTCTCCACGCCGTGGTGTAATCTATTTTCCACCACCACCTTACTTGGATGGGTATAATGGTGTAAATAATAACTATATACGATTATTTTAAATTGATATTGATTCTGTAATAGTATACATACACTCCAATAAAATTCCACGATCATGGGAACGATATCATCGCTCATGCGTACGTATGGAATACCGTCTCCACGACGCGATGAGATTCATTATCAATGATTAACCATTCATAAATGATTATAAAGTATATATAATATGTAATCATGAAATATATGAAATAATAATGATACTGTATTTATTTATATATATTTATGTTATCCAATTAATTCCATTCAATTCAATGAGGAAACGAAAACAACGTTCATGCGTACGTACGGTCTATCATCTCCCTGAACGGTGTATTTATTTCCATTTATCGATCTATTATATATATGTATATTCTGAATATATATTATATATAAATCATGTTTTATATTCTGTAATTAAGTAATCATGATCTATGTAATCATATGAATAATTACAAGTCAAAACACGGACGATAAATGAAACGATTTTACCCAAAAAGCTCTTTAACATGGAATTTACAAAAGAACGGGTAATATAAAGTCATTAGTGAACCATATATGCTATAATAACAATGAATAAGATTCTGTAATAAGTCAATGACATTATTTAAATCATTATACAGTAGGTTCAGATACGTACGATGCATATCGGACCTATGGTAATAGATAATTTTTCAAATCTCATTTTTATCCGAGATTGCTTATACGTAAGTATTTACTGGGGTTATTGTTATCTTCCATGTACATGTTTTATAAAAGTGTTCATATGTATGTTTAATATCCTTTTTATCCATTTTGACTTTTACTACATGGTATGTAAGGAATCTTTCTTTTGTTTACGTTACGAGGTACTTTTTTTACTTTTCCGACAAAAGTACGAGGTGAATGTTTTTCTTAACTTATACGGAATGAAATTTTTTTTTTTGATTTTATAATGCCATATTATCATGAGGCTTCCTCCAAAATATTTTATGACTATTTTCATCAAAATACTTTTATTTTTAAAAGTGTATGGCATTTTGTGAAAAGAAAATGATTTTGAAGAAGAAAGGACATTTTCCTCAAGAATTCATTTCAAATGTTTTATCAAAACCATTTTCCATCTAAGATGACATTATTTCATATGTGTATGTTTGAAGTATAATGTATCTATTATTGAAATGGTTTCACTTTTCTTATTATGAAATGATTTCCATTTCTTTTATATGGATTATGTGATGATGGGATGATGTTTATGAAACCCATTTTATTTTGTGGGTTACTATGAATGGTGTATGTTTATTTTGCGGCAAAAGTAAGAATGATTTCATTTTGAGATGGGTGGGACCTATATCTCCCTCAAATGAATTGGGTAAAGATATATGTCTCATGAGATTGACATGGCTGGAATGGTAAGTTAATCTGGTTCAGTATTACATGACTGGAATGAGGAGTGAACTAGATTCTGAAAGGGACTTTTCCCACTAAGATGATCTTGGAAGCAATTCCTTGGCTACTATGGAAATCATTACATGTGCTTAATGGATTCCACAATTACATGCTTTATTCTCATGCTATGTTATCATGATTTATGTTCCATTATGATATATGCCTTATGTACTTCCATGTTTTAAGTCGTAGCTCAAGATTTTGATGTTTAAAAATTATGTTCATGTTTTTAAGTTCAAATATATATGGTATGTTTTATTTTACCCATGATTACCCTTACTGAGCATTTGAGCTAACCCTTTTTATGTTTTCTTTTCCCCAGGATTTAAAGAAAGGTTTTAGGTAACAAAAAAGGGGAAGATCTTTATGGGAGATGTTGAATATCTTTCACCACGATTAGAAGATTATATTCCGAGTTTCCAAAGACACTAAACTATTACGGTCCTTGTGTGTCTGTTTTTGTTATGTACTAAGTATTCCGCAAAAGTAATGTAATGTCCATGTACATCAAGATTCAGGTCTCTATAGTTGGTATCAGAGGAAAGGTTTAGTCAACCTTTGGAAACTAGGATACGAAAACGTTAGTGAGATCCCTAGAGATATTTCTTAGGTATGTTTAGGGATGTCCCTAAGGATAAGTATACGTATAAGTTATAGTCCTAGAATTGTGCTAACGATCTTAGAATTAAACCTAAGATGTTAGATATTGAATGTACTCCCCCTTTATTATGTTTTTTTCCCTAGCATGGTATTTGCCTCCCACACTATTATTTTTGGGTTTTAGAAAATGGCTAGAAACAGGAATATTCACGATAATGGGGGATATGATGGACAATGGAATGATATTTTTCATGAGCAACCAAATGAAATTGGATCTGGAGGTCCATATATCGTTATTATGCCTAATCAGAAATCTCGTAATATGATCAATAATCTCAACTTTGGTAAGTTTCCTGACTCAGCTAATAAGAGAAATATGGAGTTTCATGATGATCATAGAGGAAAGAAAGTTCAATTCCCCTCATGTAAATCATATGGGAAGAGGCGTCAAGGAGAATGTTTCAAAGGAACTGGAAGATTCTTTGGGTGCGGAGAAGAAAGACACAAATCCAGTAAGTGCAAAGGAAAAGGTTCAGTTAACACCATGGATAAAGATAATGGTATTGCTACGACATCAACAATGATTAGATGTTTTAAATGTGGAATGTATGGGCATTATGCAAACCAATTCCCTAAGGGAAAATCTCATGATGAGAATCAGCATGGTCATATGGGTAGTATTTATGTGGATAATGATGAGGAGACTACAAATGAATATGAGATGGAATAAGTGTTGAAGCTCAGTCAGTTGTTTAAGAAGGTAGTGGAATGATTGTATGTTTATCAAGAGTTATGTTGTATAGTTAATGGTACAATGGAATAAATAATCATCTAAGGATTTTTACACTATTTTTTTTCCTAATTTATTTGAAAGTATATGGTACCGGTAACCATGGAAGGTTATTCAGATATTTTTGGAAAGTAGATGATATGCGCATAATGAAGGGATAAGAAGATAATGAGATGTTTGATTGTATTCATGAGCTCATGACTGATATAAGGACTAAGTGATATTATGGTTTGAGTATATCAAATTTTTGGGATTTTGGTATGTGGAAAGTGTTGAAATTTAACAACATTAATGTTTTCACTAAGGCTCAATGGGTATTCATTCTTCAAGATAATACATGATTAAGGAATTCACATGTTTGTAATTTGACCAAAAAGATATATCTTATGATATATGGGGGATAAATGAGGGAATTCACGTGATTTTTATGTGACATTTCAAGTAATCATTTTCTTTATACTATGAGTTGGGACTGAAGTATTTTAGATAAGACTAAATATTGGAATGGAATATGTTCGACATAAGTTAGTGTTGTTTAAGGATAGAACTTTTTTCGAAATTATTGATGGGGTGTTATAGTAATGTATTTTTAGAAAAAGGAAAACCTGTAGGATGGGCGACAACCCATCACGTCGGACAAGGCTGTGGGAATTGAACCCACAACCAAAGTGCGACTGGCCTTTATCGCATACCAAAAGCCTACATGAAGTCCCTAGTTAGTAGAAACTAGTTTTATTTTATTATGAGGTATGATATATGAAGTATAAGTTCAATTTTGGAATCGTATATGATTAACCTCACCATAGATGGACTTATGTATATTTGATAACTTTTGTTATCCTTTTGTTTGAAATAGATGGAATGACCCATAATTCTATCACATGATCTGTTAACACTTCACGAATAACAAATTCAACTTTATTTCATTAAGAGTTGAAGTGGAAATTGTTCAAAGGACGAACAACAGTGAGATTGTACCAAAATCAAGCAAGTATTTTTCTTCTAATGCAAAATTTTAAACTTTAGGGAAATGATATTTAAAACCAAAAATGTTATCCTAGTGCTCTTATATCCAATGAATCATATGGTACCTTAGATCATCACAAATCTATGGCTTTGTGATTGTTGGATTTTTCATAGCCATGTTATCTACCACTGCCTATCAGAACATGATGGTTAGATTTCTCTTCCATATCCATATTTTCACCTATGTTTTCCTATGTGGAAACCTAGTTATTAGTTAATTTTGGTAACCGTTATGTTTCATACATTAGTTTTTAAAGTTAAGTTTTTTTATTTCATTTTAAAATGTGGGTTTCAATTAAAGAAACTTTCAAGTAGAAAACCATGTATAACCCCGACGAATTTCGAGGGAGAAATTCATTTTAAGGGTGGTAGAATATAACAACCCGATATTTTATGATAAGTATTATTTTTAATTTATTTGATGTCATGTGTTTTATTCTACAACAATATTATGTTGTGCTATAAACTACACTGTATTAGCTTGCAGTATATGCAACACTATTCTTAGATTGTGTTACACAAAATTTCAAGTTCGTTTGATAATAGTCATTCTACGCAACATTGAGTGTATATATATATATTCAATGTATAAATGAAATATGGTTGGATTCTGTTATATGAAACAACACAGGAGTCTTGCACAACACACAACCCTAACTTGGCTTGGATTACACGCAATCACGACCTTCCTCGATAGTGTGTGTTGTACGCGATACCGGGTTTCACTATACAATGATATAAGGTTATAATATTATCACGAACTAGCCGTTATTAATAGTATTAACTACATTTTGAATTTTATAACATTATTATTCATCTTACACATTTCCTATAACATGGTATAAGAACAAAATAATGTTTTCGTGTAAAATAATTATTTTTTTAAAAATGCAATTTTGTCGCCTTTTGATGGAGCACCCACCTTAAATCTAGTTTTTGACATGTTTATAAGATAAATTTTACAAAATAAACTTCTTATTTTGAATCAGGATATAAAATATTACATTGGATAATGTTTTGATATTTTTCTGATAACTTTCATATTTTAATGAATAGTAAAAACATGCTATATTTTAATTAAAAAAACTTTTTTCATCGTAATAATTTATATAGTTAAATTATAATATTGAATGGTTATAAAGTATAAATAGAATTTATTTTTACTATTTAATATAATGTATGTCATTAGCATTTATTTTACCTTGAATTCATAGGTTAAATCAATTCAATCGTTTGTAATGTTTTAAAGAAAAACCTGTTTTCTTTCGACAACTAGATTAATTTTAATTTAATTTCTGCAACTTTTGTGTATTGAATTTGGAAAAATGGATTCTATATTTGGAATAAGTGGGTCCAAATTATGTTAATAAGCTATTTTTTATTTTTTGTCATTATGAATAGTAACTATGGTAAATTTTATTTACCATAGTTAAAGGTAAATCAGGTAATTAAGGGTAAATATATGATTATAAAATTACCCTAACACCTGCCAAAATTCAATTGGTTGGATAAAGGTCGACCCATATCACCAAAGGGTCAGATTAGATTCATTTTATGGAATTTTTACAATAAAAATAATTTAATTATTATTAAAACCAAAGAAAGTGACAACATGTCACTCTCTTAAATCTTATAAGTATATTAATTTTAATTTAGTGATAAACTTCATGAAACTTCGAACATGAACAGTATCCAGAAATCTAATGCATTTATCTACATCATATGAATTTATTTATAATTTTTATGCATTAAATAATTAGCATTAATTGTGACACAATAGTGATGTAGAAATTGTTTATCTAGTGAAAAATCAAGAATATAGTCTCTATTAAACAAATAGTGACCATAAAAGGCCCAAAACCCTAACAAAAACTTATTGGTCATGTAAATTTAAACCATAATAATCCAATGTTCTAATATTAGACCATTTGGAGCATTATAAAAGCGATTATGACACTTATATTATTTTATTTTAAATGATGCCAAAGTTGTCACCTTCATAATTTAATAAATATATAAATTTAAATATTGTGATTTTAAGATGGTAAATTCTAGTAAAAGTATTATTGTGAAATTTAATAGATTTATCTTCATCATAGGATTTTATTTTTAATTTTTATGCAAAAAATAATTATATTAAATAATTATACAAAAATGTTGTAATAATTATTTTATTAAGAGATAAACCAAATAAATGGTTATAAAAATAATAAAATAAATATTATATGAACTATTTATGGTGCTTCACTAATTTTCCAGATACATATGACCTTTTATAAATCTATTAAACCATTTATTTCGAACATATCTTCTGTATATATTTTATTTAAATTCAAATAAATGAATAGTGTCAAAATTGACACTATTGTTATTTTATAAAATAACATATTTTAAAATTGTTTAAAAATCACAAAAATATTTAGAAATTATAAATTTAACTTTATATGGTCTAAAATGTTATAAAGTATCCAATTATAGACAATTCACAACATATAAGTAATTATTTGTTATAATTTAATATTTAGAATGTTATTACCACAAATAAAATTAAATTGATTAAATAAGGATAAATCAAGTTGATAATGTTTAAAATAATTTCCTAAAATGTCTAAATTTTATTGGTTGATGATATTACAACCCTATATCATATAATATTATAATATGAGTCATTTTTGGAGTATTTTAAGTGGTCTTAGATTTACAATAAATTAATATTTTTGAGATTTCCAAAGGTGCCCCTCTCATCCCTTATAAAAGGGCACCTCCTCCATCTCATCTTTACACAACTTTGAGCCTTCAACATTGGAAAACCCCTGAATATTTCTCTTCTAAACGTCCCTAGAAACATCCTAGTGGTCCTGGTCTTCTTCAAAGAAAAATTTTAATTCCCTAAGATGAGGTCTCAAAGAGGCGCTTCAAAGAAGAGGTGATGTCTGTTACCGATTGTTTCAACTTTATTTTTTCTTCCACTTCTTCTTCTTAGGTTGATTCATTATGAAGTAATAACATCAGTATCACTCATATACTGATATTTTTTTATAAGTATGAAACAACCCTATTTCACCATCTATCCATCCTACGGAAAATGAAATCACCGCACGTGCGTACGTACAGAATACTGTCTCCACGCCGTGGTGTAATCTATTTTCCACAACCACCTTAATTGGATGGGTATAATGGTGTAAATAATAACTAGATATGATTATATTACAGTGATATTTATTTTGTAATAGTATACATACACTCCAATTAAATTCCACGATCAGGGGAACGATATCATCGCTCGTGCGTACGTACGGAATACCGTCTCCACGACGCGATGAGATTTATTATCAATGATTAACCATTCATAAATGATTATAAAGTATATATAATAAGTAATCATGAAATATATGACATAATAATGATACTGGATTTATGTATATATATTTATGTCATCCAATTAATTCCATTCAATTCAATGAGGAAATGAAAACAACGTTCATGCGTACGTACGGCCTACCGTCTCCATGAATGATGTATTTCATTCCATTTATCGATCTATTATATATATGTATATTCTGAATATATATCATATATAAATCATGTTTTATATTCTGGAATTAAGTAATCACTATCTAAGTAATCATATGAATAATTACAAGTCAAAACACAGACGATAAATGAAAAGCTTTTACCCAAAACGCTCTTTAACATGGAATTTACAAAAGAACGGGTAATATAAAGTCATAAGTGAACCATATATGCTATCATAACAATGAATATGATTCTGTAATAAGCCAATGACATTATTTAAATCATTATACAGGAGGTTCGGATATGTACGAAGCATATCAGACCTAAGGTAAGGGATAATTTTGCAAATCTCATTTTTATCCGAGATTGCATATACGTAAGTATTTACTGGGGTTATTGTTATCTTCCATGTACATGTTTTATAAAAGTGTTTTTATGTATGTTTAATTTCCTTTTTACCCATTTTGACTTTTACTACATGGTATGTAAGGAATATTTCTTTTGTTTACGTTACGAGGTACTTTTTGACTTTTTCGACAAAAGTACGAGGTAAATGTTTTTTTAACTTATACGGCATGAAAGGAATTTTACGGTTTTATAATGCCATATTTTCATGAAGCTTCCTCCAAAAGATTTTATGAATCTTTTCATCAAAATAATTTTATTTTAAAAAGTGTATGGTATTTTATGAAAATAAAATGATTTTGAAGAAGAAAGGATATTTTCCTCAAGAATTCATTTCAAATATTTTATCAAAACCCTTTTCCAACTAAGATGACATTATTTCATATGGGTATGTTTCAAGTATAATGTATCTATGATTAACATGGTTTCACTTTTATTATTATGAAATTATATCCATTTCTTTTATATGGATTATGTGATGATGGGATGATGTTTATGAAACCCATTTTATTTGTTGGGTTATTATGAATGATGTATGTTTATTTTGTGGAACAAGTAAAAATGATTTCATTTTGAGATGGGTGGGACCTATATCTCCCTCCAATGAATTGGGTAAAGATTTATATCTCATTATAAAGACATTGATAGAACGGTAAGTTAATCTGGTTCAGTATTACAGGACTGGAATGAGGAGTTAACTTGATTCAGAAAGGGACTTTGTCCACTAAGATGGTCTTGGTAGCAATGCCTTGGCTACTATGGAAATCATTACATGTGATTAATGGATGCCAAAATTACATGCGTTATTCTCATGCTATGTTATCATGATTTATGTTCCATTATTATCTATGCCTTATGTACTTCCATGTTTTAAGTCGTTGCTCAATATTTTGATGTTTAAACATTATGTTCATATTTTTATGTTCAAATGTATATAGTATGTTTTATTTTATCCATGCATACCCTTACTGAGCATTTTAGCTCACTCTTTTTATGTTATCTTTTCCCCAGGATTTAAAGAAAGGTTTTAGGTAAGAAAAAAAGGGGAAGATCTTTATGGGAGATGTTGAAGATATTTCACCATTATTAGAAGATTATATTCTGAGTTTCCAAAGACACTAAACTATTACAGTCCTTGTGTGTCTGTTTTTTCATGTAATATGTATTCTGAAAAATTAATGTAATTTCCATGTACGTCAAGCTTCGGGTCTCGACAGGTTTTGAACGTAGGGTTTAATCCTTGGTTTCTTGGTCTTTTCTTCTGGTTTTACTCTCGATTTTTCCTCCTTATGGTGTGGTGGTGGTGCGGTTGAAGTTTCGCACCAAGATTCAAGGGTTTTATTTAGTTTGATTGGGGGATGCCCTATTAATACTTAGTTTATTCTATTAAAATTAATTGGGGATCAAAAACAAGTTTTGGATGTTTATCATCTTTGGGTTTTTCTGCGGAAATTTGTTTTAATGGTATTTTTGAGGCATATGAATTTTAAGTGCCATGTTTGTGTGAAAATAGATATTTTACAAAGACATTACTTCTTGGTTTTTATGGGGCATAACTATAATTGATTTCTTGATTTCATTTAATGAAATTTGGATACCATTTATATTTTGGGTGACTTATAAGTTTGGTCATAGTGATCAAGGTGGGGTCTTAAAGGTATTTTTGTGTACAAAACATTGTTAGATTTTGTGAAGTTGTTTTGTGGAAAATAAAAATGTTTTGCTGTGTGATTTAAGTGGTATAAAGTGTTTCTTGCTAATTTATTGGTTGTATGTGACCAGTAGTGGTGTTTTTTATGAAATTTGATGTATGAGTAATGCTGAAATATTTTGAGAACAAAGGGGAATCCCAGCTACCTAGGAGGGCGGATATGTACTAGCATGGCTAGTCATCCAGATGTGTTTTGTCCCTATTTCACTAATAAAAATGATAAATAAAACACTAAAAAAACTATATTGATTATTTTTGTTGACCAATATGTTATGGTTATGTTCCCTACCAGTTTCTCAACCATGATAACATATTTTGATATGGTTACTTTACACCGAGGTATGAGGTACATGGGGACCGAGACAACCTAGATCCTAGGGGTGTTCCTAGTTTTGTTTATAATTAGATTCATAGTATTTAACCTTTTATTATGGTGTGTTTGGATATAATTAAAGTATCAAACATGATTTATTCATATTTTTTAACATTTTGAATGTTTTATCTTGAGAACTGTTTACATTTGAAAGTTTCATTTCATGGTAATTATCATCGTGTTTCCTTACATATTAAAACTACTTGCCTCTTAACCTTGTTTTGTATACTCCTTGGAATATATGGGTGGTATAATATTGGTATTAGGCTCACACCCTACTTTATCCACTTGGGTGTAAGTATACTTGGCCTTGTTGGACACAGGTAAAGGGAAGGCTTTGGGTGATGGCGGTTTGGTGGTGTTAGTTGCCTTCCTTGGTGCGACGTTGTGGATATGACTCATGGGTGATGACCCCTTGTCATGTAGTATCATTGGGGACATTCTTATGATATTTAATTTTGTATTTGGACCTCATTTATTTAATTTAAAACTATTTATTCAATTATGGGTTTTTCTTAAGTCTATTTTGGCTTGAATTTTTCAGATTCAGTTTATAGAATGGTTTTCATGTTTTATGTATCCATATTTGGGTAAATCATTCCCAAGCAGAAATAATTGATACCCGAGCACTTGTGATAGCCCGTGGAAATAGGTAATGCCCTTCAGAACTTCCCACTTGCTATGTTTAGCGCCGATTTTGGATGGTGGCTAAATTAGGTTCGTGAAAAAATGGTATCAATGGGGGTTTGATATTTGGGTCATGTTACATGGGGAACAGTCAGGATAGACCAGAGTAAGGATTATCAGGACTTCAAATTCCAGTTATGGGTAGTGTTTCTAGATGGAACACCTCATGATGGGATTCAAATCTCCAGGGTATTTTGGGGTTTATCTGAGTACTTCAGTTTTCTTGGTTTGATGATGATCAGGGGAAATGAAAAGAGAGTTGGGATAATGGTCTAAGTGAGCTCATATGGTCTGGAAATCCATGTGGAGTTGGGGATATTTCTCTATAAAACTCTCCATTATAGTGATGTGATTGGAATATGGCATCCAACCATATGTCCATGTCACGCACCGACACTATTTTCCTCTCACATTATCTTCTGTCTCTTTGTTTTGGAGTCTTGGAAACTTGGTTTTTAAAGAAAAAATGACTTGATTTTAAGGAGTGTGAATTTATGTGAGGTCAATTTATAGTAACGTGAAAATGGCGTTATTTCTGAATGTATAGAATTTAAATTTTATTATTATTTCAAAAGGGTAAATTATGTGTTCACACCTCTTTTGAAAGTATGAAGTATTTTAAAGGGGGGTTGGAAAATGGTTTTCTAGATGACTTTTATAAACCATGGAAAAGTGTTTTTAATTTAATTGAGTGTTCTAGAATTTAAGTGTGGGGGTTTAAGATGGATTTTTATTTGGTAAATATTGAGCATTTTAAAAGTTTTATGAAAATTTATAATCTTTATTTTAAATGAGAAGGGTTGAGTTCTTAATTAAATGATGTTTTATAAAATGGTTTTTTTCATGAAATTAGATGTGTTTTGAAATGGGTTGAAATGTTTTGAAACAGTCATGAAAGGAATGAAAGTGAGTTTTTAATGAATTATGGGTTCTTTTATAAATTGGTTTGTATGATTTAAATTCGGTTTTGATTTTATGGTTAGCGGTTTTGAGAAAGGGAGAGTGTGGTTAAAAAGGATTTGATTTTGAAAAGAGGAAAGGTTTGGTTTTGGTATTTGGTGTTCTCATGGGTGACCAAATGCACGATTTTATATGGGAATATGGATGGATATGAGGGGGGGTTCCCAGTGTGTCATGTAGACATGCATGTGTGAGACTCGTGAGATACCATCGTTAAATGAGAAACCCACCAACACTATTTTTTTTAAGAATGATTTGATGGAAAGTGTTGTGTTTTGATAATGTGTGGTAGGTAGGTGTGGATTATGTGTTTTGGGATTTTTAATTTAGGATGTTTTGAGATAAATAACTCATCTTGTTTGAATGATGTTTTGGGTTGGTGTTTCATTGGTATGTTTGAATGAAGCGTTGGTCAGTGGCCTCTTTTGAGAAAACGTTTGGGTGGCCAATGTGGTGGCTCCCCTCATGTGTCCGGTTTAGGTTTGTGGTATGTTGTGACCAAATGACCAGATTGGATGGGTCCTTTGGTTTTCTTGTTGGCTAGTGTACACCCATATAAAGAGTTAATTCATGATTCAGGTGTGGCCCATGGTGATTCACAGTTGGATGATTCTCTAGTTGACCAACATAAGTACTTTCATATTGAGATTTGAATACTGAGTTTACCCCTCTCCTTTTTAGATTTTATGGATCCTTTTTTGGAGGGACAATGGTTTTGGGAGGTTGGAATGGGACTTCGTTTGTTAAGTTGCATGAGATATCGAAGATGAATGCAGTTCAAGGTTGTTAGTGTAGAATGATGTCTTAAAGGGACTTTGGGTCTTTTGTTAGTCTCATCAAAGAAAGAGTTCATGTTAGTATACCAGTGTGGAATATCTGGCCAATAGTTGCTGTTATGGATTCTTGATGGAATCATGTGCTGTTTGGGACTCAGCATAAGGTCCCTCTCCTAGTGTTTTTTTATTAGCTGCAATGGTCATGTTCGGTGACATCTTGTGATGCCATGTGATAATTTGATTGTAAGGGTGAAGGTTGTACAATATTATGGGAGTCTATGTTTTGTTGTATGCATGTATCCATTTGGGGAATTCTGAAATCATATGTTCTAGAGGAGGGTTTTTCTATGTGTCCTTTCATTATTTTATTTCTCATCTAAAGAAACAATGGGTGACATGTGTGTAACCTCTAAGATTTGTGTTGGAAATATTATGGGATGAGGTAAAGTGGGTTTGAAGTGTGTCATGTCCCATTGAGACTATATGAGATCATAATGTATTTCTTTATGGAAATGGAAGAAGAATTTCCATTCAGGGGTTTCCAAATCCTAACTGCGAGTCTAAATATGCTTCAATCCTTTGAACTGTAGTCGTAGGTCTAGGAGAGAAGCTAGCGAGTAGTTTGGAGAAATCCCAGAGTTCGTCAAACCCGTGGTCAATGTTTTATCCTCAGAATGAATGATTGGAATAGTTTAAACCTCTGGTGTCACCATCCAGTTCCAGTTGTCCACGTTCATTAGTAGATGTGGGAGGACCTCATTTTTCTTATATACCCCGAGTTAATGTTATTTCATTGGGTTTCCTTTGTATTTTTAGAGAAAAGGATGAAATTTGGGCTAGGAATACTAAAGAGAACAGTTTTTGCACGGTTAGTAGTAACCGTTCACCAGCATAAGAAACCGTGCGATAAGAGATAGAAGTTACCATATGGTATCTGTACGACCGTGTGTGTTGGCCCATGTAACCATGAGATGTTTCCCCTTTGGAAAGAATGCACGGCATGGTTAGCGCATGGTTTCCTAAACTGTGCGGTCATGTCAACTCTTTAAATTTTTGGGGTTTTTTGTGCCAGCCACTATTGGTCAGTTAAGATGGTTTGTCCTTATGGTGGGGAGACCCATCATGTGTCTCACATATGTTCTCTTAGAAAAATTATAATATTAGTTTACCCCTTATGTCCGTGAGATCGTTCATACCTCCCTCTGTTAGTGTCCTGATTCGGTCTCAGAAATTAAGATTGTCCCTTGTGGTGGGAAGTCCATTTGGGTCATCCTGTATCAATGACTAGGTTTTATCACTATTGTTTTCTTGGTTGGAGGTAGTCTCATTTGAGGCTATCTAACCACCATTTTCTTACTTGGGTAAATGTAGGATCATAGAATGCCCAATAGTTTTGTTTATGTAAGGTTGTGGAAGCGTTATTCGGGTCTCTTGTTCACTTCAAGTGGATTGTTTAAGAATCATCTGGTAGTGTTTGAGGTGTTTTTAGGGAATTTTGTTTGAATATGTTTGATAATTTCAGGTAAGTGGGGGTATGTTTTGTTTGGTGAGAGTATTCTCTTCTTTCATTGGATCAACTAGATGTGTTATGACTTTTGGAGGTGGGTGAAAATGTGGGAAGGGAGTCCTTCTTGGTCTATCATTTGAGATTTTTTTACATTTGGTGTTGTCATGGAATTACGAGGGTAGAAATATTTATTGTGGGGAAAATTGAGACACACAGATTTTCAATTTCCATAATATTTTTTCAAATTCCCATTTGGTCCTCGGTTTTATCTTAGTCTCTGGTTGTTCTAGCTTAGATTTTTATGTCTCTTGTGTTCCTGACCAAATATTTTGGCCTTGGGTGTTTTGGGTGGTATTTTCATCCTCTTTTTAAAAAGGTATGGTATGAGGTTTATGTGGTTTGGAGTTGGATTTGTAACTCCCATAGTGGCACCACTTGTGGGGAATGTTGTTGGGGGAGGTTTATACCCTTGAGTTGGATGTGTCTTGGGATGGAAAGGTGGTTTTATTTTTGGTATTATTTACCCTATCCATGGACATCATCCCCCTATGTTTCCCCCTTGGAGCCCATTGTAATTGGAGGAAAATCAACACCTTTTTAGTGGACCTAAGGGGGTGCACGGTTTGGGCGCACAGTTTGCTAAACCGTGAAAGCAGACCTTGTGACCTTGTCTCGGTCATTAAAAAATTTATCAATTTACAAATTTTCTCTCCTAAGATTTATCCAAACTAGGAAATTTATTCCCCCCATTCGACCATTTCATCCATGTAAGCCTCCCACGCTCCCCAAACCTCCCTTTGATCTCATATTTGGATGGGATTTTGATGGGGAACTTCATGTTCTCTTCATATAAGTTCTAATATCTTTGTTTTCTCTCCATTATTTAGGGTTTCATTCTTCTTTCGTGATTTTACTTTTTTCCAGAAGGGTTTAGAACCTAGTGTTTGATATTTGATTTATTGGTATTTTCTTCTTGTTTTAGGCTCGATTTATCCTCCTTGTGGTGCGGCGGTGGTGTGGTTGAAGTTTCACACCACGATTCAAGGGTTTTAACAATTAAGGTAGGTGATTCCAATGTGTACGAAATCATTGTGATTTATATTCCCATGTTTATGTTATGTTCATGTTTAACTCATTTTATTATTGCTAAAAAATTGGTCTTAGTGCAATTTGTATATGAAATACATTTTAGGCACTATTTTTATGTGAAATTGGGGGTTTTTCATAGAAATATTTATTTGGTTTATTTGGGGCTGCCCTATAAACACTTAGTTGGGTTTATTGAAATGTATTGGGGCTGAAAAACATGTTTTGGATGTTTATATCTATTAGTTGTTTCTGTTTAAATTTTTTTAGTGGTATTTGTAATGTATATGAACTTTAAGTGCCATGTTTGTGTGAAAATGGAGATTTTACAAAAATATCACATCTTGTATTATATGGGGCTGCCCAATAATTGATTATTTGGTTTCATTTAAAGGAAGTGGGATCCCATTTCTATTTTTTCTGACATATAATATTTTCCATAGTGTTAAATTTGGGGTTTTAAAGGGATTTTTGTATAGAAAACATTGTTAGATTTTTTGAAGTTGTTTTGTGGATAATCAAATTGTTTGGTTGTGTGTTTTAAGTGGTATAAAGTGTGTTAGCTCTTTTAATGGTTTTATGTGACCATTAGTGGTGTTTTTATATGAAATTTTATTTATGTAGAATTCTGAAATTGTTTGATGACAAAAGGGGAATCTTGGGTACCTAGGAGGGAAGATATGTACTAGTACGACTAGTGATCCAGATGAGTTTGTCCCTGTTTCACTAAGAAAATGAATAAAAACAACACTAAAAAACTATATTGATGATTATTGGGGAAAATTATGTTATGTGAATTTTCCCTAACAGTGGATCATGCATGAGGACAAATTTTTCTATGGTTACTTTAAACCGAGGTATGAGGTACCTGGGGCCCGAGACTACCTAGTGCCTAGGGGTGTTCCTAGTTTTGGTGATCATTGGATTCGTGATATATAGCATTGTATTAGGGTGTGTTTGGATCTAATTACATTACCTATCATGTTTTATTCAAATGTGTTTACATCCTGAACGTTTTGTTTTGAAAACACTTTACATTTGAATGTTTCATTTCTTAGAAATTATCACCATTTTTCCTTACATACTAAAACTGCATGGGTTTTCACCTTGTATTGCTTACTCCTTGGAATAATTGGGTGGTATCTTATTGGGAATAAAATCATACCCTACTTACACTCCTTGGGTGTATGTATACGTGGTCTTGTTGGAGATACGTAAAAGTAAGGCTTTGGGTGATGTCGGTTTGGCGGTGTTAGATCCCTTTCTTAGTACGACATTGTGGAGACGGCTCATGGGTGATGACCCCATGTCATGTAGAGTCCTTAGGGCTGTTTTTATTCTATTTCTTTGTGTCTTTAGACCTCTTTTATTTACTATAAAACCATGTATTTAGTTATGGTTTTTTTCTTAAGTCTTGTTTGGATTGAATTTTTTGGATTCAGCTTTTCAAATGTTTTTGATGTTTTATGTATCCATATTCAAGTAAATCATTCCCAAACTGAAATAAATGATACTTGGTCACTTATTACATATTATGGGGATAGGAAACACCATTTGGTACTTGTCACGGGAAGGGTTTGGCACTGGTTTTGGATGGCATCCAAATTTGGTTCATGACACAGGAAGATAAACATACTCAGGTAGATGAGAAAGAAGACTAAGACTGTTTAAAAAAATTCTGATAAGGATACAACCAACTGTATTCTTAATAAATAAGAATAATCAGACTCATATACTTATTATGATAAGGAAGATATTTGAAAATATCATCAAATGATGAGGAATCAATTGGAAGCTTTGAATAAAATCGGTTATCAACATCAGAAGGTTCAAACAAGAAGAACAATGAATGCTATTACACATACATCTTTCTATTCCAAAGTGGATCTGAATGATGTGAAAGAAGATTTTCATCATCTATAATGGTTTCAAGCTAGTAATGGAGAGTTTTATCAGATTTAATATAATGATACATGGTAACTCATACCCAAACCTGTAAACAAAAACATTAGTGGAAGAAAGTGGGTTTTCCAAAAGAGGATGAATGAAGAAGTTGAAGTAATAAGAAACACATAAACATTGTTGTCCAATGGGTATTCACCGATTGAAGGTATTTATTAAGAAAGAAAAATTTTATCTAGAGAAAATTCGTAAAATAATTATAGTTTTTCTTTCTATTGCTACACAATAAAGATATAAGATCTTTCAAAAGGATGTTAAATCCGTATTCTTAAATGGGGATCTTGAAGAGGATGTTTATACTAAAAAACTTTGAGGATTTGTTGTTGGGAAAGATTAAAGTTATATGTGCGGATTGAAAAAGACTTTGTATGTCCTAAAAAAGATCCA
The DNA here is from genome assembly GCA_963277665.1 of Viscum album. NCBI lineage: Eukaryota > Viridiplantae > Streptophyta > Magnoliopsida > Santalales > Viscaceae > Viscum > Viscum album. Next base: position 1,322,336,085 of record OY728127.1, on the reverse strand, counting down.
AGGGCATGGTATTCAAATTGGATACATGCTAATGTAAGATGAATTTCATGAATAGAAGAGTGGATAACAATATATACATCAAGAAAGTCAACAATATTCCTACATTGTGATTGTTTATGTTGATCACATTGTATTTTATGGGAATGATGAAAGATGTTGTGGATGGTTTGTTTATGAGAAGAAAAAGTTATTTGAAATGTCCATTCTATGGGAAATGAAATATTTTCTTGGGTTACAAATAAATCAAAGGAAGGAAATTTTTTTTTCTTTCTCAAGAAAAGTATTCTATTGAACATATTAAGAGGTTTGTAATGGAAAACTCTAAACCAATTTCCACACAAATATCAATGGGAAAAATGTTGAATAATGGTGGAAAAGGAAATTAATTTGATCAGAAATAATTTTTAAAGATGATTGGATGTTTTTTGTATTTGACTACCTTAAGACCCAAAATTGTTTGTGTTGTTTCCTTATGTGCAGGATTTCAAAGTACTATAGAAGAATCACATTTAATTTATTGAAAAATAATTCTTAGATATATAAAATGAAAATTGTAAAAATGGAATTATGTAAGGAAGCTTAGATAATATTGAATTGTTTGGATATTTAGATACTGATTGGGTAAGAAATATTGTTGATAGAAGATCCACATCTGCTGGAGTAATCATTCTAGGAAATAATTGGGTTAATTGGAATTCAAAAAAATAGAATTCAGTAACTCTTAGTATGGATTATGCTTCGTATTTTTCCACCACACAAGCTACTACTCATCTTATATGGTTGAAAACACAATTGGAAGACTTACTTTTTGAAGCGAAGTTACCATTTCTATTATGTTGTGACAATCAAAGCATAATAAATCTGACGAGGAATCTTGTTCAACAATATCATTCAAAACATTTTGATATGAAACTTCATTTAATTAAAGAGCATGTAGAAAATAATTAGTTGATGTTGAAATATGTTCCAACAATGGAACATATTTCTGAAATTTTCTCAAAAACTTTACCAAATGAATAATTTTATAAATTGAGGTTGAACATGGGGTTCCAACCTCTTTCTCATTAAGGTTGAGTGATGTTTTTCTATTTCCTGTCTCATCTTACCTTTGTCTTGTATTATAAATGGAGATAATTGTCTCATAAATCAATTTATTTCGTTTCAAATGAGGTATTTGTGGGTAAGAAGTTAATTCATCATTGTTTTGTGAGCGAACTATTCTGACTATTTATTGGAGGGGTTATAAGAAAAAAACGTATTTTGTACTCTATAGAAAATGAATAAAATATGAGGTTATAGAAGAGACAAGGAAGGAAAAATAAAAAGGTGTTCTGGTTCACTATTTCTAGAAAACATGGTTTTAATGTCAATGATTCTTGCTTCCTACAATGAGTTATATCACATAGGCTTAGAATTGTTAATATTTAATCCTTTTCATGAGGATATAAGGCTTTCCGATTTATGAAAATTTGTTGAAAAGAAAATACAAAGGGGGATATAGTTAAGACCATGCTGAAGAGGAAGGTTTTTTTTAATATGTTGTTTTTTTGTTTTCAAAGAATGTTTTTAAGGATTAAAATCTCCTCACTTTGAGTTTGGTGAAAATTGTATTGACTTCAAAAGAATCAGACTCATGTTTTTAAAATTATCAGACACACTTTGTCCATACTAATGAGGAGAAGATATTTTGAAATAATTGACCAATCTCTTGAATGAGAGAATCAGTCACAAGGAGAATTTAACTTGATAGAAGTAATTGTTCATCGAATTCACTCTGAATTCATTGTGGAATATGTGGTTGTTTTGACAGAGAATTAGAGTCTTTATGACATTAATAAAATAATTGTGAGAATTATTTTCTGATTCATATCTCATAAATATCATAAGTTTAATGGAGAACATGAGATACAATCTTGTTGGAAGAAAGAGAGAATATGGGGTGGTGGTGATTGTTTTAAAAATGATCAGATCTTGGTTGAAGTGAAGAAAGAGATGTTATCGATTCACTTTAACATCTGATCATCTATCGGAAGCATAAAAACATTTATCATTTAAATATGATCATACCCAAGCCAATCATACTCATTATGATCATAATATGCACAATTGTAATCAGGCTGAGTTGAATGGTTTATTGAATTACTGAAGGAAGGGATAGATAAACTCTGATTAGCTCTCAAATGGTCTCTTCAAAGCGGTTCAAGAAAAATGTTGATGAAAATGAGATGAATATGTTGTTGAGGGGGGAGTTTAAAATTCAAAGGGAATTTTCTAGTCTTCATTTAAAATTTATATTGCTATAGATATTTGTTTTTAATAAATTAATCGGACCCAGGAATTGAAAATCAGACTCAACAGTTGAAATCAGAATGGCGATTCAAATGAATTTCTGAATAAAGAAATGATGTTTGAAAAAGAATATATAAGATTTGATAACAGTTGAGGAAGACAAAATGAATCTATATATTTTATGGGAAATTGAGTTTTGGGTGAATTTGTGTGAGCCTAAAAGATTTTTGGGATTCTCACCCAAACCTCTCAAGAGTCACCTATAAAAGGAGAAGTACTCTTTTACTTTCTAACTATTGCTACAATTCACTATAGAAGAGATATATTCTCCATGTTTTTAGTGAGATAAATTAGATAGTGTATTGATAATTTTTAAAGATGTTTTCATGAGAAGAAGTCATTGGAAAAGAGACAAGGTCAAAAAAAAAATTTCAGCTGATAATGGTACTCAATGATTATCATATTTAGTTGATTATTGTATTCGTATTTTCTATAGAATTTGGAAGATTATTGTATTAGTTTGGATAATCAGCTTTATGATTTCTATATTATCATTCTTAGACTGAGGAATAATCATACCAAGTTTATCTAGATTAGTAATTTAAGTGGTAAATATTCATTTCTATCATATTCTGAAAATAAAATTGGATTGTATGTATTGTATTGTGAAGAATATTACACGGAGGATTCAGACTTGGAAAATCAGACTGAGATTTACTTAACAATGTCTAGGAAGTTCTTACCATATTATTTGTTATAATGTGAAGGATTTTATTTCAATTGAATACGCTTGGGGAATTGAAAAAAAGCTTAGGTAACATGAATTATTACACAAACATTGTGTTACCATTTTTTTCTAAGAGGGTGCACACATACTTTTGAATTATCTTAAAATTACAAAATGAGTGAAAGATCATTTCATACTAATTGTAATCCAAGGATTTTTTTCTAGTGTAATGTATGGTATTGGATTTTCCCCAAACCATACCAAGGAATAAACAATTCATATTAAATAGTGAACCCTGTAAATACTTGTGTTCTCGTTGATGTGAGTTTGAATTTTTTACAGTAGGGAATTGAATCTTTAATAGGAGGCGACAGTTTTTTCAATTCCAAGTAAACATAAAAGAAAAAGTATCACTGAGTCACCACCTCCCCCACTTAGTGATACAATTATCATCACTGAGAACTTACATCAAATTCATGGAAGCCAAACCCTAACGAATTCCTTTGTCATCTCAATCCATGAGGAAGTTTTCGATTGAAACTAGTAAGGTTCCACGAATCTCTCCCATGAAGTCATTAAACCATGATTATCATAAAAGTGACATTATTACATCACTCGAGATCCTTCAATTCCCCAATAATTCACCACTAATCCTAGAATGACCTTTTTCACCAAACCAACCAACATGCCTCATGTATGACGAAAACAAACCACATAACCATAAATAACCGTACTCACATAATCCCCAAACATATGGTCCCATCACCTCAATGACACCCCACCTCTAAAATAAAAACATTCCATCTTTATTTCAATGAACCCCCAAGGCTCACACAGTCTCATAGTAACCATTTTCTTACATCCAAATCATAATATCATAAGTAGTAAATTGCGAAGACCCACTCACATACCGATTAAAGATCCTGAACAAGCCATAGCACACCCCATAGCCACCTATCACCATTGATTCATTCCATAAATAGAATTTAACCACCAACAACGCATACCAAAATACATAGAGAGTCCATGGGGTTGGGAATCACAATGATCCCTCCCTTTCATGAAATCCTAGAGTCCATGAGCTCTAACACATAGGGCATCCGAAACATAAAAAGACAAGGTAACCCATAAGTCTTTGTAAAATCCTTCTCATGTCATTACCAAGGCATATCCATGGTGAAACCATAAGCCTCTTAGAACATCTCATGCCTCAGTACCAAACCAGAGAATCCCACCACACTTTACAAAGCTAAATCCATTCCATCATGGTCCATCACTAAACCCATAATAAAAACCCCACCAGAAGGTAACCGAATAAGTATCCAAATAATCATAGCTTCCACAAATGGTCATAATGATAACGTTTCTAGATCACTAAGTACTCCTTCTCATGAAATCCAAATCACTAAATTAATTTAAATCACACGCTCAATAGCACATCCTATCCACTAACACCATAAGATGAATCTTCTACCCACATTTTACACAAATGAATAAACACAAGATCATGTTAACCCCTATATGGGATACCCTCACACACCCACTATGCGTGGACTCACTATGTACCAAGATCATGCATAACAGTCACTAGGTCCATCCACCTAGTCCAAACACTATAAAAAATCAAGCCAGATCCTCAAGAAATTACCTGAAACACATCTCAAGACCACACAACACAAAACATGACAAAGCTAATCTCCTGTATCAAGGATCCCACATAATGAAACAGACACACCATAAAGGTATCATAACCTGAACCCGCTCTCTAGAACAACCTACCCATAACAAGTGTTAAAAACCCTCAAAACAGTAAATGAAATAGGAAATACTCAAACCCCATATACCACTCAGTCCATAAACCCCCATCCCATAAGATCCATATTTTCTCATCATTCAATAGATTTCAGAATTTTATATACCCTATCTTAGTTAAATAATATTTCATTCACATGATATGATGGAAAAAACAAAATATATTTCTTATTATCATTTTATATATCTGTATTGATCATTTAACTTGATCCGAGTCAAATATACACTTACTTTTTGGTCTTTATGAAACTTCTTTGGTCCCTAAAACATCCAATTCCCATTCCAAGGTGTCATTATATAAAGGTTCAATCACATTTTATATAGCATTTTTTTAAGTATTTATTGGAATCCAATTTAAACTAAACCATATAACCTCAAAAATTAAGAATCTACATACAATCTTTCTCTAAGATTCACATTTTAAACATTTCAATTTTCATCACAATTGCACATTTCAACGATTTCACATTCACTATCATATAAATAACCTGTTTTGGTTATATGAAATTATATTTAAAAATTATAGAGGAATATAGTTTATAAATAGCTTACTAGAACCCTATTTAACAAAACCCATTACCCTAAGAATCCATTTATATTTTCCTATTGTACAATTAGAATTCCACCATACACCTATATGTGATATAGAATATTTAAATAACCAAAATAATTCAATTTGTTACATCTAAATTCTGATACAAATTACTATCCATCATAATCCATAAATAGTAAATAAACAAGAAAATGTAACTACCAAGAAACTATCAATCAGGAGCGACATACATACAACATATAAGTTCTTTGTGTCTAAAAAGATTCATGAACATCCAACAATCCTATTTCAGTATTTTCCAAGAGTAAAAATCTCATAAATCAGTAAAATCAAACCCAACTACACTAATAGATGTGGAAATAATACATCTATAAAATCAAAAATAAATAACAACAATTACGACCAATGGAAACATGTATTTCCCCCATTTTTAGGGAAAAATAACCAAAGAAAAAACTTATTACCAAGATACAAAAACATTAAACAATACTTCATACCACACCCAAAGAGTAATCCAAAGGAAAACATCTCTTATACCATTTTTTAATTCCCTAACCAGAGATCCACTAAAATATTTCCCCATTTTAGTGCAATACATGGCCTCAGGCGCATCTCCCCATATTCCAGAGGATGATGACTAGAAGCGAGGGTCTATAGGTGGTACAATATTGAAATAATAGTAAATTTAATATATTTCAAAAAACATCTGTAAATAATTAAATAATATAAAATACCATAGATAACATCACATTAGAAAAAATAAACAAAACGTGCTAAATAACAAAAGCTCATCCTGTAAGATACCATCTTTTTTTAGGTACATCTCTCTATGTATTTTTTTCATTAAACTTATTTCATGTGAGTTTTTAATATTATTTAAACCTTGGTGGTTGTGTTTCATCACAGATACCTATCATTTGATTAAATAGATTCTTAGATTGAGAGAAAACTTTGAAAAAATAGAGAGGATTCACATAGAGAGATTTTATTTGGGAAAATGACTTAATGTTCAAGGATGTATGTTTGTTTTAATTAATGGAGTTCAGGTAAAAGGTGTTAAGTGTTATTATAGGTTCTTGGTATGTTGAGAAGATTTGAAATGGGGTTGGGTTTATTAATAAGGAAATGGAATGAAAAACCATCCACCGAAAATTTATGAACCCTGTAAATGGATTACACATCTTGTAATTTTTCGGTTTTTTTAAATAAAATAATCTGAGGTGATTGGTTTTTTAGTGTTTCCCATTAAAAATATTTACACAATGTGAGACTACACCACACACCAGGTAATTCCCAAATCATCAATTTTAATTTTTTTTTTGCAGATGAATTTTATTTCATCTCACCTAAAACTCTATCCTCTTAACTACAGGGCATCTTCCAGATGATTTTGGAGTTCCAACCTCCCATTCTAGATGTCTCGTTTAGGCAATCAATACACACTAAGTATTATTGGTTCAATTCTTCCCTTATCTCCCATGGTTCTCCAAATATTTTGGTATTATCCATTGATAGTGTGATTTTTTTTGTTATTGGGCAGTTTTGATCAAGGATCCTCTTAGAGATCATCCACACCATTCCCATCATCAGATTTTTAATTAGAAGTGTGTTTATCATCTTCAGTTAAAGTTATGGGGTCAAAATTGTAATGACCCAGGTGTTTATATAATAATAATTTTTTCATTTCTATTAATATTTTTGAAAAGGATACTAATTATATTTTTAATATGACACTTTTTTCAATAGCATACTCAATCTGCAAAAATGAGTTTCCTTGAAGTCTTATATTGCAGTCAACATTGAGTTATACCAAAAAATAAAATAATAATAATATTATTTTAAATAGTAATTAATGAATACATGTTGTATTTCCCAAAATCTACATAAATAACTAAATTATGATTACACATGTTTCGTAAATGTTTTTATACTTGTCCAGTAAATTTACAAGGATTAAAATAAGAATTAATACAATTTTAAGCATTAAATATGTTAATATTCTTTAAAATGCTGATTTTCTACCTTTTGATGGATAACCCTTTTAAAATATAGTTTTTTTCCACTATTATATGTTCTATTTGAAAAAATTAAATTATTCTTTAGATTCTAAAAATCATTATTTACTTTGGATAAATTTTTTTTTCTGATAAAGTTACTTTTTTAATAAATAATTAAAAATGCAACATTTTAATTCAAAACATCATTTTAATATAATTTATTTATATAGATAACTTATACTTTTAATTGGTTTAAAGTGTAATTATATTATATTTTTATCATTTATTCTAATGTTGTTCATTGTATGTAATTTCATTTTGAAATTGGATATAAATACAAGTCAATTTTTTGGTAGTTTTTACTTCTTAAAAACATGTTATTTTGTTTTGACAACTAGAATTAATTTTAAATTAACAACTATAAATCTTGTGTTTTGAATTTCAAAAAATGGATTCCATATTTTTAATAAGGAGATTCAAATTGTGTAAATAGGTAAATTTTATTTTTTGACATTATGAATAGTAACTTTAGTAAATATTTTATTTACCACGGTTAAAGGGTAAATATGGTAAATAATGGTAAAAAATAATGTTATAATAATATTAAATTACCCTAACTCAGGTAATAATCCCCTTGGATGATATATCTCTAATAATGGGCATCCATGATTCGATTTTAGAACACCATGGATCCACTTGTTTGTGAAAATGTCATTTAATTACTTTTAATTTAAACTTATGGAAAATATAGCATAAAAATATATATTTTACTAAATTTTTTTATGGAATTATATAAGTGATATATTCTACTATAAATAGTAATTATAAATATAAGAAAATTTCCTACATCATGAAATCTTATTTATAGTTTTTAGACACCAAATAAAGAAATTTATTTAGGACATAATAATGATGTAAAGATTACCTTATTAATGACTGTTTTAAATAAATGAGATTATAAAAATAAAAATAAAAATATTTTAAACCTTTTTTTTCCATCCAAGAATTTTATGGATAATTAGAACTTGTTATATTTTAATTAATGAAGGTTTTTCAAAATAATAAAGTTATTATGGATTTTTTAAAAGCTATGATATGAATAGTATATAAATTGAAATAAATGAGTTTTTAAAATAAATACTATTTTATTAAATGATATAATAGTCTAAAAATATAATATTCTGTCAAATGACTTACTTAAAGTTGTGAATGACATAAATGAACCACTTGAGTATCTATTGGTATTTTATAGAAACTATATTAACCATATAGTATGAATATTCAAGAAGACATGGTAAGAGTCAAATAAGTTAAATAAAGGTTAAAGATAAATGATAAGGACAAATTTGAAACCAAAACATGTCTAAAAAATATTTTATGAGAGGATTTAGAAACAATCATTGTCTTATCTTGAAATTTAATGTTTTTTGGTCCTTTTGAATATCTAAATTCAGTTTATAATAAAATAATCTTTTAAACATTCATTAAGTACCCCTCCTCCCTCTTATAAAAGACCACCACCTCTAACCCTTACTCACACCTCTCAAGCCACCTTGTCTTGTCCAAAATCGGACCAAATAAGCTCTAAAAATACCTATATTTCCACTATAATAGTTACATTGGATATAAGGCAATTCAAGAAGTCCTTTTATCTTAAATCAAAAGGAGTTACCCAATTTGAGGTAACGTCTTCTCTCAAGCTTCTACCATTTATTTTCCATCTCCAAACCCCTAGATTCTCTTTATTATAATAATTTATTACAACACCAGTATCTTAAATATACTAGGTTTTTTTATGAAAACTATTCATCCTACACTCACACAGAACACCATCTAAGGGATTTAGAAAATACTATTTTTTTGGATGGCGAACTACTGCCTCACGAAACAATGATTATTCAATTATATCCTACCACCTATCATGATGGCCATTATGATGGAACATTATTTTTATATGATATATATTATATTTATATTGTCTATATTATTCGGTGTCTTCCATTTACATCATACCTTTATGTTTTCCATAACTTGTAAATATGATAATTTCATTTGAGGAAGTGCGGACTACCACCCCCTCAAAGTGATATGACTCGTTCATGATATATGTGGAATGTATAAAAGATGTAATTAATGAAATAATGTAACATATATAACATATGTATTATACTGGAATTATAATATACCCATGTATCATTTAGTTTTCATTCATTTAAATATAAAAAAGAAATGAAAGTAGCGTTCATGCGTACGTATGGTTAACCGTCACCATGAATGATGCATTTAATTTCTTTTATAAATATGTTATGGAATATTATAAATAAATATGTAATATATATATATGATATTTAAATCCTGAATACAATTCTAGAAATATTGGACTTTTGACAACATGGCCAATTTGTAATTATAACAAGTTCATTTTTGACATAAGTACCAAACATCAACAAAACGACTAATATGAACATGAATAATTATATGATTGTTATAGAAACTTAATAAGTGATATAAAAGGAACAATAACCTTATAAAATATTCTGAATTGAGAAGAAATTAACTTATATTTATTATTTAGGTAGAATAAAGAATATACATGATGGGTCAGACTAAAGGTAAGAGAACCTTTTACCCTCCTCTTTTAGTCAAAGAATTTTTTTGTCATGTATTTTAATTTACATTTTCTTATGTTGGGATATGTTCTTATATATCTATATTGTTGTAAATTTTATGTCTATTTTATGAGAGACCCTTTTATCCCCCATTAACTCATTTTCTGAATTTAATGTGATGCTGTTAGGCTGTCAAATTTTCGTAAGGGAATTAATCTCAGTCTCTTTTCATTGAGGAATATTTTGATTTATACATGACTTAATTTTATATGGTGTATAAAACAATTTTAATTTTAATTTCATTCAAAAGGAATATTTTTTTATGTATCGGTTTGCTAAACGACAAAAGGAATGTTTCTTTTTGACATATGCATTTACAACAATAATTCTGATGCTGTGAGCATTATTTGATATTTGGATTCCATAACAATACATAACATTTTTAAAAGGAAAATAAGTACAATATAACATTTTTATGTATTTTGGTTGTGAAAATGGTTTTAAGAAATCATTGATTATATCAATATCATTAAATTATATATTATGATTGCAATGTTCAAATGTTATCTTTCCTTTATGATTGTTTTATGTGTTAGGATTATGTTATGGTTATTGGGAATTCTTATCATATATTGGTGATTCTGGGAAAAACCTAGGGTGGGTGAGCTCGAGATAGCTCTCCATTTAATTGTATTAATGACAGAGGTAAATTGTAATATTTCTCATAAGAGATTTAGTGAATATACTTTGATGATAATTCCAATCTTAACTCCCTACAAAGCTATTAATGCTACAATGTTAGCATGTTATGGATGATGCAAGTAACCATTATGATTTATTATTTCTATTTTTTATTCATAAATCTTGTTATTTAATGAGGTATGTTAAAGATCATATGTTTTATGAATGAGAATTATGATTTCACTGATATTTATTTATTGATGGACTAATGTTATTTTCTTTAATTTATAATCCTTAGTAAGATTTTTATTCTCAACCCATGTTTTTGAGTTGATTTTTAAAGGTTATAATGAAGGGTAATAGAAAGGAAGAATTCAAGAAGATTTATATCAAGAAAAAAAATCTTATTTTATTTAAGGAGTTTTATTATTGTGAAAAAATTGGATAGAGTATAAGTGTCTACTTCGTAATTTTTGAGATATAATGTAATAGTTAAGGACTAATTCTCTAAAACAATAAACCTAAAAAGATCCACAATGTGAATTCTTGACTTAACTCAAGATTATGTAATTTTTATGGTTGGGGCCTTATAGTTGGTATCAGAGGTCAGTTTAGATAACATTATAGTTTAGAGTGTTATTTAAGCATAAGTGACATAACCATAATGGTTAACATATTATAAAGAGTCAAAATTATTTTACATATATTAAATGATTTTAAGATACCATGAATAATTATATCTTAGTGTTTAACCTCCTCAAAAGATATTATATGATTTTTTTTTGATATAATCACACTGACCTTTTTGGTTTTAGTAATTGGCTGGATCTAACAGGAATGAAAGTAATAATGGTTGTGATGAAAACCGTGATGATTTTCTAAATGAGGAACAAAATGAAATGGGAGCTTCAATGAGAACTCTTGTGGTCATTCTTGACCAACTATCTGGAGTCAATATTGACCACTTGAACCTTGGTGATATTTATGAGGCATCATATATATGAGAAAAAAATCCCTATAGAAGTTCAGGTAATATTCATAAAGGTAAGTATATCAAAAACTTTTGTCTCAAGGATTTGGAAAGAAGCACCTAGGAAAATGATTCAACAGGACGAGAAGATGTTATAGATGTTGTAATGAAGTTCATAAATAAAAAACATACCATGGAAAAAGGAAGTGTCCAGTTGACTCTAAGAAAAAGAAATAAGTTCTTTTGGAAGGATCAATTGAATGTTTTAAATGTGGAGTACATGTTCATTACAAAAATAAATTTCATACGATGAATTTTTAGGAATGGGATCAGTATTACCATAAAAAAATATATTTACCAATGCCAAATGCCATTCCAACTGAGGATGGAGAAACTAAAAATTACCTATGAATGTTATGGATTATTTCTTAGAAGATGTTTTTATATTATTGAATCTTAAGATATAAGTCAGGATTTTGTTTGTAAAAAATAATTATTATGGAATAAGTTGAAAAAAATTGTTAAGGTATCATGGATAATTCTAGATGATTAAGATGCCTAAATTTTAGAAATTTCAGGGTTATGTTAGATATATGGGAGTTGAAATGTTTAAAAGTATTAATTATCTTTATTTAAGGGATTACATTAAAATACTTTTCTCTTGTATGTGTTACATGTCAGTTTTTTATGTGAAAATGATATTTGAGGTATAATTAACATTTATTTTGTGGATATAGTTTTAAAGCACTATTTGGTTTTATATGATCCTTGAATTTGAAGCAATTATAGGTTATTAATTTTTGGGATGAAAAAGAGAGGAATGAGATAACAATTGTGGTTAAAATATGTTATGGTTATTTTTGAGGAATGATTATCATTTTTGGAATTTTATAAAATTATTCATTTTTTTAAAAGGAAAAAACATAGACCGTGTGACAACCTGTCATGTCAGACAAAGCTATGGGAATCAAACCCATAACTAATGTGTGACTAGGATTTATCACTTACCACTAGACTACGTGAAGTCCTTGGTTAGAACGACTAATTATTTTTAGTTAAATGATTTTATGGATCAATAATATGTTGATTATGGGAACTTATGATTTATCGAATGGATATCATTAGTATAGGAAAATTATTTAGTGATTAAGGGACAAATGTTATTTTGGAAGACATTCTCTCTTTTGGGAACACTATATGCCTAAGGAAAATAGAATACTATGGGATTTAATTTGAGGAATAATGGTTGAATTTCAATTTTTAAGAATATATGTTTTTATTATGCACTTATGGAGATTTGGGTTGTTTATGGATTTGGTTAACCTATAATAGAGAATATGTTATTAGGTTAATTACTTTTAAGTATGTGAATTTAATATTAGTTGATGTTATTTGGAGATAAATGTTAAGATTTATTGTGGAATACTATATGATCAAATCCTTTTGATTTTTGGGTTTCAAACATACACTCGATTATTTTGAAGAATTTTAAGGACAATTGTTTATTGAATGATATTTGTTGAAATTTGGGTATTGTTTGTTTAATTTGGATATTAAGAGGTGTATTTATTTCTATAAAGGATTTTCTTTTTTGGGTATCATCCGATCTTATACTAACCATGTCGGTTTTAGTAAATGTCTAAAGATAAAGAAAATATATAGTTCATCTTTTTTGGATTTTTTGATTCTATTGAATTCGATTCTACTACTTCATGTGTGAACAAGTCATCTTTAATAGACATTGTTTGGAGAAAATATGAGTTTGTGGAAGAAATTTATTAAAGGATGAAACTCTACTTGAAATGTAAGAATATCTCCTTATGTTATTAGTCAATCTCTTATATAAATTCTTCAAAATTATTAAATGTAACTTAAAAAAACGGTGATCGTTTACTCTTCCTATTGGGTAATTAATGATCATTTAACACATCACAAGTTTATGATTTTATGGTAGTTAACTTTCTCCATATCATGTTTTCTATCACTCTCCATCAAAAATATATGGTTAGTTTCTATTCTATATCCATGTTTTCCTATGTGTAATCCTAGTATGGGTTATCTTGGGTGGCCATGGTACTTTTCATTATTTATTTTAATGTTATATTTTTACTGACTCTTTTTCCAATGTGGGAATTTCAATGAATTTTCCGAGAACAATTTTAAAATTGTGAGGACAAAATTTCCAAAAGGGGGGAAGGATGTAACGAACTAGGTATTTATATAATAATATTTTTTTCATTTCTATTAATATTTAAGAATAAGATATTAATTTTATGTTAAATTGGAAACTTTTTCTGATATCATACTCAACTTGCAATAATAGGTTTCCTTGAAATCTTTTCTTGCACACAACATTGAGTTATACAAAAAATAAAATGAAAATAATATTATTTTAAATGGTAGTTAACACATGGATGTTGTATTTACAGGAATGAACATAAATAACTACATTATTATTACACATGTTTGGTAAATGTTTTAACATTTATCCAATAAATTTTTGAGGCTTAAAATAATAATGAATATGATTTTAAGCTTGAAATACATTCATATTCATTAAAAGGATGATTTACCACCTTTTGATGGGGTACCCATATTAAATATAGTTTTTGTCAATTTTATATGATCAAATTGAAAAAAATAAAATTATTATTTAGAATCAGGACATCAAAATTTACTTTGGATGAATTTTTGGTATTTTTCTGATAAATTTCATATTTACTGAATAGTGAAAAGTATTGCATTTTAATTAAAAACATCCTTTTAATCTTATTTATTTATAGAGTTGGATTATAGATTTAATTGGTTTTAAAGTGTAATTGGATTATATTTTTATAATTTAATCTAAATTTAGTCATTTTAAGTAATTTCACTTTGAAATTGTACATAAATAAATGTCAATATTTCAGTAGTTTTTACTTCTTAAAAACACACTTCTTGGTTTTGACAGCGGGAATTAATTTTAAATTAATTTCTACAAATTATGTATTTTGAATTTGGAAAAATGGATTACATATTTGGAATTAGGATTTAAAAATTATGTAAATATGTAACTTCTATTTTTAGACATAATGAATAGTAACTTTAGTAAATATTTTATTTACAATGGTAAAATAGTAAATCTGGTAAATAAGGGAAAAAATAATATGATATTAATATTTAATTACCCTAACAAGTGTCCTAATACTATTTTATGATATATGTTCAACCATGGGAATCTTTGGGTTGATTTTAGGACCCCTTAGAGTCACTTCTATGTGAAAATGACATTTAATTACTTTTAATTCCATGTTATGGAAAATATAACTTAAACATATATCTTTTACTAAAAAAAATTTCAAAAGGGTTTATATAAGTGATATATTTGACTATAAATAGCCATTATAAATATAAAAATATTTCCTACTTCCTGGAATTTTATTTATAATTTTTACATATCAAATAAAGAAATTTTTTAGGAAATAATGATGATATTGTGATTACGCTATTATTGAATGTTTTAAAAAAACTAAAATAAAAAAATATAAAAAATTTATTTTGAAACTTTTTTATCCATCCACGAGTTTTAATGATAATCATGACTTGTTATATTTAAATTAATGAAGTTTATACGAATTAATAACGTTTATATGGATTTTTTAAAAGTCATGATATGAATCATAAATGAATTTACATAAATGAGTTTTAAAATCAAATTCTCTTTTATTAAGTGATATAATATCCAAAAAATATAATATTCGGCCAATTGACTTTGATAATGTTTAAAATGTCATTAATTAACCACTTGAGGTTCTATTATAATTTTATAGTAACTATATTAACCATATAGTGTGAGTATACAAGAAGAGTTGGTAAGAGTAAAATAAGTTTACTAAGGGTTAAAGCTAAATGATAAGGTTAAATTTGAAACAAAAAATTGTCTAAAAACTCTTTGTTGAGATTATTTATAAAAATAATAATCTTATCTTATTAATAAATGATTTTTATACCTTTTGATAATCTAAATTCAGTTTTTAATAAAATATTATTTCAAACATTCATAATGTCCCCCTCATCCCACTTATAAAGGCCACCAACTCTAACCCTTAATCACACCTCTCAAGCCCCCTTGTATCATAAAAAATATGTCACAATAAGTTCCCAACATCCCTTTATTCCTCATATATTCCTTACAATTGGTATAAGATAATTCAAGAAGGTATTTTATCTTAAATCAAAGGGAGTTACCCGATTTGAGGTAATGTCTTCCCTCAAGCTTCTTCCAATTATTTCCCTCCTCTAACCCCCCTAAACTATCATTAATCCATTATTTTTTAACAATAAATGTATATATATTATACTATGACGTTTTTATGATATGTATTTGACCTACACTCACACACACCACCAACTAATGGATTTAGAACATAAAGTTTTTTGGAGTTCGAACTACTGCCTCACGAAACGATGATTGTTCAATTATCTCATACCGCCTCTCATGGTGGTCGTTATGATATAAATTTATTTATATATTATAAATATTATATTTATATTTTCGCTATTATTCTATATTTTTAATTTTCAACATACCTTTATTCATTCCATAAAGTGTAAATACGATAATTTCATTTGAGGAAGTGCGGAATACCGCTCCATCAAAGTGATATGAATCATTCATTTTATAAATGGAATGTATAAAGGATGGAATTAATGAAATTATGTAACATATATATCATATATATTATAATTGAATTATAATATACCTATTTATCATTTATTTTTCATTCCATTAAATATGAAAAATAAATAAAAGTAGCGTTCATGCGTACATATGGATTACCGTCTCCATGAACGGTGCATTTCATTTGTTAGATCCAAATGTTACAGACTTTTATAAATAAATATATAATGGATATAAATACATATATAAAAAATATATATGATATTTAAATCATTAATACAATTATTTAGATAATGGAATTTTGACCACATGGACAATTTGTAGTTATAACAAGATCATTTTTGACTCAAGTACCGAACATCGACAAAATGACTGATATGAACTTAACTAATTATATGATTGTTAAAGAAAGGTAATAAGTGATATAAAAGGAATAATAATCTTTAAAAAGGTTCTGAATCAATTATAAATTAACTTATGTTTATTATTCAGATAGAACAATGAACATACTTAACAAGTCAGACTCAATGTAAGGAAACCTTTCACCCTTCTCTTTTAGTCAATGATTTTGTTTTTCAGGTATTTTAATTCACATTTTCTGATGTTGGGATATATTATTATATATCCTTATTTTTGTACATTTTATTTACAATTTATGAGATTCCCTTTTCTCTCCCATCAAATCATTTTCAGAATTTTTAAGTGACGTCGTTAGGCTGCTGAATTTTTGTAAGGTACCTTGTCTGAATCTCCTTTCATTGAGGCATATTTTGATGTATGCATGACTTGATTTTATATGTTGTAGACACTCCTTTGACTTATAATTTCATTCAAATAGAATATTTTTTTTAAATATCATTTTACTAAATGAAAAAGGAAATGTTTCTTTTGAACGTATACAGTGACAACTACATTTCTGCCACCACGAGCATTATTTAATATATGGAATCCTTAACAAGTTGTAACGTTGTTAAAAAGAAAATAAATACCATATAAAGTTTTTACATATTTTGGTATTGGAAATGGTTTTGAGAAAACATTTATTATGTCAATATCTTGAAATTATATATTGTGATTGCAATGTGGAAATGTTATATTTACTTTATTCATGTTTTATGTGTTATGATTACGTAATAGTTCTTGTGAATTGTTTACATATACGGGTGGTTATGTGATAAAACTAGGGTGGGGGAGCCCGAGATAGATCTCCAATAAATTTGGTATCATTATATAGGTAAAAATTAATGTTTCTCATAATATATTTAGGGAATATACTGTGATAGGTATTCCAAACGTAACTCCCTATGTAGCTGTGAAAGAAACAATGTAAGTATTTTATGGATGCCAAAAGTTACCATTATGGTCTATGATTTATATGTGTAATTCATAAATCTAATGATTTTATGAGTTATGCTAAAGAGATTATTTTTTATGATTGAGATGTATTATTTCATTGATTCGTATGTATTGATGGACTAAGGTTTCCTTTCCTTGTTTTATAACACTTACTAAGATTATTAGAATCATCCCATGTTTTTGATTTTTTTTCATAGTGTATAAAGAAGGGTAAGAAAAAGGAAGTATTCAAGAAGATTTATATTAATAAAATAACACTTTTTTTATTTAAGGAGTTTTATTATTGTGAAAATATTTGGATAGAGTAGAAGTGTCTACTTTGTAATTTTTGAGATGTAATGTAATAGTTACGACCTACTTCTCTAAAACACTAATCCTAAAAAGATATTCAATATTAATTCTTGAATTAACTCAATATTATGTAATGTTTAAGGCTGGATCCTTATATAATAAATAATCCTTTGATATCATAATATTCATGTATATGTAATATTGTGATTGTGCCAACGTAATGTACATCTGAATAAATTTAATAATGAATGCAATTATTCCATGAAGTTTGTTGGATTTAATTAGTTACTCACCTAGCTTATGGCTACCTATTGGGTGATAAAACCTTGAATATAATTGAATTGGATTATTGTTTTATGTTTGTTTATCATGATATGAGACCTTAAGTGATTTCTTGATATATAATCCCTAGGTTATGGCTTACTTATTATTGATTTGACTATTGATCAATTGTGATATAAATTAATGATATAGTAATTCACATGGTTAACCATTGTGGACTATGATGGGATATTGTGATATCCATGCTATTATGAGTGGTCTTGAGATCTATGCGGAAATGATTATGTATTGTAAATGTACATCAGACATGTACTCTTATATAATGTAATATTGATATTGAGCCGGATCGGCCTAGTCCCATGCTCTAATTCTTATAGTTAACGAGATTAACCTGGTCCCATGCTACAATGCTTAAAGGTATTTGAACCTAATACTATAATGATTATAGGGATTTGAATTGGATTTATATGTTATAACATGGCTATATGATTGTGGTTGGTATGATCATAAGGCAAGTTCATCGATATTCTTTCATGGAACTAAAGTGGGTTGTTTACCATGACTATATTGTTATGATTTGAATGGTCATACTACATTCTCACAGATATTCCAGCATGGAGATAAATCAGGTTGTTCAACATGGTTACATGGATGGGGTTGGAATGATCATAAGACATGCTCCGAGATACTCCTATATGGATCCACGTAGGTTTTGGTTCGGTTTTATTAATTGGTGAATTAATTACTACACCGATTTATCACTTTATTGCATACATATATTGTCATACTGGTTTTCTTAGAAAATTTGGTGTAGAAAAATTGAGTTATAATCACACCATATCCGGGATTCCATTTGGATCCTGGTGGGATTTCATGGATGAAAGTTTGGACAAGGGAAAAGACCTTACTGTTTATTGTATTTTTTGCGTGATATAGAGTTTGGAGATGTGACTGATTCGGGGTTTGGGACTTGGGACTATTGATTATTTATTTGAGTATTCTAGTATTTTACGTGTAATATTTTTAGAATAAAATTTAGTTAATTTCCATAATGTCATTGCATTATTAATTAACTATATATTATATTTGTTAGTTGACTTTTATTAAAGGTTTCTACTGTATTATATATTTTTCATTATTTATTCACTATGATATATGTTTATTATTATTGAATATTTTTTTGTTGTATTGTAAACTCTAAATATAGGGGTATAGTCTCTCCAATGTATTTTTCACACCCCCACCACTAGTCAGTAGCCTTTGGAGTACAGGGATGCGAGTTGAGGTCTCCTAACCAACTATTTGAGGGCATGTGAGAGAGTACCTGATTGGAGGACTTTATAAGGTGGTATAAATTCTCACTAGGTTTATTTTACATTTATTACTATTTTAGAAAGTTATAAAGGAGAATATGATGTTTAATGACTTGTTATTGAGCTTGTGCATTGGAGTAGCTAACCCATGTATGAGGGAAGGTCCGAGTGCCCGTGGTGGTATTGTTGTCTATACCGATTTCTTGCTACATTTGATGTTATTTCACCATGGTAGATTCATATGTTGTGTGAGGTTATTATTTTATTATGTTATTGGTTCTTTATATTTATTCACATGGAACGATATGGTGCGAGATGACTATGAATGAATCATAATCAGTATATAAGGATATATTAACATCTAATTTTCATGATAGGGACATTTTTATTCACATGTGATATATGATTTCCTATTTTAATTGTGATATGATATATATTTTATATTCAGGATATAAAATAAATGAATTGTCATGTCATGCTAGAATAGATGCAAAAAATATAGAGAGTGACCTAGAGGCCATGACACTTTGCGGTATTCATCTATTGAGGTTGACCTTATTGTTAGCTAGTGTTCTAAGGTGCATATATTTCTTATAGAGTAAATTCCTCATTGTAATATTAAACTTGAGAGTTAGGAGGGTGGAAATAAATATTATTTTAACATAGATAAATTAGAGATTCATTTAGTTCTTGAGGATCATTTGGATATTCAGCTTCACAAAAACTTCTTTTGGGTCAAGTGATCCATGGAAAGGGAGACTATATGTTCCATTATTTTTATGTTTGAGATGATAAGAGAGTTTTAGTTCTATTTTCCTCTTATGTTTACTAGTGAGAGAGGATCCTAGGATGTAATGTTCTGGATGGAGTACAACCATACAATCATCAATCATCTTTAGACACCTATAGATAGAAGGGTGAATATTACTTCATATATGCCTTTTGGACCTCCCATGAATTGGTCAAATATTATGAAAGAAGTGGGGTATCATGATTAGATATCATGGAAGGAATTCAAGATAAAAGTTCCTATGATATTTCAATCCCATTATGTTAAGGTATTTTAAATATTGAGAGTTCATGCATCTGATGTTGGAGGGGAAGTCAATGCTGGACTATACATGACGTTTCACTATCTTACAACACTTCAAAGCATCTTTGGAAGAAAATGAGATGTCCAGGATGAGCCATTTTCAGGATGATATTTGTTATGAGATCAAGTATAACACCCCAAGCTTCCACGGTACACTTCTCTTTGAATAATACAATAGCGTGTGTTGTACACAACACTGAGTTCAAGTGCACCACGACTTACCAAACTAGCCGTTCAAAAGCGTATATAAATAGTATTAACTGAATTTTAAATTTTATAATATCCTTATAATTTTAGAATCCATATTATGAGTTTCTAAGACATAATTTAAGAAAAAATTCATTTTTTTCAGATAAAAGAAGTATTTTTAAAAAAATGTAATTTTACCGCCTTTTAATGGAGAAGCCTTTTTAAATCCATTATTTGAAACTATAATATATTCAATTTTACAAAATGAACTCCTTTAGAATAGGGACATAAGAATTTATTTTCAATAATGTTTTGGGGTTTTTCTGATAATTTCATATTTGGGTGAATAGTGAAAAATACTATATTTTAACTAAAAACAACTTTTTAAATCAAAATAATTTAACTTGTTAAATTAAACATTTTAATGGTTGGGAAGTAAAAATAGATTATTTTTTTATCATTTAATCCAATGATGGTCATTGTAAGTAATTACAATTTGAAATTGGACATAAACAAGTGTCAAGCTTTTGATAGTTATTATTTCTTAAAAATATGCCTTTTGGTTTTGACAGCGGGAATTAATTTTAAATTAAAAAATGCAACTTCTATCTTTTGAATTTGGTAAAATAGACTTCATTATTGAATTAAGTATATCAAAATTATCTTAGGGTAAATTTTTGGTATTTTTCTGAAAAGTTTCAATTTTTGACGAATAGTGAAAAACACGGAGTTATTGGTTAAAACCGAGATTTTATTTAAATAATTATTTATTTTATTTAAATTTATTTTACGTAAAAATATATATTTAACAGCTATATGAGTTCAATTTAATTCATTGGAGTCAGTTTATAATAATTTTATACATAAAAAGTTTATTGAACTTTGCACCATCTTTAACCATCTATTAGGAGAATTTGAAAATTCACATAAAACATAATTTTAACACTTCTGTGAGTGGAATTTCGATAATCCTAGAGACATAGTTAATATCAAGGAGTAATATGTGGTTCAATAATATAAAAATATTTTTTTTGGATAGTAATTGTTTACTTTTATTTCCCGCGGTTAATGATAAACATGGTAGTTCAAGGTAAAAAGAATATTGTAATAATTCAAAATTACCTTAACACATGTCCAATACATATTGGATGATTAATGGCCAATCATGGGCATCTTTGGGTCGATTTTGGGACCCCATGGAGCTACTTGTAAGTGATAATGAGACTTTATATTAATTAAGTTAAAGTATATACAAAAAGGACATAAGCATATATCTTTAGGAAATTTTTTTACATAGAGTTATACATAAGATAGATTCGACTATAAATATTCATTATAAATTTGAAACTTTTTCCTACATAATGGTATTTTATTTAGATTTTTTAGATATTAAATAATTATATTTATTTATGAGACAATGATGATGCAATATTTTTCTTATTAATGAAAGAATGAAATAAGTGGTATTATAAATGTTAAAATAAAATTTTTTGAATATTTTATGCCATCCAAGAATTTTATAGGTTACAATGGAATATTAGTATTTATTAAATAAATTTATTTTTAATTAATAAATTTTTTATGACTTTTAAAGAAATCAAATTTTAAATAGTGTCAAAATTGACATAAAAGAGTTTCTAAAAAAAATATTATATTATTAATTTATATAATATTCCTAAAAATCTAATTTTAATCCATAGAACATATATAATGATATTTGTATCATTAATGGAACACTTTGGGGTCGCTTGAAAGTTTATAGAAAGTTTATTGACTATATAATATAAAAATACAAAGTGACATGGTAAGTGTCAAACAAATTAACTAAGAGTTAAAACTAAAAGATAAGGTTACTATATTGACCCAAACCTATATAAAATCTATTGGATGAAAGGATTGTGACCCATACCCACCATAGACATTGAATAATCCACTTTGGATCCATTAGAATCTGAATATTAATTTATTATAAATTAATACAATAAGTTTTTCATAAAGAGCCCCTCATCCCCTTATAAAAGGACACCACTTCTAACCAATTCTTCATAACTTCAAAGCCTTTTTTTTCGGCCAAACTCTGCCAAAATACCCTCTAAACTATCCTCCCTTAAACATAGAGGCCTTTCTTTAGTCATAAAGCCAACCTATGTAGCCCTTTGATCATTTCAAAAGGAAGAACCCTAAGAAGAGTTAATGTTTTCACCACTCTCTTTCAAGCTCCTTTCTTCTTCCACTTCTTCTTTCTTTGTTATTTTCAATCTAAAATAATAACTCCAGTATGTTCTATATACTGTTATGTTATAATAAATATGGTATAACCATATTCAGTATTCTATCCATCATTTTAATGACATGTCACCATACGTGCGTATGTATGTCCTGCCGTCTCCACGTCGTGGTGTAATTGTTATTCAATACATTATTATTGGGATGAGTATAATAATGATGTGTAATTCATGTAAATAATAAATATAAAATGTTAATTATTCTATATATATGATATACCATCCAATTATATATTATTTTAATATCAAAAGAATAATATTTTCGCTCGTGCGTACATACGAATTACCATCTCCACGAACGCGATGAGATTCATACCCCATCGTATCCATTCAAGAATAAATTTTATTTGATGATTAAAAATAATTTTTAGGGACATGATATCATTCTGGATATGAATAATATACATCCCATACATAGAAAATATGGCTCACATAACAAATAATATAAAGAAAAATGAATCCGTTAACACCCGAAACGATGATAATACAATGATATTATTAACAAATCAATGTTAAAAGATCATATATGATATCATATTAATGTATATGATTCTTTTATAATTTAATAACAATTATTTCACCATTATACAGGAGGTTAACCTACCCTAAACCAAGGAAATGTACAAGGTAAGGGTTTATTTCACAATCTCTTCATTATCTAAGGTTGTTTATACGTAATTATCTACTGGGACCTCTTTATCATCCACATCCATGTTTCTAAAAAAAATATTTCAAAACATTCATACTATTTTACAAAATATGAGTTAAAGTCATTTATACCCATGTTTTAATTTTTATAATAATTTTATAAGGGAATCTTTACATCATTTTCCAAACAAGGACCTTTTTAACCTTTTCAAAAAATTAAGGTAAGTATGTCTTTTTTTTAACTAATACAGCGGGTGCAGATATTTTCCACCGTTGTAAAATCTTCGAAGATTACCTTAAAAGATTATAATAATATTTTCAAATTATATGTTTTATTTTATAATTATGTGACTTTTAAATGATTTCAAAAAAGAGATATTTCTCTCAAATAGTTTTGATTTCACCTATGTCAACATCCTTTGATGGATTTTAAGCTTATTTAAAGTTGATTTATTATTATACAAAACTTCCCTATTGTATTGAAGGTTTTGTGATATGTTTTACTGTGGATGTGTTATTTTTATACCATTCATGGTTTATGGAGAAAGTATTTACATTTCGTATGATAGTTTTGATACAAATTTTTATGTTATGTTTAAACCTGTTCATATGAGGAATGAATTTGACTTAGAAAGTGATGGGTGGAGCCCGCTATAGCTCCTAGATGAATCAGTAGGTCTCATGAGACAACCTAGTGTATTGGCATGAGGCCTTGACAAAATCTTATTTGTAGTCTTGGCACGAGGCCTTGGCTACGTGGTTATGATAGTATGGCATTATTCATTCCATCATTATGAAAGTGGTTATGGATATTTCATGTGATTATTCGACTAGTAGAATATCCATGTAAATAAGTAAATGACATTATTTCTTTTGATTTCTACCATATTATGCTGAAGTTCAAGTTTAAAAGGATTTTTTTAGTTATACATTTCCTTAAATGTTTATGCGTATTTATGAATGTTTCCTCTATATTGTTATCCTTACTGAGCATCTGATCTCACCCCTTTCTATGTTTTATTTTTCCCAGGATGTGAGGAAATATTTTAAGACTGACCTTGTAACACCGCAGGTAAATAAAGAATATGAAATTTTTATATTTATCCCTATTTGTGAATAAAATGTTAATATTACTTAAAAGGGAACTCTATGCTCGATGGCGTACCCATTACGCAACAATGAGTTTCTTTGAAATCTTACGTTGCACTCTAATAATAAAATAATATTATTTTAAATTATAGTTAGCACGTAGCCATTGTATTCGCGGGAATGAATATAAATAACTAAAATATGATTATATATGTTTGTTAAATGTCTTTACATTTATCCAATAAATGATAAAGCCTTAAAATATGAAAAGAATTCAATTTTAGGCATATATACTCTAATATTCACTAAAGGTCCACTTATCGCCTTTTGATGGAGAACCTTCATTAAATATAGTTTTGGTCACTCTTATACCATATATCAAACCAAATAAAATTCTTCCTTAGAATCAGGACATCAAAATTTACTTTGTGTAAATTTTTGGTATTTTTCCGATAAAGTTCATTTTTTAATGAGTAGTGAAAAAGGTTGTATTTTAAATCAAAACCACTTTTAATCTAATTTATTTATATGATTAGATTATATTTTGAATTGGTTTTAAAGTGAAATTAGAATATATTTTTACCCGTTAATCCAATAGTGGTCATTGGAATTTATTTCACTTTGAAATTGGACTTAAACTAGTGTCAATCTTTTGATATATATTGTTTCATAAAAACACGTTATTTGTTCTGACAGCGGAAATTAATTATTAAATTAATTAATGTAACTTATATGTCTTGAATTTTGTAAAATAGAAATCATTTTAGAACTTGGAATATCAAATATATCTTAGGGTGATGTTTTGGTATTTTTCTGAAAAACATCAATTTTTGATGAATAGTGAGACCACTAATTGGTACTTAAAAACTAATTTATTTCATTCAAATGAAACATTACCACTTCTGTGATTTGATTTTCAAAAATCCGACATACATGGTTGTCATTAGGAAGTAAAATTTGGTTCAATGGGATTAAAATAATTTTTTGGTGAATAGTGACTTTTAAGTTTTTAATCGCTATTAGAGGTAATTAGTGTGATTTAAGGTAAAAATGATATTATAATAAAATGAAAATAACTTGACACTTGTCATAACCCTATTGTATTAGTCATGGACGACCATGAAAACACATGGGTCGATTTTTGGGACCCCATTGAGCCACTTGGGAAACATAATGACATTAATGCCATTTATTTAAAGTAAAAGTAAAAATGACACAAACATGTATTGTTTTACCAAAACAATTTTTACATGGGGTTATAAAAGTCAGATTTTTGACTATAAAGAGTCATTGGAAAGATAAAAGGATTTACCACATCATAGTATTTGTTTTATAATTTTTATACATTAAATAAATTAAATTATTTATGACATGATGATGATTCAGCAATTACCTCATTATTTAACTATTTAAATAAAATGAAAGATAATGTAAAATCCAAGACCTAAACATGTCAAAAACCTATTGTATGGGTGTATTTAGAACTATTATCACCTTATAATCTAAATATAAAATTTTGGGACCTTTAAAATCAGAATATAATTTTATAATAATGTTACTTTTCAAGACCTTCCAAGAGTGCCCCTCCTCTCCTCTTATAAAAGGCCTCCACCTCTACCACCATACACACACCTCTCAATCCTTTTTCTCGGCCAAACCCCACCCATTTAATAACTCCAAATCCCTCTATTCATCATTGAAGCCTCAATTTGGGCATAATCCTTTCCATGAAATCCTTTCAGCTCAAATCAAAGAGAGTTACCCGATTTAAACGTAATGTCTTCCCTTGTGTTCTTTTGTTTTATTTTGCATCTCCAAACCCCTAAAATCATTTTATTACTTTATTTTGTAACAAATCCATTATATTAAACATACTATGATGTTGTTATAATAATTATTTGAGATACACTTATGCACACCTATATCTAATCGTTAAAGAACATACTGTTTCTGTGGATGGTGAATTTCTGCCTCACGAAACGATGATTGTTCAATATTCTTTTTACACCTTCAAAGGTGGCCATTAATATGTCACTATATTTATATATGATATATAATATGTTTATGTTTTCCATAATATTCTGTATTTTTCATTTTTGGCATACCTTTATGGTTTCCATTATGGGTAAACGTGATATCTTCATTTTAGGAAGTGCGGACTACCACCCCCTCAAAGTGATTTGATTCGTTAATACCATATGTGGTACTTATACAGGATAGATTTAATAATATTATATATTATACTATACTAGAAGTATAATACAATTATGTATCATTATGTTTTAATTCCATTATCTATGAAATAGAAATGGATGTAGCGTTCATGCGTACGTACGGCTTACCGTCTCCATGAACAGTGCATTTCATTTCTTACCTCTAAAATGTTATGTACTATTATAAATACATGTAAATTCTGGATATATATGATATATATGATATCCAAATCATGAATATCATTCTGGATATAATGATCCTTTGAACACATAAACAACATGTAATTGTAAGAAGTCCATTTTTGACTTAAGGACCAAATATCGACAAAACGAACTTTATTAACTTAAATGATTACATATTGTTTATAACATGGAAATAAGTTGTATAAAAGGAATAATAAAATTGAAAAAAAAGTTCTTAAGAAATTATATATTAACTTTAGTTTATTATTCAGGAGATTAAAGAGCGATTGAGTCAAGTCGGACATAAGGTAAGGGAACCTACCCCTCTCTTTATTTTTAAGTACACTCTTTTATGTCATTCCTTTTAAGCTCATATTTTTTATGATTGGGATGTTATTTTATATTAATATTACTGTAATTTTTATGTTCATATGATTAGAGACCATATTCTCTCTCATCAATCCATTTTGGAAGATTTTATTGGCGCCGTTAGGCTGCCGAATTTTCATAAGAGATCCAACCTCTCTCTTTCTTTTTAAGTGCTCTCCTTTATCTCACTTCTTTCAAGCTCCTCTTTGTTATGTTGGGGGATGTTATTTTATATTCATATTTCTGTAAATTTTATGTTAATATGATGAGAGAACCTATTTTATCTCATCAATCCATTTTTAGAAGTTTTAAGTGGCGTCGTTAGGCTGCCGAGTTTTCGTAAGGGATTTTTCATCTCACTTTTATTCTCGTGAGATTTATGCTACATTTGGCACCATTTTCATTGAGTGGTATATGTAATTCCCATTATTCTAATATTTGTGTAATATAATTTCGTTTATGAGTATTTGCATTAATGATTTATTGTCCTTCTTTCATGGGGTGTATGTTTCGAAAGATACCCAAGTCGGTAAGGGAACCTTTTACCCTCCTCTTTTTAAAAGACTTATTTTGTTGGGTATTTCAATTTACATATTGTAATGATGGGATATGTTATTATATATCCTTATTGATGTAAATTTTATATCCAAGTGATGAGATACCCTCTTAATCTCTTATCAACTCATTTTCTGAAGTTGGAAGTGACGTCGTTAGGCTGTCGAATTTTTACCAGGGGAACTTCTTAACCCAATTTCGATTTCTTTGGGTTCAACTTGTAGTTATTGAATATGTCATCATTTGAATATGTGTGAATGGCCTTTTATTTTTTTATAATTAATATCCACTTATATTGGGTGTATTTATATCTGTCACACATAATTATGAGATTGATTTATCCGTAATTTAAGGATACCTTCTTTATAAGAAATTTCATCTCATTTTACATTTCTATTGAGACTTCATTGTTGTTATGCACCAATTCACTCTTATATGGTGTACATACTATCCTTTGTAATATTATATCATGAATCCATTTATTCTCATGATATTATAAACTTTTTATTAAATGTTATTCCTCTATTATTGTATTCAAGTGTCTCTAATTTTGTTAAAAACCCTTTAACTATAATATCATTTTAAATGTTTTAATGATTTATACTTATAAATATTTCTCATTAATATAAATATTTTCAAAATTGTTTTAAGGATTTATTTATATGGATATTAATGGTTTAAAATGTCAAAAGCTTCAAAGTGGTATGTGATACTTTGATTCAAAAATCTCTTTATTAAATGTTTTAAATGGTTCTGAAAATGGTTTTTAGAATGGATTCATTATTTCAATATCATAAAATGTTATATTGTCATTAAAATGTGGGAATTTTATCTTTCCATTGTGCTTAAGTTATGTTCTATGATTATGTTATGGTTCTTGGGCATTGTTTATGAATACGGGTGGTTCCGTGATAAACTAAGGGCGGGTGAGCCTGATATAGATCTCCAATGCATTGGGTAACACGAAGGGGTTAAACGTTAAGGTTTCTCCGAAGAGATTTAAGGAACATATTTTTATGGGTATTCCAAACATAACCAAGAGGGTTACTCCCTACGTAAGAATGTTATGAATGCCTCAAGTTACCATTATGTCTTATGATTTTTATGAGTTATTCATAAATCTTATGACTTCATGAGGTATGTTAAAGTGCTTATGTTTTATGAGTAAAGTCTGATTTCATTGATTCTTATGTATACATTGACTGATGTTTTCTTTCCGTATTTTTATAACCCTTACTGAGCTTTTTATGCTCATCCTATGTTTTTGAAATGTTTTTCACAGGTCAAGAGAAAGGTGCATGATATAATGATAGTGTCAAGGAAGTGTCAAGAAAGAATCCATGTTTTATTTTAAATATGTTTCCGTTGATGGGAAAAAACTAATACTATCCTTTATGTAACCACTTTGTTTAAATGTGGAATGTATTTCATGATTTATGATCTAATTCTCTAAAACTCTAAACCTGAAAAGATCTGCAATGTGAATTACTCATTTAATTCAATATTAAGTATGGTTTAAGGTCGAGGCCTTATAGTTGGTATCAGAGGTCGGTTTAGATAACTTTAGAGGTTAGGGTATTCTCTAAGAATAAGTGACATTACCATAATGGTTAGGATTTCAGAAAGAGTCCTAGTATTAGATAAAGTGAACGAGTAAGTATATCTTACTGTTTATCTTCCTCATTAGTACATGATGGTTTTGTTGATATACTCTCACTAACATTTCTGTTTTCAGTGAATGGATTGATTTAGCAGGCACCAAAGTGATAATAGGTTTGAAGGAAACTGTGGTGGTTCTATGATTAAGTGACTGGATGAAATGGGGGATTCAATGGGGAAACTCATGGTTGTTCTAACCCAACTATCAAGGAGTCATGATCAACCACTTGAACCTTGG
The DNA here is from genome assembly GCA_963277665.1 of Viscum album. Lineage (NCBI taxonomy): Eukaryota > Viridiplantae > Streptophyta > Magnoliopsida > Santalales > Viscaceae > Viscum > Viscum album. Next base: position 1,322,306,024 of record OY728127.1, on the reverse strand, counting down.
TATGTTCTGTAATGCATCAAGTATGAGATGACCAATCGATGTGGAAGTTTTGGTAATAATTATAAATGTAACCATTAGTTTATATGATCCTTACTTTTGAGGTAATTATGGGTTTTTATATGTTATGATGGAAAATGAAAGGCATGAGATAAACATGAGGTTAAAATATGCTATGATTATTTTTTGAAGATTTTATCTCGTTTTGGGGAATGTTTTAAGAATTATATAGTTTTGGAAAAAGGAAAACACGCAGGCTGTGTGACAACCCACCGCGTCGGACAAAGCTGCGGGAATCGAACCCACAACCAAAGTGCGACTGGTATTTATCGCCTACCACTGGACTACGTGATGTCCCTGGTTATTTTGACTAATTATTTTTAGTTAGATGATTTTATGAATTAATAGTAAGTTGATTTTGGGTTATCTATGTAAATTATTAACCGATCATGGAGGATATGTGTTTAGGTTAATTACTTTTCAATATGAGACTTTAAGAGAAACTTCTATTATTTGGAGATAAGTGTTAATTTGTACCTTGGAAGATTGTGTGATTAAATCCTTCAAATATTTGGGTTTCAACCTTAGTTTGGTTTACTTTGAAGAATTTTATGGAAATTTTTTTTATTAAATGGTCTTCGTTGAACTTTGGGTTTTGTTGGAAAAATTTTAGAGATTAAGAATAGATTTTTTTTATAAAGGGTTATCCTTTTGTGGATTGTCTGATCTTGTTCTAACAATTTAGGTTTTGGTTAATGTATAAAGACATGAGAAATATATAGTTCTCTTTTGTGGATTAGGTGATTCTATAGAAGTGGATTATAGAACTCTTAATGTGAACAATTCATCCTAAATACTAATCATTTGAAGAAAGTATGAGTTTGTGTAAGAAATCTAGTAAAAGTTGAATGTCAACATGAAAAGTAAGTATGCTTCCTTAAGATCATAAAATAAATTCCTCAATGAAAAGTAACTTAAAACAAAAATGTTTTCTATTAACTTTTCCTACTGGGGAATCGAATACCATTTAACCCATCACAAGTTTGTGATTTTCTTGTGGTTAACTTTCTCATAAACATGTTTTCTATCACCCTCCCTCAGAACATGACCCTTTTCTTTTTCTTCCATATCCATGTTTTCCTATATGGAATCCTAGTATGGGTTAACTCGGGTGAACTCTGTACTTCACTTTCTTTCTTTTAAAGTAACTGTTTTACCGAATCTTGTTCCGATGTGGGACTTTCAATGAAGTTTCTGAGCCCAATTTTAAAATTGTGAGGACGCAATTCCCAAAAGGGGGGAAGGATGTAAAACCCTAGGTAAATAAAGAATATGAAATTTTTATATTTATCCCCATTTGTGAATAAAATGTTAATATTACTTTAAAGGGAAATCTATGCTCGATGGCGTACCCATTACGCAACATTGAGTTTCTTTGAAATCTTATGTTGCACTCAAATAAAAAAATAATATTATTTTAAATTGTAGTTTGCATGTAGCTGTTGTATTGGAATGAATGAATAGAAATAACTAAAATATGATTATATATGTTTGTTAAATGTCTTTACATTTATCCAATAAAGGATAAAGGCTTAAAATACGAAAATAATTCAATTTTAGGCATATATACTCTAATATTCACTAAAGGTCCACTTATAGCCTTTTGATGGATAACCTTAATTAAATATAGTTTTGTTCACTCTTATACCTTCTATATGACCAAATAAAATTCTTCCTTAGAATCGGGACATCAGAATTTACTTTGTGTAAATATTTGGTATTTTTCCGATAAAGTTCATTTTTTAATGAATAGTGAAAAATGTTGTATTTTAATTCAAAACCACTTTTTAATCTTATTTATTTATATGATTAGATTATATTTTTAATTGTTTTTAAAGTGAAATTAGAATATATTTTTACCCTTTAATCCAATAGTGGTCATTGGAATTAATTTCACTTTGAAATTGGACTTAAACTAGTGTCAATCTTTTGATATATATTGTTTCATAAAAACACGTCATTTGTTCTGACATGGGAATTAATTATTAAATTAATTAATGTAACTTATATGTTTTTAATTTTAAAAAATAGAAATCATTTTTCATCTTGGAATATCAAATATATCTTAGGGTGATGTTTTGGTATTTTTCTAAAAAACATCAATTTTTTTATGAATAGTGAAACCACTAATTGGTACTTAAAAACTGATTTTTTTGTTTAAATGAAACATTACCACTTCTGTGATTTGATTTTCAAAAATCCATAATACATGGTTGTCATTAGGAAGTAAAATGTGTTTCAATGGGATTAAAATAATTTTTTGGTGAATAGTAACTTTTATGTTTTTAATCGCGATTAGAGGTAATTAGTGTGATTTAAGGTAAAAATGATATTATAATAAAATGAAAATAACTTGACACTTGTCCTAACCCTATTGGATGAGTCATGGCCGACCATGAAAACCCATGGGTCGATTTTTGGGATCCCATGGAGCCACTTGGGTAAGATAATGACATTAAAGCCTTTTATTTAATGTAAAAGTAAAAATGACAAAAACATGTATTGTTTTACCAAAACAATTTTGACATGGGGTTATACAAGTCAGATTTTGACTATAAATAGTAATTGTAATTCTAAAAGTATTTTATACATCATAGTATTTTTTTATAATTTTTATACATTAAATAAACTAAATTATTTATGACATCGTGATGATGCAGCGATTACCTCATTATTTAACGATTTAAATAAAATGAAAATATAATGTAACATATAAGACCTAAAAATATCAAAAACCTATTGGATGGGTGTATTTAGAACTATTATCACCTTATACTCGAAATATATAATTGTGGGACCTTTAAAATCCGAAAATTATTTTATAATAATGTTACTTTTCAAGACCTTCCAAGAGTGCCCCTCCTCTCCTCTTATAAAAGGCCCCCACCTCTACCACCATACACACACCTCTCAAGCCTTTGGATAAGCCAACCCCTGCCCATTTAATCTCTAAAAATCCCTCTATTCATCATTGAAGCCTCAATTTGGGCAGAATCCTTTCCAAGGAAGCCTTTGAGCTCAAATCAAAGAGAGTTACCCGATTTAAAGCTAATGTCTTCCCTTGTGTTCTTTTGTTTCATTTTTCTTCTGCAAACCCCTAAACTCATTTTATTACTTTCTTTTGTAAGAAATACGTTATATTAAATATAATATTATGTTTTTATAAGATTTATTTGAGATACAATTACACACACCTACATCTAATCATTAAAGAACATACTGTTTCTGTGGATGGTGAATTTCTGCCTCACGAAACGATGATTGTTCAATATTCATTTAACACCTTAAAAAGTGTCCATTTAGATGTCACTATATTTATATATGATATATAATATGTTTATTGTTTCCTTAATATTCTTTATTTTTCATTTATGGCATACCTTTATGGTTTCCATTATTGGTAAACGTGATATCTTCATTTTAGGAAGTGCGGACTACCTCCCCCTCAAAGTGATTTGATTCGTTAATAACATATGTATTATGTATAAAGGATATATTTGATAATATTATATATGATACCATACTGGAATTATAATACTATTATGTATCATAAAGTTTTAATTCCATTAAATATGAAATAGAAATGGAAGTAGCGTTCCTACGTACGTACGACTTACCGTCTCCATGAACGGTGCATTTCATTTCTTACCTCTAAAATGTTATGTACTATTATGAATACATGTACATTCTGGATATATATTATATATATGATATCCAAATCATGAATATAATTCTGGATATAATGAAACTTTGACCACATAAACAACATGTAATTGTAAGAAGCCCATTTTTGACTTAAGTACCAAATATCGACAAAACGAACTTTATTAACTTAAATGATTACATATTGTTTATAACATGGAAATAAGTTGTATAAAAGGAATAATAAAATTGAAAAATAAGTTCTTAATCAAGTATAAATTTACTTTAGTTTATTATTCAGGAGATTAAAGAGCGATTGAGTCAAGTCGGACTTAAGGTAAGGGAACCCTACCCCTCTCTTTCTTTTTAAGTACACTCTTTTATGTCATTCCTTTTAAGCTCACATTTCATATGATTGGGATGTTCTTTTATATTAATATTACTGTAATTTTTATGTTCATATGATTATAGACCCTATTTTCTCTCATCAATCCATTTTGGAAGATTTGATTGGTGCCGTTAGGCTGCCGAATTTTCGTAAGAGATCCAACCTCTCTCTTTCTTTTTAAGTGCTCTCCTTTATGTCACTTCTTTTAAGCTCCTCTTTGTTATGTTAGGGGATGTTCTTTTATATTCATATTTCTGTAAATTTTATGTTAATATTATGAGAGACCCTATTTGATCTCATCAATCCATTTTTGGATGTTTTAAGTGGCGCTGTTAGGCTGCCGAGTTTTCGTAAGGGATTTTTCATCTCACTTTTATTCTCGTGAGATTTATGCTACATTTGGCACCATTTCCTTTGAGTGGTATATGTAATTCCCATTATTATAATCTTTGTGTAATATCATTTCGTTTATGAGTATTTACATTAATTTTTTATTGTCTTTCTTTCATGGGGTGTATGTTTCGAAAGATACCCAAGTTGGTAAGTGAACCTTCTACCCTCCTCTTTTTAAAAGACTTATTTTGTTGGGTCTTTTAATTTACATATTTTAATGTTGGGATATGTTTTTCTATATCCTTATTGATGTAAAATTTATTTCCAAGTGATTAGATACCCTTTTAATCTCTTATCAACTCATTTTCTGAAGTTGGAAGTGACGCTGTTAGGCTGTCGAATTTTTACCAAGGGAACTTCTTAACCCAATTTTGATTTCTTTGGGTTCAACTTGTAGTTATTGAATATGTCATCCTTTGAATATGTGTGAATGACCTTTGATTGTTTTACAATTAATATCCACTTATATTGGGTCTATTAATATTTTTCACACATAATTATGAGATTGATTTATCCTTAATTTAAGGATACCTTCTTTATAAGGGATTTCATCTCATTTTACATTTCTATTGAGACTTAATTGTTGTTATGCACAAATTCACTCTTATATGGTGTATATAATGTCCTTTTTAATACTATATCATGAATCCATTTATTCTCATGATATTATAAAGTTATGATTAAATTTTATTCCTCAATTATTGTATTCAAGTGTCTCTCATTTTGGTAAAAACCCTTTAACTATAATATCGTTTTAAATGTTTTAATGATTTATACTTATAAATATTTCTCATTAATATAAATGTTTTCAAAATGTTTTTAAGGATTTTTTATATGGATATTAATGGTTTAAAATGTTAAAAGATTCAAAGTGGTATGTGATACTTTGATTCCAAAGTCTCTTTATTAAATGTTTTAAATGGTTTTGAAAATGGTTTTTAGAATGGATTCATTATTTCAATATCTTAAAATGTTATATTGTTATTACAATGTGGGAATGTTATCTTTCCATTGTGCTTAAGTTATGTTCTATGATTATGTTATGGTTCTTGGGCATTGTTTATGAATACTGGTGGTTCCATTATAAACTAAGGGCGGGTGAGCCCGATATAGTTCTCCAATGCATTGGGTAACGCGATGGGGTTAAACGTTATGGTTTCTACGAAGAGATTTATGGAATATTATATGATGGGTATTCCAAACGTAACCAAGAGGGTTACTCCCTACGTAAGAATGTTATGAATGACTCATGTTACCTTTATGTCTTATGATTTTTATGAGTTATTTGTACATCTTTTGACTTCATGAGGTCTGTTAAAGTGTTTATGTTTTATGAGTAAAGTATGATTTCATTGATTCTTATGTATACATGGACTGATGTTTTCTTTCCGTATTGTTATAAACCTTACTGAGATTTTTATGCTCATCCCATGTTTTTTAAATGTTTTTCACAGGTCAAGGGAAAGGTGCATGATATGATGATTGTGTCAAGGAAGTGTCCTGAAAGAATCCATGTTTTATTTTAAATATGTTTTTGTTGATGGGATGAAAACTAATACTATCTTTTATGTGACCACTTGGTTTAAATGTGGAATGTATTTCATGATTTATGATCTAATTCTCTAAAACTCTAAACCAGAAAAGATCTTCAATGTGAATTATTCATTTAATTCAATATTAAGTATGGTTTATGGTCGGGGCCTTATAGACCTGCAGGGATAGTCTGAAGGGGATATGAGTGTGAACTATGGTGACTATATTATTTTAGTTTTTCACTTTATGATGTAATGTAAAACTTATGAATGTATCTAGTGATTCCAAGACTACTAATCTTATCTGTCTTTTGAGACTTGATCTTTTGTGATTATTCCAATGTTATGTAATAATGATCCGACTCTGGGTAACTGGGTTCGGGGCGTTATAGTTGGTATCAAAGGATGTTTTGTACAAAACATGGAAGATAGATTTAGATAAACTCTGATTAGAGCACATATACCTAATATGGACTTTGAGTATTAGTATTGAAGAACTTCCTAGAATTTTAGTATTGTAGATATTTTGTGAGTTTTCCAAGAAATAAATCCATGTATGGATACGAGTAGGTAGATATGGCTCTGGCACAGATGTACCTAGGGGTAAAATCCAAAAACACCGCTTTGAGCTATACTTGAACGAGAACTGGTGCACGACAACGGGCCTTGCTGCACTCTTGGTTACGACACTCCTGGGGGATATGCTTATGATAATTCTCATTTTCTTTATAAACCATTATGAAGGGTTTATGAGTATATACTTCCTCAATGAAGACATCTTTATGATTATGGATTATATCTATAAACCGTTAAATTTATGTTAGGTATTTTACATGTTTGTAATTATTCATTAAAATTCATAAACTGGCCTAGTTTATGCTATTGTATAGAAATGGTGCCCAGTGGAAGGAACGATAACTCTAGCAATATGTATGATCCAAAGAGTAAGAAGGATCATATCTTTCATGGTATTAAGAAATAATTTATAAGGGAAATTATCTCCCATGTATTCTCAACATATGAAGAAATAGTATCATGTGTTAAAAAGATAAGTAAAGAATTCTCTGAGTCCTATTGCTTTGAAGGGAAACAAGAGAGGGGAAGGATGAAAGAGAGAAAGATAGATAAAGGGAAGAGGGAAAAGAAGAATTGTCCCATATGTGATAACTGTGGGAAGAAACACTCTAGAACTTGCCTAAAGGGAATGGAAGTTCGCTATAAAGGTAGAGAAAAAGGACACCATGAACATGACTGCAAGGGTAAGAAATAGGTTTCAAATGTACAATGCTTCATATGCAAGTAGTTGGGACACCACGAGAACCGATGTCCAAATGATCAGAGTATGCCCCAAATGATTCTATTGGATAATAATCAAGTTATGATACTACCACAGATGAGGAGGAAAGATTAGAGTTCTTATTTTGTTATTATAGAATTATGACAGTTGAGTGTTGTATCAACAATGTACTGGTTATAATAATTATGGAGTATATAAGGATTCCACTGCAGTACTATTTCATTAAGGATTTCAGATTGTGTGGAACCAAGAAAAGTGACTCAATAGAAGGTTAAAATTTTGGAAATATATGGTTGAGGGAAATAAATACCATAATAGGGTTCTGATACTGAGGTATTGATTTTGGAATAATACATTATTGATTTGGATAAATTATATTGGATATTCTTCAATACCTTGAAACAGATTAATGATTTGTATATTCCATCATTGTTTGATTTTTAAACATTTTTGGATATAAGGAGTATATCCAGCATTCGATACGGAATAAGGGATCATGAATGTAATCAATAAGGTTTTATGGTAATTCAGGATGTTGTAGTGTTCTAAAAGAATACATGATGAAGGTGTTCACATGTTATTACGTGGAAAAAAGGATATTCAATGTGTTTAACATCCATATAAATTTTGGACTGTGAGTTTGGAAAGAATTGTTTTGGATAATTCTAGTTTGAGATTATTTTTGGATTTCCATAAAAGGACAAACTGGAGGTCGGGCGACAACCTGTCGCATCCGGCAAGGCCGCGAGACTTGAACCCGCAACCGAAGGGCAACAAGGGTGTATCACCTACCACTAGCGCACATAATGTCCTAGATTTAATAATGTAGTTTTTTATGTTCTGATAGATGAATTATAAATTTATTTTTGGAACCATATACGGTTAGGATAAACAGAATATTTTTGAGTTTTATTACCTTTTGGAGTGAAAGATGGGTTTGTTGTAAAAAATTTGTAAGGAATGAATGTCTACATGACAAGTAAGTATATTTCCTTACATTATTATTAAATGTCATAAATAAATTCTTCAACATTATGAAAGGTAACTTAAAACAAAAACATTTTCGGTTAAATTTTCATACTGGGGAATTAAAGACTGTTTAACCAATCACAAGTTTGTGATTTTCTTGTAGTTAACTTTCTCTTAATCTTGTTTTCTACAACTCTCCATCAGACCATGATCGTTTGTTTCTCCTCCATATCCTTGTGTTCATAGAATCATAGCATGGGCTATCTGAGGTGACCTTTGTACTTCTGTTTCTTTCTTTTAACGTTATATTTTTATTAACCCTATTTCTGATATGGGTTTTCCAAAAAGGTATTATCTATTTTCAACCTTTTATTTTCAAATAAAAATTTCAAATTATGAGGACACAATTTATTAAATAAGTGGAGAATGTAACACTCCAAGCTTCCACGATATGCTTCTCTTTGAATAATACAATAGTGTGTGTTGTACGCAACACTGAGTTCAAGCCCACCACAACTTACCAAACTAGCCATTCAAAAGCGATTATGAATAGTATTAACTGAATTTTAAATTTTATATTATCCTTATAATTTTATAATCCATATTATGAGTTTTAAGACATAATTTAAGAACAAATTATTTTTTTTTCAGATAAAAGAAGTATTTTTAAAAAAATGCAATTTTACCACCTTTTAATGGAGAAGCCTTTTTAAATCCAATATTTGAAACTTTTATATATTCAATTTGACAAAATGAACTTCTTTTTTAGAATCAAGAAATAAGAATTTAGTTTCAATAATGTTTTGGGGTTTTTCTGATAACTTTCATATTTGGGTGAATAGTGAAAAATACTATATTTTAACTGAAAACAACTTTTTTAATCAAAATAATTTATATTGTTAAATTATAAATATTAATGGTTTGGAAGTATAAATATATTATATTTTTACAATTTAATCTAATGATGGTCATTGTAAGTAATTTAACTTTGAAATTGGACATAAACAAGTGTCAATCTTTTGATAGTTATTATTTCTTAAAAATATGCCTTTTGGTTTTGACAGTGGGAATTAATTTTAAATTATTAAATTCAACTAATATGTTTGGAATTTGGTAAAATATAATTCGTTATTGAATTCGGTATATCAAAATTATTTTAGGGTAAATTTTTGGTATTTTTCTGAAAACATTCAATTTTTGATGAATAGTGAAAAACACTGGGTTTTTGGTTAAAACTGACTTTTTATTTAAATAATTATTTATTTTATTTAAATTTATTTTAGGTAAAAATAGATATTTAATACCTATATTAGTTCAATTGAATTCATTGGAGTCATTTTATAATAATTTTAGACATATAAAAATTTTATTGAACTTTTCACCGTCTTTTACCCATCTCATAGGAAAATCGGAAAATACACATAAAACATAATTTTACCGCTTTTGTGAGTAGAATTTTGAAAATACAAGAGACACGGTTAATATCAAGTAGTAAAATTTTGTTCAATAAGATAAAAATACTTTTTGGTGAATAGTAACTTTTAACTTTTATTTACCGCGATTAAAGGTAAATAGGGCAGTTCAAGGTAAAAATAATATTGTAATAATTCAAAATTACCTTATCACATGTTCCAACCTTATTGTATGATTAATGGAAGACCATGGAATCTTTGGGTCGATTTTGGGACCCCATTGAGCCACTTGTAAGTGATAATGACACTTTATATTTATTACGTTAAAGTAAATTCAAAAATGACCTAAGCATATATCTTTTAGAAAAACAATTTTTACATAAGGTTATACATGATATAAATTCGACTATAAATATTAATTAGAAATATAAAAAGATTTCCTACATAATGGTATTTTATTTATAATTTTTAGATATTGAATAATTACATTTATTTATGACACAATGATGATGTAGTATTTTTCTTATTAATGAAAGAATCAAATAAATGGTATAATAAATGTTAAAATAAATAATATCTGAATATTTGATGCCATCCAATAATTTTCTAGGTTAATATTTCATGTTATTATTTATTAAATAAATTTATTTTTAATTAATAAAGTTCTTATGACTTTTAAAAAAATCAATTATTAAATAGGGTCAAAATTGACATAAAATAGTTTTTAAAACAAATATTATATTATTAATTGATATAATATTCCCAAAATATAAGGTTCAACCAATGAACTTATATAATGATAGGTTTATATTTAATGGACCACTTGGGTGTCTCTTGGAAGTTTATTGTAATTTTATTGACTATAATATATAAAAATACAAAGTGAAATGGTAAGTGTCAAACTAATTAACTAAGATTTAAAACTAAAAGATAAGGTTACTATAGTGACCCAAACCTGTCTAAAATATATTGGATGAAAGGATTTCTACCCATACCCACATTATACTTTGAATAATTCACTTTGGATCCATTAGAAACCAAATATGAATTTATTATAAATTAATACATTTAGTTTTTTCTAAAGAGTCCCTCCTCCCCCTTATAAAAGGACAACACTTATAACCAATTCTTCAAACCGTAAAAGCCTTTGGGTTTGGAAAACTCTGCCCAAATACCCTATCAACTATACTACCTTAATCCTATAGGCCTTACTTTAGTCAGAAAACCAACCTAAGTATCCCTTTGATCAAATCAAAAGGAAGAAACCGAAGAAGATGTAATGTTTTCACCACCCTCTTTCAAGTTCCTTTCTTTTTCCACTTCTTCATTCTTTGTTATTTACATTATAAAATAATAACTCCCGTATCTTCTATATACTGTGATGTTATTATAAATATGGTATAACCATATTCAGTATTCTATCCATCCTTTGAATGACATGTCACCATACATGCGTATGTACGGCCTACCGTCTCAAAGTCGTGGTGTAATTGTTATTCAATACATTATTAGTTGGATGGGTATAATAATGATGTGTAATTCATGTAAATAATAAATATGACAAGATAATATTTCTGTATATATGATATAACATCCAATTATATATTATTTTAATATCAAAAGACTGATATTGTCGCTCATGCATACATACGGATTATCGTCTCCACGAACGCGATGAGATTCATTCCCCATCGTATCCATTCAAGAATAAATTGTATTTGATGATTAAAAATAATTTTTAGAGACATGATATAATTCTGGATATTAATGAAATACATCCCATCCATAAAAAATATGGCTCACATAACAAAGAATATAAAGAAAAATGAATCCGTTAACACCGGAAATGAAGATAATACTAAGATATTATTAACAAAATCAATATTAAAAGATCATATATGATATCATATTAATGTATATGATTCTTGTATAATTTAATAAAAATTATTTAAAAATTATAAAGGTGGTTAACCTACCCTCAACCATGGAAAAGTAAAAGGTAAGGGTTTATTTCACAATCTCTTCATTATACGAGGTCGTTTATATGTAATTATCTACTGGGACCTCTTTATCATCCACATCCATGTTTCTTAAAAATGTATTTCAAAATATTCTTACTATTTTAAAAAATATGGGTTAATGTCATTTATAACCTTTTTTAAATTTTTATAAGATGTTTATAAAGTAATCATTACGTCATTTTCCAAACAAGGACCTTTTTAATGTTTTCGACAAATTAAGGTAAGAATGTATTTTTTTAACTTATGTAATGGGTGAGGCTATTTTCCACTATTGTAAAATCATTGAATCTTCAATTACAAGATTTTTAGAATATTTTCAAAGTAAATATTTTATTTTATAATTATGTGACTTTTAAATGATAGAAAAAAAGAGATATTTCTCTGAAATAGTTTTGATTTCATCTATGTAAACATCCTTTGATGGATTTTAAGCTTATTTAAAGTTGATTTATTATGATACAAAACATCCATATTATATTGAAGGTTTTGTGATATGTTTGACTGTGGATGTGTTATTTTTATACCATTCATGGTTTATGGAGAAAGTATTTACATTATGTATGCTAGTTTTAATACGAATGTTTATGTTATGACTAAACCTGTTCATATGAGGAAGGCATTGGACTTAGTAAGTGACAGGTGGAGCCCTCTATAGCTCCTCGATGCATTGGTAGGTCTCATGAGACAAACTAGTGTCTTGGCATGAGTCCTTGACAAAATCTTGTTTGTAGTCTTGGCACGAGGCCTTGTGTACGTGGTTATGATAGTTTGACATTATTCATTCTATCATTATGAAAGTGGTTATTGATATTACATGTGATTATTCAACTAGTAGAATATCCATGTGAATAAGTAAATCGAATTATTTCATTTTATTTCTGCCATATTATGCTGAAGTTCAATTTTAAAAGGCTTTTGTTTTAGTTATACATTTCATTAAGTATTTATGCTTATTTATGAATGTTTCCACTATATTGTTATCCTTACTGATCATCTGACCTCACCCCTTTCTATGTTTTATTTTTCCCAATATGTAAAGAAATATTTTATGACTGACCTGCAGGGATAGTCTAAAGGGGATATGAGTGTGGACTATGGTGACTATATTATTGTAGTTTTCCACTTTATGATGTAATATAAACCTTATGAATGTTTCTAGTGATTCCAAGGCTACTAAAATAATCGGTCTTTCGAGACTTGATCTTTTGTGATTATGCCAATGTTATGTAATAATGCTATGACTCTGGGTAACTCGGGTCGGGGCATTACATCAAGTCACATGTGAATGTTTTTCATTTTAATAGTTTTTTTATGTGATGAAAGAAACACTCATCATAGAAGGGAATTTCAGAGAGTCCTTGAGCAACGACCAAGCTATTATTTTATGGAGAAATGAGATATCTTTTTTTAGGTTGAAATAAGTTTCACTATGATAGTTTCCACTAAGGTATTGATGAGAATATAAGTCTAGGTAGTAGATATCGATATCATCTTCATGTTCCGTTGTAGTGGTATCAGAGTGGAATGTTTGGACACAAGTTCCCCCATTGTCCTTACCTCATAGTTTAGGATCATACCATGTGGTAGAATGGGTTATATTTAGAGGTTTTGATTGAAATATCCATAGTAAACTAGTGACAGGGTATCAATACATGAACTTGAGATGGGAAGGGGCTCACCAACCCCGCATCAGATTGGTAGCTAGAGTTCAAATGGATGTTTCGGCTGAGGTAATGGACGTGGTACCCTAGTAAAGGAGATACAATACCAAAAAAGGGAAATATCTTAGGATAGTCAGACTAGAACTGAGGTCATAGGAAAAAAGTTAGCTTCATGTTATGCAGAAAACTATAGCTATCTTGGATGCATGGCCTTCTACTGTTAGAGCTACGATTATTGTATCATCTACATTAACATGTTTTTTGTTTGATATAGGAGTATAAAATTATTTTTTATCTTCTTTTTTTTGGAAATTGATTGGTCTAGGATGTGTAAATATTGGATTCTGTTTTTACCATCAACAAACTATTAAGAGTGAGGTCCAACTATATCAACTATTTCAAGGTATGTGCTCTAGAGATTGGCGGTTACTATTTCTTTGGGGAACCGTTTATGTTGGAAATGATAGGATTCAATTGTTTCATAGTATGTATTGTCTAGTTTTATAACATGCTAATATAGATTGTTATTAAAGGATATTTCCCTTTATATCTCTATAAGGAGACCACTATTCTCATTAAGGTGAGTGGGATCTTTTGGCTAGTCATGGATGACCAATTCAGTGTAGATTGGATTTTCAAATAGCTTATATAACTGGTATTTCTCTAGATAATGGTGTAATGTAGTATGATTATTCTCCACTATTATTAATATTTTTTCAAGATGTATTTCTTGATGTGTTCTATGAATTAAGACATGAGAAAGAGATTGATTTCATGATCGATTTGGTGTCAAGAGAAGAGATAGTTTGTATCCCACCTTACAAAGTGGAACCAGTAGATATTTGAGAGTTGCAAGTTTATTTGGACGATATGGAATCTAAGGCTTTATATAGCCTAGTATATCTCCTTAGGGTTATCTAGTTCCCTTCGCCAAGATGGATTATAGGTTTTTTCACTTATTTGTGGATTGTTAGAGGTTGAACCAGATGATGGTCAAGAATCAGTACCTTCTTGCACACATTTATGATATTTTAGATCAATTGAGAGGTGCTAAGATCTTCCCCAAGATTTATTTGAGATTAGGTTACTATCAAATAAATGTAATACCAATTCACATACCTCATACTAATTTTATAAGTAGGTATGAATCTTATGAGTTGGTAGTGATTCCACTTTAGATAAAAAATACACTTGCAGTATTCATGAAATTGACGAATATGAGGTTTTATCTTTTTTGGGATTGATTTGTGGTGGATTTTGTCAATGATATCTTTGTTTACTCCAATATAGAAGAAGACCATTCCCAACATCTTGACATCGTCCTATATACATTTTGAGAGAATCAAATTTATGACAAGATAACCAAATGCAATTTATGGATTAATAAAGTACACTTCTTGGACCTTGTCATTGTAGTTCCAAGAGTGTTAGTGGACCAATAGAAAGTTTAATACACGGTTTCTTGGAAAAAACACAATAACTTCTTTTATAATCAAATATTTTAGGGTTTATCTGGTTATTATCATCCCTTTATCCAACACTTATCCTGTTTGGATGCATGGTTGTCATGGATGACCAAGAAAGGGGTGATATTTTTTTGGAAAGATTATTAAAAAATATATTTTGAGGATATGAAAGGAAGGATAACCTCAAAACCTATCCTAACATTACCTATACAGAGAAAATCATATACCATGAACTATGATGCATTCAGAGTTGGACATGGAGAATTTCTATTGTATGAGGATTGAGTGGTTTCTTATGGATCTAGGTAGTTGAGACCGCATGAGAGGAATTACCCTACTCATGATTTTGAGTTATAAGTGGTGGTACATTCCCTAATTTGTTGGAGACACTATCCCATGGGTGAGAGGTTTTTGGTATACACATACCACATAGCCTCACGTATATCTTTTCTCAATGAAACAAAAAACCTTTAACAGAGGAGGTGGGTCGAATATCTATAGTGTTTTAACTTCTAGAAGAATTATACAATAGGAAGGGGAAAATTAATTGGTGACGAATTGAGCTAGATGAAATTGATAGGGGATGTATGGGAGTCTTGAGACAAGTGGTGAATAATGGCTCTCTTTGAAGACCCACATCTAGATGTTTAGGGGTCTTAAGGTTGAGTTTCATAGAATTTGACATCAGTTATAACTATGATTTGGTAATTGACTAATACTGAGATGTTATTTGATACAAATGACTTATTTCTGAGAGAAAACATATATAGTGGTGAGACACCATCCCAAGTGTCTCTTAGCTGTGGAAATTCTGTTCTTTTCCATGGACGACAATGGGATCTTATAGGTTTATGCGAGGAGATGACGAGGGAGTTTCATGTTTTTAGATGGGATGTGCATCCTAGTTTGAAAAATATGAATCATAATATTTGTGGATAGTTCCATTTTTCATGAATGAAGAAAAACATGGTAGGATTCATAGCTAGATGCTTCACTAGTTAGCATGTGAAAACCCAGCATCAGAGGCTAGCCATGATTTTGCATCCTTTCCACACTCCTGAGTGGAAATGGTATGATTTCACTAGGTATTTTGTGACTAGATTACTTAGTAACACCCTTAGTAACAATGTTTTTTGGAGATTTTGTGTCAACTAATGAAGGTATCCAACTTCATAACTTTTAAGGATACCTTTACAGTTTGTGATATGGGAAGACTCTACATGCCTGAGGTGGTTTGATTTCACAGTGTTCTTGAGTGTATTATTTTTTATAGAAGTCCTTTTTTAAAATCACATTTATATTAGGGAATTCAAAAATATTTAGGATTTTATGTTATTTTGAGCAGAACCTATCATGCCAAGGCTAATGGTTAACATAAGTAGTCTATTCAGATTTTGGAGGATATCTTACGAGCTGTGTTTCAGATTTTGTTTGTTCATGGTAGCAACATATGTAACTACTTGAGTTTTGATAAAATAATATATTCTTGGATGTGAAAAAATGGCAACTTTTGTGGCTTTTTATGGATGTTAATACCATTCACTACTTTGTTTGCTGGAGGATGGTGAATCATCACTTGTTGGGACTTTTCAAATGTAGGATACATCTGAGAATGTTTAGTTGATTAGAAAATAGTAGGTGAATGAACAAATCAAGAAGAAATCATATGATGACCATAAAATATGAACTCTGCAATTCATGTTCAGTCATCATGTTTTCTTCTTGGTGTTTCCCAGGCAAGGGCAACACAGTTTTTGGAAATAAAGAAATCTAGCACCTAGGTTTGTTGAGCTGTCTGAGGTTGTGGAAAGGGTCAGTCAAGTGGAATACCATTTCACCCTTCCATGGAGATATAGTTCCATGCATGAAATTTTCCAAATGTTTCATATTTTTTGATATTATCCATAACCTTCCCATGTGATAGATGTAGCAGAATTCATGTTTTTTGATGATGCATCTTCTAAGGAGCATTAGATATTGGTTGTGGATTGTAGTGAGAAATGTCTTCAATGTAGGACCATATTGTTGGTTCGAGTGTAGTGGGTTAATGGGAATGTTTTAGAGGATACCTTGGAGAGGGAGTTTGATATGAAAACACAGTGGCCAAAGTTGTTCATTGAGACCTCACAATAACTCTTGGAGTAGCTTGGGGATGAGCTGTTATATGGGGGAGAGGTTGTAAGATCCTGTCTTTTTCCAGGTATGTCTCTCTCTGAGTTTTTTCATTAAACTTATTTAATTAGGTTTTTCATTGTCTTTAGACCTTTATATCCATGTTTCTTCGTGGGCACATATCATTTGAATAAGTGAAGTTTTGAGTATGGAGGAGACTTTATAAAACAATAGATGATTCTAGTAGAGAGATTTTGTTAGGGAAAATTATTTAAAGTTTTGGGTTGTATGTTTGTTTTGATTTAATGGAGTATGGGTAAAATGGATCAAGTATTACCATGGGTTCTAGGTATGTTGAGAAGTTTTAAAAGTGTTTTGGGTTTTTTAATAATGACATGTTTTGAAAAACAATATGTTTAACATTTATTATCCATGTAAATTTATTGCCCAATGTGTAATTTTTCAAGTGTTTTTATTAAAATAATTCAAGCTGACAGGTTTTTTTCATATTCCATTAAAAAAATTTACACGTCATGTAACTACATGAAAACTCATGTAATTACCTGACCTAATGTTTTTAATTTTGTTGCGTGGCTTAATTTTATTTTATCTCATCTATATATCTCTCCCCTTGACCCTAGGGAATTTTTAAGGTGATTTTTGAGTGACAAACTCTCTTGTGGACATCCTGTTTGTGAAATGAATCCATGGTAAGTATTTTTGGTTAAGATCGTCCATTATCTCCCTTGGTTATCCAACCATTTTTTTACAATACCTTGACTGTGTGCATTGATGGTTTTGATATTGGTTGGTTTTGATCTAGGATCCTCCTTGAGATCATCCACACCATCTTCCTTATTAGTGTTTTCAACTATAAGTGTAGTGCTCTCCATCAGTTAGTGGTAGGGGGTCTAAATATTAACCCTTCGGTTTGATAATTTCTGAGTATATGAAATATTTTTATTTCCCCAATGTAACATGAATCTAAATAAATTTAATAATTAGTGGAATTATTCCTTGGATTAAATTGTCTTCAAATGATCATTGTCCTGGATTATGGAAACCAATTGGATGAGATAACATGGAATATAATTGAATTGGATAATGGATTAAATTGTTTATAGCATAAAATGAGCCCTTATTTGATTGATTGATATAGAATCCTAAAGTTATGGTTTACTTATTATTTATTTTACTTTTGATCAACTGTGATATAAATGAAAGAGATTAATGAAAGAAAAATATGAATTCACATAATTAACCATTGTGTCTAATGATATGTTATTATGGGATCCATGCTATTTTGACAAGTCTTTAGATCCATGTTGAAATAATTATATATGGGTAAATCCCCTGGAACATGCACACTTATATATGCTCTAATACTGATATTGATCAAGCTCGACTTAGTCCCATGCTAAAATTCTTATAGCGAGTTGGCTTTTCCTAGTACCATGATGTGATGCTTATATGGATTTTAATCAAATTCTATTATTCTTATAATTCATAGAGGGGGATTTTTATGTTATAACCTTACTACATAATTGTCTTTGGCATATTTGTCACGCATGCTTTGTGATATTCATGAATTGAGCCGAAGTTTGTGGTTTACCATAGTTATATGGCTGTGGTTGGAATGGTCATACAACACCCTCAAAGATATTCTTTCATGGAGCCAAATAAGTTTATTTACCACTATAATTTGTTTATGGAAGGATTGGTCATAAGACATGATCAGAGATATTTTGGCATGGAGTCGAAGAAGGGTGTCATTGTATTTTATTAATTGTTGAATTAACTAATACATCTCTTTATAGATTTATTTCATAAAATAATTATCACACTGGTATTTAAAAACATCTAATATATTATACTCACACCTTAATTAGTCCACCATTTTGTACTCGAGCAGATTTTATGGATGTAAGTTTGTATAAGGGAAAATTATATTTCTGTTGATTGTATTTCCTAGATGGGAACTATGTGGGGTTTGGGTCCATGGACTTTTGAGTCATTATTAGAGTCTAAGAGTATTTTAATTACATTATTTATATCATGAAATTTAGTAACATTTAATCATGTCATTACATTATTTCATTATTATTTATTGGATTGTCCAGTTGTGTTTTATTGTTGGTTTCCACTATATTATATAGCTTCCATTTTTACCAACCTCTATTGTTTATTATTATTGAATATTTTTTCTCTATAATGTAAACTCTAAATCCAAGGGGTATAATATCCCCACTATACTTATGCCTCCCTCACTTCTAGTCGGTAGCCTCTACCATACAGGGAGGCGTGATTGAGGTCACATAAGCTACCCTTTTTGGCCACCGGGAAAAGTGCCAGATTGGGGGGAGTTACAATTCCCATGAAATATTGTAGTGATACTTCACAAATATAGAAATTCATTCAATAAAAATAAACAAGTAAAAAATCATTAATATAAGTAAACGTCACAATACAAAAAGAAAACATAATCCAAAGAAATATGGAGCTCTGGACTAGATCATAGTTCCAGAATCTATCCTTACAATAATATAGGAGAGTATTAGTAATGATCTATGCCCTCAGATTTTAAGAAACACCAATAGAGCATCTTCTCAGGTAACTAATTTCCATGAAGCCCAAGAAAGGTGAGATTACGACTTAGTAGTCCACCACCAATGTTGTCTAATTCAAATTTAGTTAGTGGTCATAAATAAAAATGGATGGGAAACAAATATATGAATCAACAATAATTGTATGTAGTGGAAATAAAAAAACCAAATAAATCCTTTGGTATCAAGAGGGAAACCCAGTTTGGCATTACATATTTCATCCAAAGTCTTTATCTCCAAACTTGGTGGATGTGACATGTCTCAACTCAATTCCAAGAAGTATCATTGAGGAAACTATAACTATGTATCCTGAGAGGAATAAGTGAGGATCAAATGGTAATTCCCTCCATGTAATATCTAATAAAAATCATCACTCATGTCTATAATCAAGGGAACACCCTCGGGATTTAGAAACAAGGACCTATTGGAATTCCAACTCACACCTGAGGTATTCCATTCCAATAATAATCATGCCAAATCATAATATCTCAACCCATATACATAAAAAATGGAAGCCATCAAGAATAAATGACATTAATATATTGAATTCAATAAATGATCAAATTACATGAATCTATGGTGGAGCCACACCATGAAATTCTTTGTAATGAATCTAAGAAGAATCCAGCGGTTCTCTTAAGTTATTTCTTATAATTGGACTTTATTTAATACAAGGAAGTGATCAATCATGATATTTACATGATTCCCATAGTTGAATCCAAGGACCATCCATGGAATTTTACATCAATACATAACATGAGTAATATAGGGAATCACCCCATGGAATTCCTATAAAATGATTTTCATAAATAATCCAAGGGGATTCTAATAGAATTATAGTTATATTTTGAAAATAAAGTTTTTATTAGAGAAATAAAATATTTTCATCCAAATCACCCATTTAAATGGGGAAATTAGTGATGGCCAAGAGAATCACCTTTATCTAATAGATTACAATCTCTAGGTAAGGACACTAATCCAGAGTATAGGATCAGATGTTTACCTCGACTCCCTTTTCTAGTTAGAAAATTAGTGAAATAGTTGCCTTCCATAAAAGTGTGATTGTAGGAGATGTCTTGGATGAGAAAAAATATGAATATTTTTATTAGATATCTCATCTTCTGATGAATAAAATACTTATTCTGTTAAAGCTTGACGATCACAGCAGAATCAGACTCATTTTGATAAATTTGGATGTCATGATCTCCATAGAAAGAGATACCAGTGTGCATGGATATCACCTCAGCACCTAAGGAAAAACACATACCATAAAAGGCACTAAATCCAAAGATAATTGAACCCACCATGTCCATTATAAGACCACCTCCTATCATCAATTCATTATTGTTAGACCCACCCACATTCAATTTTGACCTAAATGAGGAAGGTTTCCAACAAATCCAGTAACCTTGGTTACTACATATATTAACCAAACTAAAGGAGAATGCTGGAAAAATCCTTCACAAGGTGAGTGAATATGTAGAGCCTTTGATCAAAACCCCAATTTTGGCCACCATAATTATTACACACACCTGAAAAAACATGATTGAAATATTGATATCTTCTCTTGAATTGTTTCTTTCTTCTCAAAGAACCCATGTAAGACAAAAAGAACCAAAATTAATTACTTAAAACTATGTCACAAACTAATCCTATTACTTTAATGGATCTTTATAATGACTATTCAGGAAAACATGGTGTTTTAGGCGTGATATAGTCTCTATTATTGTAATAAGATAGAATAATTTTTTTTTAAAATTTTTAGGTTCAGTTTTCAATAATTATGTGTAACTTTAAAACCCAAATATTACAAAAGAAGATGAATTTAATGGAAGATAAATTATAACACCTACCATTACCTTGGAGAGACCCAATAATATGATACCATCCTTCAGATGAAGCCTAAATAAGATAAAATGAAGAAGCAATCCAACACAATGAAAATACAGAATAACCCACAAAAAAGGTATGATAGATTTTTAAAATAATAGTAAATAATAATGAGGTCTATAGAAGAGTTAAAATAAACATTATTATTCCAACAAAGCCAATGATAAGAATAAAACCCTTGATCTTTGGTAGAACCACCTTAGAAAGGTGGAGGAGGAGGAGGAGGGTGTTATGCACATGGAAAATGTCCCTAACATTATCCATTTTTAGGTTAATGACATAGTATAGAGTGGGGGAGTACATTTTTCCCACGTAAAAAAGGTACCATGATCCCATTGATAAGATGGTGAGACTAGGGAGAGCCTTTATTTTCCCAGAAGGCCATTGACTAGCTATAATTCTTTGGCCTGCTATTTGGTGGCATTGTATACCTTTAGTTTCATTCCAAAACACCATATTGAGTTTCTTAATGTCACATGTGACCTCTTAAACACATAGAAAACCTAAAACCAATTATAAAAGGTAACTATTGTTGGAGGTTTTCAATACTTGGAATCTGGAAGTAAATGTTGATGGAAAAATGATCATCCACCAAACAGAAGATAAATTTCTTCCTCAAAAAGTAATACACATATAGACAGATGGATTTACAGTAGTCTCATTTTTATGTATTTAATAGTGGTTGACCATTCTCTAAACATTTTTTATATATTTTTAGATCATATCATTTATCATTAATTTTTTTGTCCTTTTGGAATTATGTGATGATAAAAATAGTTTAGGTAGAATCACCTAGTAACTATATTCCATTTATTGATGATTCAATATAATGGTTTCATTATTGTATATTTTGTCACTATAATCTTCTATTATTTAGTATTTAGGTGCTTCACTAAACATAATCTAATCATACACATCATTATTTGTTAATTTAATAGATTTATTTACATCATAATAAATAGTATTCTCTATTATAAACATTCCAATGGTTTTCTAAATGAAATTTATGTATTCATATACTGTGTAATGCAATGAAACATGTTTTTTTACATCACTACTCATACTAAATGTTATAATATTTTGAAAATAAATATTTAAATTAAAATTTAATATTTCATTAGGTGTAAAAGAATTTTTTTCATTTATAGGAATAAAATAAGGTTCAAGAAAAACTATCCTACTATACAGACACATAGATATGCTAAAGGATTCCATCATGTCATTCTCATATAAAAAAATTAATTCCATTAAAAATAATAATAAATGAAAAATTACTTGAAAAAATATTTGGAATGAAAAATTTAGATAATTGATTGTAAACTACAATTACAAAATAAAACATAAGAATTAAAATTAATCTTTGATCCATGTGTTGGTATTGTTGAAAGAAAAATTAATTTCATAGTAAATCCTATCTAGTTGGATATTTTCTATTGACTTTTTAGAGACATTAATAACTTAGAGAATAGATCTAATACCAATTTTTTGGTCCGTATATAGGTAAGGAGGTGATATTTGATCAGAAACTTTAGGAGGAGGTTGAATTGAAAATGCTAATATAGAAAGAAAACACCATTTTTAATGGTTCACACATAACACAATATTTAATAGTAAAATAATAATGTATGTAGAAGAAAAATGGAAAGTGTGAAAATATATATGAATATTTAAAAGTATTATGGAATCTATTAGATAATGTGAAAAAAATTGTTTTTATAATAAATATTTATTTAAATAAAATGTAAGTGTTTAATAGTTTCTTTACATGCAACCTCGAGTCTATGTGAGCTGTGATAAAATAAACTATTATAATATAGACATTAAATTAGAAGGTATGAATTATAATGACCACATTATGAAAAAAATTATAAAATTTTTATATAATGAAAATTTAATTTATTAATTCATAATAAATAAGTATTTAATTTTTTGTAAAATCATTTTAGGCTTCAAACATGCATTTTCATCAATAATGTTTTTATTTCATTTTACACACAAAAAAATTATATATAATTTCTACCATTTTTTTATTTTTTTATAAAATAATATAGGTTTTTTAAATTACTATTTCAATATTATATTGTTATGATTTTTTATTATTTTTCTAAAAAAATTTATCATCTAATGAATTTTGAAAATATGGATTTTTATAAAAACTATCATTTCATTTCATTTAAAAGTACCTATATGTTTTGAATTTTATCATAAAGTAATATAAGAATATTTTTTCTATAAATAATATAATTAATAATGTAACAATCATTATACTAATTTATTTCGGTATAAGTTTATTTTTGGGCTTTAAAAAACATTTTTCTAAAAACTATTTTAATATGTGTAATTTTTTTATCTTAATAAAATAAAATAGTCTATTTTGATTAATCATTTTAATGATATATAATTATTATATATTCAATAAAATATTTTAACATTCATTTTAGGTGTCTTACAAGGAATGGAATGAATGTAAATTATTTTTTCTGCTTAAAGAATCATTTTTATTAAATATGTTTTCATTGCGGGTTGTGCACTTAATTAAAATTAAATTCTTACACATATAAAAATAATATATGGTAAAATGGATTAATTTTTAATAATAATAATAAATAATATTATATATTTGAGTTGACATAATTTTTGGTTATAGTGAATTATAAAAATAGTAAAATTTGTTACCACGATAAAGGTTAAAACATGTTTTCTAGGGGTGGGGGGTTAAACCAAGAGAAAAGGGTAATATCGCCACCCAAACCTATATAATTATTATTTATTAGAGATATTTCAAGAATATATTATCATAAATATCAATCCCTGACCATTTTTATCCACTATTCAATGAATGTGACCTTATATAATTGAAATCTTTTAAGAAATTTCATCTATGTCCCTCCCCTAACATATAAAGGGGAACGCCTCCTCTACATTTATTAACACCATTTTAGCACTCAATATTATCCTATACCAACTAAAAATACTTATTTTAATCCTTAAATTCATCATAGATATTAATTTTTTCTTCTAACCACAATCCTTCAAGGCCTAAGGTGTTTGCCAAAGGAGGTTTCTCAAAGAATAGGTATAAATCTTAACCAAGCTCTTTGAATATTGTTTCTTATTACACCTAATATAAGCTTATTGTAAAAAATAATAATTATAAATACAGTTTCATAAATAGTTATATATGTTATTTTTTATATTTTACAACCATTTAAAACCACTTTTCAGTTAAATATGAGATTAATTTATTTCTTGTGTGTATGTGTGGAGTAACGCCTTCACACAGAGACACAAATCATTTTACCTAAATATATTTTATGGATTCTTATTATAATGGGTTTAATGTTTATATATTATATTTATGACAAAATTATTATTCTTAAATTATAATATTAAACCTACCTTCTTTTCTTATGATCCACGGGTAAATGATATCTTCGCTCATGTGCATGTGTGGACTACGACCTCCACAAAGAGATGTGATTTGTTTGTCATTTATTTATTAATTGGACAGTAAAAATGATATATTTAATGTACTTATATTATATTTATTATATAATAATTATTCTTCAAAGCTTAATTATCATTTATATTTAAAAAATTCTTATCCATAGAAAATAAAATACATCACTCATCTGTAGATACATATTACCATCTCTACAAAGGGATTTAAATCATTTTTAACAAAACGTAATATGAATAGTTATGAATAGGTATATATTCAACATATATGACATTTATACCATAACTAACATTATATATATTGATTATCCATGATCTATTTGAATGGACTATAACAGAAAAAAAACATAAATGAAAAATGAAGCCATGGACACATTAAATGAAAGATTAAATAGAAAATTGTTAATAAAAAAGAATTGAAATGATATTAGTGGATAATATATGATTTTATATTAATTAATATGTATTTTTATATAATTATAATCAATTTAATATATTATATAGTAGGTTAGTGTTCTTACGAAGTAAGACAGACATGTGGTAAGTGTTTCATCTCAAATTTTCTTTATTGAAACATGTTTTAATGTTATGCACAAATTTTATATTTATATGGTGTATAAGCATCACAGGAATATATTTTGTAATAATCCATGAGTTAATAAATTTTATTTATAGAACCATATTATTTTCAATATTCAAATTTCTTTAATCTCATAAATTACTAAGGCCATAAGTGTTATTCATCTCAATTTTTTTCATTGATATATGCTTCATGTTATACACCTATATTATTTTATGAGGTATATTTACTTTCCCATTGATATTTTGTATCATGAATATATTTATGTTTATGGTAGTTAAATTTAAATGTAAATTTATTTATTTCATTTGGATTATGATTCAAAAGTTACCTCAATGGTAAGGGTTTTAAGTTATATTATCATTTATATAGGGGTTGTTTTTGATAAATTTTTTGTTGATAAAATTGTATGATATGTCTCTCACAAAAATTATTTTTTTATTATCCTATATTTTTCCTATATATTTCATGTTATAATTTCATTTTATTATCTTTATGGACTCAAGAGACCTTAAGAATTTTTTAAGGGAAAACTAACTGTTTTTTACCTTCAGCCATGAATCTTTTCTTATATATCCATATTTTTATTAAAATGATAAAAATAATTGTTTAATGTTTGACCAAATTATTTAAGTAATTTTTTTCTATATTTTTCTTTCATTACCCATGATTTAAAAGGAATATTCATATCATTATCCAAATGTGGCACTTTTGGGGTTTTACTTAAAATACATAATGAATTTATGTTTTAATTTATAGAGAATGAACAATGTTATCTACCATCATTAATACACTTTCTATTTAAGTTTTCCTTATAAGTTTTCTTTTTTATATTCAAAGAAATTTTTTTACTTAATATTATTTTAAAATTAAAATTTTAGATAAGTAATATCAAAATTTAAAGGGTATTTTCCTCACGATATGTAATAGTGACATTTTAAAGGAACTTTCATATATAAGAACATTCATTTATTTTTCTTATAAGTTATTTGTGATATAATTCAATATTACCAAATTTATGATTTCGTTGGATTGTTTATTATTATGATTAAGAAATTTTTATGAAACCATTATCCTTCTTATGGGTTCTGATATGATGATATGATGGATTTTTAATGATCTTGTGGTACACATATGAATGGTTTTCGTTATGTGGTGGGTGGTTATTTTATAAACAAAGGATGAGTTGTTGCATTACAAAACATGGCCGAGTGGGTTTATTATAGTCTTATAATGCATTGGGTTATGATATATTTCTCATGAGAAAATAAGGAATGTAATGGAGAGTGAAAACAACTCTGAAAGGGACTTTATCCAATGAGATAGTGTTAGGAGTCAGAATTTACCATGGAAATGATAGAATGGTGAGTGAACCCAATCCACTATGATATTATTAGTTGTGATCCTTGAAGAAGGAAATGATTTTCTACGCATATTCCCATTCCAAAACTTTTATCTTATTCTAATTATATTTTTTCATGATTCATTATTTATTAATTTGGATTCCATACTCTTATGTATTATGTATTTATACTGAAAAAACGTTTTTCCATAGTTATTTATTATGATATATGAATTTATGGGTGTGATTTCATAATGTTTAATTCATGTTATCATACCATTATACTTATATTATTGTCACTTATGACCATTTTTTGATATCTCCTATACTTTACCATATTGAGTATAAAAGGTCATCCATTCATATATTTCCATTACCCATGCTATGGAGAATGGTTTGAAGTACAATATTTCTAATATGGGTTATTGTTATTAAGAAGTTATTCAGAAATGATGTTTATATTTTTTTACTAGTTTTTTACATATCCAAGTTTCCAAATATAGAAAATAACTGTGGTATTTAAGAAGTTATTATGGATAATGTTATTTAATATTCATCTAAAATTATTTCTTATTTATATATGAAAGGCATGGGTCACTATAGGTTGTATCAAGGGTTGAGGTTAGTAACTTTTGAAAACTATAATGAGGAATCTTTTGTGAGAAAACTCAGGATAAAGTTAATTTCTGGATATAGTCCAAAAGATTTATTTAGGTATATGTTATGTGGTTTTTCTAGTAATAAATCCATTTCTAGATACTATAAGAGGATGTGGTTTTGGCAATGATGCATCTAGGGGTAATATCCTAAAAAAGAGTTGGTTGAGTATTTCACGTCCCTTATTCTAGTTCACAATGAATGGGTCATTACTGTGCATCGGGCTTGCCACTCCCAATGTATATCATTAGGATAAATCAAATTTTATTTATGAAACATTGAAAACGATTTTCATATATAATGACCATGTAATACCTAGTTCAAAACTAAGGTGTTTTAGGTTAAAAATAAGGTGTCATAGTTTATGAATCATTTGAATGATCTTTCACGATAACATGATTAATCATTATTTATTCTCACAATATTATTTTTGATTTAGTTAATTTATAGAACTAGGAGGAATCACATTAATACTAGTGAAAATGAAGAGATCAATGGAAGGAAATAAATCACATCCTAATATACCAATTTTAGTTCAATTTATTATCTATGGAGATTTTATTCATTATTTAGGCTTGTGCACTAATGTAAGGGATTAAATCAAGACCATGAAAGAGAATATGTTTCACCAATAATTTATGTGAAATAATTGAAGTGTTTATGTATTAGGATTTTATAATTATGTGACAGATGCTTTTTATTAATGATTTTCTGGTTATAAAAATCACGAGTCTTCTAAATATTGACCGATATTAGTTTTTATTCAAGGTGATGAAAGCATAGTTCTAATGTTAATGATAACTTAGAAAAGTTATTTAGTGGTAAGGTGATATTTTTAGAAAACACATTATTAAGGGATAGATAAAAATTAATAAATTCATGAGGATGAGATAATAGTTTTTATTTGGGATAAAATGTTTATTGATTTTGAGAAAGTAAATTGGATTGTATTATTGACCTTGAAATTGATTAGTGATTTAATGAAAAAGGGATTTATTTAATCTTTGATGAAGTTTGTTACATTTTTCGATCTAAGTAATATATTGGATAGCCGGTGATTTTATTTAAGAAATAATGATAAATTTAATTTATTTTGGAAGAATATATGTTTTCATTGTGATTTTATGAAGATTCAGGTTATTAACATGTTTTAGAAGAATATATGATCATGGTTTGCACATGTTTGGAATGTGACATTAAGGGACACTTTTTGTTGTTGGGGGATTAATTTAAATTTATTTTTGAAATTTTATAACCTTTTTCTATTTTTTTATTAGAGTTTTGACTAATATATTTTTGGGTAGTCTTAGGGTTATCTATTTATAGTCTAGTTTATGTTGAACTTTGGGAACTATTATTGAGGTCTTATAGATTAATTTATTATTTATTCATATGAATATATATCTATATTGGATAACATAAGCTATTTTTTTTGTTTTTTGGAAACAAAATGAATGAATTTTCTTTCTTTTATAGATCTTATGATACATAAAAATGTAATTTTTGTGAATTAGTCTTGAAAAATAAATATTGTTTGAATGTTGACGACAAGTGGTGGAACCTAATTAAAAAACAAAACAAAATCATGAAACATAGTTTATGAATTTTAAAATATAAATTAAATATATTTTCTTATATTCCATGTTATAATAATTCCTCAATTTCAAGAAAAATAATTATAAGGCCCCATCCTTAAACATTACTTAATCTTGAGTTATTACAAGATTACACCTTGAGGATCTTTTCAGCTTTATAGTTTTAGAGAATTAGATCATAAAACATGCATTACATTCCACATTTAAACAAAGTTGTTACATAAAAGACAGTATTCATTTTTCCCATCAATGGAAACATATTTAAAATAAAACATGGATTTTTTCTTGACACTTCCTTGACACTATCATCATATCATGTAACTTTACCTTGACCTGTGAAAAACATTTCAAAAACATGGGATGAGCATAAAAATCTCAGTAAGGGATATAAAAATATGGAAAGGAAACACGGGTACATATATACATAAGAATAAAATCATACTTTACCCATAAAACATAAGCACTTTAACATACCTCATCAAATCATGAATAAATCTTAGGAATCATAAGACATAAAAGGCAACTTGAGGAATTCATGACATTCTTACATAGGGAGTAACCCTCTTGGTTACGTTTGGAATACCCATCACAGTATATTCCCTAAATCTCTTCGGAGAAACCTTAACGTTTCACTCCTTCGCATTACCCAATGCATTGGAGATATATATTGGGCTCACCCGACCTTAGTTTATCACGGAGCCACCCGTCTTCATAATAATTCCCAAGAACCATAACATAATCGTATCACATAAAACATACATAAAGGAAACATAACATTTCCATATTTCAATCACAAGATATCAATAAAACACATTGATATAATAAAAAAATTATGAAAATAATTTTCAATACCAAAATAAAATAAAATTAAAACAGGGTATTTATTTTTCTTTTAAAAAAACGGAATGGCTTTTAGAGAAAGACGAAACTCAAATAATGGTCACGGTGGTGGAGAAGTCATTGTCGCCGCATACGTATGATAAAAACATTTCCTTTTGTCGATTAGTAAACTCTTCGTTTAAAAAATATTCCTTTTGAATAAACGTAAAAGTAAAATGGGGTTATACACCGTATAAAAGAAGGTTGTGTATAAAAAAAAATATGACTCAATGAAAGGATATTGAGACGAAGTCCCATACCTCGGGTCCGACTTGACTCGATCGTTCTTTAACCTCCTGAATAATAAACTTGAGTTAATTTCTACTTTCTTAATAACCTTTTTCAAGTTCATTATTCCTTTTATATCACTTATTACAATGTCATGAACACTATGTAATTATTTAAGTTTTTAACGGTCGTTTTAATGATCATTGGTACTTGAGTCAAAAATAAACTCTTTATAATTACATGTTGTTCATGTATCCATTATATCCAGAGTTATAATCATGATATATATTTCATATATTTCATATATATCCAGTATATACATGCATTTATAATATTACATAATGTTTAGAGGTAAGAAATGAAATGCACCATTCTTGGAGACGGTAATCCATACGTACGCATGAACGCTACTTTCATTTATATTTCGTATTTTATGAAATGGAATCATAATGATATAATGGTATATTATAATTCCAGTATAATATCATATATAAAATCATTAATTACATCCTTTATACGTCCCACATATGGCATTAACGAATCAAATCACTTTGAGGGGGTAGTAGTCCGCACTTCCTAAAATGAAGATATCGCGTTTACCCATAATGGAAAGCATAAAGGTATGCCATAAATAAAAAATAAAGAAGCTTAAGTAAAACATAAACATATTATATATCATATATAAATATAGTGACATCTTAATGTCCACATTTGAAGGTGTTATATGAGTGTTGAACAATCATCGTTTCGTGAGGCAGAAATTCACCAACCACGGAAACAGTATGTTCTTTAACCATTAGATGTCGGTGTGTGTAAGTGTATCTAGAATCCTTATTATAAAAACATCCTATTATATTGAAGATACTGGAGTTGTTACAAAATAAATGAATAAAAATGGTTTAGGGGGTTGGAGAAGCAAAATAAAACAAAAGGACTCAAGTGAAGACATTACCATAAAATCGGGTAACTCCCATTGGTTTGAGCTCAAAGGATTCCTTGGGAAGACTTCTGCCGAAAGTGAGGCTTCTAGAAGTTATAGAGGGATGTGGAGAGACAAAATGGGCAGGGGTTGTCCGAGCCAAAGGCTTTGGATGTAAAATCCCAAGTAATTAATGAATAATAGTTATTTTTATCTATGTCTATTAATGATTAAGATAGTGTTTTAGAGGCTTAAAATGAAAATAAATACAATCTTATGCATGGAATACACTAATATTCTTATCAGATTGTTGTACTACCTTTTGATGGCAAACCATTTTTAAATAAATATTTTTTCAATTTTATAATATATATTTTTAAAAATAAACATATTCATTATTATTGTTACATTGAATTTTACATTGGATAAATTTTTGCTATTTTTCTAACAATGTTCATTTTTTAATGAATAGTGAACAATACTGCATTTTACATCAAAACTGCTTTTTAATCTAATTTATCTATATGATTAGATTATCTTTTTAATTGGTTTTGAAGTGTAATTAGAATATATTTTCACAATTTAATCCAATGGTGGTCATTGGAATCAATTTCACTTTGAAATTGGACTTAAACTGGTGTCAATCTTTTGATACTTATTGTTTCATAAAAACACGCTATTAGTCAGGAAAGTGGGAATTAATTATTAAATTAATTAATGTGACTTATATGGTCTGAATTTTGTAAAATAGACTTCATTTTTGAATTTGGAATATCAAATATATCTTAGGGTGAATTTTTGGTAATTTTCTGAAAAACTTCAATTTTTGATGAATAGTGAAACCACTAAGTGGTACTTATAAAAACTGATTTTTCCGTTTAAATGAAATTTTTCCATCATTGTGTTTTGAATTTCAAAAATCCGACATACATGGTTGTCATTAAGAAGTAAAATGTTGTTCAATGGGATTAAAATAATTTTTTGGTGAATAGTAACTTATTAAGTTCTTAATCGCGATTTGTGGTAATTATTGTAGTTTAAGGTAAGAATAATGTTTTTATAAAATTAAATGACCTAGAAACATGTCCTACCCTTATTGTATGTTTCATGGCCGACCAAGACAAGCCATGTGTCGACTTGGGGGCCCCATGGAGCCACTTTGGTTGGGAAATGACATAAATAACTTTTTATTTAATGTTAAAGTAAAAATGACACAAACATGAGTTATGTTACAAAAACAATTTTTATATGGGGTTATACATGTCATATTTTTGACTATAAATATTCATTAGAAAGCTAAAAATATTTCATACATTATAGTTTTTGTTTTATAATTTTTAGACATTAAATAAATTAAATTATTTATGACATCATGATGATGCAGCGATGACATCATTGTTTAACGATTTAAATAAAATAGAAAGATAATGAAAAATCTAAGACCTACACATGGCAAAAACCAATTGGATGAGTGAATTTCGAACCCTTATCACCTTATCCTAGAATTATATCAATGTGGGTCCTTTTGAATCCGAAACTCATTTTAAAATAAAGTAACTTATCTTTACTTTCCAAGAGTGCCACTCCTCTCCTCTTATAAAAGGCCCCCACCTCTACCTCATTACCCACACTTCCAAAGCCTTTGGCTCGGCCAACCCATTCCCATTTTGTCTCTCCACTTCCCTCTCTTACTCCTTGAAGCCTCATGTTGGGCAGAAGTCTTCCCAAGGAAGCCTTTGAGCTCAATCCAATGGGAGTTATCCGATTTTAAGGTAATGTCTTCTTTTGAGTCCTTTTGTTTTATTTTGCATCTCCAGCCCCCCTAAAATATTTTTATTATTTTCTTTTGTAACAACTCCAGTATCCTCAATATACTAGGATGTTTTTATAATATGTATTCTAGCTACACTTACACAAACCTACATTTAATGGTTAACGAACATACTGTTTCTGTGGATGGTGAATTTATGCCTCCCGAAACGATGATTGTTCAACATTCTTTTAACACCTTCAAAGGTGGCCATTAAGATGTCACTATATTTATATATGATATATAATATGTTTATGTTTTCCTTAAGCTTATGTTTTTTTCTTTTTGATCATACCTTTATGGTTTCCATTATGGGTAAACGCGATATCTTCATTTAAGGAAGTGCGGACTACTGCCCCCTCAAGGTGATTTGATTCGTTAAATACCATATGTGGGACGTATAAAGGATGGAACTATGATATTATATATGATATTATACTGGAATAATAATATACCTTTATATCATTATGATTACATTCTATAAAATACAAAATAGAAATGAAAGTAGTGTTCATGCGTACATACGGCTTACCGTCTCCATTAACGGTGCATTTCATTTCTTACCTCTAAATGATTATGTAATATTATAAATGCATGTATATACTGGATATATATGATATATACATAATGATTATAATTTTGTATATAATGGATACATGAACAACATGTAATTATAATGGGTTTATTTTTGACTCAAGTACCAATGATCGTTAAAACGACCGTTATTAACATAAATAATTACATAGTGTTCATGACATGGAAATAAGTGATATAAAAGGAATAATGAACTTGGAAAAGGTTCTTAAAAATGTATAAATTAACTCAAGTTAATTATTCAGGACATTAAAGAACGATCGAGTCAAGTCAGACCCGAGGTATGGGACTTCGTCTCAATCTCCTTTCATTAAGGCATATTTTGTTTTATAAACAACATTCTTTTATATGGTGTATAAACCCCTTTGACTTTTACGTTTATCCAAAAGGAATCTTTTTTATACGAAGATTTTTACTAAACGACAAAAGGGAATGTTTTTTTCGTACGTATGTGGCGACAATGACTTCTCCGCCGCCGTGACCGTTATTTTAGTTTCGGCTTCCTCTACAAGCCATACCTTCTTTTTTAAAAGAAAAATAAATACCATGTTTTAATTTTATTTTATTTTTGTATTGAAAGTGGTTTTCATAATGTTTTTATATCAATGTGTTGTATTGATATCATGTGATTGAAAGGTGGAAATGTTATGTTTCCTTTATGCATGATTTATGTGATACGATTATGTTGAGGTTCTTGGGAATTATTATGAAGACAGGTGGTTCTGTTATAAACTAAGGGAGGGTGAGCCCGATATATCTCTTCAATGCATTGGGTAACACGAAGGAGTGAAACGTTAAGGTTTCTCTGAAGAGATTTAGGGAATATACTATGATGGGTATTCCAAACGTAACCCAGAGGGTTACTCCCTACGTAAGGATGTTATGAATGCCTCAAGTTACCTTTATGTCTTATGATTTCTATGATTTATTCATGATTTGACGAGGTATGTTAAAATGCTTATGTTTTATGGGTATAGTATGGTCACATTCTTATGTATATATGTACCCATGTTTCCTTTCCATATTTTTATATCCCGTAATGAGATTTTTATGCTCATCCCAAGTTTTTTTTGAAATGTTTTTCACAGGTCAAGGTAAAGGTACATGATATGATGATAGTGTCAAAGAAGTGTAAGGAAATAATCCATGTTTTATTTTAAATATGTTTCCATTGATGGGAATTAAGAATACTATCTTTATGTAACCACTTTTTTTATATGTGGAATGTAATGAAAGATTTATGATATAATTCTCTAAAACTATAAACCTGAAAAGATCCTCAATATGTAATCTTGTAATAACTCAAGATTAAGTAACATTTAAGGCTGGGGCCTTATAGTTGGTATCAAAGGTTGGTTTAGATAACTTTAGGAGTTAGAATTCAATTAAATGATTATCCAAAAATATATATTTTTGAAATGATATAGCATTTGAAGATTACCATGTTGCTTCATCTAAGACATGTTTGTTCAGAATGGTTTTTCGCAGAGGAAACAGGGAAGCAGTGCTAGGAAGGCATACAGAAGGAAATAACCTTCCGAATCACCATCCTGAGATGGTCGGAATTGGAACTGAATAATTTGTTGCAGTAATGGCGCAGTTGACACAAGTGATAAATGGCGGTGGTATCCATACACGAGATCAGCCAGATCAACTGAAGAGGAACATGTCAGTGGTGGAAAATTTCATGAGGCAACATCCCCCATCATTCAGAGGATCATCTGACCCTGTGCTAGCTGAAGGGTGGTTTAAATCACTGGAGAAGATTTTTGATGTCATGGGGTGCTCAGACAATCAAAAGGACAGTCTTTCTATTTACCGTTTGGAGGGTGAGGCAGATCAGTGGTGGTCTATGGTTAAAAATATCAGGGACGCCGATGAGATTGATTCTCTTGACTGGGATGAATTCAAAGGTATGTTTCTTGAGAAGTATTTTCCTAAGGCTCTTGGACTTAGGATTGAAAAGAAATTCTTGGAATTGAGGCAATAGGAAGACTCAGTGGCTACCTATGAAGAAAGGTTCACTCGATTGGCAAGGTATGCTCCAAATTTTATCCGAGACCTTGATCGTAAAATCAATCGTTTTTACTCAAGATTAAAGCCAAAATATCGAAGGGAATTAGCTTCTCGTGAGTTTAAAAGATATGAAAAGCTTGTTCGATGTGCTGAGAAGGTGGCAATGGAGTTTGTCGATGATCAAGTTTTCTATAACAACCAACAGAAGAAGAGACCGAGGTGGCAGTAGAAAGGTAAAAATTCTTCAAAAAAGTCTGATGGTAAGAAAACTAAGTTTCCAGTTTGTGATAAATGTGGCAAAAGGGATGCTGGGGAATTTGTTTTAAATTCTTGAAAGTGCTACTGATGTGGTAAGATGGGACATAAGGCTTGTGATTTCACTAAAAAGGATCAAGGTGAAGGTAAGACGAAATTTGATTTACAGTTAGTGAAATGTTATAAGTGCAATGAGATGGGTCACTATGAAAACGAGTGTCCGACAAAGATCTTGAGTGGTGGGAAGCAGATAGACTACAAGCAGAAAGTGGTGGTGAAATCCTTTTCAACTACTTCAGCTGATGTCAGGCCATCAAATGAAGTTGTATCAGGTACTTTGTTTCTTTTTCAGATTATGCTAGTTTTTTGTTTGATTCGGGGTCTACACATTCTTTCATCTCTGAAACCTTTTCTAGTAAAATGGGAATACCATCTCAAGAAATGACTCCTGAACTTTTGGTAAAAACACCTGGGGGGAATGTTGAGGCAAAATGAATTTATAAGAATCTTCCTATCCTTATCTGTGGAAAGAACCTACTTGCAAACCTTATTGTTCTACCTCTAGTAGAGTTTGATGTTATCCTGGGTATGGATTGGCTCTCTCTTTACCATGCTAAGATTGACTGTAGAGCTAAAGAAGTTTCTTTTCAGAAAGACTTTTAGTTTGTGTACAAGAATGAACCCTTACTGTTGATAACTTATCAAGAGGCCGAGAAACTTGTAAAAGATGGAAAAGAATGTTACCTTGCACACATCGTTGAAAATAAAGGAACTATTCAGATTAATGAAGTGCCAGTGGTAAATGAGTATCCTGATGTTTTTCCTGATGAGTTGCCTGGAATAATACAAGATCGGGAAGTTGAATTTACTATTGACTTAGTTCATGATGCTAAGACAATTTCAAAACCCCCTTATCGAATGGCTCAAATTGAACTTTTAGAGTTGAAGGAGCAATTGCAAGATTTATTAGAGAAAGGTTTCATTTGACCTAGCACATCACCATGGGGTGCTCCTGTCTTGTTTGTTAAAAAGAAAGATGGTTAAATGAGACTTTGCATTGATTATAGATCCTTGAATAACATCACTATTAAGAAAAAATATCCTTTGCCTCATATTGATGATTTGTTTGATCAACTACAGGGAGCTCAGTATTTTTCAATGATTGACTTGAGATCGGGGTACCATCAGATGAAGGTAAAGGAAGCAGATGTTCCGAAGACCGCGTTCCGTACAAGATATAGCCATTATGAATTTGTAGTAATGCCTTTTGGGCTAACCAATGCACCTGCTGTATTAATGGACTTAATGAATAGAATTTTCCATGAGTTCTTGGATAAGTTTGTGGTGGCTTTTATTTATGATATTTTGGTGTTTTCTAAAAGTAAAGAAGAGCATGAAATACATTTAAGGGTTATCTTGAAAACCTTAAAAGAAAATAAATTGTAGGGGCAATTCAGAAAGTGTGAGTTTTGGTTGCAACAAATTTCTTTCCTTGGTCACATTGTTTCTAAAGATGGGATAACTGTTGATCCTGAAAAAAAAAGTTGTGGAATACTGGCCAAGACCCACAAATGTAACTGAGATTCGTAGCTTCCTTGGTTTGTCAGGCTATTACCGAAGGTTTGTTAGAAAATTTTCACGGTTATCTAGTCCAATGACTAAGCTAACTCGGAAGGGTGTTAAGTTTATCTGGACAAAAGAATGTGATGTTTGTTTTCAGGAATTGAAAAGAAGATTGGTGAATGCTCCAGTTTTGGCACTACCTTCCAGGAATGGTGAGTTTGTTATATACAGTGATGCTTCATTGAAAGGACTTGGTTGCGTCCTAATGAAGAATGATCAGGTAATTGCTTATGCTTCACGACAGTTGAAAACTCATGAGGTAAATTACCCTACACGTGATTTGGAATTATCTGTTGTTGTTTTTGCTTTAAAAATTTGGAGGCATCATTTGTATGGAGTAAAGTGTGAAATATATACCGATCACAAAAGTTTAAAGTATATATTCACTCAGAAAGAATGGAACATGAGACAAATGAGATGGATATAATTAATCAAGGATTATGATTGTACAATTCATTACCATCCGGGAAAAGCAAACAAAGTGGCTGATGCTTTGAGTCAAAAAAGTAATTCTTCATTAGCAATGTTGCGTTTGGAACGTGATCCTTTGGTTAAGGATTTGATGAACTTTGGCATAGAAGTTGTTGGTGTAGAAAGTTCTTCTGTTTTGTTTCAGGTATCAGTGAGATCATCTCTATCAGATAGAATCAAGCAAGCATAGAAGCAAGACAGTGAGTTGCAGAAAAAGGTAGAGTGGGTTCAGAAAGGTAAGTTGTCTGAATTCAACATTGATAATGATTGCATTTTGAGATTTGGGAAGAGATTGTGTGTGCCTTGTGAATCATATTTGAAGAGAGAGTTTTTATGTGAAGCTCATAGTTCTCCGTTTTCAGTTCATCCTGGCAGTAATAAGATGTATAGAGATCTGCAGGAGTATTACTGGTGGGATGGAATGAAAAGAGATATTGCTGATTTTACTGTGAAGTATTTGACTTGTCAGCATGTTAAAGCAGAGCGGCAGTTACCGAAAGGGATGCTTCAGCCTTTACCAGTGCCAGAGTGGAAATGGGAGAATATATCCATGGACTTTGTTGTGGGATTACCGAAGACATCTCGAGGTAATAATGCAATCTGGGTTATTGTGGATCGCTTGACTGAATTTGCTCATTTCCTTGCTATACGAGATACTTTTTCCCTATATCAACTTTCCCATTTGTATCTTAAAGAGATAGTCAGGTTACATGGAGTTCCTATCTCCATTGTATATGATCGTGATCCCAGGTTCACTTCTAACTTTTGGAATGGCCTTCAGAAGTCGTTGGGTACTGAATTAAATTTTAGTACAGCTTTTCATCCTCAATCAGATGGGTAGTCAGAACGACCAATTCAGACATTGGAGGATATGCTACGTTCTTGCTCTATGGATTATCAGGGAAGTTGGGACCAACATCTTTCTTTGGTTGAATTTTCATATAATAACAGTTTTCATTCCAGTATACAGATGGCACCATTTCAGGCATTATATGGGAAGCGGTGTCGAACTCCATCTTTCTGGGATGAAGTGGGTGAAAGGAAGTTTATGGGACCAGAATTGGTAGAAGAGATGGCAGAAAAAGTTCAGCTGATTCAGAAGCACATGAGAACATCTCAGAGCAGGCAGAAGAGTTATGCGGATAACCGGAGGAAGGATCTATCTTTCGAGGTAGGTGATCATGTTTTTCTCAAGGTTTCTCCTTGGAAAAGTGTGATGAGATTTGGTAAGAAAGGAAAGCTGAGTCCAAGGTTCATTGGACCATATGAAATTCTGGAGAGAGTTGGATCAGTTGCATACCGGGTGGCTTTACCTCCGAGTTTATCTCAGGTACACAATGTTTTTCACGTTTTGATGTTGAGAAAGTATATGCCAGATCCATCTCATGTTTTGAGTCTAGAGGTAGTTCAGTTGGAAGAGAACCTATCTTATGAAGAACAAACGTTCCAGATTCTTGACCACAGGGAGAATGTGTTACGAAATAAGGTGTTTAATCAGGTAAAGGTTTTGTGTAAAAACCACATGATGGAAGAGGCAACATGGGAATCTGAAAATGCAATGAGGGATATGTACCCCCATTTATTCGATAAGTAAATAAATTGCGGGGACGCAATTTTCTAAAGGGGGGAAGGATGTAACATCCCAAGTAAGTAATGAATAATAGATATTTCTATCTATGTCTATTAATGATTAAGATAGTGTTTTAGAGGCTTAAAATGAAAATAAATACAATCTTATGCATGGAGTACACTAATATTCTTAAAAGATTGTTTTACTGCCTTTTGATGGCAAACCATTTTTAAATCAATCTTTTGAAAATTTTATAATCTATATTTGTCAAAATAAACATATTCATTATGATTGAGACATTGAATTTTACATTGGATAGATTTTTGGTATTTTTCTAACAATGTTCATTTTTTAATGAATGGTGAAGAATACAGCATTTTACATCAAAACTGCTTTTTAATCTAATTTATTTATATGATTAGATTAACTTTTGAATTTGTTTTTAAGTGGAATTAGAATATATTTTTACCATTTAATACAATGGTTGTCATTGGAATCGATTTCACTTTGAAATTGGACTTAAACTGGTGTCAATCTTTTGATACTTATTGTTTCATAAAAACACGCTATTTGTCATGATAGCGGGAATTAATTATTAAATTAATTAAAGTGACTTATATGTTTTGAATTTTGTAAAATAGACTTCATTTTTGAATTCGGAATATCAAATATAGCTTAGGGTGAATTTTTGGTAATTTTCTGAAAAACATAAATTTTTTATGAATAGTGAAACCACGAAGTGGTACTTATAAAAACTGATTTTTCCGTTTAAATGAAATTTTTCCATCTTTGTGTTTTTAATTTCAAAAATCCGAAATACATGGTTTTCATTAAGAAGTAAAATATGGTTCAATGGGATTAAAATAATTTTTTGGTGAATAGTAACTTATTAAGTTCTTAATCGCGATTAGTGGTAATTAGTGTAGTTTAAGGTAAGAATAATGTTTTAATAAAATGAAATGACCTAGACACATGTCCTACCATTATTGGATGTGTCATGGCCGACCAAGAAAATACATGGGTCAACTTGGGGACCCCATGGAGCCACTTTGGTTGGGAAATTACATAAATAACTTTTTATTTAATGTTAAAGTAAAAATGACACAAACATGAGTTATGTTATTAAAACAATTTTTATATGGGGGTATAAAAGTCATATTTTTTACTATAAATATTCATTAGAAAGATAAAACGATTTCCTACATCATAGTATTTTTTTTATAATTTTTAGACATTAAATAAATTAAATTATTTATGACATCATGATGATGGAGCGATGACCTCATTATTTAACGATTTAAATAAAATGGAAGGATAATGAAAAATCTAAGACCTACACATGGCCAAAACCAATTGGATGACTGTATTTAGAACCCCTATCACCTTATACTCGAATTATATCAATGTGGGCCCTTTTTAATCCGAAACTCATTTTAAAATAAAGTAACTTATCTTTACTTTCCAAGAGTGCCCCTCCTCTCCTCTTATAAAAGGCCCCCACCTCTACCTCCTTACCCACGCTTCCAAAGCCTTTGGCTCGGCCAACCCCTGCCCATTTTGTCTCTACACTTCCCTCTCTTACTCCTTGAAGCCTCACATTGGGCAGAAGTCTTCCCAAGGAAGCCTTTGAGCTCAAACCAAAGGGAGTTACCCGATTTTAAGGTAATGTCTTCTTTTGAGTCCTTTTGTTTTATTTTGCTTCTCCAGCCCCCTAAACTCTTTTTATTATTTTCTTTTGTAACAACTACAGTATCCTCAATATACTAGGATGTTGTTATAATATGTATTCAAGAAACACATACACACACCTACATTTAATGGTTAAAGAACATACTGTTTCCGTGGATGGTGAATTTATGCCTCCCGAAACGATGATTGTTCAACATTATTTTAACACCTTCAAAGGTGGCCATTAAGATGTCACTATATTTATATATGATATATAATATGTTTATGTTTTCCTTAAACTTCTGTTTTTTTCTTTTTTGTCATAACTTTATGGTTTCCATTATGGGTAAACGCGATATCTTCATTTAAGGAAGTGCGGACTACCGCCCCCTCAAAGTGATTTGATTCGTTAAATACCATATGTGGGACGTATAAAGGATGGAACTATGATATTATATATTATATTATAATGGAATTATAATATATCTTTATATAATTATTATTCCATTCTATAAAATACGAAATAGACAAGAAAGAAGCGTTCATGCGTACGTACGACTTACCGTCTCCATGAACGGTGCATTTCATTTCTTACCTCTAAATGATTATGTAATATTATAAATGCATGTATATACTGGATATATATGATATATAAATAATGATTATAATTCTAGATATAATGGATACATGAAAAACATGTAATTATAAAGGGTTTATTTTTGACTCAAGTACCAATGATCGTTAAAACGACCATTATTAACATAAATAATTACATAGTGTTCATGACATGGAAATAAGTGATATAAAAGGAATAATGAACTTGGAGAAGGTTCTTAAAGAAGTAGAAATTAACTCAAGTTTATTATTCAAGACATTGAAGCAAGATCGAGTCAATTCGGACCCGAGGTATGGGACTTCGTCTCAATCTCCTTTTATTGAGGCATATTTTGTTTTATACACAACCTTCATTTATATGGTGTATAAACCCCTTTGACTTTTACGTTTATCCAAAAGGAATCTTTTTTATACGAAGCGTTTTACTAAATGACCTAAGGGAATGTTTGTGTCGTATGTATGCGACGACAATGACTTCTCCGCCGCCGTGACCGTTATTTGAGTTTCAGCTTCCTCTACAATCCATACCTTCTTTTTAAAAGAAAAATAAATACCATGTTTTAATTTTCTTTTATTTTGGTATTTAAAATGGTTTTCATAATGTTTTTATATCAATGTCTTATATTGATATCCTGTGATTGAAAGGTGGAAATGTTATGTTTCCTTTATGCATGTTTTATGTGATACGATTATGTTGAGGTTCTTGGGCATTATTATGAAGACGGGTGGTTCCGTGATAAACTAAGGGTGGGTGAGCCCGATATAGCTCTCCAATGAATTGGGTAATGCGAAGGAGTGAAACGTTAAGGTTTCTCCGAAGAGATTTAGGGAATATACTATGATGGGTATTCCAAACGTAACCCAGAGGGTTACTCCCTACGTAAGGATGTTATTAATGCCTCAAATTACCTTTATGTCTTATGATTTCAATGATTTATTCATGATTTCATGAGGAATGTTAAAATGCTTATGTTTTATGGGTAAAGTATGATCTCATTCTTATGTATATATGTACCCATGTTTCCTTTCCATATTTTTATATCCCATACTGAGCTTTTTATGCTCATCCCAAGTTTTTTTTGAAATTTTTTTCACAGGTCAAGGGAAAGGTACATGATATGATGATAGTGTCAAGGAAGTGTCAAGAAATAATCCATGTTTTATTTTAAATATGTTTCCATTGATGGGAATGAAGAATACTATCTTTATGTAACCACTTTGTTTATATGTGGAATGTAATGCAAGTTTTATGATCTAATTCTCTAAAACTCTAAACTCGAAAAGATCCTCAATGTGTAATCTTTTAATAACTCAAGATTAAGTAAGGTTTAAGGCTGGGTCCTTATATTGGAAATGTTGGTAAGGATCTATAGGTGGGGGCCTTTTATAAGAGGAGAGGAGGGGCACTCTTGGAAAGTGAAGAAATGTTACTTTATTTTAAAATGAGTTTCGGATTTAAAAGGTCCCACATTGAAATAATTTGATTATAAGGAGATAAGGGTTCGAAATATACCCAACCAATAAGTTTTTGACAAGTGTAGGTCTTAGATTTTACATTATCTTTTCATTTTATTTAAATTGTTAAATAATGAGGTAATCGATGCATCATCATGATGTAAAAAATAATTTAATTCATTTAATGTCTAAAAATTATAAAAAAAATACTATGATGTAGGAAATATTTTTATCTTACCAATGATCATTTATAGTCAAAAATATGACTTGTATAACCCCATGTAAAAATTGTTTTAGTAAAATAACTCATGTTTGTGACATTTTTACATTAACATTGAATTAAAAGATATTAATTTCATTTTCCTTCCAATGTGGATCCATGGGGTCCCCAAGTTGACCCTTCGATTGTCTTGGTCGGCCGTGACACATCCAATAAGGGTAGGAAATCTGTCAAGCTCATCTCATATTATTAAAACATTATTTTTACCTTAAACTACA
The DNA here is from genome assembly GCA_963277665.1 of Viscum album. NCBI lineage: Eukaryota > Viridiplantae > Streptophyta > Magnoliopsida > Santalales > Viscaceae > Viscum > Viscum album. The sequence goes on along the minus strand of OY728127.1, from coordinate 1,322,262,347 downwards.
CTAATTACCTCTAATCGCGATTAAGAACTTAAAAGTTACTATTCACCAAAAAATTATTTTAATCTCATTGAACCACATTTTACTTCATAATGACAACCATGTATCTCAGATGTTTGAAAATAAAATCATAGAAGTGGAAAAGTTTCATTTAAACGAAAAATCAGTTTCTTTAACTACCACTTAGTGGTTTCACTATTCATAAAAAATTGATGTTTTTCAGAAAAATACCAAAATTTCACACTAAGCTATATTTGATATTCTGAATTCAAAAATGATTTCTATTTTAAAAAATTCAAATCATATAAGTTACATTAATTAATTTAACAATTAATTCCCGTTGTCATGACAAATAGCGTGTTTTTATGAAACAATAAATATCAAAAGATTGAAACTAGTTTAAGTCCAATTTCAAAGTGAAGTTGATTCCAATGACCACCATTGGATTAAATGGTAAAAATATATTCTAATTTAACTTTAAAATAAATTCAAAATATAATCTAATCATATAAATAAATTAGATTAAAAAGAGCTTTTGAATTAAAATACAACATTTTTCACTATTCATTAAAAAATGAAGTTTATCAGAAAAATACCAAAAATTCACACAAAGTAAATTTTGATGTCCCAATCATAAAGAATAAGTTTATTTTGACAAACATAGCTTATAAAATTGTCAAAAGATAGATTTAAAAATGGTTTTCCATTAAAAGGCAGTAAAACAATCTTTTAAAAATATTAGTGTATTCCATGCTTAAGATTGGATTTATTTTCATTTTAAGCCTCTAAAACAATATCTAATTCATTAATAGACATAGATAAAAATATCTATTATTCATTACTTACTTGGGATGTTACATGCTTCCCCCCTTTAGAAAATTGTGTCCCCGTAATTTATTTACTTATTGAATAAGTGGGGGTATTTATCCCTCATTGCATTTTTGGATCCCCATGTTGCCTCTTCAATCATGTGGGTTTTCCACAAAACCGTTACTTGATGAATCCCCTTATTCCGTAACACTTGCTCCCTGTGGTCAAGAATCTGGACCGGTTGTTCCTCATAAGATAGGTTCTCTTCCAGCTGAACTACCTCTGGACTCAAAACATGAGATGGATCTGGCATGTACTTTCTCAGCATCGAAACATGAAAAACATTGTGTACCTGAGATAAACTCGGAGGTAAAGCCACTCGGTATGCAACTAATCCAACTCTCTCCAGAATTTCATATGGTCCAATGAACCATGTACTCATCCTTCCTTTCTTACCAAATTGCATCACACTTTTCCATGGTGATACTTTGAGAAAAACATGATCACCTACCTCAAAAGAGAGATCCTTCCTACTATTGTCCGCATAACTCTTCTGCATACTCTGAGCTGTTCTCATGTGTTTCTGTATCAGCTGAACTTTTTATGCCATCTCTTCTACCAATTATGGTCCCATCAGCTTCCTTTCACCCACTTCATCCCAAAAAGTAAGAGTTCGACACCGATTCCCATATAACTCCTCAAATGGTGCCATATGTATACTGGAATGAAAACTGTTATTATAAGAAAACTCAACCAAAGAAAGATGTTGGTCCCAACTTCCCTGATAATCCATCGAAATAGAACGTAGCATATCATCCAAAGTCTGGATCGTTCATTCTGACTGCCCATCTGATTGAGGATGAAAAGTTGTACTAAAATTTAATTCAGTACCCAACGGCTTCTGAAGGCCTTTCCAAAAGTTAGAAGTAAACCTGGGATCATGATTAGATACAATGGAGAGGGGAAATCCTTATAACATGACTATCTATTTATGATAAAAACGGGAAAGTTGATCTAGGGAAAAAAGTATCTCGTATAGAAAGTAAATGAGAAGATTTAGTCAAGCGATCATTAATAACCTAGATTGCATTATTACCTCAAGGTGACTTCGGAAATCCCACAATGAAGTCCATGGATATATTCTCACATTTACATTCTGGTACTGGTAAAGGGTGAAGAATACCTTTTTGTAACTACCACACTACTTTAACCTATTGACAAGTCAAACACTTAACTGTAAAATCCGCAATATCTCTTTTCATTCCATCCCACCAGTAATACTCCCGCAGATCTCTATACATATTAGTACTACCAGGATGAACTGAAAATGGAGAATTATGAGCTTCACATAACAAATCTCTCTTCAACTGTGAATCACAAGGCACACACAATCTCTTCCCAAATCTCAAAACACAATCATTATCAATGATGAATTCAGGCAACTTACCCTTCTGAATCAGCTCTACCTTTTTCTACAACTCACTATCTTGCTTCTGTGCTTGCTTGATTCTATCCGATAGAGAAGATTTCACTGATACTTGAAACAAAATTGAAGAACATCATGTACCAACAAATTCTATGCAAAATTTCATCAAATCCTTAACCAAAGGTTCACGTTCCAAATGCAACATTGTTAATGAAGCATTACTTTTTCGACTAAATGCATCAACCACTTTATTTTCTTTTCCCGGATGGTAATGAATTGTACAATAATAATCCTCGATTAATTCTAGACATCTCCACTATCTCATGTTCAATTCTTTCTGAGTGAATATATACTTTAAAATTTTGTTATTGGTATATATTTCACACATTACTCCATACAAATGATGCCTCTAAATTTTTAAAATGAAAACAACAGCAGCTAATTCCAAATCATGTGTAGGGTAATTTACCTCATGAGTTTTCAACTGACATGAAGCATATGAAATTACCTGATCATTCTTCATTAGGATACAACCAAGTCCTTCCAATGAAGCATCACGGTAGATAACAAACTCACCATTCCTGGAATGGAGTGCTAAAATTGGAGCATTCACCAATCTTCTTTTCAGTTCCTGAAAATAATCATCACATTCTTTTGTCCCGATAAAATTAACACCCTTCCAAGTTAGCTTAGTCATTGAACTAGATAAACGTGAAAATTTCTAACAAACCTTAGGTAATAGCTTTCCAAACTAAGTAAACTACGAACCTCTGTTACATTTGTGGGTCTTGGCAATTCTTCAACAACCTTTGTTTTTGCAGGATCAACGATTATCCCATCTTTATAAACAATGTGACCAAGGAAAGAAATTTGTTGCAACCAAAACTCACACTTGCTGAATTTCCCACACAATTTATTTTCTTTTAAGGTTTGAAAAATAACCCTTAAATGTCTTTCATGATTCTCTTTACTTTTAGAAACACCAAAATATCATCAATGAAAACCACCACAAACTTATCCAAGAACTCATGGAAATTTTTATTCATTACGTCCATGAATACAGCAGGTGCATTGGTTAGACCAAAATGGATTACTACAAATTCATAATGGCCATATCTTGTACGAAACGCAGTCTCCAGAACATCTGCTTCCTTTTACTTCAGCTGATGATATCCCGATCTCAGGTCAATCTTTGAAAAATACTGAGCCCCCTGGAGCTGATCAAATAAATCATCGATATGAGGCAAAGGATATTTGTTCTTAATAGTGACGTTATTCAAGTTTCTATAATCAATGCAAAGTCTCATTGAACCATCATTCTTTTTAACAAATAAAATAGGAGCACCCCATGGTGATGTGCTAGGTCGAATGAAACCTTTCTCTAATAAATATTTCAATTTCCTCTTCAACTCTAAAAGTTAAATTTGAGCCATTCGATAAGGGGGTTATGAAATTGGATTAGCATCAGGAATTAAGTCAACAGTAAACTCAACATCCCAATCTGGTATTATTCCAGGCAACTCATCAGGAAAAACATCAGGATACTCATTTACCACTGGAACATCATTAATCTGAACAGTTCCATTGTTTTCAATGATGTGTGCAAGGTAACATTCATTTCCATATTTTACAAGTTTCTCTTCCTCTTGATAAGTTATCAACAGTAAGGGTTCATTCTTGTACACAAACTCAAAGTCTTTCTGAAAAGAAACTTCTTTATCTCTACAGTCAATCTTAGCATGGTAAATAGAGAGCGAATCCATACCCAGGATAACATCAAACTCTACTAGAGGTAAAATAATAAGGTTCTCAAGTAGGTTCTTTCCACAGATAAGGATAAGAAGATTCTTATAAATTCTTTTTGCCTCAACATTTCCCAAAGGTGTTTTTACCAAAAGTTTAGGATTCATTTCTTGATATGGTATTCCCATTTTAGTAGAAAAGGTTTCAGAGATGAAAGAATGTGTAGACCCCGAATCAAACAACACACTGACATAATCTGAAAAAACAAACAAGGTACCTGATACAACTTCATTTGATGGCCCGAAATCTGCTAAAGTAGTTGAAAAGGATTTCACCACCCCTTTCTTCTTGTAGTCTAACTTCTTCCCATCACTCGATCTCTTTGTTGGACACTCATTTTCATAGTGACCCATCTCATTGCACTAAAAACATTTCACTAACTATAAATCAAATTTGGTCTTACAATCACCTTGATCTTTTTCAGTGCAATCATGAGCCTTATGTCCCATCTTACCACATTGGTAGCACTTTACAGAATTCAAAAGACATTCCCCAGCATGCCTTTTACCACATTTATCACAAACTGGAAACATAGTTTTCTTACCATCAGACTTTTTTGAAGAATTCTTCCCTTTCTCCTACCACCATGGTCTCTTCTTCTACTAGTTTTTATAGAACACTTGATCATCGACAAACTCCATTTCCAACTTCTCAGCACATGGAACAAGCTTTTCATAACTTTTAAAATCACGAGAATCCAATGCCCTTCAATATTTTGGCTTTAATCCTGAGTAAAACGATTGATTTTACTATCACGGTCTTGGATAAAATTTGGAGAATACCTTGCCAATCGAGTGAACCATTGTTCATAGGCAGCCACTGAATCTTCCTCTTGCGTCAATTCCAAGAATTGTATTTCTATCCTAAGTCTAACAGCTTTAGGAAAATAATTCTCAAGAAACATAACTTTGAATTCATCCCAATCGAGAGCATCAATCCCATCAGCGTCCCTGATATTTTTAACCATCGACCACCACTGATCTGGTCCACCCTCCAAACGGTAAATAGAAAGACTATCCTTTTGATTGTCTGAACACCCCATGACATCGAAAATCTTCTCTAGTGGTTTAATCCACCCTTCAAAAAGCACAGGGTCAGATGATCCTCTGAATGATGGGGGATGTTGCCTCATGAAATGTTCCACCACTGACACGTTCCTCTGCGGTTGATCTAGATGATCTAGTGCATGGATACCACCGCCATTTATCACTTGAGTCAACTGCGCCATTACTGCAAAAAACTGTTCAGTTCCAATCCCGACCATATCAGGATGCTAGTTCGGAAGGTTATTTCCTTCTGTATGCATTCCTAACACTGCTTCCCTGTTTCCTCTACGGAAAACCATTCTGAACAAACATTTCTTAGATGAAGCAACATGGTAATCTTCAAAAGCTATATCATTTCAATTTTACCATAAAAAAATATTTTTGGATAATCATTTAATAGAACTCTAACTCCTAAAGTTATCTAAACCGACCTCTGATACCAACTATAAGGCCCCAGCCTTAAACATTACTTAATCTTGAGTTATTACAAGATTACACCTTGAGGATCTTTTCAGGTTTAGAGTTTTAGAGAATTAGATCATAAAACATGCATTACATTCCACATTTGAAGAAATTTGTTACATAAAAGATTGTATTCATTTTTCACATCAATTGAAACATATTTAAAATAAAACATGGATTATTTCCGGACACTTCCTTGACACTATCATCATATCATGTACCTTTCCCTTGACCTGTGAAAAACATTTCAAAAACATGGGATGAGCATAAAAAGATCAGTAAGGGATATGAAAATATGGAAAGGAAACATGGGTACATATATACATAGTAATGAAATCATACTTTACCCATAAAACAAAAGCACATTAACATACCTCATCAAATCATGAATAAATCATAGAAATCATAAGACATAAAGGTAACTTGAGGCATTCAAAACATTCTTACGTAGGGAGTAACCCTCTTGGTTATGTTTGGAATACCCATCACAGTATATTCCCTAAATCTCTTCGGAGAAACCTTAACGTTTCACTCCTTCGCGTTACCCAATTCATTGGAGATCTATATCGGGCTCACCCGCCCTTAGTTTATCACGGAACCACCCGTCTTCATAATAATGCCCAGGAACCATAACATAATCGTTTCACATAAAACATACATAAAGGAAACATAACATATCCAAATTTCAATCACAAGATATCAATAAAACACATTGATATAAGAAAAACATTATGAAATCCATTTTCAATACCAAAATAAAAGAAAAGTAAAATAGGGTATTTATTTTTCTTTTAAAAAAAATGGTATGGCTTGTAGAGGAAGCCAAATCTCAAATAATGGTCACGGTGGTAGAGAAGTCGTTGTCGTCGCATACGTACGAAAAAAAACATTCCCTTTTGTCATATAGTAAACGCTTCGTATAAAAAAGATTCCTTTTGAATAAACATAAAATTCAAAGGGGTTTATACACCGTATAAAATAAGGTTGTGTATAAAACAAAATATGCCTCAATGAAAGGAGATTGAGACGAAGTCCTATACCTTGGGACCGACTTGACTCGATCGTTCTTTAACCTCCTAAATAATAAACTTGGGTTAATTTCTACTTTCTTAAGAACCATTTTCAAGTTCATTTTTCCTTTTATATCACTTATTACCATGTCATGAATACTATGTAATTATTTATGTTATTAACGGTCGTTTTAACGATCATTGGTACTTGAGTCAAAAATAAACTCTTTATAATTACAAGTTATTCATGTATCCATTATATCCAGATTTATACTGATGATTTAGATATCATATATATCATATATATCCAGTATATACATTCATTTATAATATTACATAACGTTTAGAGGTATGAAATGAAATGCACCGTTCATGGAGACGGTAAGCCGTACGTACGCATGAACGCTACTTTCATTTCTATTTCGTATTTTATGAAATGGAATAATAATGATATAATGGTATATTATAATTCCTGTATAATATTATATATAAAATCATTAATTACATCGTTTATACGTCCCACATATGGCATTAACGAATCAAATCACTTTGAGGGGGCGGTAGTCCGCACTTCTTAAAATGAAGATATCGCGTTTACCCATAATGGAAACCATAAAGGTATGAAATAAATGAAAAATACAGAAGCTTAAGTAAAACATAAACATATTAAATATCATATATAAATATAGTGACATCTTAATGGCCACCTTTTAAGGTGTTAAAAGAATGTTGAACAATCATCGTTTCGGGAGGCATAAATTCACCATCCACGGAAACAGTATCTTCTTTAACCATTATATGTAGCTGTGTGTAAGTGTATCTCTAATAATTCTTATAAGAACAGACGATTATATTGAAGATACTGGAGTTGTTACAAAATAAATGAATAAAAATAGTTTAGGGGGTTGGAGAAGCAAAATAAAACAAAAGGACTCAAGTGAAGACATTACCTTAAAATCGTGAACCTCCTTTTGGTTTGAGCTCAAAGGCTTCCTTGGGAAGACTTCTACCCAAAGTTAGGCTTCTAAGAGTTAGAGAGGGATTTGGAGAGAAAAAATGGGCAGGGGTTGGATGAGCCAAAGGCTTTGGAAGTGTGGGTAAGGAGGTAGAGGTGGAGGCCTTTTATAAGAGGAGAGGAGGGGCACTCTTGGAAAGTAAAGAAATGTTAATTTATTTTAAAATGAGTTTCGGATTTAAAAGGCCCCATATTGATATAATTCAAGGATAATGTGATAAGGGTTCTAAATATTCCCAACCAATAGTTTTTTGACAAGTGTAGGACTTATATTTTACATTATCTTTTCATTTTATTTAAATAGTTAAACAATGAGGTAATCGATGCATCATCATGATGTCATAAATAATTTAATTTATTTAATGTCTAAAAATTATAAAACAAATACTATGATGTAGGAAATATTATTATATTTAAAATGAATATTTATAGTAAAAAATCTGACTTTTATAACCCCCTGTAAAAATTGTTTTAGTAAAATAACTCACGTTTGTGACATTTTTACTTTAACATTGAATTAAAAGATATTAATGTCATTTTCCTTCCAAAGTGGCTCCATGGGGTCCCCAAGTTGACCGATTGATTGTCTTGGTCGTCCATAACACATCCAATAAGGTTAGGACATGTTTCAAGCTCATCTCATATTATTAAAACATTATTTTTACCTTAAACTACACTAATTACCTCTAATCGTGATTAAGAACTTAAAAGTTACTATTCACCAAAAAAGTTATTTTAATCTCATTGAACCACATTTTACTTATTAATGACAACCATGTATGTCGTATTTTTGAAAATCAAATCACAGAAGTGGCAAAGTTTCATTTAAACGAAAAATCAGTTTCTTTAACTACCACTTAGTGGTTTCACTATTCATCACAAATTGAAGTTTTTCAGAAAAATACCAAAACTTCACC